>CM054061.1:87482984-88082984 GCA_028641055.1 Alopecurus myosuroides
CCCTGCACCAGGCCCGTTCTGTTTTTCTGCACGTGGTACTCATGCAAATTCTAAACCACTTTCAACTTGCAGATCTGACTTGTGATATTTAGTTTTGAAGATGTAAATTGTGAATCAAAACTCCTCCTTTTCACCTTTTTTTATCATAACTTTAAATCTAAAAAATCCCTTTTATACAAACTCAACTTTTATGAGTAGGTGTCACTGTTACCTAGCTGTATAATTGTATCTGGCATGCAGGTGAGTTGTTTTGAGAAAATGGCATGCGTGTTGCTAAAAGTGGCAGTAGGGTACTGTGGGATTTATTTAAATTTTTGTATGATGTTTTTTGAGTAAATCTAATTGGAGTGTATTTGTATTTCTATATGTGCATGTGGTTAAGTTTCCACGATTTTAGGGGTTGCAGAATGGTCTCCATGTTAATTTCCTTGTTTAGCATTTTTCTGCTTATTATTGTTATAGTGGTATTTACTGTTCTTTTGTGTTTATTGTTTGGAAATTAGTTCCTAGAATATATAGGGTGTTTTCCTACGGTTATAATGTCTCCCTTTATACAGTAGCATGTTTTATAAAAATAGTCACTTGAGTGTGAATTGTTTCAAAGGTCTTTAGTACTCTATTATGACGTGTGTAGTTTTAGCATTTACAAAAATTGTTATGCTTGATTAAATGTTTTACATGTGAGGAGGCACTGGCATGTTAGCAGGTTTTTGGTATTGTTATGTTATTGTTTCTCCTCTGGTTGCATTAGTTAAGTTGCTAATGTCTTTGGGTGAGCCTTATGCTAAGGTTTTACCCACTAGTATTTTATTGCTTGCGTGGTTATTTCTATCTTGTTACTTTAGCAAAAAACTTGTGTACTATATAAGTGTGTATAGCAAGCATGTTGACTTATAGGAAGATGTTTACCCACTGGTTGGGTTGTACTAATGCTTTTAGTGTTCTCTCTTATCCATTATAGTTTTATGTATTTCTCCTAGTAAATATTTTGTTTAGGATGTTATTGTTTTTATGTTTGAGTTTGCTAATTAATTGTGTGAGATGAATTTCTTGTTGTATATTGGTTGTCATGCTATTTGTTTTCCTTTGTGTGGTGCTAATTAGTGTCCTTTTTCTTTTACGAAGCTAGATTGCTAGGAGGAGGATTTCAGTGAAGAGGTTTTCTATAATTACTGTTTATTTTAGGATCAAGGCCAAGATCAGTACCAAGGAAAGCTATCTCAATAGGTTGTTGTTTATAACTCTTTTATATCATGCATGCATCATTTTATGCTTTCAAAAATGGTTTGCTGATATTGCAGTAAATATATCTCTATACTATTATCTTATAGCCCAAATATTGCGCATATAGCCAAAACTCCCATACCCATATTTTTTCCAAACCCTTTTTAAAGCTAAATGAATTTAAACTCCGGTGTTGTTTTTGGAAAAGGCAAAGATTTATACAACATTCTCGGGAAGGTGGACCTTGCCCTCGGATACTAATCAAAGAGAAAGGCTTTTGTTTTACAAAAGGAGATTTCCAAAAATGACACATAGCCATCGACTTCGTCAGACAACTTTACAGTGCAATCATGATACCCCCATATGGGACCGGGCTTGATTGGAAACTGGATAGTATTAGTATGAAGATGCCCTAATTTTCTATAGGGGTGGATATGGCCCCCGAACTGATCGCCATCTAAAGGAAGAGGTGTACAAAAATGTGAATTAAGTTACCACGAAGTGCAACGGCTAGGTCTCCCGTCTTGGCAGTATGAGGTCAGCGGAAACCGGATCTATACGGCTGGATCATACGGTGCTGGGGAGAACCAACCTAGTCGAATGGGCTGATTCCGTACTAGCATCTACATAGTGAGAGATTATGATCAGAGTCCCTACTTTTGTGTATTGTCGTGTGGCAATCTGGGAAAGTTTCCCGGTGGTGACCATTTTTTTGTGGGTAAAGTGCATCCCTCTACAGAGTTAAAACTATTCGAATAGCCGCGTCCGCGATGAAGGACAGTTGAATTTCCATGCAGCTTTGGAATGGTGTCATTTTTTTCAAAAGAAGTTTGTGTTATGTAATGGACTAGTAACTGGGATGTACTAAATTTGAGAAAAGAGTAACGTGGAGGTACTGATTTTGTAAAGGACATTGATGTTGTTGGCAAACAAGTTTTACAAAGAAAAATATTTATTTTCTGTTCTTCCCTTTAACAAAACCTTGCGGATATGCGATATCTAAAAGAGAAATGTTTAAAATATTTTAAAGTATCTTCTTCACAAAGAAAAACTTTAAAACTTTTGGATTCTTCTATCAGTCATGGATAGAACACCTTATTATACCTTATCCACACCAGCCTTACATCATACTTGCATTGTTTTGGATTTCTGTTGGGATGTCTTGCAAGTACAATCAAATGTACTCATATTGATTTCTCCCCTGACTATTTGGGTACCCCAAGAGGAAGGTATGAAGAGAACAACAACATATTTCCCTCAGAAAGAAACCAAGATTAAATCGAGCAGTAGGAGAAAGAAATCACTTCTGAAGGTTGATGCAGCTGATGTTGGCAGGCAGACTACCGGTTCACCAGCAACGTGGAACCTACCCAACAAAATCAAATCACTTTGCCCCAACGAAGCAGTGAGGTTGTCAATCTCACCGATTTTGCTAAAAACAATGGTTAAACATATGGTGTGGTAAACGGTATTTTTTGCAATAGATAAAAAGAGAATAGTGATGGCAGTAGGAAAATAGTAGTAACAATATGAAAACAGTGATTGCAGTGGTTGTATTATCAGTGTAAGAAAATGGACTGGGGTCCACAGTTCACTGGTGATGTCTCTCCAAAACAGATAGATAGCATGTTCGGTAACCAAATTACAACTTGGCAATTGACAGATATAGGCCGCAACGTAGTTCATATTCATAACATGATGATTACTATGTGATTTATGCGGGCATTACAACAAGATGCATAGACCGTTATCCTACTACATCTATGACTAATAATCCATCCTTAGAGTGTCATCCGAGCAAAACTTCGGTATTAAGTTGCAAGCAACAGATAATCGCATTAAGCAAAGTATGTAATGTAAACATCGTTGTTTTATCCCTAATGGCATAAACATATCCCCGAGCTATTATGTTTCTGTCACTCGAGCATGAGCAAAAAGGGAGGAATGAACCCACTATCAAACATAAATACTCCATCTTGGAGTTACAAGCATCTACTTGGCCAGAGCATCTACTAACAACGGAAGAGCATGAATAACATACACATGAATAAACATGATAGATTGATAATCATTGGACATAGCATAGAATATTCATCGGGCCCCAGCAAACACGACATGTAGCATTACAATAAGTTGATCTTGATTATGTTAGGCAGCTCACAAGATCTAAACATGAGGTATGAAGAGGAGATAACAATCATCTAGCTACTGCTATGCATCCGAGTCCAAGGATGAACTACTCACGCATCATTCCGAAGGCGGGCATGGTGGTGTAGATCCCTCCTGTGATGAATTCCCCTCCCGCTACGGTTCCTGGGAGAGGTCCAAAACCCTCCCGAACTAGGGTTGACGATGACGGAGGCTGCGGATGTTTTTGGTGGAAAAGGCTCGGGTATCTAGGGGTTAACTCGTGAAGAGTTTTAAATAGGGGAGAGGGAAACATCGGTGGGAAACCAGGGGGGCCAACCACCCCTGGGCGCGGCCAGAGGGGGGTCGCGCCGTCCTATGGTGTGGGGCCCATGTGTCCCCCCTCCGGGTCCCCTTCGGACTCCCTGTGCGCGACAGATTTCTAAGACCCCCGGGTTTCGAATCATCCAATTCCAAGAATATTTCGAGAACAACTTTTCTGAAATAAAAAACAGCAGAATACATGAACTGGCTCTGCGGGATCTTGTCAATAGGTTAGTCTCAGAAAATTGATAAAAATGGCATAAAGTGTATAGTAAACATGTAGCATATAGCATGAAAACAACATGGAACATTAGAAATTATGGATAAGTTTGTGACGTATCAACATCCCCAAGCTTAGTTCCTACTCGTCCTCGAGTAGGTAAACGATAAAAACAAATAAATTTTTTTGAGGTGACATGCTACCAACATAAACTTGATCATCATAGTAATGTAAAGCATGTAAACTAGGATCAAATGAATAAACGTTGTGGTTTATAGTTGATATCAATATAGAATAATGTTATAAACCATTAGGAATAACAAAGTAAAACTTTTCAATTAATCGATACTAAAAGACAATCAACTGTGCAGTTGTTTATTAAAGGTAATTTAAGCTGTAAGACCAACAATATAATCACCCAAGGAATAAAACTCTCACAGCAACTCCTGTTAGGATCAATTCAAGCGACAACAATATGCACGCAGGAAAATCCTTAAGATATTTGTGCACTCAAAACAAGCAAGCATTATGTATTTGTTCCCGGCACCAAGATGTTTTGACTAAAATAACATTGTGGGAGGTTTGGAAGGTCAATGGAAGAAAGTCTCACACAACTGAAAATGATCATTAGACATGAGGAAGTCTTATAATCGAAGTTATGCAAGGAGTAGTGATGGCCACACAATAGATGCACATAGAGCTATAAGTGTATGAAAGCTCTCCAATGGAACTAGTGGGGGTACATCCAACTTTCTTGCACACGAAGACCTAAAGCACTTTTGAGGAGGCTCATCATTGGAATATACAAGCCAAGTTCTATATCGTATAATTCCCAACATAGTTATGCAAGTCATAATATGAAAATTCTCTCCAAACTGAAGTATTGGAGCTAACAAAAGAACAAGTGTGGAATAAATGATAGTAATGATGCCCCCTCTCTCTCTTTATTATCTCTCTTTTTCCATTTCTTCTAAATTTTTTTTGGGCCTTTTCACCTTTTTTGGATATATAACCTCACTGGTAGGGGAACACTCTATTTTACAATGAAATGCCACACTTTTAGTACTCATACCTCAAACTGAAATAACTCATAACTAAAACTTTTATGTATATAAAAATAACTTTGAAGCATGACATCAAGTAACATAATGAGGATGGATGTTTTATCTCAATACATCTCAGAATGGCTATGGAAATTCCATGGTACGTAGGTATGGTGGTTGTTTTGAGGAATATATATAATTTTTGTCTTATGTGTAGAAGAAAAAAGTTCTCCCACGGGGTTTGGATGCACTGGCGAAGTTTGCACCAATTCTCAATGTGAGAATGAGCAGTGCATAGTACTGAAGAGGCTGGCAATTATGGATGGTGGAAGTGCCAGAAAACCGCAACATAGAACTCACCAGTTAAAATATTACAACTAAAATTATGATCTTACAAGGCATAATGAAAATCACTCCAGGAGAGTCCATGGCAGTGACAAGTCACTCTTAGCTACCCTGACCGTAGCGCGTAACAAAAAGCCATCACGATTGCTATCAGCAAAGGAAGTCATATACCATTATCCCATCAACTGGTTATTCGAGTGTGGCACAGTTTCAAGCTTTTAGACCAAGCATTAATTGTTTTTACTCTACTAAACCAGCAAGTTCATATTAATATCTCAAAACAAAAACAAATAATCAAGTGAAACACTTTAGTGATCTACAAGAATATGCGATTTTTTCCGTTATACCATCTACCACATGTAGCATTTTCTATTTCCATCAAACACCATTTAATATATATTTTAACACAAACTATCCAAATAATAAAGAAATGAAACAACGGATTACTAATACCACTTTACTAAAACTAACAGCTCTAAATAAGAGATGCATGAAAAACAGAAGTTAAAAAGAATTGCAGCATCTAGAAGAAAAACTAAGAATACAAGCATAACGAGTATTCCTGTGAAAAAGCGGAGCGTCTCTCTCTCCCACACAAGAATTCTGGGTTTCAACTATATTTATTGCAGCAAGGAAAATACAAGAAAACAAAAGAAAAATAAACATACGCTCCAAGTAAAATGCATATGATGTGACCGAATAAAAATATAGTTTCACTAGAAGTCTGATAAATTGTTGCTAAAGAAGGGATGCCTTGGGAATAGCCAAACTTAGACGCTTGAGTCTTCTTAGAATTTTCTGGGATGAACCACGGGGGCATTCCCAAGCTTTGGCTTTACACTCTTCTTGATCAAATTATGTCACCCACTTCTCTTGACCCTTGAAAACTTCCTTCACACCACACTCAAAGTAATTCGCATTAGAGGGTTAGTGCACTATAAAAAATTCACGTGTTCTGCATGGACAAAAGTGTTATTAATACTTTTAAACATTAGCTATAGCCACTGATGTTTCGTGAAGCAAAGAAATCCACTCGACATAGTAAAAGAGAGAATGCAAGTAAAAAGACGGAATCTGTCAAAGCCAGAACAGTCTTTAAAGACAAAAAAAATTGGGGGTAATTAAGTTGCTCAAATAAAAAACCGTAAAGAACAATTTTTTTTGGAATTGTCTTAGTAATAAGCACAAAAATTGTCAATTCATTTTGATATTTCTCTAATTTTACATGGAATTTACGGTCGACAGTAGAAATTTGTTTCATGCGAAGAAAACTAACACCACCTTTCGCCAGAGACTTTACTTGGCACAACTAATACATGAAAATAAAGATACAAAGGAGTTTCTACAGAAGTATACAACACCTTGAATCAAATAAAATAGAGAGAAGCAATGCAACAATAAAAACATGGGTTATATATCAAGAAGTGATTTTCTTTAACGCCTTTCAGCTAGGCATAGGAAGAGAAAATCAAGTGTTTTAAAGTGAAGAAGCATCCAAATTGTAACTTGCTAGAATAATAGAATCAAAAGGAAACTTCATTCTCTTCTTAGGAAAGTGTTCCATACCTTTATTGAGTGGGAATTGATATTTTATATTCCCCTCTTACATATCAATAACAGCACCAACACTTCTAAGAAAAGGTCTTCCCAAAACAATAGGACAAAAAGCATTGCATTCAATATTCATAACAAAAATGTTCGAATGGTGATAAATCAAGAATATCATAAAGTTTCTTAGGCATAACAGAGATACTAGCACCAAGATCACATAGAGCATTATAAAAATCATTAACCTTCATTTTAATGATGGGATCCCAACCATCTTCTAAGTTTTCTAGGAATAGAGACGTCACATTTTAATACTTCTTCTCTAATTTGTAGGAGAGCATTTGTAATATGTTTTGTAAAATCCATATTCATAGTTTTAGCATCAGGATTACTAGCAACCTTTTGTAGGAACATAATTAATTCAGATATGTTTGAATTATCAAGGTCAAGATCGTTCTTATAAAAAGTAATGGGACCATTTTCTCCCATACCTAGAAAAGTTTCAGCACTTTAATCAGGAACAGTCTTAGTGTTTCTACGCAATTTGAAACGTTCAGGAGAAGAAGTGGAGACTTTGCCAAGACCAATTAATTTAACATTAATAGTAGAAAATTTACTAGCATGAGAACCTTCAGCTTTACTAGCCGTGGTAATATTACAAACATTAGCTATATTATTCTTTCTAGCTATTCCATCTTCTCTTTGCCATCTAGCATGCAATTTTGCTAACATCCTAACATTGTCATTAATTCGAATTAGAATGCCATTTAAAGTTTTGCTTTCTTTAACATCATGAGGCATAACCTTTATTTTAAGAAGATCAACATCAAAATAAATGTTGTCAACTTTATAAGCAAGAACATCAATTTTGCCAAACTTTTCCTCAACAGATTTATTAAAACCAGTTTGTGTACTAATAAAATTCTTAAGCATGTTTTCAAGATCAGAGGGTACACTTATATTGTTCTTGTAGGGATTACAATAAGAATTTACATAACCGTTATTATTATTAGGAGGATATGGCCTATAGTTGTTGCTACCAAAATTATTCCTATAATCATTGTTGTTGAAATTATTATTTTTAATGAAGTTCACCTCAACATGCTCTTCTTGAGCAACCAAAGAGGCTAAAGGAACATTGTTTGGATCAATAGGAGCATGGTCATTCACAAGCATAGACATAATAGCATCAATCATATCACTCAAAGAGGAGGTTTCTTCAACATAATTTATGTTCTTGCCTATTGGAACTCTCTCGGTGTTCCATTCGTAATAATTTACCATCATATCTTCAACAATATTTGTTGCTTCCCCCAAAGTCATGGACATAAGGATTCCTCCAGGAGCTGAATCCAGAAATTTTCTTGAAGAAAAAATCAGTCATGCATAAAAAGCTTGGATGATCATCCAAGTAGTCAGTCCATGAGTAGGGCAATTCTTTACTAAAGATTTCATTATTTCCAATGTTTTAGCAAAATTCTCATTATCAAGTTGCTAAAAATTCATAATGCTACTTCTTAAAGATATAATCTTACCAGGAGGATAATATTTCCAATGAAAGCATATTTACATTTACTCCAATAATCAATACTAGTTTTAGACAAAGATAGCAACCATTCTTTAGCTCTTCCTATCAAAGAGAAAAGAAAAAAATTAGTTTAATAATATCTCCATCTACATCTTTATACTTTTTGCATCTCACATAGTTCAACAAAATTATTAAGATGGGCAGCAGCATCATCAGTACTAATACCAGAAAATTGCTCTACCATAACCAGATTTAATAAGGCAGGCTTAATTTCATAAAAAACAGTAGTAGGAGTAGGTGGAGCAATAGGTGTACTAATGAAATCATTGTTGTTGGCGCTAGTAAAGTCACACAACTTAGTGTTCTCAGGAGTACTCATTTTAACACGATAAAAAATAGGATAAAAATAACAACTAGAATAAGAACTAAGTTTTTTTGTTGTGTTTTCGATATAGAGAAGCAAACAAGACAAAATAAAATAAACTTAGCAAAACTAAAACAAATTAAAGAGATTGGAAGTGAGAGACCACCCTTGCAGAAATCCTCTTTCTCTCCGGCAACGGTGCCAGAAAACGCTTTGCTGGTGCAGGTCTTGCACTAGTTGGGAACCCCAAGAGGAAGGAATCAAGAGCACATCAACAAATTTCCCTCATAAAGAAACCATGGTTGAATCGACCAATAGGAGAAATAAATCACTTCCGAAGGTTGATGCAACTGATGTTTGCAGGGTGCACTACCAGTTCAGCAGCAACATGGAACCTACACAACACAATCAAATCACTTTGCCCCAACGAAGCTGTTGGGTTGTCAATCTCACCGTTTTTGCTGAAAACAAAGGTTAAGCGTATGGTGTGGAAAACAGTACTTGTTTGCAGTAGATGAAAAGAGAACAGTGATGGCAGTAGGAAAATAGTAGTAACATCATGAAAACAGTGATTGCAGTGGTTGTATTATCAGTGTAAGAAAAAGTACCGGGGTACACAGTTCACTAGTGGTATCTCTCCAAAACAGATAGATAGCATGTTGGTTAAGCAAATTACAATTGGGCAATTGACAGATATAAAGGCTGCACCATAGTGCATATGCATGACATGATGATTACTATGTGATTCATGCGGGCATTACAAAAAGATTCATAGACCATTATCCAACTGCATCTATGACTAATAATCCACCCTCAGAGTGTCATCCAAGTATCTACTAGCAACGGAGAGTGTGCAACATCATTAATAACATACACATGAATAAACATGATCGATTGATAATCATTGGACATAGCATTCAATATGCATCGGATTCCAGAAAACACAACATGTAGCATTAAAATAAGATGATCTTAATCATGTTAGGCAGCTCACAAGATATAAACATGAGGCATAAAGAGGAGAGAACAATTATCTAGCTACTATCGGGGAGAGCTCTAGAACCCTCCCGAACAAGGGTTGACGATGACAGCGGCTGCAGATGTTTTCGATGGAAAAGGCTCGGGTATCTAGGGTTAACCCATGAAGAGGTATATATAGTCAAGAGGGCACCATCGGTGGTGATCCGGGGGGCACACCACCCTTGGGCGCTATCAGAGGGGGGCCGCGCCGCCCTATGTTGTGGGCCCCTGTGGCCCCCCTTCGAGTCCCCTCCGGACTCCGTGTGCAGTACAGATTTCTAAACCGGGGGGCACACCACCCTTGGGCGCTATCAGAGGGGGGCCGCGCCGCCCTATGTTGTGGGGCCCCTGTGGCCCCCCTTCGAGTCCCCTCCGGACTCCGTGTGCAGTACAGATTTCTAAACCCCCGGTTTTTGAATCGTCCAATTCCGAGAATATTTCCAGAACAACCTTTCTGAAATAAAAAAAAAAGTAGAAAACATGAACTGGCTCAATAGGTTAGTCTCACAAAATCGATAAAAATGGCATAAAGTGTATAGGAACCATGTAGCATATAGCATGAAAACAACATGGAATATCAGAAATTATGGATACGTTTATGACATATCATTATTTACTTGTCCAGAACTTGAGAAGCACCTTGGAGAATCGAGAAGATGGCCTTGTTGATGGCTGTGTGAACTTAGAACGTCTCCCAGTCAATAGCCTGTAGGTAGTTGAGGCATGAGATGGGCTTTACCTTGATTATGTTTTGAAGCCTTCCGCTATTTAATATGTTTCCTTATCTATGTGGCAGTAGTTTAATACCAAGTCATGTGACCAGTTATGTATGTTTTTTATTTGTTATATAATGGATGATGTAATCTACAATGCCAACTCGGTTATGTTGTTCATGACTGGGTGATCACGGGATCGTGAATGTATGCATACTTGAGGTCTCAGACTGCTAGTATGGGGTCCCCACACGAAGCTCGTAACTTGACCAATTTTTTGTCACAAAAACATCACATATGAAAATACGTGACCATTTAGTGAAAAGTGAAGCTAGCCAGAGAATGTCTGTTGCTCTCATTTTGCAATATCGTGAGGATGGATCTTGCGGCAGATCAATGTCTGTAAGATCTTCTGTGTCGATCTTATTGTGATTGATGGTTATACTCCGGCCGTCGTCGATAACCTGGTGCACTCCTTGTCTGCGAGTTTTCCTATTTAAGGACCTTGGCACTCTTGAGTTTTTTCTATGATTAGAAGTGTCCTACAATTCAGGGGGCATAGCATTGTCTCAATAGAAGTATGCATAGGATCTCCTTCACCGTGCAAATATTGAGAATTGCAATACCACTTATACGCACTAGCTACCCCGGAGCGCCTTGCTCATGTGGCTGGTACACCATTGAGTAACAAGGACTCATTCCAGTATCCCACTTTGGTTGGTCGGTTACAGTATCTCACTCTCAGTCACACCAACGTATCTTTTCTTGTTAACAAAGTGTATTAGTTTCTCTCACAGCCATTGGAGGAGGCAGGAAGAGATCACGCCCTAGGCCATCTTTGTTGCTACATTAGCTACCGCACCAAGGGAATAGCTTGTGTGTCACGCTCACGCCCCGGACACGGCCAGGGCTGCCTGGGGCCTCGCTCCGCCCCTGCTCCCAGCCTACTGATTTACATCGGGAAGCTGTCAAGCGCATATTGTGATATGTTAAGGGGACTTTGCTTATGAGGCTGAGATTGCGCTAGTCCTCTTCCACTGGTGTTAGCATTTTCACATATGAAGATTGGACATGATGTGTTGATTACCGTCATTCCACTAGCTAGTGAGTTTTCTAATTTCGTTGGACCAAATATTGTCTCCTAAAGTTCCAAGAAACAAGCTAGTATCTCAAGATCAAGTACTGAGGCGGAATATAAAGCATTAAATAATGGATCTGGTGAAGCTATCTCGGTAGAATCTTTAGAAGTGGCGGCTCCAGGAATTCGCTCATGTGTAAACATATGCAATAGAGTTCTATATACTAGGGAAAATGTGTATCAAGCTATAGCAAGAACAAATAATACCGATCACACCGAGTCAATGACCATATATATATATATATATATATATCAATAATTTTCCATAATGCAAATATGCTAACACCCTTTGTCTTCATCTACTAGGTATGGTAAAAAAAATTAGATGAGAAATATACCCAAACTTCCCTACCCTCTGAAAATTGGTAGAAAAATATCAGAACTGCAATCTACTACTACCTCTCTGGTCCGAATTAAGTGTCGAGGAAATTATGCTATTATAGTACAAGTCTCTACACAACTTACGACAGTAACTACGGATCGTAGGGAGCAGCAAATTAGTAGTCCTAGCAACCTGATCGTTCTAGCAAATTAGATGTACTAGCAACAGAAACCTAGTAGTTCAAGCAAACTACATTAAAATACCACAATTGTAATCTAGCATGATAGCAATCTAGTGTCCGGATCGTTCTAATCTGGACCCCATGAAAAGTTAGGAACTAACTGGAACCTAGGCCTTTAGTAGTTAGGGGAATAGAATTAGAGAACTAAGAGAAGAAATAGACATAATGGAACATGGCCATCCATCAGCGGCTCCGCTGGCCGCTGCTTGGATACCAGCCATGCCTCCGTTGCTGCTAGGCGCTAGGTTATGTTTGGGAAGCAACAAAGGCAGCGAGGACCGGAGCGGGCAATCGATTTCAATCGAACGAATCAATGAAACAAAGTGTTAGACCCATTGTATCGATCATGACAAGTCGTGGGATATGTTGTGTGGGTTGTGGGCTTATGGACTGACATATACAAAGAAGTTGGGGGCAAATCTTGGGTATTCGAGTGAATATAGCGTCACCACTGGTCTTTATTCAAGGAGGTAGGAGTGTCACATCAGTGTGCCACCATATTGTGTGGTGTGATAATCTTGGGTCTACATACCTGGCAGCAAATCTAGTCTTCCACACAAGAATTAAGCACATTGAGATTAATTTCCATTTTATGCGAGGATGTCACGTCTGGTGCTCCAGATGTCAGGTTTATCTCTACTAGTGACCAACTGGCTGATTTTTTACTAATTAAACCAGTCACATGATAAATGTTAGAACTATTTAAGTCCAATCTAAATCTTGCATATGCAGTAGTTTAAAAGTGAGAGTAGTGTTTCGGTCCGTGGATAACGCTTGTTTCTTATACGTGTACGTATGTAACTATTGGTCATATAAAGTATATGGGAAACTTCCCCTCTACAGATTGAATTTCGGTATGATTATTTTATTGCAGAAAGCTTCTCATGCAGATACTATTCAGAAATACATGCCTATTTGTCTGTTGCAATTCCTATATAAAATCCTTACAAAATTAATAACCTGCGGACTTGAACCATTTATGCCAAAGATGGTGTCACCTTGTCAGGATAATTTTATTAAGGGTAGGAACATCATAGATGGGATTCTTTCTTTACATGAAATCTTTCATGAGACTAGGAAAAATAATCAACATGGTGTAGTGTTAAAACTGGATTTTGAGAAAGCCTATGCTAAACTTGACTGGGAGTTTCTTTTGAAATGTGTCTCGAAAATGTTTTAATCGGAGATGGAGGAGAATCATCAAAGATATTGTCCAGAATGGGGCTCTTTATGTCAAAATCAATGACACTAGGGGAAAGGATTTTCCTAGCCATAGAGGGGTGAGGCAGCGGGACCCCCTATCACCCTTCCTTTTTAACTTGGCTGCTGAGAACTTGTCAAAGATGATTGCTCAAGCGCAGCAGGCTAGTTTGCTTGTTGGTTTGGTTCCTCATCTAATCACTTTTGGAGTTGCAATTCTGCAATATGTAGATGATACTATTTTGTTCATCCTACATTGTAAACTCATCTTGTTTTTGTTTGAGGCCATGTCAGGTCTTAAGATTAATTTTGAGAAGAGTGAGGTGATGATGGTTCTTAAGAATGATATTAAAAATCTGGAGTATGCTGATATGTTTGTGGTTCTAGACTGCAGGTTGTGGAGTTAAATTTTGTGGCTGATGAACTCAAAAAGAAACTGGATGGTTGGGTAGGAAACAATTCATCTATTGGGGGCGGAGTTACTCTCATGCAATCCTCCCTTGGGGAGACTGTTATCTACTTAATGTCTATGTATTTTTTGCCTTTGTTCAATCTGGAACATATGACTAAGATAATCAGGAGATTTTTCTAGCAAGGGACTAGAGATGGAAGAAATACTATGTGGTCACATGGCAAGCAGTTTGTAGATCCAGGAAAAAAGGGGTTTGGGTATTACAAATCTCAAGGTTCAAAATATTTTCCTGCTGTAAAAGTGGTGGTGGAGGTTGGAAAAGGACGATGGGATGTGGCAAAAACTGGTTTGCAACAAGTACAATATTACTAGGGGCATTTGGGCTATTAAGCTTAAACAGTGTGATTCCCCTGTGTGGAAGGACCAGTTGAAAGTTACAAAATAATACCTCCTAGGTAGGAAGATGTGTGTTGTTAGTGGCAATGAAACAAATTTTCGGCATGGTGCTTGGCTAGGGGATACTTCCCTTTGTGAATTTTTCCTATGCTATATGAAATATGTAATCAACGAGAGAAAACTGTCAAAGAGTTGCATGATATTGGGTGGGCCCTCTCCTTGAGAAGATGGCTCACCAGCTTTGCAAAATCAAGTAAATGATCTCATAAATGCTTTGAATATTGTGGCTTTGGGAATTGGGAAGGACATCCCAAAGTGGAAATATACTAAGAATGGGGTTTTTTCTGTCAAATCTTTGTATAATAAGATGTCATCTTGTGGACCTGATAGGTCCTTTAAGCATCTCTGGAAGTCAAAAATCCCTTTGAAGATTAAGATCTGGCTTTGGCTGATTTGGCATAATGCTACTGCCACAAAGAATAACATGTTGAAAAGAAAATGGTTTGGGAGTCCCGTGTGTAGGTTCTCTCATAGGAACGAATCCATTAGTCGCTTGTTTTTTGGGAGTCCCGTGTGTTTGGAGCTCGGTGTGCATGGTTATTGGAGCAACTACCAGGCCCACGGGTTTTACACACTATTTCTGGTGGATTGCCCGTTATTTTCCCGCTAACACAAATTTACATGTTATCGGAATTGCGGCTTTGTGCTGGGCCATTTGGAAACTTCGCAATAGAGCATGTTTCAAAGGCAAACTTATATCATCTCATGTTGAGATGGTATGTTACATGTGTGCTTTTCTTCGTTACTAGGCAGGTTTACAGGCTGATGCTGACAAGAAAGCGATCGAGGACGGAGCTGCCAAGATTCAAGAGGTTGCAATCAACGCATATGAGGCGTCCACTGCGAGATCATCTCTTGGGGCAGTGGAATATCAAGATGTTGAAGATGATGGAGACGTTTCTGTTTAAGTTGTTGATGAAACTTGTGTTTTTGAGCCATACTCCGTTCCTGGTTGAAGATCTGCTGGTGTCTTCAGTGAAGTTTCAGAAAACTTTTTGGTTGATTTTGGTTTTGTGGGGGGTTGTTGTCACCCATGGTTGCGATTTGGATACTGTTGTGGATGTAGTCTCGTTTGTAATCATGGCTAGACTTCCCCGTTGCTTGGATCATGACTGTGGTTGCACTTTGACTTTTGTTTTTCTTTCTGCTAGTTTGTGCCGGACCCTTGTAAATAATACTTTGTTCTGTTATTTTCAATAACTAGCAAGATGGCCCTCGCAAATGCGAGGGCTTTATTTTCGGTTTTTCGAAATATTAACTAATTATCTTCAGATTAAAAGAATACTTACAAAGCAAAGACCATCATGATTTTACTAAATCAAACAAATAAAAAAAGAATAAAGAAAATACTTAATAGAAGTGGATTCATTTTAATCCCATGTGGTTTCATTCTTAGAGCAGAAGTTAACTATACTATTTTAAAGATTACATCGTTCTCAATGCGATCCTAGCTATTTTGATGTAATGCCAATTAATTTAGAATGTGAATGTGTTCCCTATATTTCTTCTTCACTCCTAAAAGGCATAGTTATTTTTAGGTATGTTTTGCAATATACTTCTCATAAGGCTGCAATTCAACTTCATGCATCACCAAATTTTTTAGAGGAAAACAATGTTCATAATTTGTGATAATTCTAAATATATCTACAAAATCTTGCAAACATAAATATTAAAATTAATGAACATGAGCCATACCATCTATATATAATCAGTCGGTGTGCTCACAACATGATACCAAGAACATATTTGATTTCTTTGCAGATCAGTAATTTAAATATAAAAAATATTTCCTAACCGTTTCATAGTTTCTGGTTTTAGTGCAACTCCATCCGATAGCTACATCAAGCAAAGACCAACACCACGATTTATTGGTGCGATTTTTTTTAGGGGAAATTTAAAATACCGAGTATCAGTAGATCTATTTCCTATCTTTTTCTCGAGAATTATCATAGTAAACTTTATTTTCTTCGGGAAATTAATTTCTATCTCACAGTCCATACCATACATAACTACATAATCTTTGGTAAACTCCATTATAAAAACCATGTTTGTTACCCTCTCGGATTGGCATGATCAAAGAAGAAAACTAATTGATAATTTTACGGATAAAAAACATGTATGAAGAAAAACAAATTGTAGGCACTTACTTATAGAAAGGATCTATTTAGTCGGCAGAAAATTTAAGTTGAGTATCGCATGGTACAAACCAAAGGTTGCACAATCACGACATATGTGCATAATATTGCATATATTTCTTGATATCATCTATTACCCCCCTTTATAAAAATTTAATACACGGTTGACTATTTTTTTCAAAAAAATGGAAGGATGCTCATATGCAAAATCTGATAGCCCCTCAAACATGTAAAAATATTTATTTATTTCCTTAATGTTAATTGAAATAAAAAAATGACTCGTTGTTCGCAGTAAACCCAAACAAACTTTTATATATATTGGCACACGAAAAGAAATAGTCAGCCAAGAGGATTTACTATTCAGTCGATTGTTGTCGCATCCTGATTAATTGTTGTAGAGTCCGCCCACATATATGCATATTTCCGATGCATTGCAAAATGGGCAACGCTAAGAGGAGATAGCCCTAGCGCGCCTAGATCTAGGTCCCCTCGCGAGCCGTTGGATCGCAATCGTATGGCCACAAAATGTGTTTCGTGTTTTTGCATTTTAGCCCTCCTAATTTTCGGATATAGAACCCGCACTCCACAACAGCCCACTTAAAACGTAAAGGTATATTGTGTTGCCCCCGGTCATCTCGATAATTACAGGAAAACTGTTATTTCAACAAATTCACTTGTGTCGCAACAAAAAATATCGCTCTGTGTACAAAAAATAGAGTATTGCAACAATTTTTTTCAAATCTTTTTCGAAAAATAATTAATGTTACAAATAATAGTTAAACAATATGTTATTGCGTTGCAACAAAAAATTTAAACAATGCAACAAAAATCACAATCTATTGCAACAAAAAATTAGTTACATCAATTAAAAGTTGGTAAGCAACAAAATAATTTGTTACCGTTTCAGTTGCAACAAAAATCATCACCTATTTCAACAAAAAAGTAAATGGATAGCAACAAAAAATTTACATGTTTACAACATGTAAACAAGCCCATAAGCATGTTTTTCCAAATGAATTCTAATAAACATATATGCATTTCCTAGAAAGTCATCCAGAAAAATATTGCAACATCTCATTTGTATTTTCTCAACAAAAGACGTGCGGAATTCTTACAAATTTTAAACACGTACGCAACATTGTCCAGATGTCGCAGAACACTTAGCATATAAAGGTTGCACATAGTATGGCGGGAAAAATGGGCTAAAAACTAAGTTGTTGCTTGTTGGGCCCGTATATGCTTTAACGGGCCGGCCCAAAAGTGTGCAGGAAGCACAAATCGCAACGAGCGAGCAGGGGACCTACGCTAGCCAGCGTTAGGTTCCCCCTAAAACAAGCGTTTTCCTTCCAAAATACGAGAAGAATATGAACTTAATAAATTTCAAATGTGATAACAATCTCACTATTAGTCACTGATTCGATGGGAAAGAATTTTTCATGCACCTCCTCCGGTCGTGAAAAATACGGCGCTCGCTGTATTTTACGGTATGAATCGGGAGTTCTCTCCGACATTCTAGCGGCGCTCGCCGTATTTTACTATATGGATCGGGAGTTCTCTCTGACATTCCAAGCAAGGCCTGAGATATTCTAGCAAGGCCTAAGAGATTCTAGGTTGAAGAAGTGATATTGGGTTGATCAGCATGGCCTGCTTTCCGTTGACGCTGAAGGTCGACCGGGGTTCCGCATGTTCAGAAAAAATTACGTCGTCGTAAAGACCTGCGGCCTCCCTAATAAATCACCGGACCTGATGAGACTACATGGAAAATGTGTGCTCCCATCTGGCCGCATCGACCTTGGCGAGATACCCTCCATGCGTGCCATGCTGCATTGATCGGAGAGAAAAAAGAGCAGGCAGGCTTTGGGGCTTCACCCGATGGATTTCTTTCCGTCCAGCCGCCCCCCCCCCCCCCCCCCCCGAGCCCCCCAAAGAGGCCTTTTTAGCGCCGGCGGAAGCAAAAATCGGCGTTTTTGCACCACTCAGCCCCCCAGAAGCCCAAATAACGCGGTTTCGGCGTTATTTCGCGCCGCCGCACACAGGCGAAAACCAGCCCGCTGGGTTCGGCTGGGGGGGGGGGGGCGAAAAGCCGGGACAGCCCACGCGGGGCAGCGCTACCAGCGACGCGTAGGAAAACCGCGGGAACAAAAACCCCCGCCCGTGAGCTTCTTCTCGGCTCTCGCGTCGGTCAAAGCCTGCCATAGTAATGACGTGGCGGGCGGCCAGTGCATGCGCCTCAGTCAAAGGCTCCCGGAGTAATGGCGTGGCGAGCGGCCGGGGGGGCACGCGGCGCAGTAAATGGCCCCGCCAGAGCTACAAAAGGCGCCCCGCCGGCCCATTCTCCCCCATTCTCGACGTTCATCCCCTCGCCCTCACTGCACTCACTCTCATCCTCACCGCACTCCACCTAGACACGCCAAGACGATGTCGCGTCGGCTTCGGGCCTGCCGCAACTTGCCTCTATACTGCCGACCCGCGGCCGCGACGCGTGGCCACATTGACGACGACAGCGACAACGAGTTCCACTACGAGCAGGACGAGCAGCCGGCGCAGGAGGAGGCGGCACCCGAGTAGCAGCCGGCGCAGCCAATCTGGCACGAGCAGCACGCGGCGTGCAACTCGTTCGACACATGGCGCAACGAGGAGGCGTTCCGCCGGGTCCATGCTGGCCTCGAAGAGGCAGCCAGTGGACGAGGCTGTCGCTTTTCGGGCATCCTTGGAGACCTATCAGAGGGAGGAGGCGGAGCGCCAGGTCTACCAGCAGCTCAACGCGAACGCGGCGTCGGATGAGCAGCAGACCCTCGTCGCGTTGTACGAGAGCGACCGGTGCAAAGCTGTCCTGCAGAGCGAGAGGCGCAACCGCCATCCCTCCGAGCAGGCGCAGTTGCACCAGATGCGGATGCAAGGTAGAGCGGAGCGGCGCTGGCTCGCTACGGTGGCGAACCCATCGCCAAGCGACCCATCGCCCTTCTCCGACAACGACCACGAGGCTGGCCCCTCCAACATGCCGGCCTACGACGACTGCGAGGAGGACGACGAGGAAGAGGACAACGTCTAGGAGGAGGGCGATGACCAGGCCGGTTGATCGCGGCGAGACTCGGCTTGCCGTAGTTTTTTACGTTTTTTAATGTCTTTAGTTAAATTATATCGTCTTTCTGTAAAACTACCATCGAATCTATGAATTTGCGCCTATTTTAACGAGTTCATCGTTTTTGAATTTATTTAGACCGAGACTTGGGCTGGGGGGCGACTAGGAACCGTGCCCCCACCCTCCCCCCGATTCCAGATTAGCGCCGTTTGACGCCGCGGCGCCACCAAAACATCGGCGTTTTGCGCCCTGGGGGGCGACACGGCTGGAGATGCCCTTAATCCCAGCCTTTTTTCATTACGTGATGTATGTGCATATGCAAAACTCTTTTCTAAGGTCTCTTTATTCCAGGTGGACTCTATCCCATATACGTTTGAACGTCTCCGCTGAACTTTTCGTTTTTGCATATCCTTATACGTGTAAAGAAATAGGTATTGTGTGACGTGACGACAATTTGCGTAACTTTTCATTACCAAAATCTTGGCCGTTGTAATAAAAATCAACGGTGCATACAATTTTGACTTATGTGGCTTAACGTGGTGGCTACGTATATAATAGATAGATAGATAGATAGATAGATAGATAGGATAGGTGGAACCCGGATCCGCTGTGGGAGGCATATGTAAAAAAAAGATATGTGGTGGTTAGTCCCCATGCAACCCTAAACTAAAATCCTTGCTGACAAGGAGAGAAAACTTTTTGTAATAATAACATCATCCAAACACTTTGCTGAATTCGCCCGAAGAGAAAATAAAACAAAGTAACCCGTAGCCAAAGGCGGAGCCAAAATCCAGTCATCACCTCACATCTGGACCAGACATTGTTGGCATTCTACCCAAACAGTCCATCTCAAATGCAGCACTACTCCACTCATCACCTCACATCTGGACCAGTAGACATTGTTGGCACTCTACCCAAACGGTCCATCTCAAATGCAACGGTGCTCTGGCTCACATCGGTGGAAACATCAGTGTACCCACTATATCTGCTTGGGTTGCCACCGGTCCCGGCCCTGTAAACTCCAGTAGTTGCGTCCTCTCGGGCAACCTCGAGCTCAAGGCAGTCCTGCAACTGCGCCACCACATCAGTCATCGTGGGTCGTTGCTCCGGCAGCTGCGCGGTGCACTTAAGCGCGATGTCGGCGGCTTTCCACACACTATTGATGTCGTGGTCGCCGCTCATGTGGGCATCTACCACGGTCTCGATGTTGCCCCGTGCGAGACGCTGCTGCACCCACTGGATGATGTTCGTCGGCTCTGGCTCCTTTAGGATGTGCGGCTTCCCCGTGACTATCTCCAACAGCACTACCCCAAAGCTAAATACATCACTTTTGATGGTGAGCTGATATGTTGCTGGGTACCTAAAAATGAATAATTATGTATACGTGAGTCAACTTTAAATACGGACAGTTGTTTGATTCTCGCATAATCAGAATATCATTTCGTGGATTGCAAATCGAGTTCAAATAAAGGTGTGGTTTTGTATTTTGATACCCTAGGGAGAAAAAATGGTACATCATAGTTCTAAGCATGTGTGTATGTAAATAGATAATCGTAGTGTCTTCAGCTGTTGATAATCAGCAAGAAAATCTTTAGAGCTTAACCATCAAAATTTGTGCACTTACTCTGGTGCAAGATAACCGAATGTGCCGACCAACCTGGCCGTGGACACATGAGTATCATCTCCGCTATTGAAAGCCTTGAGTAAGCCAAAATCCGCGATCTTCGCCTCTAGATTCGCATTCAGTAAGATGTTGGATGTCTTAACATCCCTGTGAATAAGCGGCGGGTTGCACCCTTTATGCAGATATTCAAGCCCTGTATCAACATATAACCACATCAAATTTTGAGTCTTCATCTCTAATGTAGTGATGCAAACAAATCTTGAGCCAAAAGCTTACCTTGTGCAGAGTCTAGCGCGATACGAAGTCTCTGCCTCCAGGTTAAACATCTTGAGTTGTTTCCTCTCCCTACAATCCGGAAGATGTTTCTAATGTTTTGTCGGATGGGTTTTCTCTCTGTTTCAAATTAGTTGTCGCTGATTTCGCACATAGTAGTAGTAAATCAACGACAACTAATTTGAAACGGAGGCAGTATATAAATTTATGGTATGAAAACCTTGAAGCTTGATGATATGAGTAATTTGCATACCTCTAAGATGTTCATGGAGGGCACCTTCAGACATGTACTCGTACACAAGGGCCTTGTACTGCATGTCCCTGCAGTAGCCGATCAAGGACACGAGATTCTTGTGATGGATCTTAGCTAAGGTTTGAGCCTGCACGAACCAAACGAAAAGATCAATTAATGCATTACAAAGGTAAACCCAAAAACTTGCTTAGCATCAGTTACAGTTCACCGGATCACTCTCACCTCTGCCAGAAATTCTTGTTCTCCTTGTTTTGAAGATTCAGACAGCAGCTTGACAGCCACCTGGGTGCCATTCTCCAAGAAGCCACTGTAGACTTTCCCGAACCCTCCTTCGCCGATCTCCCGCTGGAAGCCGTCTGTCACAGCCTCCAGTTCGGCGTATGTAAACTGGCGATTATCGAGACGCAACGAGCTGTGTCCGTTGCTGACCCGAGAGTGCGACGACGCCATGCTCTTGACGTTCGGTTGCTTGACGACATCTCTTGATGTTGTTCCTTCAGTGACAAAGCATGCTACCTTGTGTTACTCCATCACAAGAATTAATACTTGTATTCGACTATTAGTGACTCCAGAGTCCAAAAATGTTGTGTGTGTCTCGACTCTTATGTTATCTTACCCTGCCTTCTCCTTAGAATGCAAAGGAGTAGTACTGACAGAAGCGCAATCACCAACAGTACAACTATCGAAACAGCAATATAGACGGCAACCTTAGAGCTTTTCTTCTTTTTCGGAGGCTGACACGAGTCGCCATTTGTGCAGAGGTTTGGATTTTTACCATATCTTGCAAAAGAAAATATTTAAATTAAGATTATAATCAAATTAATCATAATTTGCAAGGGGGCGTGTTCATGTCATCATGTACAAACCTAAGTGTTAGAGAACCATCTTGCATTCTTTTCAGAAGACCCGAAGGAATTGACCCACTGAGCTGATTGCCTGTCAAATCTCTAAATGAAACAAAGGTTGTTTAGTTCAAATCAAATAATTCATTAGCAGAGAATGCACATGGAAAACACACACATCTACTTTCTTACAGAAGTGTGAGGGACGACAATTGCGAAAAGGTTTCAGGAATTGAGCCCGTCAGATTATTGCGTGACAAATCCCTGCAAATTAGTAAAGTAATGGATAAAGAAACAAATGGCTAGTGAAGACTATCTACAATGGCTTGACAGTCTCCTACTTACAGTTGTTGTAGACCTTTGAGACCGGCAAAAGAAGATGACAAGTTGCCACTCAGACTAGACGATAAATTCCTGAAACGAAGCATTCATGAACAGTAGCTCAGATAGTTTCAGTTTGTAACACATGACAAAAATAATCAGAAATCCACAACTCACAAGCTTGTGATACTTGGTGGGGTGGAAACGGCATAGCTGCAACCCAATCCGTTCCACGCGAGATTCTTAGGCAAACACGGATCTCCCATCCAGTTCTTCTTCACCTGGTACTTGCCTCTGATCACCGTGATGGCAGAAACTGTTGTATTTTCACAGCAGCAGCAGTAATAATTCTATCAGACATCCTTCATCCTTGCATACACATGCATCTGAACCTGAACATAATTGATTTTCTTACCGTCCTGGGCTGCGGTGGGCACGCCGGCGGTGGACACAACGGAGAAGATCTCGTAGGCGTTGAGGATCGGCGGGAGCGTGGAGTTGGCCGTCGCGTTCAGCGACACGTTGTACTCGTGGAAACCGCGGTACGCGTTGGCGTTGGCATTGAAGACGGCGTTGGAGTAGAGGTATTCCGGCGTGAAGCCCTTGCCAAGGGAGAGGAGGTCATTGACGGTGACGTAGAACTGCCGCGCGGCGCCGGGTGGGAGCAGCTGCAGCTCGGAGATGTGCAGGATGCAGATGTACCCGGGCGCCGGATCGTTGGCGCTGGGCTCGGCGTCCCAGCTTAACTCGATGGTCCTCGACGCGTTGATGGGCGTGACGCCCGTCTGCATCACCGCTGACGGCGCGTCGAACTGGTCGTTGTCGAGGTTCTGCACCTTTTTCGTCGTCGTGATCTCCGACCACACCGTCGGCCTGCTCTCCGGGAACCATACACGGTCGTGCGGGTCGTCGGGGAACCTGATGACCCTGCCATCGGTCGGGCCGACGTTGTTTCTGAAGAGGAGGACGAGGCCCTGCGTGGCGTTGGCCATCGGGTAGAGCGAGTTCTTGAGGGGCCTGAGGGAGAGGCTGGAGATGAAGGGCGTGCCCGACCCGGTGTTGACGAGGCACACCTGCGCCGAGTTGCCGGCAATGACAGCGATCACCTCCACCATCACCGGCGTGTCGGCGTTGGAGATGTTCACGGTCGTCCAGTAGTTGACGCTGAGGTGGAGGTCGAAGACGGGAGGCCGGTTGAGGCCGTCGTAGTTGCCGTACATGAACTTGGCATTGATGAGGTACTTGAGCCCGGACACAAGGGAGCGGAGCGTGTAGCAGTTCCGCGCGCTGGCTCCGGCGAAGCTGCGCACAGTGTGCCAGCCCCTGCCCATCGACGGCGTGATGTACTCGGCCGACATGTTGTAGTTGGTGCCCGTGTCGATGAAGCCGGCGTCCGAGACGAAGCTCAGCTTGGTGGCGTTGTCCCTCCACCCGGTGGTGCTCTCCGGCAGGCCACAGTCGATGCTTATGAAACCTGCAGACACGTACGCGCAATTAACATCTGCGGCTTGAGATGGATTCGGTGAAGCATGCGTCAGATACTCAGATGTGCTCACCTAAGATATCGACCTGGCCATGGACTCCAAGAACGCCGGCGCCGGCAGCGAGAAGGAGCAACAGCAGGCACCGCGTCGCCACTGCCGATCTCGGCCATGGTCCTCCCATCGCGTGCGCACGAAACAAGCAGCAGCGAAGTACGTACTCTAGTTCTGGCCTTCTGGGTGGCTAATCACTAATCTGACAGCACACATCAGACATGCAACCAGTTCGTGCAAAGGGTAGGAGTAGTATACTGTACTTTATTTAGTACCAAGTTGGGGCCGCAGATCACATGACGATAGGTTGACTTCCACGAGCCGACGACCTCGCTGGGCGCGCGCGCAGTGCATATGGATTTTCCTTACCACACACATGGCGACCGTGAATTCTGAATTTTTCCTGACGCGATAATCGAGACGGCCAACTCAATTAAGGCTAGTCACAGTTGAGTACTCTAACATAGACAGATATCTAACATAATGCAATCTAAACCAAGAAGAGTGTAGAACCTAATAAATGTAGTACTATATAATACCAAGTTTAAAAGGAAATACCACCTAACCAAATGAAATATTGTTTGTCGTCCTAAATACCAAGGTGGTCTTGGGATCGAAGCTCTAGATGTTAAGAACAAGTGTTTACTTAGCAAATGAATATTTAAACTCTTAATAGTAAAAGGTGTGTGGGCATGAGTTGCTACATAATAAGTATATTCAAGAGAAACCTGTAGCGCAGATTGAGGCGAAGCCAACTTGTTCTCCTTTTTGAAAGAGAGTTATGAAAGTTAAGCGGGATTTTTTCCCACACATCTCTAACTCCATTGGTGATGGTCAAAGTGTGTGTTTTTGGGAGGACACTTGGTTAGGGCATACTCCGTTAGCAACTCAGTATCTCTCACTTTATAATATTGTCATTAATAAGAATGTTCTTGTTGCTCAAGTGATTCCACATGAGCACCCAAATATTACGTTTAGGAGCCCGCTTCTAGGTGATAAGTGGGAGGTTCTGGCTGGATCTTGTTAAAAGATTAAAGGTCATCACTATGACGAACAATCATGAAACTTTCACGTGGAAACTAACACCATCGGTGTTTTTTGGGTTAGTCTTTATACGGGAATCTAATGAACGGTAATAATAGATTTCTGCGTAAATACTTATGGAAATTAAAGGTTTCACTAAAAATCAGGGTTTTCATGTGGTTTTTGTACCGTAAAGAGTTGCTCACAAAAGATAATCTAAAAAACGCCGGTGGACAGGGTATACGAGGTGTGTCTTTTGTGATGATGAGGAGACAAATGATCATTTGTTTGTTCATTGTAGCTTTGCTAGAAAAATTGGAGGTTGGCTCACTTTACTATCGGTATAACTCCGTCTTCTTCTGTTACTAATGTGTTTGGTAATTGGTTGAATGAGGTGGATAAAGTCACTAAAGCTAGTATACGCATTTGTGTATGTGCTTTTTTATGAGAAATTTGAAATTGCGGGAATGATGTGATTTTTAACAATTTGAGAACTGGTCATTTTTTGCAGTTTGTTCATCGAGCCACTCATTGGATCCACATGTGGTCTTTCCGGCTACCAGAAGCCCAACGAGGACGTTTCGAGTCTGGATGCACCAAGTTGATGGCGGTCGTGTGGGCTATCTTCAACCAGGGTGGCTGGTTGCACATTAGGAGAATACAATATATGTAGATCTCCGATGTTGATGCTTTTTGGTTGGTGGATCTTTGTTGCCACTATTTGTTATCGTTGATTTGTAATTATTCACTTTGTGCACACTGTACTGAGCACTTTTTAATAAAATAAGCGGTGTGCATCGATTAGATGCAGTGGCTGGGTTATCGTTTCAAAAGAAAAATATGATACCATAATCCCGTGAGGCTCCATCCCGCTCCCGTGCGGCCGTCCCGGCTGCACCGGGGCGCCCATCGCCCGCAAGATAGAGCACCCCCGCACCCTCCCCTCCCTGGCTCTCGCCGTAGCCAGATGCGTCTCAGGGCAAAGCCTTAGAGCCGCGGCGGCGGCGGGGATCTTCAGTCCGCGATCTGGAGAGCAGCGGCGGTGATATCTTCAACAATGCCCTTGAATACTGACCACAATAACTATTCTATGGTTTGGAGTCGATGACAATGGGACCCGTCAATACCTATTTCCCACAATTTATTTGAAACAAAAATGGGAACGAACCCGTGATTTTTCATTCAAAAATATATGTACAAAAAGGGTTAGAAACTTGGAATAAACTATAAAATCTAAAAGATAATTTGAACTAATCTTAAAAGTAATTTAAACTAAGGCGACGTCGATGCTGGTCGCTGGGGTGGCGATGACAACTCGTCGTCGGAATTGTAGAATATCTCCATTTCTTCAACCTTCTATGCCCTGGACTCCTCCACCACGCGATGCTCTTCCATCATGGACACGTCGTCATATCCTGTCGTCATGTCCTTTCGTGTACTGGGAGGATGCATTTTACATCATCATGGATACGCAGTTTCTGTCAGGTCTTGTCAAAACACAAGTTTTGGGGAAAAAAACTAGGCGGTTCAATTGCCGGCAACCGCCTCTTCCTCCCGCACGTGTGGTTTTAATACGTCATCGATCTCCTCGCTTCCGTAGAAAATAAGGAAAAAGAAACTCCCGTGCTTTCAATTTCATTGTTCTCTCCATTTTGTGCCCATCGAACAAACCCCCAACAGTGGCGTACAACTAGCACTGGTAGAAAACAGGCCTACAGTCCCGGTTCGCCAGGCCCATTAATCCCGTCCGGGCAACCGGGACTAGCTACGCGCGACTAAAGGCCCCCCCCTATAGTCCCATCTCTTACGGACCGGGACTAAAGGCCTGTCCACGTGGGCGGGTGGCGGAGCCTGGGGTCGGAGGACATTTAGTCCCGGTTGGCCACATGAACCGGGACTAGATTTATTTCGTAATTTTTTTAATTCATTTGGTTTCTAATTATTTTTCTCACCTTTTTTCACTCCCTTTTTTTCACTCCTTTTTTTCACTCCCTTTTTTTTCACAATTTGTATTATTTGCTTAGTGTCTAAATAAGATTATCTCTAGTCAAATTAGTTACTCATGGTCAAACTTCCCGCTCGGTCACCCATCCTCCCACTACTCTAGCACTAGCACGCTTAACTTCCGAGTTCCATCCCGTCCCGAATCCAAGTGTTCCTCACGCATGTATATGATAGTAGTATCATATCAATCTTATTAACATGTTGGCCGAAGCCACATTTCTTTATTGTTTGAATTTCAAATAAATCTTTTAATAAACAAAAGTAATGATGTAATTAATAATTTTGAATAAATAAATAAACATTAACTTTTAATTTGTATTATTTCTAAAAATACAAATAATATATCCAAAAATTGAGAAAAATAGAACTAATTCATTTTAAAATCTTAAAAATACAAATAATATATCAAAAATGAAGAACAATAATACTAATTCATTTTAAAATCTTAAAATACAAAATATATATCAAAAATTAAGAACAATAATACTAATTCATTTTAAAATCTTAAAAATACAAATAATATATCAAAAAATGAAGAAAAATAATACTAATTCATTTTAAAATCTTAAAATGAAAAAATATATCAAAAATAAAGAACAATAATACAAACAATATTCATTACATGCATAGAGTCGATCACACATAACACAAACATAGAGTCGATCACACATAACACAAACATAGAGTCGATCACATTTCATAATTAACATATATATATAGAGTCGATCACAAAAGATATCCATTACATATATATACTACTAATTAGATACCCATTACATGCACATAGATATCGAACGCATGCATACATCATCTATGGCCCCGCCGAGTAGATGCGGAACAACTCGTACGCGACATATGCATCTATGGCCGCATACTTGAGGTTCGTCATGCGCAGTGGGGTCTCCTCCCAATAGAAGTGATTCTGCCGGGGGAAATCAGTCTTCATCCTTTCATAGGCCTGGTGGATGAAGGTGCTTGCCATGACAGCCATCCCGGTCTTTGGCCCGGTCAACTGGATAAGAGTCTGAAGATCAACGTAGTGATCTTCAGGTATCATAATACCGATGCGCATCAACTTCACAAGGTCTTGCGTGATGTCGACGCTGCAAAAGTCAAACCCCGAGTTGACAAGAAAATCAACAAGGTCCGGGCAATGCTTCGAACTACTGTAACAACAAAAATAGGATATGTGTTAGATATGTTGCAACACACGTATTGTTCACATGCAACAAAAAAACTCGAAGATGCATGCAAAGATTGTACACGTGTGCTATATATAGCTTCTACCTTGACCATTGGAAAACCAACACCGACTGCTTGAACGATATCTGGATGAGGGCAACATCCTTCTGATTCGCCGTGTACTCCAGATCGAGCCCAAAGAACCGGTGTTCTTCGGGAGCTTCAAAATAGAGATCGGCCAAATGACCAAGAGCTTCATGCAGCCTCGCGGTACTGTTGGTGAAGAGCACGTCCAAATCCTTGCCGCACGGTGTGGTACCATTGTATTGCCTCCAAACTTCAGCCATTTGCGTGCGTGTGCTTGGATTGAAAAGAACAGAGAGCGAGAGAGGAAGAACAGAGAGCGAGAGGAAGAACAGAGAGCGAGCAGTGGAATGGCGCCCTTCTGCCTCGCTCGCGAAATAAAAACCGCCGCGGGGGAGGCGAGACGCTTGATGTTTAGTCCCGGTTGGCCACGGGCACGGGGAATAAAGGGCCATTGGTCCCGGTTGGCCACGGGAACGGGGAATAAAGGACCAATAGTCCCGGGCGGCCAGGTCAACCGGAATTAATTCCCTCCACGCGTCGCAACGCGCTTCCCAACCCGCGACGTCTGACCTTCTGTCGCGGGTCTCCTCCCGACCCGGGACTAAAGACTCATTGGTCACGGTGCGCAACGCTTGGGGACTGATGCTGGCATACCGAAGGCCTTTTTTCTACCAGTGTAGTACAACGACCCCAATATCCCTAGTGATGGTAGAGCCCAAGACAGGAAGGAGTACCACACCTGGTACGAGCCAATACCAGCTAGCTCGAACCTCCACTTGGAGTCTCTGAGTGAGATATCTGTCTCAGGCTCGGGCTCAGACGACGACTCCTCATTATCGGAGAAGGAGAAGGATGAGGAGAAGCACCACCACGACCACCACCACGACCATAGCCACGACCACCACCATGACAACAGCTACGACCTCGGCCTTTAGAGCGGGTGGCTCGAGGATTTTAACGACGGTCATAAGTCGGAGGAGGACGTTGACCACGATGACCACCGGGATGACAACAGGAACATTGATGGGGACAGGCCCGACGGGGGCGTAGAACCGGTGGCGTAGAAGCAGAAGAAGAATTGGTTTTATGCTATTAGTAGTAGTATTAGAAGTAGAGCGGCTGCTGGCACGGAGTTAGCCGGAGCTTCTTCCTCGAGTCATGTCATGATCGCGCACTCGACGAAAGAGATTTACAAGTGGCATTGTCCTTCTTCACTCACGCGATATTGCTGGACCAGGCTTTCGCCCATTGTCCAAGATTCCCAACTGCTATCCCTCGTGGGAGTCCAAGCCGTGTCTCAGTCCCAGTGTGGCTGAGCATCCAAAACGACCAGCTAAGCATCACTACCTTCTTGATTATTATCATCAGAAAGATATTTTGAAACCGTTCTGGTGTGATTTACTTTCATAAAGCAAATCTTAGTAAATAAATGTGGGTGATCCTACTTAGAATAAGACTTCTATTGTGAGGTACTAATATAACTCAACTTTATGCATATAGGAAGGCGGTTGCTTAGAATGCTAAACATGCCTACTAGATGGCTTATGCTAGAACAACTCAAGCTTAACAATGCTTAAGCCCAAGGATTGGATGCGTTAAATATTGGAAATATAGAGTTCATTGAAACCAAATCTATGCAAGCACTTATCCCCTTGCATTGGATTAGGCACTACAACTATATGTGACTTAGAGTAACTATACCTTATAAAAAGTAAGCACTAGTTATAAACAAAACTATATAGTCCCTAAGTAAATAGATCAAGGCGCGGAGCGGATTGCAATAATGCAATAGAGAGTTAGCTAAATATATTGAAGTTAAAATCGATGCTCTTTGCAAGGAAAAAAGCTATCCAAGATAGTAAGTACTCGGCGGTATACTCATGTAGCTCATTGATTCCTTAAGAAAGTTAGAGCCTTATGAAAGAGGGAAGACTTCTCATTAATACGCAATTTTTCTTTAGAAATAAAAAAACTGCTATTTGAGGGAATGCAGCATGGGCCCTATAACTTGCTTTTCTATTTCCAACTAAAGCTAGAAGAGCAGCGCATCTATCCCGAGTTTTCGTGTCTTGCTTGCTTGCCCACTTCCTATAACGGCAATCAAAGAAAAACTCGGTCTGGTCCTATAACTTAACTAAGTATTAAAGAGAAGATTAGGATGAGTAAGCCCCGACTTCAAGTCTATGTATATCAACTAGCTATATTATTACTTATTAGTCATACTTTATCTCGATGAACCTATTGCCGCCTATTTCTAATAATAATAAAGTCTAGTTAAGTATTAGAAGTATTCTAAGATTTTGTGAAGAACAACTTTTGTGAAGAACAGATTTTTTATATGGAAGAAGAATTACTAATATGATTAAGTATTATTAGTCCACAATTAGGCATTTCGACGAGAGAACCACTTATTTTTACATTCGAAAAAAGCGAAACACTTACTTTAATAATGTAATTATGTTAGCCATTGTAAAATCTATTATAATCATATATAATTATGTTCATGATTAAGAAATTCTATCTAGCCTGGATGATCTCTAATTTTAAGATGGGTAATATCATTTCCATGCTTTGTTCAATGATGTCTTGTCGCAATGCATGATTATTACCGTTATTGCTCTCTTAGTTGGCTGCCTCCCAGTCTATTTCTAGCCTTCACCTATACTGAGTATAATCTCTACTCGTGTATCTAATGTTTATGCATGCTTCTATTCTTGTAAATAGTGTCTTAAGTGGATCATCCAAGGTTTATCGAACTCAAGGAGGTAGAGGTCAAAGATATCCCTCTTAAGCAATCCTGCAATTAAGATACAAGAAGTCTCTTGTGTCCCCAACACACCCAATATACTTGTCTGGTATACAGGTGCACTAGTTCGGCGAAGAGATAGTGAAATGCGAGTAATATGGATGGTTATAAGTAATACTAGCAATCTTAAATAAATATGGAAGCAAGCAAACATGTAGCAGAACATGCGGAAAACGATGTTTCAATGCTTGGAAACAAGGCCTAGGGATCCTACTTTTATTAGTGGACACTCTCAACAATGATCACATAATTGAATAATTAAATATCTTCTCTTCACTATGCTACTCTTAACCCTCTCCGGTTGGATAACGAACACTAATCATTGCGTAGGGCTACAAAAAGCATTCCTTAAAGTAAGCATTATCATGTCTAGTTATCCCCACACTGTCAATTTGAGCGCCTTAGAAGGTACTAGACAAACACCACAATTCATAGAGGAGACACACACGATGTGCACACTGTCACCTTCACACCGCGGGACAAAGTGGCAGCAAAGTTCATATTAATAAAACACTTGAGTAGCACAATAGATGAGGAGTAACATCTACTTATTACACTAGATTACAAAGCTCACGATCACATATAGATCACACCATGGGAGAGAGAGATGAACCACATAGCTACCGGTAGAGCCTCAGACTCGGGGGAGAACTACTCCCTCCTCATTATAGGAGACAGCAACAGCGATGGAGATGGCGGTGGAGTCGATGGAGATGGATTCCGGGGGGCACTTCCCCGTGCCGCCAGGGTGCCAGAACAGAGATCTGTCCCCCGAAACTTGGGTTGACTATGACGGCGGTTGCGGAAGGTTTCGTGGAATTTCGCCGATTAGGTTAGTGTTTTCGGGAGGAACGCCTGAAAATAGGTGGAAGAGCAACGCCGATGGGCCACCAGGGTGGCCTCACCACCCCCAGGCGTGGCCAGGGGGCTCGTGCCGGGCTATGGTGATTGGTGACGGCCCTTGGTGCCCGTCTTTGACTCCTCTTCGGACTTCGGGATGCTTCCAAGGAAAATAGGAACTTCGGGATTCGTGGGGTCCAATTCCGAAAATATTTCGATAACAATTTTTCTGAAACAAAAAACAGCAGAAAACAGGGAACTGGCACTTGGCATCTTGTTAATAGGTTAGTCCCGAAAAACGTGTAAAAATGCTATAAAGAAGGGAGAAAACATGTAGCAATTGTCATAATATCAACATGGAACATCAGAAATTATAGATACGTTGGAGACGTATCAAGCATCCCCAAGCTTAGTTCCTACTCGTCCTCGAGTAGGTAAACGATAAAACAAAATAATTTCTGAGGTGACATGCTACCACAAAATCTTGATCATAGTATGTAAAGTATAGCTTGTAAACTAGGATCAAATGAACTAAAGTTGTGAACTATATTTGATATCAACAAGTAATGCATAAACAAATAAGAAGAAAGAAGCAAAACTTTTAATGAATCAATACTAAAAGACTATCAATCGTGCAAAGTTTATTAGAGACGATTTAAGCTTTCAAGAACAACAATATCATGCACGGCAAACGATCTTCACAACCCCTGTTAGGATCAAGTAAAGCTTTCCACACGATGCAATGCTTGAATCTTAAACTATTTGCGCACTAAAAAACAAGCAAAGTGTTCTGCGTTGGTCCCTGGCACCGGGATGTTATGGCAAATAGAACATTATGGGGGTTTTGGAAGGTCAATGGAAGAAAGGCTCACAAAGCTAAAAGTGGTCAATAGACAAGAGAAAGTATTACAACCGAAGCTATGCAAGGAGTAGGGATTGCCACACAACGGATGCACATAGAGCTTTAAGTGTATGAAATCTCTCCAATGGAACTAGTGGGGGTGCATCCAACTTGCTTGCTCACGAAGACCTAGAGCTCATTTGAGGAGGCTCATCATTGGAATATACAATCCAAGTTCTATAATGTAAAGTTCCCCCCACATAGTTATGAATGAATGATAATAAGATAACTTTATTCAAACTGAAGTATTGGTGCTAAACATGAAGCACAAGTGTGGTATATACAGGATAGTGATGCGCCTTGATGCTTGCGTTGGGAACCCCAAGAGGAGGGTGTGATGAGCACAGCGGGTAGGAGTTTTCCCCTTAGTTAAGAACCAATGTTATCAATCCAGTAGGAGAAACAGGATCTTTGGAAGGTTGATGCCACTGACGATGGTGCTGGCGCTTCACCGATGTCAGCAAAAACGTGGAACCTGCACACAACACAACCAAAATACTTTTCCCCAACGGTACAGTGAGGTTGTCAATCTCACCGATCTTGCTGAAAACAAAGATTAGACGTATAGTGTGGATAACATTGTATGCTTGCAGTAAGTAAAGAGAGCAGGAAATTGTTGTGGTTTGTTTAACAGTGTGGAAAATGGACCGGGGTTCATAGGTTCACTAGTGGTGTCTCTCCATAAAGATAACATGCTGGGTGAACAAATTACAGCTGGGCAATTGACAAATAAAGGTTTCACCGTAGTGCACAATATAATATGATGACTACTATGATATTTAGTGCGGGCATTACAACAAAATACATAGACCGAAATCCATCTGCATCTATGACTAATAATCCACCCTCAGGTTATCATCCAAACCCCCTTAGGTATTAAGTTGCAAGCAACAGATAATCGCATTAAGCAATGTGTGTAATATAAGCAATGATTCTACACGCAGGCACTCTCACCGCTGTTTTCTCCCTAGTGGTAACATCACATCCTCCTCCGTCACATTTCTGTCACTCGAGCACAGGCGAAAAGGAGGCATGAACCCACTATCTAGCATAAATACTCCCTCTTGGAGTCACTAGCAACTACTTGTCCAGAGCAACCACTAGCAACGGAAAGCATGCAAAATCATAAATAACATATGCAATAAAGACTATAATCAACTTGGCATAAGGTCAATATTCACCGGATCCCCGCAAACACAACATACATAATTACATAAGATCAATCTTGATCATGATAGGCAGCTCACGAGATCTAAACATGGATACATAAGAGGAGGAGACAACCATCTAACTACTGCTATGGACCCGTAGTCTAGGGATGAAGTACTCACGCATCACTCCGGAGGCAAGGATGGTGATGTAGAAGCCTCCGGTGATGATTTCCTCTGTGGCAGGGTGTCGGGAGACAGCTCCAGAATCCTCCAGATCTAGGGTTGACGACGACGGCGGCTGCGGACCTTTTCGGGGATTTTTTATCAGGTCCTTAGGGTTTTCCATCCGGGGGGAATAAATAGGCGAAAGGGCAGAGGAGGTGGAGGCCAGGGAGCCCCACACCCATAGCTGGCGCGGCCAGGGGAACCCGCGCCACCCTATGGTGTGCCCCCACCCCCGTTGCACGTCTTTGACTCCCTATTCAGTGTTCTGGATGCTTCCGGGGAAAATAGGCAAGCCAAGTTCTATAATGTAAAGTTCCCCACATAGTTATGAATGAATGATAATATGAAAACTTTTTCCAAACTGAAGTTTTGGTGCTAAACGCACAAGTGTGGTATATAAAGGATAGTGATGCGCCCTGATGCTTGCGTTGGGAACCCCAAGAGGAGGGTGTGATGAGTACAGCGGTAGGAATTTTCCCCTTAGTTAAGAACTAGGGTTATCAATCCAGTAGGAGAAACAGAATATTCGGAAGGCTGATGCCACTAATGGTGGTAATGTCGCTTCACCGGTGTCAGCAAAAACGTGGAACCTGCACACGACACAACTAAAATACTTTGCCCCAACGGTACAGTGAGGTTGTCAATCCCACCGGTCTTGCTGAAAACAAAGATTAGACGTATAGTATGGAAAACAGTGTATGCTTGAAGTAAGTAAAGAGAGCAGGAAATTGGTGTGGTTTGTTTAACAGTGTGGAAAATGGACCGGGCTTCATAGGTTCACTAGTGGTGTCTCTCCATAAATATAACATGCTGGGTGAACAAATTACAGCTGAGCAATTAACAAATCAAGGTTGCATCGTAGTGCACGATATAACATGATGACTACTATAATATTTAGCACGAGGATTACAACAAAATACATAGACCGAAATCCATTTGCATCTATGACTAATAATCCACCCTCAGCTTATCATCCGACCCCCCTTAGGTATTAAGTTGCAAGCAACAGATAATCGCATTAAGCAATGTGTGTAATGTAAGCAATGATTATACACGCGGGCACTCTCACCGCTGTTTTCTCCCTAGTGGCAACAGCACATCCTCCCCGTCACGTTTCTGTCACTCGAGCACAGGCAAAAAGGAGGCATGAACCCACTATCTAGCATAAATACTCCCTCTAGGAGTCACTAGCAACTACTTGGCCAGAGCAACCACTAGCAACGGAAAACATGCAAGATCACAAATAACATATGCAATAAAGACTATAATCAACTTGGCATAAGGTCAATATTCATCGGACAACAAACACATCATACATAATTACATAAGATAATCTTGATCATGATAGGCAGCTCACAAGATCTAAACATGGAGGCATACTGCTATGGACCCGTAGTCCAAGGATGAACTACTCACGCATCACTCAGGAGGTAGGCATGGTGATGTAGAAGCCTCCGGTGATGATTTCCTCTCCGGCGGGGTGCCGGGAGACAGCTCCAGAACCCTCCTGATCTAGGGTTGATGACGATGGCGGCTCCATAACTTTTCGGGGATTTTTTATCAGGTCCCTAGGGTTTTCCATCCGGGGAGAATAAATAGGCGAAAGGGCAGAGCCGGTGGAGGCCAGGGGGACCCACACCCAGGGGGACCTGCGCCACCCTATGGTGTGGCCCCCCCGTTGCCCGTCTTCGACTCCTATTGGGTGTTCTGGATGCTTCCGGGGAATATAGGCACTTCGGGATTTGTGGGGTCCAATTCCGAGAATATTTCCAGAACAACTTTTCTGAAACCAAAAACAGCAGAAAACAGGGAACTGGCGCTTGGCATCTTGTGAATAGGTTAGTCCCGGAAAACGTATAAAATGCTATAAATAAGGGGAAAAAACATGTAGCAATTGTCATAATGTGATCATGGAGCATCAGAAATTAGGGATACGTTTATGACGTATCAAGTATCCCCAAGCTTAGCTCATACTCGTCCTCGAGTAGGTAAACGATAAAACAATAATTTCTGAGGTTACATGCTACTATCATAATCTTGATCATTAAAATGTAAAAGCATATGTATGCTAAGATCATAAAAATTCAAACACAAACATGATAAATAGAACTTTAATAATAAAGCATAGCAATCACTTTGCATCACGAAGAGTATCTTAAATAAAGAATCATGGATAATAGTGCAAAGAAAGATAAACTTTTGTTTCAGGTATAGAGAAAACATGGCAAAGTGGTATTTCGTTAGTCCTTAAGAGTGGGACAAAACATAAATGCCAGGACACTTTCAAAGTTCATGAGGAAGACTAGAACAAATAATTTAAGAACAAATAATATCACATCATGAAGTAATTATTGATGTCTATGCGACAAATGCACATAGAACTCAGAATGGAAAAAATGCTCTCTCTCCTGTGCATAAAGTTAGAAGATGGAGACTCAACATAAAAGTAAAAGAAAGGAACTTCGCAGAGGGAAGCAGGGATCACTCATGTGCTACAACTTTTTATTTTATTAAACAAAGATATTAAAAGTTTGACACCATGGAGTAATGTCTATTTTTTAGGAGAGGTGTATGCTAATGTCAACGAATGGTAAACAGACAATACAGTACGTCACAAGCCAACTGGATTCACAAGAACGGCTCCCACGGTGAAGGACACAACTGGTGTAGAAGGTCATCCCTCTTTCTCTTTTGTTTACACAATTATGCTTTGACTGATAAATCAGTAGCAAAAATAGTGAAGAGAATTTGTTTGTATTAATTTGGGGCTGGGCACCCCGCTGCCAGCTCTTCTATCATTTGGATGAGCGGATGAAGCCACTAGTCCAGGGTGTGAAATCCAATCAACAAGTGAGATAAAGATTCTCTATTGACGTCCTCATGAGGAAAAACAAGAACACAAAGCAGGAATAATTTTGAAGGTTTTAAAGATAACACATGAGCAATTTACTTGGAGTGGCAGTTAATTACCACATGTAGGTAGGTATGGTGTACACAATGGGAAAACTTTGGTTTAAGGAGTTTGGATGCACGAGTAGAATTCCATACTCAGTACAGGTGGAGGCTAGCAAAATACTGGGAGCTACAAATCAAGAGATCATAAGAGCCATAATCATGCATAGCGACATAAGCATCATTAATTAAAGCATAAGAGGTATCACAAGTTCAAAAACTAAGTGGTAATGGAGGCTATTCGTGACTGGTTTGTAGTCATAAACATGGTGTGAGCATGCACCAAGTCAACCAAATAAAACATTCGAAAGAGAATACCATATATTGATGCTTTACTATGACAAGAACAACTCATGAATCTTTCAAAACATATTAAACGCTCTCAGCTATTTAAGTCTATTCATGCTACTCAATAACCACAAGTCTTTAAAACTAAAATAACATTTAGCATGGCATGAAAAAGTTGTAGCCACAGTCTATACAAGCTTCTACTAGTACTATTATAAATTCTACATCAAGCAACAATTTTCTTTTCCCAACAAGCACCATACAAGATATGTTTTAACAAAATTACTCTTTATAATACAGCAAGCAAACATGAGAGTACTCATATAATACTACTAAAACTAATAGCTCTAATAAGAGATGCATGCAAAACAGGAGCTAAATAAATGCAACAACCAGACAAAGACTAAGAATACAACGTATTCTCATGAAAAAGCGGAGCGTGTCACTCTCCAATAAAAGAATGTTGGGGTCCAACCAATCTTATTATGAATATAAAATAAAATGAAAACAAACTAAAAACAAAAATAAAAGATGCTCCAAGTAAGGCACATAACGTTTGACCGAATAAAAATATAGTTTCACTAGAAGTGACCTGATAATTTGTTGATGAAGAAGGGGATGCCGTGGGCATCCCCAAGCTTAGAATCTTGAGTCTTCTTGGAATTTTCAGGGATGTACCACCGAGGCATCCCCAAGCTTAGGCTTTTCACTCTTATTGATCACATCATATCATCCTCTTCTCTTGACCCTTGAAAACTTCCTTCACACCAAAATTCTCACAATCTTCATTAGCAATGTTAGTGCAATCGAAATAATAATTCACATGGTTCAGTTAAACACAAGACTAGCACTCAAAAACACATTAGCTACTGTCACAACTTTTTTTTTAACTCTTTTTCTCAAAAGAACACCAAAAGAAAGAGATTAAGATGCAAATGTAATTACTGGCAGAAATCTGTCAAAACAGAACAACAGGCACAGATCGATTTTTTCGAAACTCTTATGTTGATCAAATCAATAAGTGGCCACCTAATAAAAGTTGCGTATATAGCCCAGGATTAAGCACAAAAAAACTCAGGTCATTTTGAATTTTCTGTGATTTATACGTATTTAAAAGTGGACAGGAGAAATGTGTTTCCTGCGCAGAAATCTGAAATATAGTCTCAACTTTCCACTAGAGACTTTACTTGTCTCAACAAAAACACAAAAGAAAAGGTACATCGGGATTGCTAAGGAAATAGAAAACACCCAGGTGCAAAGCACACAAAAGAAAACAACAGAAAACTGAATGAAAACAGAGAAATAAAACGGGTTGTCTCCCGGTAGCGCTTTTCTTTAACGCCTTTCAGCTAGGCCTAAAAGATCAACTCAAGTATTTTCAATAGAAGAAGCATCAACTATAAATTCCTCTAAACCATTATTTCCAGCAATAGGAACTCCAGATGTTTCTGAAGATTCAACATGGATGTCACTCTTAGTTTTCATTAATTGTTTTAGCAATTTTCAGCACAAATTGAGATTTGGGTTTAGTTATCTTGGGAACATACATGAATCTTTTCTCCTTTCCCACAAAGGCTTTCTCCTTCTTGAATTTAAGAGATGAAAACGTTGACCTTAGAGTTCCCATAGCATCCTCTAGTTTACCAATCCTATTTCCAAGAAATGACGCATATGATAACCACCTAACTACCAAAGCTAACAGCTCTGAACAAAGGATGCATGCAAAACAAGAGCTGGAAGCACTAAAATATCTAAGCAAGAATACTCAAGAAATATAAGTGAAGCACAAGAGTATTCTAACGAAAAAGCGGAGCGTGTCTCTCTCCCAAATAAATATGCTAGGATCCAACTATTTATTACAGCAAAGAAAACCAAAAAAACTGAAAACAAAATAAAATACGCTCCAAGTAAAGCACATAAGATGTGACTGTATAAAAATATAGTTTCACTAGAAGTGACCTGATAAATTATTGATGAAGAAGGGGATGCCTTGGGCATCCCCGAGATTAGATGCTCGAGTCTTCTTAGAATTTTCTGGGATGTACCACCGGGGCATACCCAAGCTTAGGATTTTCACTCTTCTTGATCACATCATATCATCCTATTCTCTTAACCCTTGAAAACTTCATTCACACAAAACTTCTCACAATCTTCATTAGCAACGTTAGTGCAAATCAAAATAATAAATTCACACGGTTCAGTTTCAACACAAGCCTAACACTCATAAACACATTAGCTCCAGTCACAACTTCTTTTAAAACTCTTTTTCTCAAAAGAACACCAAAAGAAAGGGATTAAGAGGCAAATGCAATTATTAGCAGAAATCTGTCAACAACAAAATTGCAGGTAAAGATGATTTTTTTTCGAAACTCCTATGTTGCTCAAATCAAAAAGTGCTCAACTAAGAAAAGTTGCGTATATATCCTAGGATGACGCACAAAAATACTCAGGCCATTTTGAATTTTGTGTGATTTTATACGATTTTAACAATGGACAACAGAAATCTGTTTCCTGCGCAGAAATCCGAAATATAGTCTCAACTTTGCACTAGAGTCTTTACTTGGATCAACAAAGACACAAAAGAAAATATAGAGAGGGGTTGTTAAGGAAATATACAACACCCAGGTGCAAAGAAAACAAAATAAATGACGGAAAACGGGTTGAAAACCGAGAAATAAAACGGGCTGTCTCCTAAAAGCGCTTTTCTTTTAATGCCTTTCAGCTAGGCACAATGATTTTTAAAAGATGCTCACATAATAATAAGAGTTGAATCACAATAAGAGAGCATAAATAGTCAAATATAAAACACATTTAAGTCTAACCCACTTCCTATGAAAAAGAATCTTGTAGAAAAACAAGTCAATGAAGCACAAAGTGACTAGCATAGGAAGACAAAATAAGTGCAACTTCAAAAATTTCAATATAAAGAGGGGAAACTTACTATTGTTGAGATGCATAAAACCATGTTTCCCTCTATCATAATAACCTTCAGTAGCATCATGAATAAAATTAACATTATAGCTATCACATAAAACATTCTTATCATGAGCCACATGCATAAAAGAATTAATACTCTCCACATAAGCATAGTCATTCTTATTAATAACAACGGGAGTAGGATTATCATAAAGAACTAGAACATGATAGAAAAGTTGCATATTAAAAAGATGGTTTTGGGTAATCCCACCATAATTATGGCAAGTTTCATGAGGATGATTGTAATTATATACTAGGTTATAACTTTCTTTATAATAATGATCAAAGACTGGAGGCATATTGAAATCATAATAAATTTTCTCCTCAATAGTAGGTGGACTAAAAATTTCATATTCATCATTGCGGTCATCTTATATTGGAGGCATAGTATCATCACAAGCATAAAATAATTTTCTTCCAAAAGGCATTCATTTGTAAACATATCATCATTTTTACTAGGAGGAGATGTATCAAGCAGATAATCATTAATAGCAAAGGGATTTTCAAACACACCATCCACAAGTTTAGAGATTTCTATATTATCACTGTAAGGAGCATGGATAGTACAAATAGTACAAAAAATATTAATATCGTCGTTTTCAGAATTGGTACCAAACAGATTTTCAATATGAAAAGTAGTGTGTTTCTCCCAATCATGATCAGTTTCGTAAATAACAGGCATTGGAAAATCATCGAGTTCAGACTCATCAGCAAAAGCTGTAATATGAGCAACATGCTAAGGGAGAGATACCGTTACCTCTCTCCTTTTACTCCTCCTTTTCTTCTTCTTCTTCTTCCCCTCTTTAGGAGGGAGAGGCTTAAAATGAAGCTTCTCCACATACCTTGGTTTACTGTCAGAAACAATAGAAAGAACTTTGGAGGATTTCTCCTCCTCATTAATAAGAACAAAACTCATATTAGTCCTGTCATATTTTGGTAAAGTGTCCTCTTTTAGAATATTTTGTATGTAAGTATTTGCATGGCAATTTTAAACACAATAAAGATGGCATTCATGCAAGACACTATTCATATCAAAAGCACTGATATCAATCAAAGAATTTTTTCTTAAAAACTCTTCACACCACAAAAATAATGTAAGTTCATCATGCTAATTAGGGGTTATCATGGCATCACAATAAAAACTTGGATTACTCATAGGATTCGACAGTCTACTATCATGGCTTGAGCATTGAAAATTAAAATGACCCACTTTACAGCAAAGTTCACAAATAAAAGGATAGAGGGCACACACTTTTTCACCAAGATCATTTAGAGCCCTATCACACATTCTAGTTTTTCATTCCAATGATGGATACAATATTCTTCTTCGATTTGATTTTTTTCACAAGGTCTAAGTGCTCCACAAAAATTAATATGCTTATAAGAAATAGTACTCTCAGAAGTTTGAGCATGTTTATTGCAATCATCAATAACAATTTCATTTTTCATGCAAGTGTCTTTAAAAGGTTCGTGATATATGTCCCCATTTTTAGGAAGATTAATATAAGAAGCAAATGATCGATACCAACCGAAAAATATTTGAGTATTAAGACCATATTTAGCATTAAGCTCATGAAAATCAGTAGTTTCAGCAAAAGTCTTAATGCAATCATACTCATAGTTTATACCTGACTCTTTACCTTTGTTGTTATTCCAATCTTCACTATTGATTCAAATTCTATCAAGAAGATCTCACTTGTCTTCAACCTTCTTACTACAAAAAGAACCCTCTGAACAAGCATCTAGATAACCCTTCCAATGTCTTGAAAGCCTTGCATAAAAAAATAGTAACACTTATTTCCTCAGGAAGCTCATGGTTAGGACATTTGAGTATTAATGTGTTCAGTCTTCCCCAAGGTTGCGCAATGCTTTCTCCATCATGAGGCCAAAAATTATAAATGTAATTCCTATCTAAATATAGTTCACGAGAAGGATAAAATTTAGAGTAAAAGAGAGATTTACCTTCAAATCATGAGGATCATATAGTAGTTCATACCACTCCCTTGCTTTGTCCTTAAGTGAAAAAGGTAATAGCCTCCTCTTAACTTGGTCCGTTGAGATACATGCACACTTGAATAACTCGCATAATTCATGCATAAAGTGTAAACGATCACTAGGATGGACAGTTCCATCTCCGAAATAACGGTTATCCATGACAAGTTCAACAATTTTATTTGGTATTTTAAAAGGAATGCTTTTAGTAGGAGGATTTAAAATATCACAAGCATCATTAGGTTTATCACATATGAGAGATGAAGTATCATGAGAGCAAATTTTCTCCTCTAAAGCTGGAAAACTATAAATATCATAAGAACAAGCTTCCCCAAGCTTAGACTTTTCCCTATGATTAGGAATGACGGGGTGCAAAGAATTAATGCTAATAACATTTCTATCACTATTATGCAAACAAACTTCCATAGGTTTTTAGTTTTCTCTTCAAAAGCATCATGTCCTAATTCAAGATAAATATTATAAAGTTCTATCATATTTTTGTTGTTTTCCATTAAGACTACTAGTAAAAATAAAAACAAGAAGCGAGTAAAAATAAGCCTAACTAGTGAAAACAAGAAACAAAAAGATAAAATTGTAGAATCTAAAGGAAATAATTCCGAGCACTCACACCCGAGGATGTGAGTACCTTTTACCTTACCTCCCCGGCAACGGCGCTAGAAAAGAGTGTGGTGCGTACACACGCTTCTAATCTTGTAGACAGTGTTGGGCCTCCAAGTGCAAAGGTTTGTAGAACAACAACAAGTTTCCCTTAAGTGGATCACCCAAGGTTTATCGAACCCAGGGAGGTAGAGGTCAAAGATATCCCTCTCAAGCAACCCTTCAACTTAGATACAAGAAGTCTCTTGAGTCCCCAACACACCAATATACGTGTCAGGTATATAGTTGCACTAGTTCTACGAAGAGATAGTGAAATGCGAGTAATTGTGATGGTTATAAGTAATATTAGCAATCTGAAATAAATACGACAGCAAGCAAACATGTAGCAGAACAGGCGGAAAACGGTGTTTGAATGCTTGGAAACAAGGCCTAGGGATCCTACTTTCACTAGTGGACACTCTCAACAATGATCACATAATTGAATAACTAAATATCTTCTCTTCACAATGCTACTCTTAACCCTCTCCGGGTGGATAACAAACACTAATCATTGCATAGGGATGCAAAAAGCATTCCTTAAAGGAAGCATTCCCATGTCTAGTTAGCCCCACACTGTCAACTTGAGCGCCCTAGAAGGTACTAGACAAACACCACAATTCATAGAGGAGACACACGATGTACACACTGTCACCTTCATACCGCGGGACAAGGTGACTCCAAAGTTCATATTAATAAAACACTTGAGTAGCACAATAGATGAAGAGTAACATCTACTTATTCAAATATATTACAAAGCTCACGGTCACATATAGATCACACCATGGGAGAGAGAGATGAACCACATAGCTATCGGTAGAGTCCTCAGCCTCGGGGGAGAACTACTCCCTCCTCCTCATAGGAGACAGCAACGACGATGGAGATGGCGGTGGAGTCGATGGAGATGTCTTCTGGGGGCACTTCCCCGTCCCGAAAGGGTGCCAGATAAGAGATCTATCCCCCGAAACTTGGATTGACGATGACTGCAGCTGCAGAAGGTTTCGTGGAATTTTGCCGATTAGGTTAGGGATTTTGGGAGGAAGGCCTTAAATAGGCGGAAGAGCAACGCCAGTGGGCCACCAGGGTGGCCTCACCGCCCCCAGGCGCGGCCAGGGGGGCCCGCGCCTGGCTATGGTGAGGGTCCCTCGTGCCCGTCTTTGACTCCTCTTCGGACTTCTGGCACTTGGCATCTTGTTAATAGGTTAGTCCCGGAAAACGTGTAAAAATGCTATAAAGAAGGGAGAAAACATGTAGCAATTGGCACAATATCAACATGGAACATCAGAAATTATAGATACGTTTGAGACGTATCAGTATCCAAATCCCTGAGCCAAGTTATTCTATTTGTGTACACCATGAACTACCCATACATGATATTTCCGAGCCATTTTTAGTAAATTTCTTGTGTGCTACCTTTAAACTTTTAAAAATATTTCTCCCTTATTTTTTAAGTTATTTTTAGCTCATGAGGAAGTGATAGATGGTACATTTTTTTTCCATATTGAATGTATTTACCCCTTGACTTGCATGTATAATGTGCTTGTCCTTAATATTACAAAAAGAGCTGGCAAGCTGGTGCCAAGCCAACAAAAGATAATTTCCAAACTATAATGTCTCAATACTCTCCTCACACTTTTCTTCTGAGAAACCAGTCAAACTTTTCTTATGTAAACAAAGGAGAACGAGTAATGATCTCGTTCCTCTATGGGATCCGCTCTTCAAAGTTTTGTTCGACGTTGGAAGTAATGAAATATTTATTATCATTTGTTGACAAAGACACGCACCTCTAAATATTATACTTTCATACATATGTTTTACAAATGAAAAGCTCTAGCACATGAGTAATCCCTTCTTCCTCTCGGAAGGGCCTATATTTTACTTTTATGTTGAGTCTCCATCTTTCTCGCTTAGGAGAGCAATAATTTACATTATGTGTATAATGTGCATTGTCCCAAAATATTATAGATTGAGGTATGAGTGTGATACTTATTGTTGTAAAAAAATTGTATCTAGTCACCACTTGAACTTGGGAGGTGCCCTAGCATTTTTATTTTTCTATTCCACGAAAGACAAGCGAGATACTACTCTAGCATGCTTTTATTATGGTCACTATAACCTCGTTGTTGTTTGCAATGCCATATTACTTGTTTTCAGATCCTCGAAGCTGTTGGCCTTGACATTGGTGAGGGCATACTTGAGTTCCGGGTTAAAACCTCTGCGGAACCTTGCCATCTTCTTAGCTTCGGTGGACACCTCATCTCCAGCGTACCGAGCGAGGCGATTGAACTCACTCTGATAGCCGATGACGTCCAACTTGCCTTGCTTGAGAGAGCAAAACTCTTCACGCATTTTCTTTCCATGAGACCATCTCGAATGTGGTGCTTCAGGAAGGCTTCCTTGAAATGATTCCACGTGACTAGCATCCCAGTTCTCATGGCCTGGAAGTTTTCCCACCAAGTAGCTGCCTGACCCTTCAGCAGATAGGAGGCATATTTGACCTTGTCTTCTTCAGCTACGTGTGCAATCTCCAGAGCCTTGGCTATCTCACGGATCCAGTCATCAGCGTCCAGAGGCTCGCGTGTGGCCACGAAAGCTCTTGGGCCCAGACTGAGAAACTCCTTGATGCTGACTCGTGGAGCTGTCTGGTTGATGTGCTGATTAGCCTGAAACTGGGCCATCTGCGTCATGACTTGTGTCATCTGAGTCAACAGCTCCGCGATTGGCGGTGGCTCAGGCGTGTTGTTCCTTGTTGGCGGCATCCTGAATGGAAATGCATTTTAGCACAACAATAGAAAAGGATAGACTTGGCAACCGAAAGAGAGATTATTCCGACGCGTGAATAGACAACCACAAGGTTCACCATCACATGTTCAAATACATCAGAATATCCAATACACCATAAGTGGTTCGAATGCCAAAGGATAACTAAACATAGCTAAGAATGGATACATCGGTACTCCCATGCTCATCACGCAGGACGGCGGCTAGGAGTACGGCGAGAGGTACGGTGAGGAGCACGCCCACGAAAGTAGGTGGAACGACGATCCACGTAGATCGGACGTGCTCTGAGAGCGACTCTAGGTGTGGTGAAGTACATAGCGTCGGCTCCCTATGCTCCAAAGCGTGGAATCCCAGTGTAACCAGCACCAAGGTTAAGGAGTGGACCTCTGATCGGCTCGTAACCTCCAGGATCTGGTAGACGACGCCCAACTGGCTGATCGAAACGTGCAAAGCGCTCGTCTCCAACAAAGTCTGTGGTGTAAGTCGCCAGACGAGTCAAAGCAAGGTAAAGCTGCTCTCTGACTGAAGCCAACTCCTGAGATAGTGTGCGGGCAACTGCGTCAGTGTGACTCACAAACTGAGAGGTGATGTGCAGTCTGGAGCTATCATGCTCGTAAACATCCAAGTTGTCGTAGAGAGTGAAGTGAGCTCCCTCCGAAGTGATGTAACCACGGGGGATGTGGCGATAGATAGAATCGTCAAATCCCCAGTAGTCAGCACGAAGGACGGTGAGACTCACATAAGCTGCCTGCTACACAGCTATATCCACTGTGGAGCCCACTGCCTCGTAGCGGTGAACTACGCTCATGCCATCATCTGACAGAATGTAGACGATAGCCTGGTAGTAGGTCTGCTCAAACTCTCGCTGCTGCTCGTAGACCTGGTACTCTGGTGCCCAATGGAACCCCAGAAAAGTGACCATGTCTCTCAGCATCTCCGGATAACCGGCAGTGCTCTCGCAACGAGTCATACGAACCACCTGCGGGTAGAACCTGAGATCCATCTGCAGATGATCGGGGAAACTTTGATTAGAAGAAGGTATAAGAACTGAAGTGGGAAGCAACAACAAGGTTTCAACGGACGATAAGGATCTTGAGAAGAATAGGATATCGAAGCAACATTCGGTAAACACGAGACCAAAACACTCCTGAGGTACTACGGAAAACCCATCCGGGCTTCTAAAGGATCAATATCTACTGCTTAAGGAATAGAGGATCTGCTTCCGGGGCTTACACGCCTCTGTTCTCAATCGTGAGTAGGCAACATGATAAATCATGTCACAACCACCTCCATTCCTATGGTTTAGTAGATATAACTATCCTAGAGAAACCAGGATACGTGAAATCCTAACTTGAAAGTTTAGATGAGAAGAGAAAACAACGTTGCACTTCCTTACCAGAAAAGGGAGGGTGGGTGGAGAAATAAATAAAAGAACAGAATTCCTAGTCTCACGTTTCATTTTTCCTATATAGCTACAAAATAGTTTCTAGACTCAACTGCGACCAGTAAAAGGGATCCTACAGGCAGACAGGCTCTGATACCATTTGTCGCACCCGGACTTCTAGAGGATACTCACAGTTCCGTTGAACAGTAGATGATTGGATTACGGGGCCTACCTGCACCCGCACCTCTTACGAGTAGGCCAACACGTATACGTGTGACAACCAACCCCTACTATTCATCGTCTGCGCAAACCATCCCCTAGAAATCAGGATACTACCATTGACGTACTTCATACCATTCACACATGGTACGTCAACGGCATTTTAACCAATGATAACACAACACATCTCTAAGACACAAAGAAATAGAAATAAGTGGCAAATAGCTCTCATTAGAGCAGAGATAGCGAATACATTCATGCAGAGGACACATGTCCCAACAATTCATCATTACATCACAACGGAAGCATCCAAAGTGTGTGAGTACAGACAAGATCCAAATAGGCCTAAGAGGCCGGAAACGAAAGGAAAACGGAGCCCATCCACGAAGTCGCGGATCCTGCCCGGGTCCGCTATCTACTCGTCAACAGCCTCGTCATACTCCACGTAGTAGCCACCATGGGGATCCTCGGAAACATAGTCTGCAGAACACGCAGCCCCAAAGGGGTCAGTACGGCCGAGTACTGGCAAGCAAGACGCACAAGATACCAAAGTGTACCCGTCAACACCAAGCACAGATGCTTTGGGTTCAACGGAAGAATAGGTGATACAAAAGTGCGGCAGCGGGCTGCAGTAACCAACTACAGAGACACGCTACAATTTCCGGCTAATAGAAAGGAGAGAAGTTAGCGTATCGGAACCAACTACCAACAACCTCAAACAAACCCATCCTGGATCTCGCCCCTTATCCAAAGAAGCAATCCGAGGATAACTCACACAGTTGGATTAGTGAAGGTTCAAGTTATTGTGTCGATAAGCCTATTACTAGTCAAATTAGTATTAGTTAGGGGTTATTTGGTCTTATCCTTGTTAGCCAGCCCTATCACCAAGTCATCCATAACCGCGGACAACACGGCTTCTCGAGAAGATTTAACCCTGCAGGGCTGCACCAATTTGGCCGTACACGTAAGAATATCCCGCCAGACGGGGATCAAACCCACCAAGCGAGGCACTCTACACAACCCAACTCTTCTTCGCATCAAGCCCAAAGAACCCCGTGCAGTTGAGCGCACGGCTAATCAAGCCCCACGAAGAAAAGGGGACCCTCATAACACTCTAAGAACGTGTCTCCCTAAATGCCGACTACAAAAGTTACCACCCTGGCCTCGGGTTCGCACCTGCATATGCATGCGGCAAATGGAAAACCTGAACTAAATGAGGCGATTTTGACGAGATGCGAATCGAATCAAATTGAGGGGGGCGCCCATACACGCTTCCCACATGCGGTTAGCACGCTCATCATGGATCTAGAGGACAAGAACTTTTCCTGAGTTCGATACTAGCAGGCCTCAAAACCATACCCGGCCTCCTGACGGTGCCTTATCATCAAATTAGCATTACCTCAAACATTAACAGGTTGTTGTTTAAACATCGAGCCCCCAGAAGATAATAAATATAGTAACAGAAATAACGGACAACAGACTCGAGCATAAACAACCCTAAGCATGCTAGTAAGACACAGGCAACAAGCAACAGGGTTATAGGTGTGGAGATGAGGCTATATCAGGGTTACAGGATAACATGTGATAGGATCGGAACACAAGCAACGAATCTTAAGGCTAGCAGATTAGACAACGGAAAGTATCGGTATCCAGTGTGGAAAGGACACAATGGTTCATGTGAGTGAATACTTGCCTGCAAACTCAGTAGCCTGGTACTGGGCTAACTCCTCAGAAGTAGTGTCGTAAACCTCGTCTGTCTCAACGTCGTCGTCTATTCGAGAAGAAGCAAACAAACAACGCAGAGAGGCAAACAATCAATAACAAGGCATAATGCACAAACATGGGATGATGCATGACAATTTAATTGATGCATCAAAGATAAGCTAGTTGACATGGTAAAATAATTAAATGGGCCCAGATGCAATCTGGGTTGCATATAGAAAAGCCCATGAATTAAGGTTGAATTAAATGATCTACAAATAACCATCATGTGCAAGTTGATTATAATGATGCATGGATGATGAAAACAATATGGAAACAAGAATAGCTTCAATTTGATATGTTGTTTACCAAGTTTGGAATTTTATTTATTAAGTTATGAAATTTGGCTTCTTAAATGAGTTACACAAGCATTTGTTGTTTTCACCAATTTTAATTGTTCAAAATAGATAACAAAATTAATATTTGGAAAGTACACAAAAGTTTAGATGGAAAACATATTTCATTTGTTGCAAAAGGAATTAAAATGAATTAATTATGAATTAAACAAGTTTAAACAAGATTTAAATGAATTTAATTCAAGTATTAAAATTATTTGAATTCTATTTGTTCAAAACATTAAATCAAATTCATATTTGAAAAGATTATAATTTTCTGGTTTGAAAACATATTTTATATGTCCAAAAATAATTTAGTTTGACCAAGTTATTAATTTAGTAATTTTAAATGATTTAAACAAGATTTAAATTATTTAACCAAGTTTAATTATTCAAAACAGGAAAAAAAGTTTATATTTGGAAATCTTGTTCATATTTGCATGGAAAACATATTTTATATGTGCCATTTGAATTAAATTTGAATTAGTTATGAATTTGACGAAATTTGAATGAGTTGTTTGAATTTGAACTTTTGAAAACATTTGAAATGTTCAAAACAGTACACAATTGGTTTAAACATGTAGAGAATTAAATTTGGTATGGAAAACATATTTAACATGTTGAATTTGAATTTAAAATGAGGGATTTATGAGGGTTTGAAATTCAGGGACTAATCTGTAAAAACTAGGGACTGGATTTTAAAAAGAAAAGGGCCAGAAAGGTTTTCACCTCGCAGTGGCCCAGCCTGAGCCACTGACAGAGGGCCCTGGGCCACGGTGGCGCTTATGTGGCGTGCGTGTGCGCGCGCGTGGCTGCAGGGTCGCTGATAGGGAGGCCCCACCTGTCAGCGCGCGTTGCAAAATGGGGTTTTATTGCGCGCGGACGGGGACTCGATCCCGCGACCTAGGGTGCGTGCGCGCGGTGCGTTGCCACTGCGCTGCTGAAAGTTTCTGTAACAGGAGAGGGGCTTGGGGGTTTTGAGGTTCAGTTTCGTCAGTTAACTGAACTGCAAAAGTTCAGTTAACTGAACCTTGGCGTCGAGGGGACGGTCGCCGGCGGCGACTGCAGCGCTGCTGCTGCTGTGCGCCCGTGGCGTGTGCAGGGAGGGGTGCGAGGTGTGCGTGCTGGCCACGGATTCAGAGGGGAAGGAGGAGGACGTGGTGCTCACCGGGGAGTAGGAAGGAGAGGAGGAGCCCGGTGCGGTGGAGGTGGCCGGCGACGTGGACAGGGACGGCGGCGGCGATGCAGCTGCTCCCCGGTCTGCTCGTGGAAACGAGGAGGAAGACGGAGGCACGGGGAGTCGATTCCCACACCTAGCCTGCTCGGAGGGACCCCATGGCGCCGATGATCACCGGAGCTGTTCCTCTGTCGCTGCGGTGTATGAGAACAGGGAGAAGCAGAGGAGGGAGGAGGAAGAAAATCGACGGCGCGGTGATGGAGAAGGGAGGAGGGAAGCTAGGGCAGCGAGGAGGAGCTCGTGGGCGAGGATTTAAGGAGGAGGAGGCGCTCTGCTGGCCGTCCCATCTCCTGCCTATTCGACGTGGACATCTCCGATGTCGCGCCGTACAGAGGTAGGGGATGGGGAGAAAAGGTGGGTTGGGCCTGTGGTTAGGTGTGGTGGGCTCAGCCCACTTGGCTGGCCTGCCCTCTTCCCTCTTTTTTTTTTGTTTTTCTGTTTTCTGTTTCTGTTTTTTTTTGCAGAAAAAGAAAAGGGAAGAAAAGATGGGTTTTGGGGTTGGAAAAATTTAGGGAATAATTTTTATAGGTTATTTATTACAAAAGCCCATCTGTGCAACTTTTGTTTTCCAAAAAATTTAAATTTTGTTGCTGTTTGAAAATTCAAATGAATTTGAGTGCAATTGGTATTAATTGAATTATTGAAAAGAAGAAATTTAATAGTTTGAACTTTCAAGTTTAATGGAAACAAATAATTGGTTTGATTTGAAAGTTTCATTTGAAAATTGTAACAGAACAAGTATGAAACAAGGATTTGAATTTTTGGTTTTAAATTCAAATGGAAAAAAAATGAGAACAAAAGCAATGCTTATGATGACATGATGCAAAACATAAATTAACAAGGAGCAAACATTCTAATGGTGTTTTTCATACTTGGGATGTTACAAAACGCCCCCCCTTGAAGGAATCGCGCCCCGAGATTCCTACTGAGAAGAGAAAAGGTCCGGATACTTCTTGCGAAGATCCTCTTCTCCCACGTTGCCTCTTTATCGGAATGATGAGACCACTGCACTTTTAAGAACTTGGTGCTCTTGTTGCGAGTTTTGCGCTCGGTCTCATCGAGAATGCGAACAGGATGCTCTTCATAAGAGAGGTCTTCTTGCAGATCAATGGAATCATGGTCAACTGCACGACCCGGATCTTTGAAGCATTTCTTGAGTTATGACACGTGAAACACATCGTGCACCTTGGATAGCTTTTCTGGAAGTTCAAGACGATAGGCATTTTCTGCACGCCTTGAGAGAATGTTGAAAGGACCGATATATCTTGGTGCAAGCTTTCCTTTGACACCAAAACGATGAGTGCCTCTGAGGGGAGTTACACGGAGATATGCTTTGTCTCCAGCTGCATAGACCATGTCCCTGTGCTTGCTGTCATAGTAGCTTTTCTGACGAGACTGAGCAATCTTGATATTGTCACGGATGATGCGAACTTTCTCTACGGCTTCCTTAACAATGTCAGGGCCTAAGAGTGAACGTTCACCAGCTCCAGACCAATTGATTGGACTCCTGCATCTGCGGCCATAGAGAGCGTCAAATGGTGCCATGCCTAGGCTTGCCTGGAAGCTGTTGCTGTAGGAGAATTCAGCATATGGAAGACATTCCTCCCATTTCATGCCAAAGGAGAGACCACATGCTCTGAGCATATCCTCGAGAATCTGATTGACTCTTTCGACTTGCCCTTGAGACTGAGGGTGATAAGCTGTGCTGAACAGAAGTTTGGTGCCCAAAGCTTCTTGAAAACTTTTCCAGAAATGAGAAGTGAAGATGCTTCCACGGTCTGAGCTTATTTCCAATGGAACACCATGAAGAGGAACAATCTTTGCTGTGTAGAGCTCTGCTAACTGACTAGCTGAGATTGTCTCTTTGACAGGAAAGAAGTGAGCTACTTTAGTGAGTCGATCAGTGACAACGAAGATTGCATCGTTGCCCCTCTTGGACTTTGGAAAACCAGTGACGAAGTCCATTTCAATCATGTCCCACTTCCACTCAGGGATTTTTAGAGGTTGGAGAAGGCCGGCTGTTTTCTGATGAACTGCCTTAACACGTTGACAAACGTCGCATTCAGAAACGTATTGAGCAATTTCACGTTTCATGCTAGGCCACCAATACAGTGTCTTGAGAACCCGGTACATCTTTGTACTTCCAGGGTGAATGGAGAGAGGAGTTTCATGAGCCTCCTTGAGAATGACATCTTTGAGACTTTGGATTTGAGGAACTGCAATGCGTCCTTCGAATAACACAGTTCCCTTGTCATCAATTGAGAAGGACTTAAATTTCTCCTTGCCTTCTTTGATGTGCTCTACCATCTTCTTGATTTCAGCATCACGAAGTTGTTCAGAACGAATCTTGTCCTCGAGAGTTGGACTGGATGTCAAGTTTGCAAGATAGCCTTGAGGAACAAGACCAAGGTTAAGCTTCTGGAATTCTTCATGAAGAGGAGGTTGGCTTTCCAGGATCATGAGATTATTGCAATACGACTTGCGACTGAGAGCATCGGCCATAACATTAGCCTTGCCTGGAGTGTAAGAAATGGTAAGATCAAAGTCTTTAATCTTTTCAATCCATCTCCTTTGTCTGAGGTTTAGATCTGGTTGAGTGAAGATGTATTTCAGACTCTTATGATCGGAAAAGATTTCAGTGCGATTACCCAACAAGTATTGTCTCCATTTCTTGAGGGCAAACACAACTGCTGCAAGTTCAAGGTCATGAGTGGGATAATTGAGCTCATGTGTGTTCAACTGACGTGAAGCATAAGCCACAACTTGACGTTCTTGCATAAGAACTGCACCTAGACCTTGGAGAGAGGCATCACAGAATATTTGGAAAGGTTTGGAAGGATATGGGCCAACCAGAACTGGTGTAGAAGTGACTTTAGCCTTCAGGAGATTGAATCTCTCATCACATTGTGGAGACCAAACAAACTTCTTGTCCTTCTTTGTGAGGTCAGTGAGAGGTTTGGCAATCTTGGAGAAGTTTTGGACGAAGCGACGGCAATAGCTAGCCAAGCCAAGAAAACTTCTTACTTGCTTCACCGTCTTTGGAGGTTTCCAATCAACAATTGCTTTAACCTTTTCTGGATCAATGGCTATGCCCTTGGAAGAGATGACATGACCAAGGTAAGCAACTTCTGAAATCCAGAACTCACATTTTGAGAATTTGGCATAGAGACGATGCTCGCGAAGCTTCAAGAGAGTTAGACGAAGATGTTCTTCATGCTCTTCCTCGGATTTTGAGTAGACAAGAATGTCATCAAGATATACCACGACGAACTTGTCGAGGTATTCGTGGAAGACAGAATTCATGAGTCGAGAGAAGGTCGCCGGTGCATTGGTGAGACCAAAGGACATGACGGTGAATTCATATAGCCCGTAGCGAGTGGTGAAGGTTGTCTTTGTAATATCCTCTTTTCTGATCTTTATTTGATGGTAACCCATTCTCAAGTCCAACTTGGAGAATATTGAGGCTCCACCAAGTTGATCAAAAAGATCATCGATACGAGGAATTGGATACTTGTTTTTGATGGTTTTCTCGTTAAGAGGACGATAGTCAACAACGAGTCTCTTTGTGTGATCCTTCTTCGCAACGAACAGAGTTGGGCAACCCCAAGCCGAGGAACTAGGTTGAATGTAACCTTACTCCATGTACATATCAATTTGTTCCTTCAACAACTTCAGCTCGGGAGTTCCTATCTTGTAGGGATGCTTAGAGATTGGAGTAGTACCTGGTTCAAGTTCGATCACGAACTCAACAGCTCTGTCCGGAGGCATTCCTGGCAATTCTTCTGGAAAGACGTCAGGGAAGTCACAAACCACCGGAACATTTTCAAGTGAAGGTAGAGGTTTTGCATTGAGGGTGCATAGCTGAATGGAACTTGATTCATGTGGAGAATAGACTATCTGGCCAGAAGGGTGGGACAAAGTTATTGACTTTTGAGCACAGTCAATTTTTGCTTTATTGGCCTTCAACCAATCCATACCAAGAATGACATCAATGTCAGAATTTCCTAGCAACATGAGATAAGCAAGGAATATGCGACCTCCAATTAGGATTTGATTGTCCTTACTTATCTTGGAAGTCAACATTTGAGATCCCGGGGAGTGAACGGTGATTTGATTGCTTAGAGGAAACACAATTAGGTTGTTTGTTGTGGCAAAGATCTTTGACACAAAAGAATGTGATGCTCCGGTATCAAACAACACTTTAGCTGGAAAAGAGTTTACGGGAAATGTACCGAGAACGATGTCAGGAGCTTCCTCAGCTTTGTCGATCTTGACATGATTCACCCTTGCGGTCCTCCCGACAGGCCTGTTGTTGGAGTTGAAGGCCTTAGGCGGGGGAGCGCGCACCATTGCCTGGTTTGTGTTAGGGCGAGGTGGTGGTGGAGGTAGCTGCCTCTGCGTGCACTTGTCGGTGTAGTGTCCCGTCTGCTTGCACTTGTAGCAAGTGACGACACGAGGAGGCCCTGTCCTTGGCTGCCCCATCGAAGCCCTTTGATCATGTAGCTGAGCAGGGATGGGTGGGCGGGGAGCGAAGCCTGGAGAAGCTTGGGCATATGGAGCCCGAGTGACAACACCATTTGGTACCCAGATGCGGCGCTTCTGCGGAGGGGTGGTCATGTTGGAGGAGGAACCACCCTCACGCGAGTGCTTGCGAGACTCCTCGAACGCCTTGCGCCTATTTTCTTCATTGAGCGCGGTGTTAACGAGATCCTCGAAGCTGTTGGCCTTGACATTGGTGAGGGCATACTTGAGTTCCGGGTTAAAACCTCTGCGGAACCTTGCCATCTTCTTAGCTTCGGTGGACACCTCATCTCCAGCGTACCGAGCGAGGCGATTGAACTCACTCTGATAGCCGATGACGTCCAACTTGCCTTGCTTGAGAGAGCAAAACTCTTCACGCATTCTTTCCATGAGACCATCTCGAATGTGGTGCTTCAGGAAGGCTTCCTTGAAATGATTCCACGTGACTGGCATCCCAGTTCTCATGGCCTGGAAGTTTTCCCACCAAGTAGCTGCCTGACCCTTCAGCAGATAGGAGGCATATTTGACCTTGTCTTCTTCAGCTACGTGTGCAATCTCCAGAGCCTTGGCTATCTCACGGATCCAGTCATCAGCGTCCAGAGGCTCGCGTGTGGCCACGAAAGCTCTTGGGCCCAGACTGAGAAACTCCTTGATGCTGACTCGTGGAGCTGTCTGGTTGATGTGCTGATTAGCCTGAAACTGGGTCATCTGCGTCATGACTTGTGTCATCTGAGTCAACAGCTCCGCGATTGGCGGTGGCTCAGGCGTGTTGTTCCTTGTTGGCGGCATCCTGAATGGAAATGCATTTTAGCACAACAATAGAAAAGGATAGACTTGGCAACCGAAAGAGAGATTATTCCGACGCATGAATAGACAACCACAAGATTCACCATCACATGTTCAAATACATCAGAATATCCAATACACCATAAGTGGTTCGAATGCCAAAGGATAACTAAACATAGCTAAGAATGGATACATCGGTACTCCCATGCTCATCACGCAGGACGGCGGCTAGGAGTACGGCGAGAGGTACGGTGAGGAGCACGCCCACGAAAGTAGGTGGAACGACGATCCACGTAGATCGGACGTGCTCTGAGAGCGACTCTAGGTGTGGTGAAGTACATAGCGTCGGCTCCCTGTGCTCCAAAGCGTGGAATCCCAGTGTAACCAGCACCAAGGTTAAGGAGTGGACCTCTGAACGGCTCGTAACCTCCAGCATCTGGTAGACGACGCCCAACGGGCTGATCGAAACGTGCAAAGCGATCGTCTCCAACAAAGTCTGTGGTGTAAGTCGCCAGACGAGTCAAAGCAAGGTAAAGCTGCTCTCTGACTGAAGCCAACTCCTGAGATAGTGTGCGGGCAACTGCGTCAGTATGACTCACAAACTGAGAGGTGATGTGCAGTCTGGAGCTATCATGCTCGTAAACATCCAAGTTGTCGTAGAGAGTGAAGTGAGCTTCCTCCGAAGTGATGTAACCACGGGGGATGTGGCGATAGATAGAATCGTCAAATCCCCAGTAGTCAGCACGAAGGACGGTGAGACTCACATAAGCTTCCTGCTGCACAGCCATATCCACTGTGGAGCCCACTGCCTCGTAGCGGTGAACTACGCTCATGCCATCATCTGACAGAATGTAGACGATTGCCTGGTAGTAGGTCTGCTCAAACTCTCGCTGCTGCTCGTAGACCTGGTACTCTGGTGCCCAATGGAACCCCAGAAAAGTGACCATGTCTCTCAGCATCTCCGGATAACCGGCAGTGCTCTCGCAACGAGTCATACGAACCACCTGCGGGTAGAACCTGAGATCCATCTGCAGATGATCGGGGAAACTTTGATTAGACGCCGGTAGAAGAACTGAAGTGGCAAGCAACAACAAGGTTTCAACGGACGATAAGGATCTTGAGAAGAACAGGATATCGAAGCAACATTCGGGAAACACGAGACCAAAACACTCCTGAGGTACTACGGAAAACCCATCCGGGCTTCTAAAGGATCAATATCTACTGCTTAAGGAATAGAGGATCTGCTTCCGGGGCTTACACGCCTCCGTTCTCAATCGTGAGTAGGCAACATGATAAATCATGTCACAACCACCTCCATTCCTATGGTCTAGTAGATATAACTATCCTAGAGAAACCAGGATACGTGAAATCCTAACTTGAAAGTTTAGATGAGAAGAGAAAACAACGTTGCACTTCCTTACCAGAAAAGGGAGGGTGGGTGGGGAAAGAAATAAAAGAACAGAATTCCTACTCTCACGTTTCATTTTTCCTATATAGCTACAAAATAGTTTCTAGACTCAATTGCGACCAGTAAAAGGGATCCTACAGGCAGACAGGCTCTGATACCATTTGTCGCACCCGGACTTCTAGAGGATACTCACAGTTCCGTTGAACAGTAGATGATTGGATTACGGGGCCTTCCTGCACCCGCACCTCTTACGAGTAGGCCAACACGTATACGTGTGACAACCAACCCCTACTATTCATCGTCTGCGCAAACCATCCCCTAGAAATCAGGATACTACCATTGACGTACTTCATACCATTCACACATGGTACGTCAACGGCATTTTAACCAATGATAACACAACACATCTCTAAGACACAAAGAAATAGAAATAAGTGGCAAATAGCTCTCATTAGAGCAGAGATAGCGAATACAGTCCTGCAGAGGACACATGTCCCAACAATTCATCATTACATCACAACGGAAGCATCCAAAGTGTCTGAGTAGAGACAAGATCCAAATAGGCCTAAGAGGCCGGAAACAAAAGGAAAACGGAGCCCATCCACGAAGTCTCGGATCCTGCCCGGGTCCGCTATCTACTCGTCAACAGCCTCGTCATACTCCACGTAGTAGCCACCATGGGGATCCTCGGAAACATAGTCTGCAGAACACGCAGCCCCAAAGGAGTCAGTACGGCCGAGTACTGGCAAGCAAGACGCACAAGATACCAAATTGTACCCGTCAACACCAAGCACAGATGCTTTGGGTTCAACGGAAGAATAGGTGATACAAAAGTGCGGCAGAGGGCTGCAGTAACCAACTACAGAGACACGCTACAATTTCCGGCTAATAGAAAGGAGAGAAGTTAGCGTATCGGAACCAACTACCAACAACCTCAAACAAACCCATCCTGGATCTCGCCCCTTATCCAAAGAAGCAATCCAAGGATAACTCACATAGTTGGATTAGTGAAGGTTCAAGTTATTGTGTCGATAAGCCTATTACTAGTCAAATTAGTATTAGTTAGGTGTAAGTTGTCTAATCCTTGTTAGCCAGCCCTATCACCAAGTCATCCATAACCGCGGACAACACGGCTTCTCGAGAAGATTTAACCCTGCAGGGGTGCACCAATTTGGCCGTACACATAAGAATATCCCGCTAGACGGGGATCAAACCCACCAAGCGAGGAACTCTACACAACCCAACTCTTCTTCGCATCAAGCCCAAAGAACCCCGTGCAGTTGAGCGCACGGCTAATCAAGCCCCACGAAGAAAAGGGGACCCTCATAGCACTCTAAGAACGTGTCTCCCTAAATGCCGACTACAAAAGTTACCACCCTGGCCTCGTGTTCGCACCTGCATATGCATGCGGCAAATGGAAAACCCGAACTAAATTAGACGATTTGGACGAGATACGAATCGAATCAAATTGAGGGGGGCGCACATACACGCTTCCCACATGCGGTTAGCACGCTCATCATGGATCGAGAGGACAAGAACTTTTCCTGAGTTCGACACTAGCAGGCCTCAAAACCATACCCGGCCTCCTGCTGTTGCCTTATCATCAAATTAGCATTACCTCAAACATTAACAGGTTGTTGTTTAAACATCGAGCCCCAGAAGATAATAAATATAGTAACAGAAATAACGGACAACAGACTCGAGCATAAACAACCCTAAGCATGCTAGTAAGACACAGGCAACAAGCAATAGGGTTATAGGTGTGGAGATGAGGCTATATCAGGGTTACAGGATAACATGTGATAGGATCGGAACACTAGCAACGAATCTTAAGGCTAGTAGATTAGACAACGGAAAGTATCGGTATCCAGTGTGGAAAGGACACAATGGTTCATGTGAGGGAATACTTGCCTGCAAACTCAGTAGCCTGGTACTGGGCTAACTCCTCAGAAGTAGTGTCGTAAACCTCGTCTGTCTCAACGTCGTCGTCTATTCGAGAAGAAGCAAACAAACAACGCAGAGAGACAAACAATCAATAACATGGCATAATTCACAAACATGGGATGATGCATGACAATTTAATTGATGCATCAAAGATAAGCTAGTTATCATGGTAACATAATTAAATGGGCCCAGATGCAATCTGGGTTGCATATAGAAAAGCCCATTAATTAAGGTTGAATTAAATGATCTACAAATAACCATCATGTGCAAGTTTATTAGAATGATGCATGTATGATAAAATCAATAAGGAAACAAGAATAGCTTCAATTTGATATGTTGTTTACCAAGTTTGGAATTTTATTTATTAAGTTATGAAATTTGGCTTCTTAAATGAGTTACACAAGCATTTGTTGTTTTCACCAATTTTAATTGTTCAAAATAGATAACAAAATTAATATTTGGAAAGTACACAAAAGTTTAGATGGAAAACATATTTCATTTGTTGCAAAAGGAATTAAACTGAATTAATTATGAATTAAACAAGTTTAAACAAGATTTAAATGAATTTAATTCAAGTATTAAAATTATTTGAATTCTATTTTTTCAAAACATTAAATCAAATTCATATTTGAAAAGATTATAATTTTCTGGTTTAAAAACATATTTTATATGTTCAAAAATAATTTAGTTTGACCAAGTTATTAATTTAGCAATTTTAAATGATTTAAACAAGATTTAAATTATTTCACCAAGTTTAATTATTCAAAACAGGAAACAAAGTTTATATTTGGAAATCTTGTTCAATTTTGCATGGAAAACATATTTTATATGTGCCATTTGAATTAAATTTGAATTAGTTATGAATTTGACCAAATTTGAATGAGTTGTTTGAATTTAAACTTTTGAAAACATTTGAAATGTTCAAAACAGTACACAATTGGTTTAAACATGTAGAGAATTAAATTTGGTATGGAAAACATATTTAACATGTTGATTTTGAATTTAAAATGAGGGATTTATGAGGGTTTGAAATCCAGGGACTAATCTGTAAAAACTAGGGACTGGATTTTAAAAAGAAAAGGGCCAGAAAGGTTTTCACCTCGCAGTGGCCCAGCCTGAGCCACTGACAGAGGGCCCTGGGCCACGGTGGCGCTTGTGTGGCGTGCGTGTGCGCGCGCGTGGCTGCAGGGTCGTTGATAGGGAGGCCCCACCTGTCAGCGCGCGTTGCAAAAGGGGGTTTTATTCCGCGCGGACGGGGACTCGATCCCGCGATCTAGGGTGCGTGCGCGCGGTGCGTTGCCCTAGCGCTTCTGAAAGTTTCTGTAACAGGAGAGGGGCTTGGGGGTTTTGAGGTTCAGTTTCGTCAGTTAACTGAACTGCAAAAGTTCAGTTAACTGAACCTTGGCGTCGAGGGGGACGGTCGCCGGCGGCGACTGCAGCGCTGCTGCTGCTGTGCGCCCGTGGCGTGTGCAGGGAGGGGTGTGAGGTGTGCGTGCTGGCCGCGGATTTAGAGGGGAAGAAGGAGGACGTGGTGCTCACCGGGGAGTAGGAAGGAGAGGAGGAGCCCGGTGCGGTGGAGGTGGCCGGCGACGTGGACAGGGACGGCGGCGGCGATGCAGCTGCTCCACGGTCTGCTCCTGGAAACGAGGAGGAAGACGGAGGCACGGGGAGTCGATTCCCGCACCTAGCCTGCTCGGAGGGACCCCATGGCGCCGATGATCACCGGAGCTGTTCCTCTGCCGCTGCGGTGGTTCAGAACAGGGAGAAGCAGAGGAGGGAGGAGGAAGAAAAACGGCGGCGCGGTGATGGAGAAGGGAGGAGGGAAGCTAGGGCAGCGAGGAGGAGCTCGTGGGCGAGGATTTAAGGAGGAGGAGGCGCTCTGCTGGCCGTCCCATCTCCTGCATGTTCGACGTGGACATCTCCGATGTCGCGCCGTACAGAGGTAGGGGATGGGGAGAAAAGGTGGGCTGGGCCTGGGGTTAGGTGTGGTGGGCTCAGCCCACTTGGCTGGCCTGCCCTCTCCCCTCTCTTTATTTTGTTTTTCTGTTTTCTGTTTCTGTTTTTTTTTGAAGAAAAAGAAAGGGAAGAAAAGATGGGTTTTGGGGTTGGAAAAATTTAGGGAATAATTTTTATAGGTTATTTATTACAAAAGCCCATCTGTGCAACTTTTGTTTTCCAAAAAATTTAAATTTTGTTGCTGTTTGAAAATTCAAATGAATTTGAGTGCAATTGGTATTAATTGAATTATTGAAAAGAAGCAATTTAATAGTTTGAACTTTCAAGTTTAATGGAAACAAATAATTGGTTTGATTTGAAAGTTTCATTTGAAAATTGTAACAGAACAAGTATGAAACAAGGATTTGAATTTTTGGTTTTAAATTCAAATGTAAAAACAAATGAGAACAAAAGCAATGCTTATGATGACATGATGCAAAACATAAATTAACAAGGAGCAAACATTCTAATGGTGTTTTTCATACTTGGGATGTTACAGTCATCTAATCAATGGTCATAGTGTATGCAACACGCTGCACCTAACGCCACCCCACACTAACAGTGCTTGGCCTCACGTCGTGGACCAAACTGCAACATCGACGGTGGTGTTCTAAAGTTGGGTTTCACCTCATCTAGCAGAGGGACTGCAAAACCGAAAGCTCCAACTTTCAAGATAGATGGCTATGGTGGCGCAATGATAGGAGTAGGTATCCTCCCCTCATCATCCTCCCCAACTTGAAGAGAAATGTACTCGGTTTCAGCTTGACACTTGGAACTTTCTTCTTCATAGGAACGACTTCCACCTTGATATCCTCATCGAGCAATGGCTGTAGAACATGATGCTTCCCTTTATGCCACAAGGAATATACATTCGAATGCCCATCATGTGTGGAACACCGATCAAATTACCATTGTCGGCCTAGCAGCACGTGACATGCATCCATAGGCAACACATCACATACCACCGTGTCCTCATACATACCTATAGAAAATTTCAGGTAACCAGTCAACACAATGTGGTTGCGGGTGTTTCCATGTAGGTAATGAAAGAGAATCCACGAAACTCTTGCTAACAATATTGGTGTAGCTGCCACCATCAATAACCAGTTTACAAGTGGATTATTTGACTATGCATTGGGTCTGAAAAATATTCCAACGTTGTCTTTGTCCTTCGAAGCGATCTTCTGGTACACGTTGCACCATTAGATTTTTACAATTTGCAGCAAGTTTATACCCAACCACAGTCACATCTTCAGCTTCCTCAACCTCCTGACTAGATGATCCTTCTGATTTCTCCTCATCACTAGCAGAAGCATAGCCATCTTGTGTAAGCATCACCCTTTTTGCATTAGGGCAATCACGCCTCATGTGTCCTATACCGCCATAGTTGTCAGAATCATGATTCTACTATACGATTCTACGACTTTACGACCCAAATTGACTGGAACGATTCAACGATTCTACTAGGTATAATCTAAGATTTTACGATTCTGAAAGTTGAGATTCTACTATTTGCGATCCTACCATAATGGTTCCGATCCGATTCAGAATCACAATTCTGACAACTTTCCGCCACAAGTAAAACATTGAAAGTGTGCGGTGGACTGCGTACTAGCTGCAGCTTGGGACACTCTAGATTTTAGCGTCTCGAGAGAAATATTATTGTAACATGTAGAAGGTGCCGGCTTAGAGCTAGAACCAACATCCTCGCCATTGGAATGACTCCATGTATGTGTAGGGGCTGTAGCTTGACGTCGTTTGAGTTGGTGCTCCGCACGCTCAGCTTGGTGCACAAGATCCTGAAGATTATAGTAGATGACAATCTCCACATGATATTGCACCTCAATATTCAGACCATTAAAGAACCGAGACATCGTGGCCTCCGGATCTTCCGTTGTTCCTGTACATATCATCAACAACTTCATCTCTTATAATACTCATCCACAGATTTTATACCTTGAGTTAGCTGCTGCAATTTATTGTACATCTCGCGCTTATAATATGCTCAGGAACAAAACGCCGCCGCATGAGTTCTTTCATACCTCTCTATGACGTTGGCCGGTTGGGCATACGCAAAATTTGACTCCACCAAATCAATACATATCCGAAGAACTCAATATCTGCAAATTTAAATTTCTTCTTCTCAGTGTAATGGTGAGCTGCAAAAATATGATTCACGCGCATCTCCCACTCTAAATAATCCTCGGGACTGGACTGCCCGCGCCGGAGAAAAGTGGTATGGAAATTTTAACACGTCCAATACCATCATCTAGGGGAACACGTGCAGCCTGACCAAAACGAACATCGCCCACATGACGAGTAGTGTGCGTTGTTGAGGAACATAGCCAACATCGTCCTCCAAATCAGGATCAACACATCCATGTGACCATGCCATGGGACGGAGAAGACGCCGTCAACATGTACATCTCGTTGTGGTAGCGCATCTTGTAATGTGTTAGAAATCTGAGGAGCTTAATCGATCTACCGAGACCAAGCAATCACAGCAAACACGACACCGAGATTTGGTAACGCAGTTCGGCGCTCAACGCCTACATCTGCGGGGCATGACTACGGGCGCTCCTCCCCATGTACTAGTCAAAGTACCGTCGACGACAAGCGCGCCGAGGCAATACAGACGCACCAGATCTCAACGCCACACCGGTCCGGCCGCCCCTGCCACGGGCGCCGGACTGTCTCCTCATGATCTTGTGTCTAGCCTACTAGCTTTCGTCATCTATTTGGGCTACTCCCGGTGCCTTTATATATTAGGCCAGGTTACACGTGTCCGACTCAAACACCTAACCTTCCGTTTAATTACAAGTCCTAGTGTAGCCCTACTCGTACACATATTCGACATATATTTCAACAAACTCCAACTTGGCAAATATGTCCTTCGCCATCTTGAAGTTGCCATGCCGGATGTCTGTATACCTGGACTTGAACCATTAATCATTAGCTCCGTTGCTACTCCGTTGACTCCATATGACTCCACCTGCAACTGTAATCCCTTCCTTCTTTCACCACGGTCAATGCTCTCACGAAAATTAAGTTCTTCCACGCTCTTGTCTTGTGCTCCCAAATCTCCGGAGTATCCATCCACCGCCATCGCACAACGATCATAAAGTCACCATATCGACAACGCCGATGCATCGTCAGCTTGGTAGCCTCGTCCTTGATCTATGTGAAAGTGAACAACTCACATATTAGGTGTCACAAATAAGAGTTACCTGAACTCATCATTCTCGCTATTGTTGACTGCATCTCTGAAAGCGTGCAGAAATTTCGCCGTTGCCTTAAGTCATCTCCAGTCAAATTCACAACTGTCTCATCACCGTTTTCGCAGATCCTCCATGGCCAACACTAATCCATCTCCATGGTCTTGATAGATAGTTACCATCATGAATCCGTTACTCGCAAAATCTGCTTCAGCACCCCTTCACTCATGCCTGACCACATGTCTGACCGCCAGTGCCCTAGTCTGTCGCTGTGTCCCGTGCTTACCGCACGCCTCGCCGCTATTACCGCGTCGAGCATCCGCAATCTTGGCCAAGATCTACCGGGTAGCTAACCCACACCACCTCAGGCCCCACTGCAGATAACAATCGGTCATACCTGACCAATGCCGAGTTCCACGCATCTCTCCGAACCGTGAGCTCCAGTCCGAGACAACGTGCATCTCGCCTTCCCGCTGACTGGGCTTCGACTCTTCGTGCACTTACGCCGTAGACCCTCCATCAACCGAGTGGAATCTTCCGCAGATTCCAGCTCCACCTTCAACATGCATCCATGGTAGATGACCAGTCCACCCCGTGCCCCGTCGACCTCAAGATCTCAATTGCGCTCCATCTTGAATCAACCATGCGCCATCGCATGTCGAAGCACGCATAACCATGCGCCGCGTGTTGCCACGCCACAGAATTCGGACACCATCAGCCGTCACGCTCATACGTCGTCATTGCCGATCTTCATCGTCTTCTGTCCCGTCAGACTGTCCAGTCCAACCCAGCCGAACACATCCGACTGCAACCATGCTCCACCTTGCGCCTAGTACACCCGGCAAATTACCGTGCACCGTCCAGCGCCCGTATATGCATGATCCCTCACACGCCGCACTTCAGGCTACTCGGAACCTTATGCGTGTCATCCTCACCGCATCAGTCCATCTTGATCAACTTGACATATATACTGCCAATCCCTGTCAATCTTCCCGTGAACTTGCGACTCTACGTCTTCTGTATCCACCGCAGCCACCCCGTGCACAGCCCGTGCACTGAGCAAATAAAATAAAAATATCATGTTGCCTTCCCGTGCCTATAGCAAAAATTGCAAGCTTTAAAACCATGCAACATCCTTCACCTCACGTGCAGCTCTTAGGCTCCTAGATAAATTATTTTCTCTTCCACCAACACAATGGCATGAATGTACACATCTGACGCGTCCCTTTTTTTCTTTCCAAATAACAAATCTCAGGAGCATCTAGCTCACCAGCCGATGGATCAACACATGCAACCAGCTGCATCGCCTTAGGCATGTACTCCGTACTGCTACCGTCCTTGGATGTCGCCTGGAACCAGGCCATACACGCGCAACAGCCCGCGATGGATACGTCTCCCTATCTGGCAACCTCCCGCATGCGATCTGATCTCAACTGATCTATCACACCTGCCGCCGCAATGCTATTGCTTCTGATGGATCCGATCAGCTGCTGTTCCCGATCGCTTCTTCAACACGACGATCTCCGATGGCCGTCGAACAATCCTGCGAATTCGCGATTATCACGTGCACCATTATCATCCGCGGTTGGCCTTCGTCGCTCTTACTCTAGATCAACAAACCGCGACTTTCAAACCTTGCTCTGATACCAGTTGTTACAAATCTGAGGCGCTCAATCGATCTACCGAGACCAAGCAATCACAGCAAACACGACACCGAGATTTGGTAACGCAGTTCGGCGCTCAACGCCTACATCTGCGGGGCATGACTACGGCCGTTCCTCCCCATGTACTAGTTAAAGTACCGTCGACGATAAGCCCGCCGAGGCAATACAGACACATCAGATCTCAACGCCACGCCGGTCCGGTCGCCCCTGCCACGGGCTACGGACCGCCCCCTCGTGATCTTGTGTCTAGCCTACTAGCTTTCGTCATCTATTTGGGCTACTCCTGGTGCCTTTATATATTAGGCCAGGTTACACGTATCCAACTCAAACAGCTAACCTTCCATTTAATTATAAGTCCTAGTGTAGCACTACTCGTACACATATTCGACATATATTCCAACATAATGTAGCAGCAGGAGGTGCCTCCACTCGCGGACGCGAAATACGATTATCCGACAATACATCCAGACGAGTATTGAGTGCCTCAAATTTTCTATTTAATCTTTCCTCCAAAGAATCTGTGCAGTTCTTGACGTACACACAAGTTTTGTGAAAACCATCGCGGATATTAGAAGCAAGGTCATCAGAATAAACAAGAAGAGGCACCACCGGTGGTTTCAGTGCAGCCGTAGCAGCAACACCAGAAGTTTCGGCTATCACGGAATCAACCATCTTCACAAAAAGCGGCAGATCAGACATACTGTATAAAACCTGGCTGAATTTTCTGTCGGCAGGAAATACAATCGAACGACAGGCAGCGAAAAATGTAGCAGTCTCGGGCTGGATGGTGTACGTGCTCCAAGCAGAGTCTACATAGAAATCACGTATTGCAAAAGAAATTAAAGGCAGCCTCCTTGATTGCAAAGTCTCCAAACAAGTCACGTGTTGGAAGACTAATTCGATCTGTAATCTTGGTTTTCTTCTAAGATTTTCTGCTTTAGACAAGTTACGTACTACTACAATCCGGATAAAAAAGGTACTAGACACGCAGAGCAGTAGAGAGGCACGACTCAGATTGCTTTGGGAACAACCAGACCAGACGTCTGCGGCACCAAAAATCCACCGTGGATCAAACTTCGACAACAGATGGTCAAATTAAAACAGCAGAACAACCGGTGTCTTGGCGTAATGCCTCCGGTAGCAAAATCTCCAGGAGATAGATCTCAGCAGGGAATCGCCATGAGAAAACCCGACGAATTTGATACCAAGATGGTAAGGATCAACGTGATCTGAGAGGGATTTTGGCCCAATCTTTTACGGCAAATCGCAAAACAGCAACGTTGAAAACTCCACGCACGCGCACAAACAGATTAATAAGATCAGCAATAAAAACCAACATAAATACGCAAACGGTGTCTCATCATGGGAGGAGCCTCACGATGACTTTACTTTCAAATTCTTGTCTACCCTAAAACTCTAGGCGTCACTGCTTTATATAGGAAGCCACAAAGGGCTCGGTTGAACAGGCCCAAACTGTACACACAACTGACTTGAATCGAACACATGTGATACAAACCGGCCTATTAGAAGCCTCGGCCAAACAATAAAGCACGCATGCCTTTAATAAAATGTGTACATACTTAGAAGAATGTCATCTAATCGCTGGTCATCATGTATGCAACACGCTGCACCTAACGCCACCCAACACTAACAGTGTTTCGCCTCACACCGTGGACCAAACTGCAACATCAACGGTGGTGTTCTGAAGTTGGGTTTCACCTCATCTAGCGGAGGAACTGCAAAACTGAAAGCTCCAACTTTCAACATAGATGGCGGTGGTGGCGCAATGATAGGAGTAGGTATCCTCCCCTCATCATTGTCGGAGGGGAAATCGTCAGCATAGGCTTCTTCATCACCATGCTTGCCTCCTCGGTGATGCATGAGTAGTTCATCCTTGGACTAAGGTCCATAGTAGTAGCTAGATGGTGATATCGTCTCCTTGTGCTATCAAGCCAATGTGTATGGCTACTCTGGCCAAGTTTTTGTATACAACGCCAAGAGGGAGTTTTCATGCTAAACAGTGCGCTGATGCCTTATTATTGCCTAGGTTTGATTGACAGAAACGTGCATAGGGAAGGATGTGTTGTTGCCACTAAGGAAAAAAGAAGGATGTTTTTGTTTATGTGATTAGAGTTATTGTTTATATTATGTATTGATCTTAATGCAATTGTTTGTTTCTTGCAACTTAATATCAAAGAGATTTGTTAGATATCTTTTTTGAGGTAGACTATTAGATATATGCATGCCATATAGCGGCCTACATGAGTTGACGTAGTGCCTACATGATTAGAACTCATGAACTATATCTTGTCATTATAGCATTGTTATGCCCTTATGATTTGTCAAATGCCTAGCTGTAATTTGTTTACCCAACATGTGTTTTGTTTTATGGAGAGACACCATTAATGAAACTATACATTGATTACAACCTTCTTTACGTGCTTTTCATCATCGCTTGCTCGGTGTTCCGTTATACTTTATTTCTCAAAACACATGATACATTTAATACTTTTGTTTTCAGCAAGACGGGAAGCTTGATGACCTTCCTGGACAGTTAGGGACGAAAGGGAGTTTGTGTTTGTGTAGGTTCATGCTCGACGTGCCACGATAACCTCGTTGATTTTCATTGAAGTCCTATTAGATTGATAACATTGGTTTCTAACTAAGAGAAATTTGCTGCTACACTATATCATACCTTCTACTTGGGGTTCACCAAAGGGTGTGTGTGATTCACGTCATCGGTCAGTTACAGTATCTCACTCTCACTTACACAGACATATATTTTATTGGTAACAAAGTGTGTTAGTTTCCCTCGCAGCCCACTGATGTGCATTGGGAAGCTGTCAACGCATACTGTGATATGTTAAGGGGACTTTGCATACGGGGCTGAGATTGCGCAAGTCCTCTTCCACTGGTGTCAAAGTTTTCAAAGATGCAAATTGGGCAGGATGTGTTGATTACCAGCGTTCCACTAGTGGGTTTTCTATTTTCGTTGGACCAAATATTGTCTCATGGAGTTCTCAGAAAAAACCTACTATCTCAACATCAAATATTGATGCGGAATATAAAGAATTAGCTAATGGAGCTGCTGAAGAGTCTTTTCTCAAGGAGTTAGGAGTGTCACAGCAACGTACCACCATATTGTGTGGTGTGATAATTTTGGGTCTACATACTTGACGACAAATCTAGTCTTCCACGCAAGGACTAAACACATTGAGACTGATTTCGTGCGAGAGTGTCGCTTTTGGTGCTCTAGATGTCAGGTTTATCTCTACTAGTGACTGATGACCCACAAATATAGGGGGTGTATCGTAGTACTTTCGATAAATAAGAGTATCAAACCCAACGAGGAGCAGAAGGTGTTGACAAGCAGTTTCGATGAAGGAATAACTTTAATACTGAAAGATAAATTTTTAGGGATTTTTGATATTGCAGATAAATAAAGTGCGAGTAAATAAAATACAGTAATAATAAATGCAGAAAGTGGGCCAATCCTTTCTTCAGCAAAGGACAAGCCAGTGGGTTTACTTATGATTAACAAATTTTCTCGAGGACACACACGGAGGTTTCTGTCAAGTGCTTTTGTTCCACGCCGCTGAATAATCTTAGGTGTTTTGATATGTGTTGTGTGTGTGAACCTATGCTAATGTACCGTCCCATCCAAGACTAATACATACTTGTGATTATACCCCTTGCAAGCATCCGCAAATACAAGAAAGTAATTAAGAAATAAATCTAACCACAGCTTTAAACTCCGGGATCCTACGCTCCCTCGTGTAATGGTTTCCTAAAGGGGGTTTAGGTTTCTGTCACTCCAGCAACCCCCACAATTAGTAGAAAATTACACGATGCATTTCCCTAGGGCCATAAATGGCGAAGTATCATGTGTTCGACGTTCACATGACACCACTAGAAGAATAACACCACAACTTAAATATGAAACATTGAATATTACACAACATTACTTCACTACTAACAAATTGACTTCTCCCATGTCCTCAAGAAAAACACGAACTACCCACAAGACATCATATGGATCATAATCAGAGGTGATATAATGGATCATAATAGTCTGGTCATAAAGTGCAAACACCGATAAATATCACAAACATCAACTACTAACAAGTAATCCACATCGAGAGAGAGATCTAATGTAAAACAACGATAGAGGCCCCTAATTGTTACAATGGGATGACAATGGAATATGAGGGTGATGGTGCTGGGGGTGATGATGATGATGATGATGATGATCTCTATGATTCCCGGAGTGATGACGGTGGTGATGGCGGTGCTTTCCCCTCTCCGGAGCGGAATTTCCCCGGCAGATTTCTTCCTGCCAGAGAGCTTTTCTCTCTGGGTGTTTTCCGCCCCGAGGCGGCGGCGAAATAATTCTTCGATGATGGTATGAGGCTTAGGGTTCCCTGGGGTCCAAGTACGCGAAAGATATCCTCCAGAGGTGGGCCAGGGGGCGCGCCACTTCATAGTTGGACTCCTCCTCTGAACTTCTAATTTGAAACCCCCGGTGTCCCACTTCTTCTTCTGATCTTCTGAAATATGGTATCTTGGCGGTGTTTTTTCCATCAGATTTCTAGTCCCGGTGTTTATTCTCCAAAAATTATGAAACATGCAAAATAAGATAAAATAACATAAGGGATGCATCATAACATGAAATATATCGATGAATAACAGAAAATTATGATATAAAATAGTGATGCAAAATGGACGTATCAACTCCCCCGCAAGCTTAGACCTCGCTTGTCCCCAAGCGAAACTGAACTCAGTAAACATGACCAAAGGTTTATGGAGTGAAGACTCGATAAATAAAATACGGACAAGAAGCATAACATTTATCTATGCACCAATCATTAGAGACAGTAACTTCCTCTCATATAAACTAACATGAAATGAGTAATGGGAGTCACAAACAAAGATGGAAAAGAGAGAATCAAAATTGGTGATGGAAAACTTCATTTTTGGCCAGAGAACATTTAATGAAATCATACTTATCTTAGGTGAAGTACTTATAACAAGGCTTATATAGTAGAGCTTAACATGTTTACTTATAACAATCCTTTTACAGTGATTCTTATCTTTCAAAGTAATATTCATTCAGGTAATAAAGCATGTGCTAAACAAAGAAGGATAGAAAACATGATTGAATAAATACACATATAGATGGTGAGATCACAACAACTCAAATGCTTGCTGGAGACAGAAAGGAATGGGTTTACTGACTCAACATAAATGTAAAAGATAGGCCCTTCGCAGAGGGAAGAATTGATCACTCATGTGCTAGAGATTTTACTTTATAAAACAGAGGTATAAATGCATGACACTCCTCCCATACATCTTACACAAACCATGGCTAACCGAATCCTCGGGTGCCTGCCAACAATCACAAACCATGGATGAGTGTCTAATTTTGAGAGGTGTATGATAGTGTCAACAAATGGTAAACAGAAAATACAGTACGTCACAAGCCAACTAGACTCCATAAGAGCGTCTCCCATATGAAAGACTCAACTGGTGTAGAAGGTCATCCCTCATTCTCTTTTGTTTACATGATTATGCTTTGACTGATAAATCAGGGGCAAAAATATTGAAGATAATTTGTGTATTAGTTTGGGGGCTAGGCACCCCGCTGCCAGCTCTTCTAGCATTTGGATAAGCGGATGAAGCCACTAGTCTAGGTGTTTGAAGTCCAATCAACAAGTGAGATAAATATTCTCTATTAACATCCTCATGAGCAAAAACAGGAACACAAAACATGGGTAATTTTGAAAGTTTTAAAGGTAGAACATGAGCAACTTACTTGGAGTGGCGCTGAAATACCACATGTAGGAAGGTATGGTGGACACAAATGGCAAGCTTTTGGTTCAGGGTTTGGATGCACGAGTAGAGCTCATACTCAGTATAGGGTTTTTTGCTAGTAAGGTTGGGTAGCCAGCATAAGAGTTGAGGGAAAACAAGCAAATATACATATTATGAAACCAATCATGCAGTCTTCATTGAAAACGAAATCGATCTTAACTTGTGAATACTAAGTTTATGAGCTAATAGGCAAATTCCTCTTTCTTATGCTAGCATCTCAAATTATTATTTGTACTGACCCAAGCTAAGTTTTCCAAAACCAACTAGATTAACTTGATGATATCTAGAGTGATACCAAATACTAACAACAAGCTTAACCACATGACAGAAATTGAAAACTAAAATAATGTGTGCAGAAAGTAAATGATGAAACTTCTCATTAATATTTCGAACCGGCAACTCACACCAATGTGACGCCCCCAGGATCGGGCACTATGCAGATTTCAGCATTCCCGCCAAACTCCGCATAATAACCGATTCCAGGTTGCCACGTCTGATAACATTACAACCGTTCACGAATAATCCGCAACGACAACAGAAAAGATATATACAAGAGGACTCAAACGAGCCAAGGATACAACTGATACAATACAAAGATACAAATAACAGCGGAAGGAACAACATAGCGTCCGACTACGGACAAGATACAATTTGGACTAAGAGTCCTGAAGATAACCGAGAGCGTCCAATCCCTGCCCAGGCCAAGCCGGAGGGATTCCCAAGCTAACGTCGTCAGACTTCAAACATGTTGACTGCAATGTTGAATATGCAGCCACGAAGAAGGATTCGTGGGTCAGTACGGTTAAGTACTGGCAAGTGGATAAACCATACTCACAAGATACCGGCGTAGCCAGTCATCACAAGTTACAAATACTTTGGGTTCAACGGAAAAGGCAGGGATTATTGCAAATAAGCGGCAGCGGGCTGCACTAACCAACTACAGAAACTCGCTACAACATCCGGCTAAAAGAGTGGGATAATATAGCGTATCGAAACCAACTACAACTACTCACCAAACAAACCCATCCAATGTTACCCCCTACTAAGGAAGCAACCCAAGGATAACTCACACTGTTGGATTAAGGATGGATCAAGTTATTGTGTCAATAAGACTATTACTAGTCAAGTATCATTAGTTAGGTGTAAGTTGTTCTGAGTACTTGTTAGCCAGTACTTTCACCAAGTTAACCATAACCGCGGAAAACACGGCTTCTCGAGAAGATTTACCCTGCAGGGGTGCACCAATTTGGCCGTACACATAAGAATATCCCGCCAGATAGGAAATGCACTTCCACCAAGCGAGGCACTCAACACAACTCAACTCTTCTTCGCATCAAGCCCAAAGAACCCCGTGCAGTGAGCGCACGGCTAATCAAGCCCCCGAAGAAAAGGGGACCCTCATAGCACTCTAAGAACGTGTCTCCCTAAATGCCGACTACAAAAGTTCCACCCTGGCCTGGGTTCGCAAGATCATGCATGCGGCAAATGGAAAACCCGAACTAATGAGGCGATTTGGACGAGATGCGAATCGAATCAAATTGAGGGGGGCGCCCATACTCGCTTCCCACATGCGGTTAGTGCGCTCATCATGGATCAGTAGACAAGACCCTTTTCCTAATTATGGTCGACACTAGCAGGCTTCAAAACCACGCCGGGCCTCCTGCCGGTGCCTTATCATCAAATTATTATTACCCAAAACATTAACAGGTTGTGGATTGAATTGAAACCCAACTATCAAACTAAACAGGTGATAAGACGGACAACAAGACTTGAGCGCAAACAACACTAAGCATGCAACTACGACACGGGGGCCAACAGGGTAAACAAACAACAGTTAATAGGAAGTGGAAGGAAGGATATAACATGGCTGCAAGGTAACATATAATAGGATCGAGACACAAGCATCGAATCAACAGGCTAGAATAAGAACAACGGAAAGAATCGGTAACAAGTGATGAAAGGCAGCCATTTGGCAGCAAGTGAGTATACTTGCCTAGAATCCAGCAAGTAGAGGTACATCCGAAGAACTTGTCGTTGCTCACATCATCTCAACGTCCTATCCGGGAAGAAGCAACGAACCTCGAACAAACGCCGGATGCAACAATTACTACTACGGCAAAAGATCCAGCATGATCCTATTTTATATGCATGGCATGGCAAGATGCAACAGGGGAAACAACTTAAGCAATTTAATCGGAACCGGAGTCCGGAGAGATAGGAATTGGTTCAAGTTGTTTAGCTAACCATCAATTTAATTGTTATTTAGCATGGCGAACAATAAAGTAGATGAGTTAGGCAATTTAAATGGAATGGGGCAACAGTTGGAATTAATTAGCCCACACATTCCATATGTTGTCATATAGATGAACATGCATAACAAAATCTAAAATGCACAAGATAAGATGCAAACAGAGATATGGATGGCATGAACATGTTTATGACATGTTTCTGATATGCAAACATATTTTAATTGTCCAATTTGGAATTTAATTGAGCTAGTTGCCAATTTAACAATATTAAATGAATTAAATGAGGAATTAAATGTTGCATCAATTTTAATTGTTCAAAACAGTAAACAAATTTTATATTTGGGTAGAGCATTTAATTTTAATTGGAAAACATATTTGATTTGTTGAAATTGGAATTAAAATGAATTAGTTATGAATTATACGAGTTTAAGTGATTAAAACAAAGTACAAAAATTTGCATGAATTTTATTTGCTCAAAACAAGAAACAAACTGCATATTTAGAAAGTACAGGGAATTTGGAGTGGAATACATATAAAGTTTGTATTATTTGGATTTATAAATTAAGAGTTATAGCCATTTGAATTTTAGGGTTATTTCTGTAAAAGACAGAGGCTGGAATGTGAAAGAAACAGTGCAGGAGGGACTCCGGTGCAAAAACCGGAAGAGGCCAGGGGCCTAGATGCAAACCGCCAGATCCAGATCTGGATCTGGGGTCGTTTCTCACCGGGGATGATCCCAGCCCTTGCCGCTGGCAGGTGGGCCCCTGTGCCACGCGGCGCACACGCGGCGCGGGTGGAAGCCACGCAGGCCACCGCGGTGTATGGCAGGTGGGGCCGGGTGCGCGGGCGGAAAATGCAAAAGGAAGCCGTCCCCAGGGATCGAACCCTGGTTGCGGGAGAGAGCGCGGAGGCCCTTTGCCACTGCGCTGATCGACTCATTGTGGTGCTATGCGTTTCTGACGGAGGAAAAAGCATACACGACTGCTAACTGAAACTTGTTCGACAGCGGGGTTCTCTGACCGGACGGACGTAGCGATCGCCAACGACGGGCGGCTGGCGGGGCGGTGAGCTCACGCGGGTGAGTGCGTGTGTGTAGCGTGCTAGTACAGGAGGGGTAAGAGGGAGGGGGAAGGGGAAACGAGGCGCACCTGCTTCCGTCGATGAAGCAGAGGACGACGAAGATGGTGGCGTCGTTCGCCGCGCGCGGAAGGATGGCGGCGACGACGGCGGCCGATGCAGCCGTTCCCCGGTCGAGTTGTCTTCGGGAGAAACGGGGATGGAACCCTCCTGGTTCCATTCCCGTTGAGAGCGCGGGCCGGCGACAAGCAGCGCGGCGGCGCCATGGTCGCCAAGGTGCGGCCATGGTGAGGTTCAGGGAAAAAAATTTCAGAACAGACGAGAAAAAAAAGAGGGGATCGTGGGGAAGAGAGGGAGGTGGCGGCGGAAGGAAGAGGAGGACTAGGGTTGGAGAGGCTCTCGAGGGGGAGATAAAGGGAAGGGGAGCAGTTGAGGTGGGGGGAGATCGGTGACAGCGACAACGCTTTTCTCCCCCGCGTCCGTACGAAGAAGATGACCGAGTGGGCTGTTCGGGTAGGTGGGCTAGGGAGCGAGGGGTTGTAGGTGGGCCAGAAGTGGCCTGCCTCCCCCTAGCTCATTTTTCTCTTTTTATTTTTCTTCCTCTGTTTTTTTTGTAAGAGATGAAAGAGAGAGAGAGAGAGAAGAGAAAAGGAAGGTTTTGATTCTTTATTTTATGCATAACTTTTCTAATGAAACAACTAACAGCAAGATTAGAGTTATGTTAATATTATTTCCAAAAATTTGAATTGGCCAAAGATTTAAAATGGCTATTTGAATTTTAAATAGGATTCATAATGATTTGATTTCTTAAGCAATTTTATTCCATAAGCTCAAACAATTATGAAAGCTCATAGAACTTAATTTGTTTGCAAGCTTTTAATTGTTAAACCACAATTGGATCATGCCCATTATGATGGATTTTGAAATGAATTTGAATTTGCCATTAGTGTGTTGATAAAAATGAATTTTATTAACAAGAAATTTAAATAAATTCAACTTCAAAACTATTTGAAAACAAGTTGAGTTGTTTTAGTTTGCAATTTTTTAATTAGAAATTTTGGACAATGTTTGAAAGTTTAAATTTGTTTGAACTTTTCAGTTGTTTTGAAAACATGGTGCAATGCATCTGATGCATGTGATGCAAAGCAAAAGAAAACAAACAACTTTCTACTCGGGGTAACACCCCAGGTGTTACAACTAACGGATACGACGATAACCAACTAAGGAGAGATACTTCCATACTGCAAACCATCGTATATGGTAACTTCTCTACTCATGATATGACTCTACTGAAAAAGTAAAAAGATGAAAGATAGTGATGTGATACCGCGGCACTCCCCCCAAGCTTGGAACAAGCCGAGGGGATGCCAATGCCAATGAAGAATTAATTCTTCGCTGGTGGTGGTGAATCCTTTTCATCCTCGGCCTTCCAAGGTAAAGGTTCTCCATCCACAAATGATGTCCTGGTCTCCAACATCCTGAAACTAGAAGCAGAGCTTATACGTTTAAACCTGTTATCATACTCACAGTTCTGGTTATGCACATCATAGAGTTGTGCTTGGAAATCATTAGTAGTCTTGGTGAGTGAGAAAAATATCCTCCCAAAGCTTCAAATTGCCCCTCTTGTATTCAACGATCTGTTCTGTCTTTATCCTGTGAATGATCTCAACTTCACGCTGCACCATCTTCTTGTACCCAAAGACTTCTCTCTCTAGCTCTTCCATCCTAGCTTCAAGTCTGCCTTCTCCTTTAGGGCCCCGAACATATTAAATCTGCACCTTCCCGTCGTTGAGAAGAAATTCCTTGGGATGCATCTTCAACTCGTTCATGTACGGGTTTTGACGGGGTTCTCAAAGAAATTGTCTTTGGGAGATCCAGGACAGGACATTGTGGCTCTAGATCTGAAGATGTAATCTAGCAAAAACAGCTCGAAACAGAAACATGATGAGAAAACGTTATACGGACCTCGGGGGGTCTGGGGGATTATATAGCAAAAAGGTTCATAACGAAAGGAAAGTCCACGTCGAAAACGAGTCAGAGAGGCGCTCCGGGGCGCCCACACCATAGGTTGGCACGACCAAGGGTGGGCCCGTGCCACCTCATGGTGTGGAGCCTCCGGGCTCCGTCTCCGCCTCGGTTCCGGCTCATAATTTTTCATATTTTCTAAAAACAGTAAAAATAAAAGTTGGAAGATGTTTACCGAATGTTTTCTTACCAAAACGGATACCTATTTGAAAACTGACTTTGAAGTTTCTGAAATATGCTTCTTAATAAACTCCTCCGGGATCATGGCTCGAATACAATCAACATTTTCATTATAAGGATCTCCATAAATATAATGCTTGACTCTTTGGCCATTCAGTACTTGTGAAGTGTTGTCTTCAAGGGAAACAATTTTAATTGCCCCCGAACGATATACCTCTTCGATAACAAAAGGTTCTTCCCACCTCGATAGTAATTTTCCTGCAAAAAATCTGAGACGAGACCTATACAATAGCACTTTCTCACCAACATGAAATTCTCTTTTAATAATTCTCTTATCGTGCCACCTTTTAACATTCTCTTTAAAAAGCTCGGCATTTTCGTATGCTTCACTCCTCCATTCATCTAGAAGCTTTGTGTTCTAATTCTCACCAGCAAGTTTACAATCTCTATTTAGGTCTTTCACTGCCCAATAAGCTTTGTAGTCTAATTCTAGGAGCAAGTGACAAGCTTTTCCATAAACCATCTTATAAGGATACATGCCCATGGGATTTTTATAAGCAGTTCTATAAGACCACAGAGCATCATTTAATTTCTTAGCCCAAATTTTCCTAGATTTGTTAACAGTCTTTTGCAAGATAGATTTGATTTCTCTATTTGATAATTCTACTTGACCACTAGTTTGAGGATGATAGGGTGAGGAAATTCTATGATTAACATCATATTTAGCAAGAGTATTTCTAAAACCACCATGAATAAAATGAGAACCCCCATCAAACATAAGATATCTAGGCACACCAAACCTAGGGAAAATAATGTCTTTAAGCATTTTTTAATGAGGTTTCACCATCAACACTTTTAGTAGGTATAGATTCTTGATACGTCTAAAATGTATCTACTTTTCCGAACACTTTTGCTATTCTTTTCTTCTAAAATTGTGTGTTTTGAATACAACTAACACGGACTAACGCTGCTTTCAGCAGAATTACCTTGGTGTCTTGTTTTTGTGCAGAAAAGACCCCATTGGTCCTAAAACGCCAGAAGACCCCGGGAGCCAGAAGGAGGCCAGGAGAAGAGCTACAGGAGGGCCACACCACCCCCTGGCGCCCCCTTAGGACGCGCAATCTAGGGGTGTGGGCCACCCAGAGCCCCCTCGGTCTCCCCTTTCACTACAAATAGCCTTATCCCTAAAACCCAAGGGGGGTCAATAGTTTTCCAGAAATAAGTCTATAGCTCCGCCGCCATCGCGAATCCTTTTTCGGGGTTCAGAAACTCCGTTCTGGCACCCTGCCGGGACGAGGAATTGGAGGAGATCATCGCCATCATCATCACCAACGCCTCTCCAGTGATCATCCATGTTTCCCCCATCCATGTGTGAGTAATTCCCCCGCTGTAGGCTGAAGGGGATGATAGGGATTGGATGAGTTTGTTCATGTAATAATGATGTGATTGTTAGGCCATAGTGCCCACTATCTTCTATTAGTGTTATTGCCATTGTTTCAACTTGTTATGCTTAATGCTTACCACTTTGGGCCCGAGCGCCATGATCTCAGATCTAAACACGTTATTGAATCATGATGATAATTATTGTTCCTTGATCATACTTGCAAGTTGTTTACACATATTGTTGTCCGGAACCCGAGGCCCCGAAGTGACAGAAATTGGGACAACTGGCGGGGATGGCTGTGATGTGAGGATCACATGTGTTCACGGAGTGTTAATGCTTTGCTAAGATGTTCTATTAAAAGGAACACCTTAATTACCAGTAGTTGAGGCCCCTATGAAAATGGGCTGGTAGGACAAAATATGTTGTGCAAGTACTCATTGTGAGCACGTATGACTATTTACGGAACACATGCCTATGGTTACTTAGTGCTTGGATGCTTTATCTTATTAATCTGCAATGCCCATATCTTGATTATTATATGAACTATCTTATCCATGCAACGCCCGTTCATCTATCCCTATGCCTACATTATTTAATCCCATTGTTTACTTCAAACACTACCGCTTCTGTTTTCATTCCACTGCTGATGTTATTTCACTAATGCTGCTACTATAAAACTGTTACTACTGATAAAGCACTGTGAAGTCCACTTTCAGGTGCAGGTGAATTGACAACTCACTTGTTAAGGCTCACAAATATTCTTTGGCTCCCCTTGTGTCGAATTAATAAATTTTGGTTTTACTTCCCTCGAAGACTGTTGCGATCCCCTATACTTGTGGGTCATCAAGACTATTTTCTGGCGCTGTTGCCAGGGAGCATAGCTTTATTTGCGAGCTCATCGGAGAGTACTATTATCTACTGACAATCATTCATGATGGTTAAGACTCGTGATGGAAGGGTTCCTAAATTACCATCCACTACATGAAGAGGTACACCTCTGAAAACCTCTGCTACTCTTGATTCACCATCTGTTATGATTAAGCTGCATACACCACCACATACACATGCTACACGTGCTACTTCTGCTGGATCTGAAAATACTTCTGATACTTTTGATGATACTTCTAATGTGCTTGATGAGAGTGGTTCTATCGGTCCTTTCTTATATGCTACTATTGCTAAAGCTAAAAAATATTGCAACCACTGAGACTCCTGATAAAAATTATGTTACTCCTGCTGTTTCACCTGAGTTTAGAGAAAATCCTATATTGAACTTAATGATGATCTTATTGATGATCTTGTTGATGAAATACATGCTATGAAGGATAAAGATGTTGTTATAAGTCTTATTGAAAGTCGTGTTGTTAAATATAAATTATCTCCTGATGCTAAGTTTGCCACTTCTCCTATTAATATTAGGGACAAGGATTATGATTTCTCTCTTGATTTATCTTATATATCTATTGTTCAGATAGAACATTTTTGTGGTACTAAAAATGAAAGTGTCGTGAAACATATGAATGTGCTCTACTCTTTGAGTAGTTTATTCTCTGATGATCTTAAGTAATGAAGCTACTTTTTACTAAAATATTCCCTTTCTCCTTAAAAGATGAAGCTAAAACTTGGTTTAATAATTTGTCTCCGAGATCTATTGATAGTCCTATTAGTTTGGTTAATGCTTTCTTTCAGAAATATTTTCCTGCTAGTGCTCAACATGATGCTTTATAAAATATATTTAATTTCAAGCAATTGGAAGGAAAGAAATTGCTTGTATCTTGGGAAAGTTCTGTTCTTTAGTTAGGGCTACACCTAGGCATAAGCTAGAAGATAAAAAAATTCTTGATATATTCTATAATGGACTAACTCTTGAATCTAGGACATACCTGGATAGTTGTGCTGGTTGTGTTTTCAGGAAAAGAACTCCAGAAGAAGCTGAGGAATTAATGGCTAAAATAAGCCAAAATCATGATGATTGGACTATGGTTGAACCTGGGCCGACCCCAACTCCAACACCAACACCAACACCAACACCCAAGAAGAGGGGAATGATTGAATTAAATGATGAAGTGATGATAGAAGCCAAGAAATATCTTAAAGAGAGGGGTATTAAATCTGAAGATGTGAAGAATCTTCAACCTATAGAAGAATTATGTAAGCCAATACCTCACTCATCACCCATTGAGGTACACTCTCTCCAGTATTTTGATAGTAGAGATATTCCCTATAATTAACCTCCTGATCAATGCTTAGATGAATTTGATAATTATGTTATTAAGCAAAATAATTATTATATGAGAGTGCAAAATCACCTAATGGAAAACTCTTGAGATATTGATAATTTGCATGGTATTATAGAAAGAACATCTAATGATGTTAAAATGCTTGTTAAACATTTTCAAATGGTTCAAACTCAAATTGATCGACTTGCTAAAGTGCAAAAAGATTTTCTAGTTAATGCTTCTAAAGAAAAACATGCTTATGAAATAAGAACTAGAAGTGGTATTGCTACACAAGATCACTTATATCCAGAGGGACATCCTAAAAGAATTGAACAAGATTCTCAGCAAACTAATAATGTTATTCATACTAAGAAGAAAAATAAGAAGAAACATAAAACTGTTGTAGAATCCTCTGAACTTGCTAAAGATCCTAATGGTATATCTATCTCTGCTGCTGAAACTGAAAGTGGTAATGAAAATAATGATGCTTCTGATAAAGAAGAAATTGAAAAGGAACCTGAAAGTCAAACTAAAATACAAAGTATACTAAGGAAGATTTTATTGCTAATAAACATGGTAATGAGAGAGAATATTTGGTTAAAAAACCAATGCCTTATCCTAATAAGAAACACAAATCAATTATGTTAGAACTTCATTGTGTGATCTGGGAGCTAGAGTTAGTGTAATGCCTTTTACTCTCTATAAAAGACTCCTCCTAGAAATATTGATACCAACTGATATATCTTTGCAAATGGCTAATAAATCTACTGCTATTCCTGTGGGTATATGTGAGGATGTTCTTGTTCAAGTTGCTAATAATTGTCTGATATTAACTGACTTTGTTGTGTTGGAAATGCCTGAAGATTATAATATGTCTATTATTCTTGGAAGACCTTTTCTTAATACTGCAGGGGGTATTATTGATTGCAATCTAGGGAAAGTTACTTTTAATGTTAATGATAAAGAGAACACTATTTATTTTCCCGAGAAGATTGATAAGAAATATGGGCTAAATTCAATTGAAAATATTGAGACCATCAAGATTAGAGAATTTTATTGTCCTATTCCAGTACCACCAAAGGAATATGAAATTATTATGATTGGGACTATGCCTATCAAGGTTGAGGTAACCTAATTATTTAGTGACTAGCAAAGTTTTTCTTCATATGAAAATTATTCTAGTAACAAGACTAGATCACCCTTGTTACCAAAATGATTTTGAATGAAGAGGACAATGTTTTCACTATGTTTTCACCTTCCCCATTATGTTTTCACCATGTTTACTTCTGTTATAACATTGCTACTTGAGTACAATCATGTTTTCCACCATCCTGATGCATGTTTTCCTGATGTTTTCACTCTGATTTCTGAGGTTATGCATGTTTTCACCATCCATACTTTTGTTTTCACCACAACCACCTTTGTTTTCTTTGGATATTTTTCCATTAGAGTGTCATAGAACCTCTGTAGTGCTGGTTTTGGTTTTGTTTTCCACCTTTTCGCTTTTGTTTTCCAGAAATATTATTATTTATTAAAATTCTAAAAAAGTCCGAAAAATAAAGTGTCTCGAAAAATTCCAGAAAAAATTATAATTATTATTTACGTTAAAAATGAGGCAGAAAGCCACCTCGGAGACCCCAGGGGGACCCACTAGTCAGCCCAGCCCCCTAGTTGTGTTAGCACATGGTGTGGGCCCCCTGGCCCCCCCACTAACTCTCTCTCCCTGCCAAAGTCTTCTCTCTCACCTCACAAACTGAAAGCATTTCCTGGAACCCGTGTTCTTGCTGTTTTCCCTCTGGATTTTTGATCTCTTTCTTCAGCCCATCATTTGTGCCGATATTTGGTGTGTTTGATCTCCGGTATGTGACTCCTCTGATGACCCAAGTAGAATTTTGTTTCGTAAAGTATTTCTTGAGTATTTTGGTACTGTAGGTGACAACTTATGTGAGTTTGCATGCTTGATTTGAGTAGAAATAATGTATGTTTTTCTCTCATATAAGCCCCTATGGTAGTCTCCACCTTATAGTTGCTTGAAATTAATTTTTGTGATGATTGTTGAAAAATTCAGAGATGGAGTATAATGCTTATCAACTAACCCACCATGAGTTGGAGTTGCATGAGGTCATGCTCGTGCACCGCGAAGAGAGAGTGTTCCCATCAATCTATCCGTGTTGGGAATTTATGCGGATTACAGGAATTTTGCAGGATTTAACACTCTTGTGCGGAATGCGGGCTTGGACCGTTTCATTGAGGATGAACCTATCCAACATGTGAAACTAACTATGTCTGTGGTGCAGAAATTTTATATCAAGTGGTCCTCATGCAACCCAATGGTCCACTATAAAATTTACAATAAAGCTGTGAGTCTGCTTTTCAGTGTTTTTTGTGCAGCTATTAAGGTACCCGAGTGGGGTTCTTGTGAGAAGATTAGTGGGCGGCCTAAACCACTGCTAGATTTATATGGACAGATTTGCCAAGGCAGAAGCTTCACATGGGAGGGTGGTAAAATTCGAGAAATCCAACTCCCTAGCATTCGATACTTTTCCTATTTTATTTCTAAATGTGTGTTAGCTAGAAAAACTGCCAGCAAGCTATCTGTCAATGATTTGGCGTTTATTGCAGCTGCCTTAAAATGTGACAGGTCTTATAACTTTGGCGCTTTGATTGCTTACCATATCTCACATAACCGTGAGAAGGGCAGAGTTTGTGGAGGCCTTATTGCCTCGCGCTTGCTAGCTTTGAATGGTTTGGAGCCACACCATCTAGACGTGCAGTTTCCTATAGAGAGGCTTAATCTTATTTCCATGGTTCAGCATAAGTTTCTTTCTACACATGCTCACTTGGACAAATTATCTTTTGAAATAACTTTCTCGAAACAATCTAGGTGGAGAGTTACTAAAACTGTTAGGGAAGTACTTTTGCCTGCACCCTCTTTGTTTGATCTTAATGCCAGGCAAGGATGGGAGCTTTCTGAGAGTGAGCTGGACATATACCTTGAGCATCACCCCGAGCAAGGGGAGGACGCCGGAGAGGGGAACGATAATGATTTCTTCCAGCCCTACGACACCACGGGAATTCCATATCAGCACCACGGCTATGACTATGCGCCCGCTGCATCATCTTCCTCTTATGCGCCCGAGTACGACGACGTGAGAGATTACCCACCACAGTGGGGATACTTCACGCGCCATGATTTATCTCCACATAGGCGAAAAGCCTAAGCTTGGGGGGAGGTATAGTGACATCACGCTTATTTATATATCATGTTCTGTCGGTTCTTTGTACATCCATCTTTTCACTTCTTTCGCTTGCTTTCGTTTCTTTTGCTTGCTTTCGTTTCTTTCGCTTGCTTTCGTTTCTTTCATCTCTTTTGTTTTTATTGTTTTGTTTTCTCTTTCCAAAACACAAAAATACCAAAAATATTTCTGTTGTTTCTCTTTATTTGTTTCTTTAGTTGGTTTGCCTTATCCTTTAGTTGCATTTTAATATTCAAAAACCCAAAAATATTTTGTTTTGTTTGTTTGATTGCTTTCTTTCATTCTTGTTTCATTTCGAAAAAACCAAAAATATTTTTCTTTGTCTGCTTGTTCTTGTTTTTCTCGTTCTTTAATTGAAAAAACCCAAAAATATTTTTTGTTCTTTGTGGGGACCCCAGACTAGCAGTCCGAGACCTCCAGTATGCATACATTCACGATCCCATGATCATTTAGTCGTGAACAACATACTCGAGCTGGCATTGCAGATTACAACATCCACTACACGAATACACAGCTTACACAACTGGTCACTTGACTGAGTTGAAAACAACTGCCACGCAGGGTAGGAACACACACTTAAAAACATCGGAAGATTGCAAAACACACTCGTGGTAAACCCAAGTCACGCCTTGACTACCTACAGGCTACTGACTTGGAGACGTTCCTAGTTCGCATAGCCGTCAGCGACACCATCTTCTTCAGGTTCTCCGGGTTTCTGCTCAAAGTCTGGCTAAGACAATAGCCAGGGACGAAACCATACATGAGTACGTTTGAATGTACTCCTGCAAGTCACCCTAAAGGAAAGCTAAACATGCAAGTTTGCAGATATAAAGGTGGTAGGAAGGCTTTAATTAGGGCTCAAATAGCCATGATGAATTTAAGACTCATCATGGTTGCACAAGTTTTATTTTTCTTTGTTGAAGAAGATACTTCAAAAGATATTTCATTTCTCTTGTAGATACAGCATGTCCACAAGGTTTTGGTAAAGCATTCTAAATAAAAAAAACATTTCTCTTTGCAAAACTTCTTGAAAAAAACACATCTTTAAGATCATCATTTATCCGGTACCTCAAAGGTACGATCATTCCCTTTCACCGTACCTCCCAGGTACAATTTCAAAAAACACTTTCCAGCTTTTTGAAAACATTGACACAATACTAGCTACATGGCCATTCAACTGTCCATATCCGAGGACGCAGCTATTCTGAATAGTTTTACTCTGCAGAGGTGTACACAATCCACAAGATCCAGTACATCCGCCGTGAACAACCACGGACTGTCCGAGACAGTATGCAAACATCGGATAACTGGTCCTAACCATCCACTATGTCAGTGCTAGTAAATGACTACCTCTTCAACTGGGTTTGTTCTCCCCGGCACCGAGTGAGTCAGCCGTATCGATCTGGTTTCCCCTGACAACACACCGCCATGGCAGGAGACCCAATTGCTGCAACCGGTAGTGAACTTAATCCCACACTGTGAATGTCCCGTTTCTCCCTCCCGGCGACAATTCGGTTCAGGGGACTCTAACCCCTATAGCACTTTGAGGTAGACACGGACTAACACCGACAAGCAATTAGCTAGACCCCGTTCCCATATTGGGGTAATGTGGCAGCACGGCTTGGTTGTCCGGCGAAGACTAGGTTATGTGTCATTTTTGGAAACAAGTCGAAAACATTTCCTTCTTCACAAACCTCCCTTAGACAAGGTCCCACCTTTCCTCGGGGTTTTTCCAATCTTTTGCTTTCCAAAAACATCAAGTTAAAATGTCCACTAGGGGACTTAAGTTTATTAAGTGATGATAATAAAATATCTAAAGGGCCTTGTAACACCAAGATTATATAGTGGATATAGCATATTAGATACATAGAATAAATAGTGGTATAGTCCACTGAAAAGAATAGTTTTTGAATCAAACTTTTGTAAAACTTCAGAAGTAACACATGCATGATATATATAATGATAAGTAAAACAACAGAAAGCATTTAGAATGGCTTGCCTTGGCACTGGTCTTGGTCTTGCTCTTGAAATAAACAAGAGTTGCAATAAAAATCTCTCCGGGAAATAATACCGTCTTCGTTATCTAACGTCGTAAACATAAAAGGAAAACACCCAATCGGAACCAAACAAAGGAAAGCAACTTGATAAAGTGTAAACATACAGCAAGCATTTCATCAAACAAGTACACTCACAAGCAAAATTACTAGGGTGCACACCATCAAGCAAAACATGAACAGACAACACACATGAATAGCACTAGGATTGATGTTATGGATCCTCAACCAAAATGGCATGAGTCCAGTGGGTGTGCCACTCTCATCGCATGCTCAAATAAGGTTAAATGACTCTCTGGTCATTCATGAGGATGAGCAAAATAACAATAAAACAACTTAGGAACACATACACATGCATAGGAAAATATTATCAAGCAATACTACAAGCCCATAGTAACACATGCTTTTCTAATCATGGAGAATTATTATAACCAGTACCTAAGCAACCTAATAACAGAGACAAAACAATAACAAAAACACCATGGCATCACTCAATGCATGAAAATAATCATGGAGCAAAACAAGTATTAAAACTAGACATGAGAAAGGCTATTTAGACAAGCATATATGCATAACAATAAGGGATCATTAAGCATGATTTATTCTAACATGATGGATACTTAAGATGACATCCAAATAACAGAGAAAACAACACTTATACATGCTAGTAATATCAAAATAACAACCTAAACAATTTACCAAAAACTAAGCATGCAAATAACTATTATGGCAGAAAATCATCTAAAACTATCAAAGCATGACAATTTGATCTAGAGCTCACTCAAGCATGCAAGCAAGTATAATATGCTAGAATGACAGTAGCTATGCTATGGGAAACAAGACTAAAGCATTTATTCAATTCATCAAACCATCATGAAGAATAGCATAATTTTAATCTATTATTACTAGGGAAAACAACATTGAGATTTAAACTATAACAAGCATGGCTTTCACACACATTTTCCTAATCATGATAATAAAACACTCAAAAACACAAATAAAGCATGTATTGACACCCTACACATGCTAGGAAACAATTTTATAATAAAACAATATAACACACATTTTAATCAAGTAATGTCAATAATAGACAAAAATGACTATTTACCAAATGTTGCACAAAACCTACTCTGTAACTCCTAAAATCATGAAAATCTAGTATGAGGTGCTTCTAATCACTAGAAAACCAACCCAATTGGATTAACATAAAAATTCATCACCAATAAAATTAAATAAATCACAGAAGTGCTCTCTGGCCTAAAAACTAACATGCAAGTCATTTTCACATAACAACTCAAGTCAAAACAAGGTCAACTGCAACAGATAGACATATTCAAGGGCTACTCAGAACATTTGAGTTTTCAAGATTTGGATACTTAAAACTCAAGTTATTAAATAAAAGGTGTTAATGAGTCCCTCTGCCATTTATTTTATTTCTCCAAAAATATACCACAAAATGCAGATCTGCAACTCGGAGATGGTTAGGAATTAATATATCTACAACTGTTATTTTTATTTTAACAAGTTTTACTCATCTGAATTTTCATATTGAATTAAACCAAAACATCAGATCTGGATCTGCAGGAAAACAGAAAAAGAATCAACCTGCGCAATGGAAGTGGGCCAGATCTGTGTACTGGGCCGGCCTGCTACGAGCTCTGCCGCGCGGGAAGAGATTCAAAAGAGGTGATGGGCCGCGCCTGGGTCAAGCCCAACAAGGATTCACTGGCGAAGGGGTAAGCCTCCGTCCGGTCCAGATCGGACGGCCGCGATGCGCCCACGCAGGAGGCGTCGACGGCAACCAAAACGGACGGCGCAGTCCTCTCCGGTCGCCGCTGCGGAGGCGCGAGCTCGCCGCCGGGGTCTTCCGTGGTCTCCTGGAAACTTGGCGAGCACCAGGAGGACCAGGACGGGATCGCGGATGCGATGCCCCCACCGGTGCTTGCTGGGGAAGGCCCGAGGAGGATTCCCGACGGGAACCGGCGGCCACCGCGCGGGTCGGAGATGGCGCCGCTCCTGCAGGTAACCAACAGAGCGAATGAGAAGGGCACGAGCCTCAAGGGATCTCAAGGAAGTTAATAGAGGAGACGGATTGTCCGTGGAGGCTTTGAATCGAAGGCTAGACGAGTAACTCGCCGGCGGGTAGCGGCACCCGATTCCGGCGGTGTAGTGGGATAGGGAGGGGGATTTCGACGCTTGGCGTCGATTGAGGATGTTTGGAGGTGGTGGGGCAAGGTTTACAGCAAAGGCGAGGTCTCCAGTGGCCGCGCCATGAAGGGCGGCGTGCATGTCCGTGCGGCGATCAGGGCAAGCACACACAGATGCGCGAGGGCAGGGAGGAGGATGTCTGAGAGTGTGGCCATGCTTATCATGTCCTCCAGGAAGGCCTTAGAGTGGAGGAAGAGGCCCGATATGGAAGAACTCGAGGGAGTATGTTCGGCACCCCGCAGGTGTTCGACAAGCTTCTGGGGAAGAAGGAGGGCGAGAGGAGTCAAATGAGATTCACGGGTGAGTTCCTGGAGAGTTCGTGGAGCTGGTTGACAAGGACACGAGCTCGGGCATGCATCCCAAGTGGCAGAACGCGATCGACGTGGCGCGCGCGTCCAGGGCGCCATGGCCAGCGCACGGGTAGGAGGAAGGAGACAAGGGAAAAGGGAGAGCGCTTGCCAAGGAGTCACGGGGGTATGGAGGAGTGTGCTGGCGCGAGGTTTTCTTCGGGGATGCGTTGTGGACGTGGACAGAGAAGAGGAGGGTGCTCACCACCCTTTTCCATTTGCGTTTGGGTTGAGTTAGATAGAGAGAGAGAAGGGATGGGGAGGGTAGACCATGTCTAGGAGGTTGAGGGACTAAAATCCAATGCCCAGGTGTAGGAGAGAGTACGGGAGAGGGTGAGAACAGTCCAGGCTAGACCTGCTCTCAATAGTGACCAGAAATACCAGAGGTGGTTTTTGATTGTTTTCACCAAAATTTTGAATAGAACATATGTAAAATATCGTGTTCATTGGATAGAGTATGGAAAATGGAGTCTAGGGGTGGTAGCCTCAAGAGTTTTTGAAAATATTTCTTTCACAAAATTTTGGAATTTCAAAAATGGCAGAAACTGTTTTTAAATGTTTTCTCCAAAATTTTCAACACAACTTGCAAATGTTTTTGTATAAGTAAGTCCCAAGTTACCATAGGCATGTTGGGTAATTTTTCCAAGATTTTAGTAAATACTTTTCTTCACAAAATATTTTAAAGTCCATTTCTGGCCTTTTGGAAAATGGAAAATAATAAATAGTAAAATGCTTTTAAAACAAGTATTTTTGAGTTGGGATGATATAGCATATAATATAGGTCTCAAAAGTGATTTTTAATAAACAACTCTTTTGAAAATATTTGAGACACCAAGTGGAAAGATGGTGAAAGCACGAGTTTATTTAATAGGATAAAAACCATGAGAGAAGAATAATCAGATGGTCTATGGAAGATAAGTGGACCATATGAAGGTCATGAGAATTACAATGGTAGGTTCATTGGGTCTAAAAACAGTAAGGAGTGATTTGGAGTAACATGGACAAAGTGATTCATAATAAAGGAGATATGATCATTATTTTGGGGATGCCTTCAATAGGACTTTGATAGATGATAACAAAGGGTTTCAATATCCAAATTAATAACTTGGATTCATATCATGGATGTAGACATAGAGATGTATTATGATGCACTGATGATTAGCTCAAGATTTGCCATTGAAGCATGTCTCCAAAGTTGGAGATTTTTAAGAAAACAAAAGATGATATGGACATGAGATGGAATATGGTATTTATGTTTGATCTTGTTATTAATAGGTTTTATTTTATTTAAACAACACAAATTACCCAATCAAACAGAAATAACTACTTCAAGCAAGCACAAGATAAGATCACACAACAATGCAGGTAAAATAACAGGACACACAAGATCACTCAAACAACTGAGTTCTTCAATTTAATTTCTAGGATGTTTTTCTCAAGTGTTAAATAGAGGTAGTGATCAATACATACCATGACAAGAGGATTTTATAAAGAGGCTCATCTAAGAGGTTGTTATATCCCAAAGAATATGTTTGAGGTTAAACACAGGGGTAACATAGTCCCCTCTTATAGTTTTTGCAAAAGAAGGAAGTGAGAAGGAGTTTTTGAAATACTTGCAAAAAAACCTTGGTTGAAAACAGGTTGGGGATGATTAGCTCCAAAATACTCTTCATATAGTTTTGGAAATTATCTTTTGTTTTCCTCAAAACTTGGTCTTTGGGTTTCTTTTAAAATCAAAACACTTTCGAAAAGGTTTTTGCCAAAGGAGTGTGATAGATGGAGATGATAAGATTTCTTGTCATGACTTGATCACCAAGGTTGTGTTTTAATAAAGTTATGATCAGAGGTTGTAATGTTAGGTGTTAACAAACTTAAACACAAACACACACAACAACCAAATAGAAAAGAAACACAATCATTAGTCAAACATATTAAAAAGTTTTTGTTGGCCCTGATTTTTGGGTTCTTGAAAACAAGTTTTTCCTGTCTTCCAAAAATTGGGCTGTTACATTCTTCTCTTGTTTTGTAAAGTTTGGTGCAGAGTTCAACAATCGTCCGTGATTCCATTGGAGTTTGGTTTTCATTATATTTCATTCAAGCCACAAGTGAAGAGCAATAATGACAATCTACGACAATTCAAGTGTGGTGAGAGGATGGTATGAATTCTATTTGCTTTCATTTTTGTACATATATCCATCTATCTGAGCATGCTTAGTTTGTTCGTATAAGATATATGTGACTTAATGGTTGCTTAATAGTTCATGCTCTCTCATGTTTTGTTCCAATTTATTAATGGTAAATGACCTGTCATATAAATATTTGTTCGCATTGTCCTATTCGTAGAAGGGTATGACATTGTGGTATCCTCCTCTGATTGTTTCATTTGAATCGACTTGGCACATGCTCACGCATGCTAAGACTGAAAACAAAAACTCAATAAGCCTCGATGATTTATTTTGCCTCAGAGTTCTAGTATCAATTTTATGCCTCAGTTAAATTTAGTTTGTCGCAAACATGATTATGAAAGTTGTTGCTCTCTTGATTGTCGCTCCCTGTCTATTGCTAGCCTTCACCTGTACTGAGTATGGAATTCTACTCGTGCATCCAACTCCCAAAAACCAAAGTTTCCCATTGTGTACACCATACCTACCTACATGTGGTATTTAACTGCCACTCCAAGTAAATTGCTCATGTGCTACCTTTAAAACCTTCTAAAAATTATTCCTGTTTTGTGCCCCTGTTTTAGCTCCCGAGGACCTAAATAGAGAATCTTTATCTCACTTGTTGATTGGATTTCACACCCTCGACTAGTGGCTTCATCCTCCTATCCAAATGATAGAAGAGCTGGCAGCGGCGTGCCCAGCCCCAAATTAATAACAAAAACTCTCTTCACTATTTTTGCCCCTGATTTATCAGTCAAAGCATAATTGCGTAAGCAAAAGAGAAAGAGGGATGACCTTCTACACCAGCTGCGTCCTTCACAATGGGAGCCGCTCTTGTGAATCTAGTTCGCTTGTGACGTACTGTATTGTCTGTTTACCATTCGGTGACATAAGCATACACCTCTCTTAAAAATGTTTTCAATACCTCTGTTTAATAAAATAAAAGCTCTAGCACATGAGTAATCTCTGCTTCCCTCCACGAAGGGCCTTTCTTTTACTTTTATGTTGAGTCTCCGTCATATTCTTTGAGCACTTTCTTGACAGAATAATTGTCATATTTAGTGTGATGTGTTTGTCCCAAAGCACAGTTGATTGTGGTATAATCTTGATACTTGCATCTTTGATATCTTTACTTCTAGTCTTCCCTTGAACTTCAGAGGTGCCCTGGCATTTATGTTTTTCCCCACACATAAGGGCAAGCGAGATACCACTTTATCAGATCCTATTATGAATACTACAATCTTGCAAATAGTTATGCTTCATGTTGTTTATTATTAATATGTTGGTATCTCTTCATGGTATGCATAGCTATTAAGTGACAGTATCTTGCATGTATCTTATCATGAGCATAACTATGTATTTGAGCATATAGTGAGTATATTTACATCATATGAAACAAATGTGTTCGTAAAAGTCTTTTATCGCACTCAGTTGGCACAGAATTGCTTGATGACAACCAATAAGCTAAGCTTGGGTGGAGTTGATACGTCGATAACGTATCTCCTTTTGCGAACACTTTTCTTATTCTTTTCTTCTAAACTTGTGTGTTTTGAATACAAATAACACGGACTAACGCTGTTTTCAGCAGAATTACCTTGGTGTCTCGTTTTTGTGCAAACAATCAACTTTCGAGAAATTGTCGAGAAAATACCTCATTGGTCCTAAAACACCAGAAGACCCTGGGAGCCAGAAGGAGGCCAGGAGAAGAGCCACAGGAGGGCCACACCACCCTCTGGCGTGCTCCCCCCTTAGGCTGCGCTACCTAGGGGTGTGGGCCACCCAGAGCCCCCCGCAGTCTCCCCTTTCGACTACAAATAGCCTTTAACCCTAAAACCCGAGGGGTTTCTATAGTTTTCCATAAAGAAGTCCGTAGCTCTGCCACCATCGCGAATCCTTTTTTGGGGTCCAGAAACTTTTTTCTGGCACCCTACCGGGACGGCGAATTGGAGGAGATCATCGACATCATCATCACCAAAGCCTCTCCATCGATCATTCATGTTTCCCCCATCCATGTGTGAGTAATTCCCCTGGTGTAGGCTGAAGGGGATGGTAAGGATCATCATCACAAATGCAGGTGTACGACCCGGCTGTCGCCGGAAAACAGCGCGCTGTAGAGCGGCAGCCCGGGCAGAAACACAACTCTGCAGGAGCAGGCTATCAAGCCACTAAAGCTTGCAGCAAAGGGCAAGGAGGAAACCGAGAAGGCCCATCCTGGCGTCAGGCTGCCAACCCGGTTCCGCAAGCCGTGCAGCCGCAAGCAGTTGTGATGGGGGCCAACCCGGTTGCTCAACCTGATCCCGTGCAGCAAGACCTCTATGATGATGGGTACTCGGCAATGGAGCAAGCCGGGTATGCTGATCCAAGAGATGTCACTGATCGCCTTGGTGACCGGGTGCTGGAGCCCACTGATGCAAGGTATAAGCTGGACCGGATTCATCGGTCTGAGCAGATAGAGACGAAGGGTACACCCGGCCCAGACTGTTTTGGCCAGCGGATCATGGGAGAGCCTTACGTGAACAAGTTCCAGCTGGCCAGAGGGACCAAGTGCTATGATGGGAGCACCAAGCCGGATGACTGGCTGAGTGATTACGTTACCGCTGTGCACATTGCAGGCGGAAACCGGAGATGCCCTGTGAGATACGTCCCACAGATGCTGGAGGGCCCTGCTAGGATCTGGCTCAATAACTTGCCAAGGGACAGTATCAACTCCTGGCTTGACTTCTCGGAAGCCTTCATCAGCAACTTCACCAGCACGTACAAGAGGCCGAATAGGCCGCAGCAGCTCTCGGCTTGCAAGCAGCGGGAGGACGAAACTGACTGAGAATACCTTACTCGGTGGAGTACCTTGAGGAACACATGTGAAGGTGTGAATGAGGCGCATGCAATCACCTGGTTTGCTCAAGGCTGCAGGCATGGCAGCATGCTGTGGCAGAGGCTGCAGAGAGAAATGCCGAGTACGCTCGCCGAGACGATCAAGATAGCTTATATGTATGCACTCGGCGACCCTACTCAGCCTCTGCTCGATTCCTTCGAGCCGAGAAGGAGAAATCAAGATGGCAACAGGCGCCATGACAGACAAGACTTCCGCAAAAAGCGCAGAGATGACCGACCGGATACTCGGTACGGTTCTAAGCAAGTGAATGTTGTGAACCAGGACACCGCGACTGTTGGGAGTAGCCAAAGGCAGAAAACTGCTGGAGCCCAATACGTACAGAACCAGAATCAGGGCCAAGGCTTCAAGAAGCAATACAATGCCCCCCAGCAAGGCAACATCAACCCGGATTCCGGAGATACTCAGAGATTTAACTTTGAGAACGTGAAGGATGGGCCGTGTAGCTTCCATACTCAGCATCCGAGTAGGCTAGCCAATCACACTACCTGGCAATGCAGCTGGTGGGACCGCATCAAAAGTGAAGGCTTTGGTCAGCTGCCCCCTCCTCCTCCTCTACCGCTCCCAAGCCGGCCGAGAATCCAAGAAGGGAGAACGTGAATCAAGTGGCTCAGGGAGCCAACCGCAACTACAACAACCGCAACAACAACCGCAACTTTTACACCCGCAACAACAACAACAACTATGGCGACAACAACAACGGCAATGATGGTGGTGGAGACCGGAACCAGTACGAGGAGCACCATGAGAGCTATGTGGTATTCACCACCGAGCCGGATGACAAGGATTCGCAGCGCAGGCGCGCGATGGAGGTGAACGCAGTGATCCCGGCGGTGCCGCACTATCTGCATTGGTGCGACCAAGAGATTACATGGTCCAAGGATGATCACCCCAGGGTGAGGCCCAATCCGGGTACATATGAATTGGTAGTGGACCCCACCTTCCTAGGTACCAAGAAGAATGTCAAGTTCAACAAGGTGCTAATCGACAACGGCAGCAGCATAAACATTATGTACCGAGATACCCTGGAGAAGCTCGGCGTCGCCGAGAACATGCTGCTACCCAGCAGGACTACTTTCCATGGAATTGTGTCGGGAGTGTCTTGTGCTCCAATCGGCTGCATCTGGATAGATGTGCTATTCGGCACCAGGGAGAACTGCCGCACCGAGTGCCTGTAGTTCGTAGTGGTTGATCTTCAGAGCCCCTACCACGCTCTACTCGGTAGGCCTGCACTCACCAAGTTCATGGCCTCAACCCATGCAGCCTACCTGAAGATGAAGCTACCTGGTCCCAATGGTGTCATCACCATCTCGGGTGATTACAAGCGTTCCTTGGAGTGCGCTTCTGCTTGGAGTCCCTGGTCATTGCTGCTGAGAAGAAGAAGATACACGAGGTAGTGGCCATGGCTCAAGCAGCTCAAGTCGGTGCACCTGGCATGCCGACTTCTCAGTACGGAGCTTCTTTCCAGGCTTCCCAGGAGACCAAGAAGGTCCAGGTTGACCCTGAGTTCCCAGACCGTGTTGCCATCATTGGAGCCGGGTTGGGCAAGAAATAGGAAAGCGAGCTCATCCACTTCCTCCGTGAGAATCGGGATGTCTTTGCATGGTTCAATGATGACTTGCCAGGTGTCCCGAGGGAGTTGGTTGAGCACTCGCTCCATGTGCGCCCAGACGCCAAGCCGATTAAGCAGGCAATGCGCCGCTTTGCGGCACAGAGAAGAAAAGCTATCAGTGATCAGACCACCAAGCTGCTGATAAGTGGATTCATCATGGAGGTACTGCATCCGGATTGGCTGGCCAATCCGGTCATGGTCGAGAAGAAGAAGGAGGACCCCAAGGCCGATGTGGTGTGGCGCATGTGTGTGGACTACACCGACTTGAACAAAGCCTGCCCCCAAGGACCCGTTTCCGCTACCCCGCATAGATCAGGTGATCGATTCTACTGCTTGGTGCAAACTTTTGTCTTTTATTGATGCCTACTCTGGTTACCATCAGATAGCTCTTAACCCGGATGATCAAATAAAAACTGCCTTTATTACCCCCTACGGGGCTTATTTCTATCGTGTTATTTGTTTTGGGTTGAGGAATGCTGGGGCTACCTATCAGAGATGCATACAGAAATGCTTGCATGATCAAATCGGCAAGAATGTGCAGGTGTACGTAGATGACATTGTCATCAAAACGAAAGAAACACATACTCTGCTTAGTGACATTGAGGAAATATTTGCTAGCTTGCGCAAGTACAGGATGAAACTGAATCCGACTAAATGCACCTTTGGCATCCCGGCTGGCAAGTTACTCGGTTCCTTGGTATCCAGCCGGGGAATTGAGGCTAATCCTTCAAAGATAGAAGCTATAGAGAGCATGGCTTTGCCGACATCACTGAAGGATGTGCAAAAATTTACCGGATGCTTGGCTTCTCTGAGCCGTTTCTTGGGAAGAATGGGAGAGAAGGCCTTGCCTCTCTACCAGCTGATGAAAAAGAGTGATAAGTTCGTCTGGACACCACAAGCTGATGTGGCTTTCAAAGAACTCAAGACCATGCTGGGTAGCGCTCCCATCCTGGCAAGCCCGCTACCGAAAGAGCCAATGCTGCTCTATATTGCGGCTACCAACTGGGTAGTGAGTGTGGTAATAGTGGTGGAAAGAGAAGAGGAAGGCAAGACGGTGCAGAGGCCAATATATTATCTCAGCGAGGTGCTATCCAGCTCCAAGAAAAACTACCCGCACTACCAGAAGATGACATATGGCGTGTACCTGGGTGCCAAGAAGCTCAAGCATTATTTCCAAGAGCATCCCATCACGGTCGTGAGCACCGCTCCCATCTCGGAGATCATGAGCAACAAGGATTTAAGCGGCAGAGTAGCCAAATGGGCAATTGAGCTAGCCGCGTACACCCCTCTGTACGCGAGAAGAGAAGCCATCAAGTCACAAACTCTGGCATATTTTCTGGTGGATTGGGCCGAGATGCAGTATGAGCCTCCCTTGCCGGAAACCAACTTCTGGAAGATGCATTTTGATGGCTCCAAAGTAAAGGAAGGACTGGGTGCTGGCATAGTGCTTACGTCACCCAAGCGTGATCAACTCAAGTGTGTGCTGCAAATACACTTCAAGGCATCCAATAATGTGGCCGAGTATGAGGCACTGGTACACGGCCTAAGGGTATCCAAGGAGATTGGGGTGCAACGTATCGTCTGTTATGGCGACTCGGACTTGGTGGTTCAGCAGGTATCCGGCAATTGGGATGCCTTGGATGCCAACATGGCGTCCTATTGTTTTCTGGTGCAAACTATGACCGGGTTCTTCGATGGTTGTGAGTTTCATCACATACACCGAGCTGAGAATGATGCAGCTAATACTCTGTCCAAGTTGGGGTCTTCTCGGCAGTTTATCCCGCCTGGGATTGCCTTGGAGCATTTGAGAAAGCCATCTATAAAGCCATCTACCAACTCGGAGTCCATCTTTATTCCATCATTGCCAGGCTCAGAAGCTGTTCCTATGGAGATTGATTGGGAGGCTGCAAAAGAGAACCCGGGGACTGCTGTCTCCAATCCGGGTACTAGCGCTTGCAACCCGTGGACTGCCCCCTGACTCGAGGACTGTCGAATTCATTGAGGGGGTCATTTCTTAGTACTCGGGGACTCGTCCTCAATGCGAAGCAAGTAATGGTGGCGGATCCAATGAGGATAGATGAACTTGTGTTGCCTGTTCGGCCCACACCGGGTTGGGCTGTGCCCATCTTGTCTTTCCTGATGGATGGCACTTTGCCAAGTGACGAGGTCACGGCCCGGAAAATACAGAGAAGATCCAAGGGCTATACTGCCATCAACAAGGAGCTACACATAAGGAGCCCTACTGGCGTGCTGAAACGCTGCGTTGAGCCAGAGGAAGGAGAGGAGATTCTCAGAGAGATACATCAAGGAGAATGCGGGCATCACGCCTCTTCTCGAGCTCTAGTCAACAAGGATTTTTGGCATGGATTTTTTTGGCTCACTGCCTTGAGACAAGCTGAAGACATAGTGAGAAAGTGCAGCGGATGCCAGCGGTTTGCAAGCAAGATTCATATGCCAGCATCCGAGTTGAAGACCATTCCCATTACTTGGCCATTTGCAGTCTGGTGCTTGGACATGGTAGGCCCTTTCAAGCCGGCTAGAGGCAACATGACTCACATCTTGGTCATGGTTGATATATAAGTTCACCAAGTGGATTTAGGTCAAGCCTATTCGGAAGTGTGATGGAGTCACAGCTGTGAGCTTTCTGAAGGATGTCATTTTGAGATATGGCTATCCGCACAGCATAATCACTGATAATGGCACAAACTTTGCTGAGGGAGCCTTTCCAAGATTCTGCAAGGAGAAGCATATCCAACTAGATGTTGCATCAGTTGCGCATCCAGCCTCCAATGGGCAAGTTGAAAGAGCAAATGGCATGGTCCTATCCGAGATAAAGCCAAGGCTAATTGAGCCATTACAGCGAACCCCTGGTTGTTGGCTGGACGAGTTTCCCGCGGTGTTGTGGAGTCCAAGGACTACCCCTAACCGATCAACCGGATACACACCATTCTTCCTGATATATGGAGCTGAGGCCGTGTTGCCCACTGACCTAGAGCATGACTCACCCAGTGTAACACTCTATACTGAAAAAGAGGCCCGAGATGCCAGAGAAAATGATGTTGACCTACTAGAAGAAGCAAGAGAGTTAACTTTGTCACGTTCAGCCATATATCAGCAGAGTCTGAGGCGCTATCATAGCTGGAAAGTAAACCCAAGGGTTTTACGAGAAGCATACAAGGTCCTTAGGCTCGTGCAGCGCACAGCCGGGATGCATAAGCTATCCCCTCTTTGGGAAGGGCCCTTTATTGTGATCAAGGCACTACACAATGATGCCTACTATCTAGTTTACGTACAGGCCCCGCAGAAGAACAGACCGGATAGAGCAGGGGAGGAATCCAAGCGTCCTTGGAATGTAGCTCTACTCCGCCGTTTTCATTCGTGAGCAAACATTGCATATATTTCCTTCACCGAGTTAAAATTCTAGTCGGCACTCCGAATTCAAACTCGGGGACTGCCCTTGTCCAAATTTGTTCTGTGTCATTTTACTCTGCTTTACTTTGTCTACTCGGTTGGTTTACTTAAAATTTCATATGCATATCTAGTAGTGTGTTTAAACCCAAGGGCCAACTCTTCGACTCTGCCGCTGTCCGCAACCCGGCTTCATGGCAAGCAAGAGAACAAGCCAAAGGTCAATAAACACATGAAAAATTGCTAAGAAAAAAAAAACGTAGCAACCGAGTAGGGTGTTCTTTACTTTTCTTGTTTTTTCTTTTCGGTTAACATGCAATTTTCTAAGTGGCTAAGTATCTGAAACTTGAACTTTGAAATCTTGTGACTCGACTACCAAAAAGCCACAAGTGGCAGGTAAGAGCAAAGACGAATAGGCTAAGTGAATGAAAAATGCAACTCGGGACTTGCATTGAAACGCAACCCGGCAGGTAAGTGTTGATCAAATAAAACTGAGTAGCAAGGAGAAACTTAAGCATGTTCGTTACATATGCACCCGGCATCCCGGGGATATGATAAAGCTGTTCAGAGATAAGCATGCAGGATTTAAACGACAGTCGAGGAAATGTTGTCTGTCGCAGGATTGGTAGGCGCCGCCGGATCAGGTGTAGGAGTTTTCGAAGCAGTTTCTGGCGCGGAACAACATAGGAGGAACCGGGAAGCGGGTAGACGCCATAGGCGGCTTTCTCGGTAGCAGCTCCGCTTGAGCTCAGCTCGGGAGCAGGTTCTTCAATCACCATCTCTATGGTGACAAACTCCTCCTGAGCTGCTGACTGCGGCTCTACTCGGGCCTCCGAATCGGTCTCCCACTCGGTTCCCTCTATGTTGGCGTGCGGCTCGGCCTCTGCGTCCTCCGCTACCTGGTGCTCAGATTCTTCATGATCTTCTCTTTCTGCACCTTGGCTGCGGTCTTCACCGGCATCCTCCTCGAACTCGGCCTCGCCCTCGTCTTCCTCTTCCTCGACTTCGGTATCTGGCTCAGTGGGGCCGTCAAGGTACTTGATCGTTTCCGCCCAGGAAACCATCTCGTAGTTAATTTCCTTCCGGCGCAGAACGATATTCGGATCCTTGGTCCATTTTGAGCCATTCCGGCGGGAGCGGATCCTCTCAAGATTGAGGTTCTCGTACCAGGATAGGATGAATGCAGAGTCTCGTCTGCTCCGGCCCGAGCTGCGGAGGCCCGCCACTTCTTAAACTCCTCCTTGACGTGGTCCAAGTTGGCCGCCATCTCGGTGATGGTGTCAGGAATCTGGCGCTCTGGCCAGAACAGCTTGTGCAGATTGATTGCCATGGACACCATGGTGGTGCCCAGGCCCTTCAGAGATTGCACTCGGGTCTTGAGACTGACGAGATGATCCTCCATGCTTGAATTTCATCAGCGTTTAACCCGATTGCTGCTCTGGCCCTTCTCGCCTTCTCCACGACGGTCTCAGCAGCAGGACTGAGATCCGGAAAGATATCTGGATTGGGAAACGCTGGTTAAAATCAGAGAAGGAAACCAAAAAAGATAAGGAAACTGAGTAGAAAGAGATAAAAGAATAAAGACTTGGAAGAATGAAGAGTAGCGGATACTGACAGGCTAGCTCCAGCACGATGGCTCCCAACTTGGTTCTCCAATCTTCCGCTTCTCGGAGGTTCTTGTCTTGGATACGGCGTGAGTCATTGACAATCCCCTCCAGAGTCTGGTTCCTTTCTCGGAGAGATTGGATCTCCTTCTGGAGTTCTTGCTTCTCGGCAGTGGCTTTCTTCTCCATCTCCTTCTGCTCGGTCCCAGCATCAATGGCAGTTTTGAGCGCTTCGCAGAGCTCAACCTACATCTTCTCGAACTCTGCTTTCTTGGCCTCGCGCTCCTTCCGCAGTTCGGCCTCTCGGACCTGAACTTGCTGATGTGCCTCAGCAGGAGTGAGGCATTGCAGATGCTGCTCCCGGAATTTCTTGTATTCTTCTGCGGGTAGCACATCGCTATTAGCAGAGTAGCCAAGTGAGAGAAAGTGATTGCAGATAATAAAGAAGATTGCTCACCTTCCAGGGAAGAGATCTTACTCTGCGCAGAGGCAGACATAACTTCACAGTCCTGGTGTTTCTCCACCAGGGCCTTGAGCTCGCCTACAGAGAAGGCAACAGTTGAGCAGAAAGCAAAAAATGGGCGTAAGTACAAAACGCACAAACCGAGATGCTAAAGGCTTACTTTCAATAGCAGAAAGCTTGAGGGTGTTGTCCAGGGCGTTTTTCTCTAGAGCGCCCTTGTCACTCTTGTCGGATTCCAGAACCCGGTTCTGGTCTCTGACTTGGCGGTGAGACCAGAGAAGCTGGCGGAAATTTTTTGTCCTTTCCTGGACGCTATCCCGCAGAGAAGAAGGAGATTCTATGAGGTTTTGGAAGATTTGGCCCGAGTAGATATCAACTCGGTTGAGCCTCACCTACTCGGCCCGAATCTCGGGGACTGGGGTAGTGGCTAAGAGAAGAAAGGGGAAAAAGGAAACTGGCAACTCGGAAAATTCAGAAAGAGGGAAAACACTTACCGCATAGCTTTGCTCGATATCCTCAATGGACTTGCGCAAGACGAATAGCTTGCCGGCCAGCGTGGTGCAAGGACCAGCTACAGCCATGCCGACAGGACCAATGTCAGCCTTGTTCCACTCTAGCGGACAGTTGTCGAGTTTTCCAACTCAACACCATCCCGGGAAGCATGGACGAGTACCGTGCTGTCCCAAACCTTCTCTATGTGACCTACCCGGTCCAAGATTGTTGCAACGCCCTCTTCGGGAAGCTCCTCGTCATCTTCTTGGCGGGAAGAGAATTCCTTGATAATGAGGGAGTCTTTCTTTCCCTTTGACTTGGAGCGGGTCACGGCCACTATAAGAAATGTGTTGATACATGACGTTCTCGTAGTGACGATGGATGAAATCGTCATAAAGTTATGACGATTTCAAACTCGATCATCGTAAGCCAGTTGGAGAAGCCAAAAGCCTACAAAATCACGACGATTTGAGTCAAGAACGTCGTAATTGCATAAAATAAAATCGTCATAACCAGGGAGATGTGGTCTAAAGCCTTATTCCATAGAAAATTACGACGAATTTGAATCGTCGTCAATGCGATTGAATGGCCACATCATCAATTATGCCAACGTGTCATGTCTACTAGATGGTCATTTCATTAATTTTAGCTTATCTGGTGTCTACTAGATGATCATTTCATCATTTTTAGCTTACGTGTCATAGATAAACCGGGAGCCTACAACCGACACACGGACACTCTAATAGACTCCCCATTTTAGCCAGGCAGCTGACACGAGGGTTCCACATGACTGACAACTGGGCCCCGGGTCAAGTTACCACATGTCAGGAATAATTCGCGCAAAAAGACTCCATCCAGGAGTCGAACTCACGACCTGGACAGCATAGCCGGCGCACCTAGCCAGCAGCACAGGCGGTGGCTCGTGTCTCATATCAAGACAAGATCTATTTAAACATACATTCCGATGTTTGGCCTGCTGCATTTTCCCACCCACGGGCCTGGAGACAGAATTGGGCTGAAAGTCGGCCTGCCAATCCAGCGCTGATGGTGCTAGCTGGGCTAGGCTGGGCAGGCTCGGGACGTTTTTTTCCTGCTTTTTTTTCTAGAAATTGAATCTCACTTCCAAATTGACCGAATCAATTTTGAAAAAATAGTAAAATTATTTCTAGTCATTATATAACATATATAACCATTTTTATGCAAAATTAAAAATACAATCATGCTCATGAGCATATATTGTTTTAATACTAACTTTAGAAGTATTTCGATTACAATTTTTAGGTCAACGCGACAGGCATGACCGTTCTTATCCAGAGGTGAGATTCTGCAAACTCTTGGTATATCTATGATGAAATAGGTATTTGTGTATCTAAAAATGAATTTTTCAAAAAATTATGAGCAAATTACGAGGCACCTGTAGTTCAAATTTAATCCGCTTCCACCTAAACCATCAGAAGTTTGTCTTTTTCAAAAGAGGTTGATAGAAAACATTTGAGAGACATACATTTGGTAATTTTTGAATAAAATATGTTCTAACAACTTTATAAATTAACATGGTTCAATTATGCAACATATTTTTGGTAGGTGCTTCACCAAAAAAACCTTTTATGACACTTCAAAAATGGAAAATGGTATTTTTATTAAGAGAAAAATAAAAATTTCTTCGGAAACATTGTTTTCTGTTCCAATATACATGTTTGGTAGAATATGGGCACATTTCAACAAACTATCCCATGGATGTGGCCAATACACTCGTGATTTGGCCCGCAACCCAAGAATCTTCGGAGGAGATAGCTCATTTCTATGAACACCTTTTCAACACGATTGTCGTATTCCAAGTTTATCATTTTTGGTGGATATTAGGACATATATAATGACACCACGTGAAGGCCTTGCATCATTTCGATTTTTTTTTTATTTTCTGGAATTTTCTAAGCCGGCTTTAGGAAAAATTCAAGACGGCGTGCATGACCGTTCATAGCTAGAGGTTGAATATTGAAATTTTTTTGGTGTATCTCTATTGAAATAGGTAATTTTTTATTTAAAAATGATTTTTACAAAAAATCATGAGCAAACTATGAGGCACATGTAGTTCAAATTTGGCCTGGTTTCAACTGAATCGGCAGAAATTTGTCTTTTTCAAAAGAGGTGTATTTTGAGCTATTGAGAGGTAGTAAATTTGTTATTTGTATATCAAATATGACATAATATATTTAGAATTTTACTTTGTACAATTCTGTAACATATTTTCGGTAGGTGCTTCACAAAAAACCCCTTTTTGACACTCCGAAAATTGAAAATGCTGTTTTTATTCAATGAAAAATAAAAGTTTCTTCGTGAACATTGTTATTTGTTTCATTATGCATGATTGTGTAGAATATGGGCACATTTCAACAAACTATACCATGAGTGTGGCCATAACATCCGTCATTTGGCCCGAAACCCAAGAATCTTCGGAGGAGATAGCTCTTTTCTAAGCTCACCTTTTTAACCCAGCTGTCGTATTCCAAGTTTATTATTTTTGGTGGATACTAGGAAATATATACTGACACCACGCGAAGGCCTTGCGTCATTTCGATTTTTTTTGAATTTTCTGAAATTTTCTAAGCCGGTTTCAGGAAAAAGTCAAGACGGCGGGCATGACCGTTCGTAGCTAGAGGTTGAATATTGAAAAACTTTTGGTATATCTCTATTGAAATAGGTACTTGTGTATCTAAAAATGATTTTTACAAAAAATCATGAGCAAACTACAAGGTACTTGTAGTTCAAATTTGACCCGGTTTCACCTGAATCGTTAGAAATTTTTATTTTTCAAAAGAGGTGTATTCTGAGCTATTGAGAGGTCGTAAATTTGTTATTTGTAGATCAAATATGACATAATATATTTAGAATTTTACTTTGTACAATTCTGTAACATATTTTCGGTAGGTGCTTCACAAAAAACCCCTTTTTGACACTCCGAAAATTGAAAATGCTGTTTTTATTCAATGAAAAATAAAAGTTTCTTCGTGAACATTGTTATTTGTTCCATTATGCATGATTGTGTAGAATATGGGCACATTTCAACAAACTATACCATGAGTGTGGCCATAACATCCGTCATTTCGCCCGAAACCCAAGAATCTTCGGAGGAGATAGCTCTTTTCTAAGCTCACCTTTTTAACCCAGCTGTCGTATTCCAAGTTTATTATTTTTGGTGGATACTAGGAAATATATACTGACACCACGCGAAGGCCTTGCGTCATTTCGATTTTTTTTGAATTTTATGAAATTTTCTAAGCCGGTTTCAGGAAAAAGTCAAGACGGCGGGCATGACCGTTCGTAGCTAGAGGTTGAATATTGAAAAACTTTTGGTATATCTCTATTGAAATAGGTACTTGTGTATCTAAAAATGATTTTTACAAAAAATCATGAGCAAACTACAAGGTACTTGTAGTTCAAATTTGACCCGGTTTCACCTGAATCGTTAGAAATTTGTCTTTTTCAAAAGAGGTGTATTCTGAGCTATTGAGAGGTCGTAAATTTGTTATTTGTAGATCAAATATGACATAATATATTTAGAATTTTACTTTTTACAATTTTGTAACATATTTTCGGTAGGTGCTTTACGAAAAAGACTTTTTTTGACACTACGAAGATGGAAAATGATGTTTTTATTCAGTGAAAATAAAATTTTCTTCTTGAACATTGTTAGTTGTTCCATTATGCATGCTTGTGTAGAATATGGGCACATGTCAACAAACTATGCCATGAGTGTGGCCATAACACTCGTGATTTGGCCCGAAACCCAAGAATCTTCGGAGGAGATAGCTCATTTCTATGAACACCTTTTCAACCCAGCTGTCGTATTACAAGTTTATTATTTTTGGTGGATACTAGTACATATATAATGATACCACGCGAAGGTCTTGCATCGTTTTGATTTTGTTTGAATTTTCTGGAATTTTCTATGTCCGTTTCAGGAAAAAGTCAAGACGACGTGCATTACCGTTTTAGCTAGGGGTTGAATATTGATAAATTCCTGGTACATCTCTATTGAAATAGGTACTTGTGTATCTAAAAATGAATTTTACAAAAAATCATGAGCAAAGTACAAGGTAGCTATAGTTCAAATTTGGCCCGGTTTCAGCGGAATCGGCAGAAATTTGTCTTTTTCAAAAGAGGTGTATTTTGAGCTATTGAGAGGTAGTAAATTTGTTATTTGTAGATAAAATATGACATAACATATTTAGAATTTTACTTTTTACAATTTTGTAACATATGTTTGGTAGGTGCTTTACAAAAAACCCCTTTTTTGACACTCCGAAAATGGAAAATGATGTTTTTATTCAATGAAAAATAAAAGTTTCTTCGTGAACATTGTTAGTTGTTCCATTATGCATGCTTGTGTAGAATATGAGCACGTTTCAACAAACTATGCCATGAGTGTGGCCATAACACTTGTCATTTGGCCCGAAACCCAAGAATCTTCAGAGGACATAGCTCATTTCTATGAACACCTTTTCAACCCAGCTGTCGTATTCCAAGTTTATTATTTATGGTGGATACTAGTACATATATAATGACACCACGCGAAGGTCTTGCATCATTTTGAATTTTTTTGAATTTTCTGGAATTTTCTATGTCCGTTTCAGGAAAAAGTCAAGACGGCGGGCATGACCGTTCGTATCTAGAGGTGGAATATTGAGAAAATATTGGTATATCTCTATTCAAATAGGTAGTTGTGTACCTAAAAATTATTTTTACAAAAAATCATGAGCAAACTACAAGGTAGCTGTAGTTCAAATTTGGCCCGGTTTCAGCGGAATCGGCAGAAATTTGTCTTTTTCAAAATAGGTGTATTTAGAGCTATTGAGAGGTAGTAAATTTGTTATTTGTATATCAAATATGACTTAATATATTTAGAATTTTACTTTGTACAATTCTGTAACATATTTTCGGTAGGTGCTTCACAAAAAAACCCTTTTTGACACTCCGAAAATTGAAAATGCTGTTTTTATTCAATGAAAAATAAAAGTTTCTTCGTGAACATTGTTATTTGTTCCATTATGCATGCTTGTGTAGAATATGGGCACATTTCAACAAACTATGCCATGAGTGTGGCCATAACATCCGTCATTTGGCCCAAAACCTAAGAATCTTCGGAGGAGATAGCTCGTTTCTACGCTCACCTTTTCAACCTAGCTGTCGTATTCCAAGTTTATTATTTTTGGTGGATACTAGGAAATATATAACGACACCACACGAAGGCCTTGCGTCATTTCGATTTTTTTTTGAATTTTCTGAAATTTTCTAAGCCGGTTTTAGGAAAAAGTCAAGACGGCGGGCATGACCGTTCGTAGCTAGAGGTTGAATATTGAAAAACTTTTGGTATATCGCTATTGAAATTGGTACTTGTGTATCTAAAAATGATTTTTACAAAAAATCATGAGCAAACTACAAGGTACTTGTAGTTCAAATTTGACCCGGTTTCACCGGAATCGTTAGAAATTTGTCTTTTTCAAAAGAGGTGTATTTTGAGCTATTGAGAGGTCGTAAATTTGTTATTTGTAGATCAAATATGACATAATATATTTAGAATTTTACTTTTTACAATTTTATAACATATTTTCGGTAGGTGCTTTACAAAAAAGACCTTTTTTGACACTACGAAGATGGAAAATGATGTTTTTATTCAGTGAAAATAAAATTTTCTTCGTGAACATTGTTAGTTGTTCCATTATGCATGCTTGTGTAGAATATGGGCACATTTCAACAAACTATGCCATGAGTGTGGCCTTAACACTCGTCATTTGGCCCGAAACCCAAGAATCTTCGGAGGAGATAGCTCATTTCTATGAACACCTTTTCAACCCAGCTGTCGTATTACATGTTTATTATTTTTGGTGGATACTAGTACATATATAATGACACCACGCGAAGGTCTTGCATCGTTTTGATTTTGTTTGAATTTTCTGGAATTTTCTATGTCCGTTTCAGGAAAAAGTCAAGACGACGTGCATGACCGTTTTAGCTAGGGGTTGAATATTGATAAATTCCTGGTACATCTCTATTGAAATAGGTACTTGTGTATCTAAAAATGAATTTTACAAAAAATCATGAGCAAAGTACAAGGTAGCTGTAGTTCAAATTTGGCCCGGTTTCAGCGGAATCGGCAGAAATTTGTCTTTTTCAAAAGAGGTGTATTTTGAGCTATTCAGAGGTAGTAAATTTGTTATTTGTAGATAAAATATGACATAACATATTTAGAATTTTACTTTTTACAATTTTGTAACATATTTTTGGTAGGTGCTTTACAAAAAAGACCTTTTTTGACACTCCGAAAATGGAAAATGATGTTTTTATTCAGTGAAAATAAAATTTTCTTCGTGCACATTGTTAGTTGTTCCATTATGCATGCTTGTGTAGAATATGGGCACATGTCAACAAACTATGCCATGAGTGTGGCCATAACACTCGTCATTTGGCCCGAAACCCAAGAATCTTCGGAGGAGATAGCTCATTTCTATGAATACCTTTTCAACCCAGCTGTCGTATTACAAGTTTATTATTTTTGGTGGATACTAGTACATATATAATGACACCACGCGAAGGTCTTGCATCGTTTTGATTTTGTTTGAATTTTCTGGAATTTTCTATGTCCGTTTCAGGAAAAAGTCAAGACGACGTGCATGACCGTTTTAGCTAGGGGTTGAATATTGATAAATTCCTGGTACATCTCTATTGAAATAGGTACTTGTGTATCTAAAAATGAATTTTACAAAAAATCATGAGGAAAGTACAAGGTAGCTGTAGTTCAAATTTGGCCCGGTTTCAGCGGAATCGGCAGAAATTTGTCTTTTTCAAAACAGGTGTATTTTGAGCTATTGAGAGGTAGTAAATTTGTTATTTGTAGATAAAATATGACATAACATATTTAGAATTTTACTTTTTACAATTTTGTAACATATTTTTGGTAGGTGCTTTACAAAAAAGACCTTTTCTGACACTCCGAAAATGGAAAATGATGTTTTTATTCAGTGAAAATAAAATTTTCTTCGTGAACATTGTTAGTGGTTCCATTATGCATGCTTGTGTAGAATATGGGCACATGTCAACAAACTATGCCATGAGTGTGGCCATAACACTCGTCATTTGGCCCGAAACCCAAGAATCTTCGGAGGAGATAGCTCATTTCTATGAACACCTTTTCAACCCAGCTGTCGTATTACAAGTTTATTATTTTTGGTGGATACTAGTACATATATAATGACACCACGTGAAGGTCTTGCATCGTTTTGATTTTGTTTGAATTTTCTGGAATTTTCTATGTCCGTTTCAGGAAAAAGTCAAGACGACGTGCATGACCGTTTTAGCTAGGGGTTGAATATTGATAAATTCCTAGTACATCTCTATTGAAATAGGTACTTGTGTATCTGAAAATGAATTTTACAAAAAATCATGAGCAAAGTACAAGGTAGCTGTAGTTCAAATTTGGCCCGGTTTCAGCGGAATCGGCAGAAATTTGTCTTTTTCAAAAGAGGTGTATTTTGAGCTATTGAGAGGTAGTAAATTTGTTATTTGTAGATAAAATATGACATAACATATTTAGAATTTTACTTTTTACAATTTTGTAACATATTTTTGGTAGGTGCTTTACAAAAAAGACCTTTTTTGACACTCCGAAAATGGAAAATGATGTTTTTATTCAGTGAAAATAAATTTTTCTTCGTGAACATTGTTAGTTGTTCCATTATGCATGCTTGTGTAGAATATGGGCACATGTCAACAAACTATGCCATGAGTGTGGCCATAACACTCGTCATTTGGCCCGAAACCGAAGAATCTTCGGAGGAGATAGCTCATTTCTATGAACACCTTTTCAACACAGCTGTCGCATTACAAGTTTATTATTTTTGGTGGATACTAGTACATATATAATGACACCACGCGAAGGTCTTGCATCGTTTTGATTTTGTTTGAATTTTCTGGAATTTTCTATGTCCGTTTCAGGAAAAAGTCAAGACGACGTGCATGACCGTTTTAGCTAGGGGTTGAATATTGATAAATTCCTGGTACATCTCTATTGAAATAGGTACTTGTGTATCTAAAAATGAATTTTACAAAAAATCATGAGCAAAGTACAAGGTAGCTGTAGTTCAAATTTGGCCCGGTTTCAGCGGAATCGGCAGAAATTTGTCTTTTTCAAAAGAGGTGTATTTTGAGCTATTGAGAGGTAGTAAATTTGTTATTTGTATATCAAATATGACTTAATATATTTAGAATTTTACTTTGTACAATTCTGTAACATATTTTCGGTAGGTGCTTCACAAAAAAACCCTTTTTGACACTCCGAAAATTGAAAATGCTGTTTTTATTCAATGAAAAATAAAAGTTTCTTCGTGAACATTGTTATTTGTTCCATTATGCATGCTTGTGTAGAATATGGGCACATTTCAACAAACTATGCCATGAGTGTGGCCATAACATCCGTCATTTGGCCCAAAACCCAAGAATCTTCGGAGGAGATAGCTCGTTTCTACGCTCACCTTTTCAACCTAGCTGTCGTATTCCAAGTTTATTATTTTTGGTGGATACTAGGAAATATATAACGACACCACACGAAGGCCTTGCGTCATTTCGATTTTTTTTTGAATTTTCTGAAATTTTCTAAGCCGGTTTTAGGAAAAAGTCAAGACGGCGGGCATGACCGTTCGTAGCTAGAGGTTGAATATTGAAAAACTTTTGGTATATCGCTATTGAAATTGGTACTTGTGTATCTAAAAATGATTTTTACAAAAAATCATGAGCAAACTACAAGGTACTTGTAGTTCAAATTTGACCCGGTTTCACCGGAATCGTTAGAAATTTGTCTTTTTCAAAAGAGGTGTATTTTGAGCTATTGAGAGGTCGTAAATTTGTTATTTGTAGATCAAATATGACATAATATATTTAGAATTTTACTTTTTACAATTTTATAACATATTTTCGGTAGGTGCTTTACAAAAAAGACCTTTTTTGACACTACGAAGATGGAAAATGATGTTTTTATTCAGTGAAAATAAAATTTTCTTCGTGAACATTGTTAGTTGTTCCATTATGCATGCTTGTGTAGAATATGGGCACATTTCAACAAACTATGCCATGAGTGTGGCCTTAACACTCGTCATTTGGCCCGAAACCCAAGAATCTTCGGAGGAGATAGCTCATTTCTATGAACACCTTTTCAACCCATCTGTCGTATTACATGTTTATTATTTTTGGTGGATACTAGTACATATATAATGACACCACGCGAAGGTCTTGCATCGTTTTGATTTTGTTTGAATTTTCTGGAATTTTCTATGTCCGTTTCAGGAAAAAGTCAAGACGACGTGCATGACCGTTTTAGCTAGGGGTTGAATATTGATAAATTCCTGGTACATCTCTATTGAAATAGGTACTTGTGTATCTAAAAATGAATTTTACAAAAAATCATGAGCAAAGTACAAGGTAGCTGTAGTTCAAATTTGGCCCGGTTTCAGCGGAATCGGCAGAAAATTGTCTTTTTCAAAAGAGGTGTATTTTGAGCTATTGAGAGGTAGTAAATTTGTTATTTGTAGATAAAATATGACATAACATATTTAGAATTTTACTTTTTACAATTTTGTAACATATTTTTGGTAGGTGCTTTACAAAAAAGACCTTTTTTGACACTCCGAAAATGGAAAATGATGTTTTTATTCAGTGAAAATAAAATTTTCTTCGTGCACATTGTTAGTTGTTCCATTATGCATGCTTGTGTAGAATATGGGCACATGTCAACAAACTATGCCATGAGTGTGGCCATAACACTCGTCATTTGGCCCGAAACCCAAGAATCTTCGGAGGAGATAGCTCATTTCTATGAATACCTTTTCAACCCAGCTGTCGTATTACAAGTTTATTATTTTTGGTGGATACTAGTACATATATAATGACACCACGCGAAGGTCTTGCATCGTTTTGATTTTGTTTGAATTTTCTGGAATTTTCTATGTCCGTTTCAGGAAAAAGTCAAGACGACGTGCATGACCGTTTTAGCTAGGGGTTGAATATTGATAAATTCCTGGTACATCTCTATTGAAATAGGTACTTGTGTATCTAAAAATGAATTTTACAAAAAATCATGAGGAAAGTACAAGGTAGCTGTAGTTCAAATTTGGCCCGGTTTCAGCGGAATCGGCAGAAATTTGTCTTTTTCAAAACAGGTGTATTTTGAGCTATTGAGAGGTAGTAAATTTGTTATTTGTAGATAAAATATGACATAACATATTTAGAATTTTACTTTTTACAATTTTGTAACATATTTTTGGTAGGTGCTTTACAAAAAAGACCTTTTCTGACACTCCGAAAATGGAAAATGATGTTTTTATTCAGTGAAAATAAAATTTTCTTCGTGAACATTGTTAGTGGTTCCATTATGCATGCTTGTGTAGAATATGGGCACATGTCAACAAACTATGCCATGAGTGTGGCCATAACACTCGTCATTTGGCCCGAAACCCAAGAATCTTCGGAGGAGATAGCTCATTTCTATGAACACCTTTTCAACCCAGCTGTCGTATTACAAGTTTATTATTTTTGGTGGATACTAGTACATATATAATGACACCACGTGAAGGTCTTGCATCGTTTTGATTTTGTTTGAATTTTCTGGAATTTTCTATGTCCGTTTCAGGAAAAAGTCAAGACGACGTGCATGACCGTTTTAGCTAGGGGTTGAATATTGATAAATTCCTAGTACATCTCTATTGAAATAGGTACTTGTGTATCTGAAAATGAATTTTACAAAAAATCATGAGCAAAGTACAAGGTAGCTGTAGTTCAAATTTGGCCCGGTTTCAGCGGAATCGGCAGAAATTTGTCTTTTTCAAAAGAGGTGTATTTTGAGCTATTGAGAGGTAGTAAATTTGTTATTTGTAGATAAAATATGACATAACATATTTAGAATTTTACTTTTTACAATTTTGTAACATATTTTTGGTAGGTGCTTTACAAAAAAGACCTTTTTTGACACTCCGAAAATGGAAAATGATGTTTTTATTCAGTGAAAATAAATTTTTCTTCGTGAACATTGTTAGTTGTTCCATTATGCATGCTTGTGTAGAATATGGGCACATGTCAACAAACTATGCCATGAGTGTGGCCATAACACTCGTCATTTGGCCCGAAACCGAAGAATCTTCGGAGGAGATAGCTCATTTCTATGAACACCTTTTCAACACAGATGTCGCATTACAAGTTTATTATTTTTGGTGGATACTAGTACATATATAATGACACCACGCGAAGGTCTTGCATCGTTTTGATTTTGTTTGAATTTTCTGGAATTTTCTATGTCCGTTTCAGGAAAAAGTCAAGACGACGTGCATGACCGTTTTAGCTAGGGGTTGAATATTGATAAATTCCTGGTACATCTCTATTGAAATAGGTACTTGTGTATCTAAAAATGAATTTTACAAAAAATCATGAGCAAAGTACAAGGTAGCTGTAGTTCAAATTTGGCCCGGTTTCAGCGGAATCGGCAGAAATTTGGCTTTTTCAAAAGAGGTGTATTTTGAGCTATTGAGAGGTAGTAAATTTGTTATTTGTAGATAAAATATGACATAACATATTTAGAATTTTACTTTTTACAATTTTGTAACATATTTTTGGTAGGTGCTTTACAAAAAACCCCTTTTTTGACACTCCGAAAATGGAAAATGATGTTTTTATTCAATGAAAAATAAAAGTTTCTTCGTGAACATTGTTAGTTGTTCCATTATGCATGCTTGTGTAGAATATGAGCACGTTTGAAGAAACTATGCCATGAGTGTGGCCATAACACTCGTCATTTGGCCCGAAACCCAAGAATCTTCGGAGGAGATAGCTCATTTCTATGAACACCTTTTCAACCCAGCTGTCGTATTCCAAGTTTATTATTTATGGTGGATACTAGTACATATATAATGACACCACGCGAAGGTCTTGCATCCTTTTGAATTTTCTGGAATTTTCTATGTCCATTTCAGGAAAAAGTCAAGACGGCGGGCATGACCGTTCGTATCTAGATGTGGAATATTGAGAAAATATTGGTATATCTCTATTCAAATAGGTAGTTGTGTACCTAAAAATTATTTTTACAAAAAATCATGAGCAAACTACAAGGTAGCTGTAGTTCAAATTTGGCCCGGTTTCAGCGGAATCGGCAGAAATTTGTCTTTTTCAAAATAGGTGTATTTAGAGCTATTGAGAGGTAGTAAATTTGTTATTTGTATATAAAATATGACTTAATATATTTAGAATTTTACTTTGTACAATTCTGTAACATATTTTCGGTAGGTGCTTCACAAAAAAACCCTTTTAGACACTCCGAAAATTGAAAATGCTGTTTTTATTCAATGAAAAATAAAAGTTTCTTCGTGAACATTGTTATTTGTTCCATTATGCATGCTTGTGTAGAATATGGGCACATTTCAACAAACTATGCCATGAGTGTGGCCATAACATCCGTCATTTGGCCCGAAACCCAAGAATCTTCGGAGGAGATAGCTCGTTTCTACGCTCACCTTTTCAACCTAGCTGCCGTATTCCAAGTTTATTATTTTTGGTGGATACTAGGAAATATATAACGACACCACACGAAGGCCTTGCGTCATTTCGATTTTTTTTGAATTTTCTGAAATTTTCTAAGCCGGTTTTAGGAAAAAGTCAAGACGGCGGGCATGACCGTTCGTAGCTAGAGGTTGAATATTGATTTTTTTTTTTTGGTATATCTCTATTGAAATAGGTACTTGTAGTTCAAATTTGGCCCGGTTTCACCTGAATCGTTAGAAATTTGTCTTTGTCAAAAGAGGTGTATTTTGAGTTATTGAGAGGTCGTAAATTTGTTATTTTTAGATCAAATATGAAATATTATATTTAGAATTTTACTTTTTACAATTTTGTAACATATTTTTGGTAGGTGCTTCACAAAAAAAACCTTTTTTGACACTACGAAGATGGAAAATGATGTTTTTATTCAGTGAAAAATGGAAGTTTCCTCATGAACATAGTTAGTTGTTACATTATGCAAGCTTGTGTATAATATGGGCACATGTCAACAAACTATGCCATGAATGTGGCCATAACACTCGTCATTTGGCCCGAAACCCAAGAATCTTCGGAGGAGATAGGTCATTTCTATGAACACCTTTTCAACCCAGCTGTCGTATTACAAGTTTATTATTTTTGGTGGATACTAGTACATATATAATGACACCACGCGAAGGTATTGCATCGTTTTGATTTTGTTTGAATTTTCTGGAATTTTCTATGTCCGTTTCAGGAAAATGTCAAGACGACGTGCATGACCGTTTTAGCTAGGGGTTGAATTTTGATAAAATCCTGGTACATCTCTATTGAAATAGGTATTGTGTATCTAAAAATTATTTTTACAAAAAATCATGAGCAAACTACAAGGTACCTGTAGTTCAAATTTGGCCCGGTTTCAGCGGAATCGTTAGAAATTTGTCTTTTTCAAAAGAGGTGTATTTTGATCTATTGAGAGGTAGTAAATTTGTTATTTGTAGATCAAATATGACATAACATATTTAGAATTTTACTTTTTACAAATTTTGTAACATATTTTCGGTACGTGCTTCACAAAAAAAACCTTTTTTGTCACTACGAAGATGGAATATGATGTTTTTATTCAGTGAAAATAAAAGTTCCTTCGTGAACATTGTTAGTTGTTCCATTATGCATGCTTGTGTAGAATATGGGCACATGTCAACAAACTATGCAATGAGTGTGGCCATAACACTCGTCATTTGGCCCGAAACCCAAGAATCTTCGGAGGAGATAGCTCATTTCTATGAACACCTTTTCAACCCAGCTGTCGTATTACAAGTTTATTATTTTTGGTGGATACTAGTACATATATAATGACACCACGCGAAGGTCTTGCATCGTTTTGATTTTGTTTGAATTTTCAGGAATTTTCTATGTCCGTTTCAGGAAAAAGTCAAGACGACGTGCATGACCGTTTTAGCTAGGGGTTGAATATTGATAAAATCCTGGTACATCTCTATTGAAATAGGTACTTGTGTATCTAAAAATTATTTGTACAAAAAAATCATGAGCAAACTACAAGGTAGCTGTAGTTCAAATTTGGCCCGGTTTCAACGGAATCGGCAGAAATTTGTCTTTTTCAAAAGAGTTGTATTTTGAGCTATTGAAAGGTAATAAATTTGTTATTTGTAGATCAAATATGACATAATATATTTAGAATTTTACTTTTTACAATTTTGTAACATATTTTTGGTAGGTGCTTCACAAAAAAAACCTTTTTTGACACTACGAAGATGGAAAATGATGTTTTTATTCCGTGAAAAATGAAAGTTTCCTCGTAAACATAGTTAGTTGTTACATTATGCAAGCTTGTGTAGAATATGGGCACATGTCAACAAACTATGCCATGAGTGTGGCCATAACACTCGTCATTTGGCCCGAAACCCAAGAATCTTCGGAGGAGATAGCTCATTTCTATGAACACCTTTTCAACCCAGCTGTCGTATTACAAGTTTATTATTTTTGGTGGATACTAGTACATATATAATGACACCATGCGAAGGTCTTGCATCGTTTTGATTTTGTTTGAAGTTTCTGGAATTTTCTATGTCCGTTTCAGGAAAAAGTCAAGACGACGTGCATGACCGTTTTAGCTAGGGGTTGAATATTGATAAAATCCTGGTACATCTCTATTGAAATAGGTACTTGTGTATCTAAAAATTATTTGTACTAAAAAATCATGAGCAAACTACAAGGTAGCTGTAGTTCAAATTTGGCCCGGTTTCAACGGAATCGGCAGAAATTTGTCTTTTTCAAAAGAGGTGTATTTTGAGCTATTGAAAGGTAATAAATTTGTTATTTGTAGATCAAATATGACATAATATATTTAGAATTTTACTTTTTACAATTTTGTAACATATTTTTGGTAGGTGCTTCACAAAAAAACCTTTTTTGACACTACGAAGATGGAAAATGATGTTTTTATTCCGTGAAAAATGAAAGTTTCCTCGTGAACATAGTTAGTTGCTACATTATGCAAGCTTGTGTAGAATATGGGCACATGTCAACAAACTATGCCATGAGTGTGGCCATAACACTCGTCATTTGGCCCGAAACCCAAGAATCTTCGGAGGAGATAGCTCATTTCTATGAACACCTTTTCAACCCAGCTGTCGTATTACAAGTTTATTATTTTTGGTGGATACTAGTACATATATAATGACACCACGCGAAGGTATTGCATCGTTTTGATTTTGTTTGAATTTTCTGGAATTTTCTATGTCCGTTTCAGGAAAATGTCAAGACGACGTGCATGACCGTTTTAGCTAGGGGTTGAATTTTGATAAAATCCTGGTACATCTCTATTGAAATAGGTACTTGTGTATCTAAAAATTATTTTTACAAAAAATCATGAGCAAACTACAAGGTACCTGTAGTTCAAATTTGGCCCGGTTTCAGCGGAATCGTTAGAAATTTGTCTTTTTCAAAAGAGGTGTATTTTGAGCTATTGAGAGGTAGTAAATTTGTTATTTGTAGATCAAATATGAAATAACATATTTAGAATTTTACTTTTTACAAATTTTATAACATATTTTCGGTACGTGCTTCACAAAAAAAACCTTTTTTGTCACTACGAAGATGGAATATGATGTTTTTATTCAGTGAAAATAAAAGTTTCTTCGTGAACATTTTTAGTTGTTCCATTATGCATGCTTGTGTAGAATATGGGCACATGTCAACAAACTATGCAATGAGTGTGGCCATAACACTCGTCATTTGGCCCGAAACCCAAGAATCTTCGGAGGAGATAGCTCATTTCTATGAACACCTTTTTAACCCAGCTGTCGTATTACAAGTTTATTATTTTTGGTGGATACTAGTACATATATAATGACACCACGCGAAGGTCTTGCATCGTTTTGATTTTGTTTGAATTTTCTGGAATTTTCTATGTCCGTTTCAGGAAAAAGTCAAGACGACGTGCATGACCGTTTTAGCTAGGGGTTGAATATTGATAAATTCCTGGTACATCTCTATTGAAATAGGTACTTGTGTATCTAAAAATGAATTTTACAAAAAATCATGAGGAAAGTACAAGGTAGCTGTAGTTCAAATTTGGCCCGGTTTCAGCGGAATCGGCAGAAATTTGTCTTTTTCAAAACAGGTGTATTTTGAGCTATTGAGAGGTAGTAAATTTGTTATTTGTAGATAAAATATGACATAACATATTTAGAATTTTACTTTTTACAATTTTGTAACATATTTTTGGTAGGTGCTTTACAAAAAAGACCTTTTCTGACACTCCGAAAATGGAAAATGATGTTTTTATTCAGTGAAAATAAAATTTTCTTCGTGAACATTGTTAGTTGTTCCATTATGCATGCTTGTGTAGAATATGGGCACATGTCAACAAACTATGCCATGAGTGTGGCCATAACACTCGTCATTTGGCCCGAAACCCAAGAATCTTCGGAGGAGATAGCTCATTTCTATGAACACCTTTTCAACCCAGCTGTCGTATTACAAGTTTATTATTTTTGGTGGATACTAGTACATATATAATGACACCACGCGAAGGTCTTGCATCGTTTTGATTTTATTTGAATTTTCTGGAATTTTCTATGTCCGTTTCAGGAAAAAGTCAAGACGACGTGCATGACCGTTTTAGCTAGGGGTTGAATATTGATAAATTCCTAGTACATCTCTATTGAAATAGGTACTTGTGTATCTAAAAATTAATTTTACAAAAAATCATGAGCAAAGTACAAGGTAGCTGTAGTTCAAATTTGGCCCGGTTTCAGCGGAATCGGCAGAAATTTGTCTTTTTCAAAAGAGGTGTATTTTGAGCTATTGAGAGGTAGTAAATTTGTTATTTGTAGATAAAATATGACATAACATATTTAGAATTTTACTTTTTACAATTTTGTAACATATTTTTGGTAGGTGCTTTACAAAAAAGACCTTTTTTGACACTCCGAAAATGGAAAATGATGTTTTTATTCAGTGAAAATAAATTTTTCTTCGTGAACATTGTTAGTTGTTCCATTATGCATGCTTGTGTAGAATATGGGCACATGTCAACAAACTATGCCATGAGTGTGGCCATAACACTCGTCATTTGGCCCGAAACCGAAGAATCTTCGGAGGAGATAGCTCATTTCTATGAACACCTTTTCAACACAGCTGTCGCATTACAAGTTTATTATTTTTGGTGGATACTAGTACATATATAATGACACCACGCGAAGGTCTTGCATCGTTTTGATTTTGTTTGAATTTTCTGGAATTTTCTATGTCCGTTTCAGGAAAAAGTCAAGACGACGTGCATGACCGTTTTAGCTAGGGGTTGAATATTGATAAATTCCTGGTACATCTCTATTGAAATAGGTACTTGTGTATCTAAAAATGAATTTTACAAAAAATCATGAGCAAAGTACAAGGTAGCTGTAGTTCAAATTTGGCCCGGTTTCAGCGGAATCGGCAGAAATTTGTCTTTTTCAAAAGAGGTGTATTTTGAGCTATTGAGAGGTAGTAAATTTGTTATTTGTAGATAAAATATGACATAACATATTTAGAATTTTACTTTTTACAATTTTGTAACATATTTTTGGTAGGTGCTTTACAAAAAACCCCTTTTTTGACACTCCGAAAATGGAAAATGATGTTTTTATTCAATGAAAATTAAAAGTTTCTTCGTGAACATTGTTAGTTGTTCCATTATGCATGCTTGTGTAGAATATGAGCACGTTTGAAGAAACTATGCCATGAGTGTGGCCATAACACTCGTCATTTGGCCCGAAACCCAAGAATCTTCGGAGGAGATAGCTCATTTCTATGAACACCTTTTCAACCCAGCTGTCGTATTCCAAGTTTATTATTTATGGTGGATACTAGTACATATATAATGACACCACGCGAAGGTCTTGCATCATTTTGAATTTTGTGGAATTTTCTATGTCCATTTCAGGAAAAAGTCAAGACGGCGGGCATGACCGTTCGTATCTAGAGGTGGAATATTGAGAAAATATTGGTATATCTCTATTCAAATAGGTAGTTGTGTACCTAAAAATTATTTTTACAAAAAATCATGAGCAAACTACAAGGTAGCTGTAGTTCAAATTTGGCCCGGTTTCAGCGGAATCGGCAGAAATTTGTCTTTTTCAAAATAGGTGTATTTAGAGCTATTGAGAGGTAGTAAATTTGTTATTTGTATATAAAATATGACTTAATATATTTAGAATTTTACTTTGTACAATTCTGTAACATATTTTCGGTAGGTGCTTCACAAAAAAACCCTTTTTGACACTCCGAAAATTGAAAATGCTGTTTTTATTCAATGAAAAATAAAAGTTTCTTCGTGAACATTGTTATTTGTTCCATTATGCATGCTTGTGTAGAATATGGGCACATTTCAACAAATTATGCCATGAGTGTGGCCATAACATCCGTCATTTGGCCCGAAACCCAAGAATCTTCGGAGGAGATAGCTCGTTTCTACGCTCACCTTTTCAACCTAGCTGCCGTATTCCAAGTTTATTATTTTTGGTGGATACTAGGAAATATATAACGACACCACACGAAGGCCTTGCGTCATTTCGATTTTTTTTGAATTTTCTGAAATTTTCTAAGCCGGTTTTAGGAAAAAGTCAAGACGGCGGGCATGACCGTTCGTAGCTAGAGGTTGAATATTGATTTTTTTTTTTGGTATATCTCTATTGAAATAGGTACTTGTGTATCTAAAAATTATTTTTACAAAAAATCATGAGCAAACTACAAGGTACTTGTAGTTCAAATTTGGCCCGGTTTCACCTGAATCGTTAGAAATTTGTCTTTGTCAAAAGAGGTGTATTTTGAGTTATTGAGAGGTCGTAAATTTGTTATTTTTAGATCAAATATGAAATATTATATTTAGAATTTTACTTTTTACAATTTTGTAACATATTTTTGGTAGGTGCTTCACAAAAAAAACCTTTTTTGACACTACGAAGATGGAAAATGATGTTTTTATTCAGTGAAAAATGGAAGTTTCCTCGTGAACATAGTTAGTTGTTACATTATGCAAGCTTGTGTATAATATGGGCACATGTCAACAAACTATGCCATGAATGTGGCCATAACACTCGTCATTTGGCCCGAAACCCAAGAATCTTCGGAGGAGATAGGTCATTTCTATGAACACCTTTTCAACCCAGCTGTCGTATTACAAGTTTATTATTTTTGGTGGATACTAGTACATATATAATGACACCACGCGAAGGTATTGCATCGTTTTGATTTTGTTTGAATTTTCTGGAATTTTCTATGTCCGTTTCAGGAAAATGTCAAGACGACGTGCATGACCGTTTTAGCTAGGGGTTGAATTTTGATAAAATCCTGGTACATCTCTATTGAAATAGGTACTTGTGTATCTAAAAATTATTTTTACAAAAAATCATGAGCAAACTACAAGGTACCTGTAGTTCAAATTTGGCCCGGTTTCAGCGGAATCGTTAGAAATTTGTCTTTTTCAAAAGAGGTGTATTTTGATCTATTGAGAGGTAGTAAATTTGTTATTTGTAGATCAAATATGACATAACATATTTAGAATTTTACTTTTTACAAATTTTGTAACATATTTTCGGTACGTGCTTCACAAAAAAAACCTTTTTTGTCACTACGAAGATGGAATATGATGTTTTTATTCAGTGAAAATAAAAGTTCCTTCGTGAACATTGTTAGTTGTTCCATTATGCATGCTTGTGTAGAATATGGGCACATGTCAACAAACTATGCAATGAGTGTGGCCATAACACTCGTCATTTGGCCCGAAACCCAAGAATCTTCGGAGGAGATAGCTCATTTCTATGAACACCTTTTCAACCCAGCTGTCGTATTACAAGTTTATTATTTTTGGTGGATACTAGTACATATATAATGACACCACGCGAAGGTCTTGCATCGTTTTGATTTTGTTTGAATTTTCAGGAATTTTCTATGTCCGTTTCAGGAAAAAGTCAAGACGACGTGCATGACCGTTTTAGCTAGGGGTTGAATATTGATAAAATCCTGGTACATCTCTATTGAAATAGGTACTTGTGTATCTAAAAATTATTTGTACAAAAAAATCATGAGCAAACTACAAGGTAGCTGTAGTTCAAATTTGGCCCGGTTTCAACGGAATCGGCAGAAATTTGTCTTTTTCCAAAGATTTGTATTTTGAGCTATTGAAAGGTAATAAATTTGTTATTTGTAGATCAAATATGACATAATATATTTAGAATTTTCTTTTTACAATTTTGTAACATATTTTTGGTAGGTGCTTCACAAAAAAAACCTTTTTTGACACTACGAAGATGGAAAATGATGTTTTTATTCCGTGAAAAATGAAAGTTTCCTCGTAAACATAGTTAGTTGTTACATTATGCAAGCTTGTGTAGAATATGGGCACATGTCAACAAACTATGCCATGAGTGTGGCCATAACACTCGTCATTTGGCCCGAAACCCAAGAATCTTCGGAGGAGATAGCTCATTTCTATGAACACCTTTTCAACCCAGCTGTCGTATTACAAGTTTATTATTTTTGGTGGATACTAGTACATATATAATGACACCACGCGAAGGTCTTGCATCGTTTTGATTTTGTTTGAATTTTCTGGAATTTTCTATGTCCGTTTCAGGAAAAAGTCAAGACGACGTGCATGACCGTTTTAGCTAGGGGTTGAATATTGATAAAATCCTGGTACATCTCTATTGAAATAGGTACTTGTGTATCTAAAAATTATTTGTACTAAAAAATCATGAGCAAACTACAAGGTAGCTGTAGTTCAAATTTGGCCCGGTTTCAACGGAATCGGCAGAAATTTGTCTTTTTCAAAAGAGGTATATTTTGAGCTATTGAAAGGTAATAAATTTGTTATTTGTAGATCAAATATGACATAATATATTTAGAATTTTACTTTTTACAATTTTGTAACATATTTTTGGTAGGTGCTTCACAAAAAAAACCTTTTTTGACACTACGAAGATGGAAAATGATGTTTTTATTCCGTGAAAAATGAAAGTTTCCTCGTGAACATAGTTAGTTGCTACATTATGCAAGCTTGTGTAGAATATGGGCACATGTCAACAAACTATGCCATGAGTGTGGCCATAACACTCGTCATTTGGCCCGAAACCCAAGAATCTTCGGAGGAGATAGCTCATTTCTATGAACACCTTTTCAACCCAGCTGTCGTATTACAAGTTTATTATTTTTGGTGGATACTAGTACATATATAATGACACCACGCGAAGGTATTGCATCGTTTTGATTTTGTTTGAATTTTCTGGAATTTTCTATGTCCGTTTCAGGAAAATGTCAAGACGACGTGCATGACCGTTTTAGCTAGGGGTTGAATTTTGATAAAATCCTGGTACATCTCTATTGAAATAGGTACTTGTGTATCTAAAAATTATTTTTACAAAAAATCATGAGCAAACTACAAGGTACCTGTAGTTCAAATTTGGCCCGGTTTCAGCGGAATCGTTAGAAATTTGTCTTTTTCAAAAGAGGTGTATTTTGAGATATTGAGAGGTAGTAAATTTTTTATTTGTAGATCAAATATGACATAACATATTTAGAATTTTACTTTTTACAAATTTTATAACATATTTTCGGTACGTGCTTCACAAAAAAAACCTTTTTTGTCACTACGAAGATGGAATATGATGTTTTTATTCAGTGAAAATAAAAGTTTCTTCGTGAACATTTTTAGTTGTTCCATTATGCATGCTTGTGTAGAATATGGGCACATGTCAACAAACTATGCAATGAGTGTGGCCATAACACTCGTCATTTGGCCCGAAACCCAAGAATCTTCGGAGGAGATAGCTCATTTCTATGAACACCTTTTCAACCCAGCTGTCGTATTACAAGTTTATTATTTTTGGTGGATACTAGTACATATATAATGACACCACGCGAAGGTCTTGCATCATTTTGATTTTGTTTGAATTTTCAGGAATTTTCTATGTCCGTTTCGGGAAAAAGTCAAGACGACGTGCATGACCGTTTTAGCTAGGGGTTGAATATTGATAAAATCCTGGTACATCTCTATTGAAATAGTTACTTGTGTATCTAAAAATTATTTGTACAAAAAAATCATGAGCAAACTACAAGGTAGCTGTAGTTCAAATTTGGCCCGGTTTCAACGGAATCGACAGAAATTTGTCTTTTTCAAAAGAGGTGTATTTATAGCTATTGAAAGGTAATAAATTTGTTATTTGTAGATCAAATATGACATAATATATTTAGAATTTTACTTTTTACAATTTTGTAACTTATTTTTGGTAGGTGCTTCACAAAAAAAACCTTTTTTGACACTACGAAGATGGAAAATGATGTTTTTATTCCGTGAAAAATGAAAGTTTCCTCGTAAACATAGTTAGTTGTTACATTATGCAAGCTTGTGTAGAATATGGGCACATGTCAACAAACTATGCCATGAGTGTGGCCATAACACTCGTCATTTGGCCCGAAACCCAAGAATCTTCGGAGGAGATAGCTCATTTCTATGAACACCTTTTCAACCCAGCTGTCGTATTACAAGTTTATTATTTTTGGTGGATACTAGTACATATATAATGACACCACGCGAAGGTCTTGCATCGTTTTGATTTTGTTTGAATTTTCTGGAATTTTCTATGTCCGTTTCAGGAAAAAGTCAAGACGACGTGCATGACCGTTTTAGCTAGGGGTTGAATATTGATAAAATCCTGGTACATCTCTATTGAAATAGGTACTTGTGTATCTAAAAATTATTTGTACAAAAAAATCATGAGCAAACTACAAGGTAGCTGTAGTTCAAATTTGGCCCGGTTTCAACGGAATCGGCAGAAATTTGTCTTTTTCAAAAGAGGTGTATTTTGAGCTATTGAAAGGTAATAAATTTGTTATTTGTAGATCAAATATGACATAATATATTTAGAATTTTACTTTTTACAATTTTGTAACATATTTTTGGTAGGTGCTTCACAAAAAAAACCTTTTTTGACACTACGAAGATGGAAAATGATGTTTTTATTCCGTGAAAAATGAAAGTTTCCTCGTGAACATAGTTAGTTGTTACATTATGCAAGCTTGTGTAGAATATGGGCACATGTCAACAAACTATGCCATGAGTGTGGCCATAACACTCGTCATTTGGCCCGAAACCCAAGAATCTTCGGAGGAGATAGCTCATTTCTATGAACACCTTTTCAACCCAGCTGTCGTATTACAAGTTTATTATTTTTGGTGGATACTAGTACATATATAATGACACCACGCGAAGGTATTGCATCGTTTTGATTTTGTTTGAATTTTCTGGAATTTTCTATGTCCGTTTCAGGAAAATGTCAAGACGACGTGCATGACCGTTTTAGCTAGGGGTTGAATTTTGATAAAATCCTGGTACATCTCTATTGAAATAGGTACTTGTGTATCTAAAAATTATTTTTACAAAAAATCATGAGCAAACTACAAGGTACCTGTAGTTCAAATTTGGCCCGGTTTCAGCGGAATCGTTAGAAATTTGTCTTTTTCAAAAGAGGTGTATTTTGAGCTATTGAGAGGTAGTAAATTTGTTATTTGTAGATCAAATATGACATAACATATTTAGAATTTTACTTTTTACAAATTTTGTAACATATTTTCGGTACGTGCTTCACAAAAAAAACCTTTTTTGTCACTACGAAGATGGAATATGATGTTTTTATTCAGTGAAAATAAAAGTTTCTTCGTGAACATTGTTAGTTGTTCCATTATGCATGCTTGTGTAGAATATGGGCACATGTCAACAAACTATGCAATGAGTGTGGCCATAACACTCGTCATTTGGCCCGAAACCCAAGAATCTTCGGAGGAGATAGCTCATTTCTATGAACACCTTTTCAACCCAGCTGTCGTATTACAAGTTTATTATTTTTGGTGGATACTAGTACATATATAATGACACCACGCGAAGGTCTTGCATCGTTTTGATTTTGTTTGAATTTTCAGGAATTTTCTATGTCCGTTTCAGGAAAAAGTCAAGACGACGTGCATGACCGTTTTAGCTAGGGGTTGAATATTGATAAAATCCTGGTACATCTCTATTGAAATAGGTACTTGTGTATCTAAAAATTATTTGTACAAAAAAATCATGAGCAAACTACAAGGTAGCTGTAGTTCAAATTTGGCCCGGTTTCAACGGAATCGGCAGAAATTTGTCTTTTTCAAAAGAGGTGTATTTTGAGCTATTGAAAGGTAATAAATTTGTTATTTGTAGATCAAATATGACATAATATATTTAGAATTTTACTTTTTACAATTTTGTAACATATTTTTGGTAGGTGCTTCACAAAAAAAACCTTTTTTGACACTACGAAGATGGAAAATGATGTTTTTATTCCGTCAAAAATGAAAGTTTCCTCGTAAACATAGTTAGTTGTTACATTTTGCAAGCTTGTGTAGAATATGGGCACATGTCAACAAACTATGCCATGAGTGTGGCCATAACACTCGTCATTTGGCCCGAAACCCAAGAATCTTCGGAGGAGATAGCTCATTTCTATGAACACCTTTTCAACCCAGCTGTCGTATTACAAGTTTATTATTTTTGGTGGATACTAGTACATATATAATGACACCACGCGAAGGTCTTGCATCGTTTTGATTTTGTTTGAATTTTCTTGAATTTTCTATGTCCGTTTCAGGAAAAAGTCAAGACGACGTGCATGACCGTTTTAGCTAGGGGTTGAATATTGATAAAATCCTGGTACATCTATATTGAAATAGGTACTTGTGTATCTAAAAATTATTTGTACAAAAAAATCATGAGCAAACTACAAGGTAGCTGTAGTTCAAATTTGGCCCGGTTTCAACGGAATCGGCAGAAATTTGTCTTTTTCAAAAGAGGTGTATTTTGATCTATTGAAAGGTAATAAATTTGTTATTTGTAGATCAAATATGACATAATATATTTAGAATTTTACTTTTTACAATTTTGTAACATATTTTTGGTAGGTGCTTCACAAAAAAAACCTTTTTTGACACTACGAAGATGGAAAATAATGTTTTTATTCCGTGAAAAATGAAAGTTTCCTCGTGAACATAGTTAGTTGTTACATTATGCAAGCTTGTGTAGAATATGGGCACATGTCAACAAACTATGCCATGAGTGTGGCCATAACACTCGTCATTTGGCCCGAAACCCAAGAATCTTCGGAGGAGATAGCTCATTTCTATGAACACCTTTTCAACCCAGCTGTCGTATTACAAGTTTATTATTTTTGGTGGATACTAGTACATATATAATGACACCACGCGAAGGTATTGCATCGTTTTGATTTTGTTTGAATTTTCTGGAATTTTCTATGTCCGTTTCAGGAAAATGTCAAGACGACGTGCATGACCGTTTTAGCTAGGGGTTGAATTTTGATAAAATCCTGGTACATCTCTATTGAAATAGGTACTTGTGTATCTAAAAATTATTTTTACAAAAAATCATGAGCAAACTACAAGGTACCTGAAGTTCAAATTTGGCCCGGTTTCAGCGGAATCGTTAGAAATTTGTCTTTTTCAAAAGAGGTGTATTTTGAGCTATTGAGAGGTAGTAAATTTGTTATTTGTAGATCAAATATGACATAACATATTTAGAATTTTACTTTTTACAAATTTTGTAACATATTTTCGGTACGTGCTTCACAAAAAAACCTTTTTTGTCACTACGAAGATGGAATATGATGTTTTTATTCAGTGAAAATAAAAGTTTCTTCGTGAACATTGTTAGTTGTTCCATTATGCATGCTTGTGTAGAATATGGGCACATGTCAACAAACTATGCAATGAGTGTGGCCATAACACTCGTCATTTGGCCCGAAACCCAAGAATCTTCGGAGGAGATAGCTCATTTCTATGAACACATTTTCAACCCAGCTGTCGTATTACAAGTTTATTATTTTTGGTAAATACTAGTACATATATAATGACACCACGCGAAGGTCTTGCATCGTTTTGATTTTGTTTGAATTTTCAGGAATTTTCTATGTCCGTTTCAGGAAAAAGTCAAGACGACGTGCATGACCGTTTTAGCTAGGGGTTGAATATTGATAAAATCCTGGTACATCTCTATTGAAATAGGTACTTGTGTATCTAAAAATTATTTGTACAAAAAAATCATGAGCAAACTACAAGGTAGCTGTAGTTCAAATTTGGCCCGGTTTCAACGGAATCGGCAGAAATTTGTCTTTTTCAAAAGAGGTGTATTTTGAGCTATTGAAAGGTAATAAATTTGTTATTTGTAGATCAAATATGACATAATATATTTAGAATTTTACTTTTTACAATTTTGTAACATATTTTTGGTAGGTGCTTCACAAAATAAACCTTTTTTGACACTACGAAGATGGAAAATGATGTTTTTATTCCGTGAAAAATGAAAGTTTCCTCGTGAACATAGTTAGTTGTTACATTATGCAAGCTTGTGTAGAATATGGGCACATGTCAACAAACTATGCCATGAGTGTGGCCATAACACTCGTCATTTGGCCCGAAACCCAAGAATCTTCGGAGGAGATAACTCATTTCTATGAACACCATTTCAACCCAGCTGTCGTATTACAAGTTTATTATTTTTGGTGGATACTAGTACATATATAATGACACCACGCGAAGGTCTTGCATCGTTTTGATTTTGTTTGAATTTTCTGGAATTTTCTATGTCCGTTTCAGGAAAAAGTCAAGACGACGTGCATGACCGTTTTAGCTAGGGGTTGAATTTTGATAAAATCCTGGTACATCTCTATTGAAATAGGTATTTGTGTATCTAAAAATGATTTTTACAAAAAATCATGAGCAAACTACAAGGTACCTGTAGTTCAAATTTGGCCCGGTTTCAGCGGAATCGTAAGAAATTTGTCTTTTTCAAAAGAGGTGTATTTTGAGCTATTGAGAGGTAGTAAATTTGTTATGTGTAGATCAAATATGACATAACATATTTAGAATTTTACTTTTTACAAATTTTGTAACATATTTTCGGTAGGTGCTTCACAAAAAAAACCTTTTTTTGTCACTACGAAGATGGAAAATGATGTTTTTATTCAGTTAAAATAAAAGTTTCTTCGTGAACATTGTTAGTTGTTCCATTATGCATGCTTGTGTACAATATAGGCACATGTCAACAAACTATGCCATGAGTGTGGCAATAACACTCGTCATTTGGCACGAAACCCAAGAATCTTCGGAGGAGATAGCTCATTTCTATGAACACCTTTTCAACCCAGCTGTCGTATTACAAGTTTATTATTTTTGGTGGATACTAGTACATATATAATGACACCACGCGAAGGTCTTGCATCGTTTTGATTTTGTTTGAATTTTCAGGAATTTTCTATGTCCGTTTCGAGAAAAAGTCAAGACGACGTGCATGACCGTTTTAGCTAGGGGTTGAATATTGATAAAATCCTGGTACATCTCTATTGAAATAGGTACTTGTGTATCTAAAAATGAATTTTACAAAAAAATCATGAGAAAACTACAAGGTAGTTGTAGTTTAAATTTGGCCCGGTTTCAACGGAATCAGCAGAAATTTGTATTTTTCAAAAGAGGTGTATTTTGAGCTATTGAAAGGTGTAAATTTGTTATTTGTAGATCAAATATGATATAATATATTTAGAATTTTACTTTTTACAATTTTGTAACATATTTTTGCTAGGTGCTTCACAAATAACCCCTTTTTTGACACTCCGAAAATGGAAAATGATGTTTTTATTCAATGAAAAATAAAAGTTTCTTCGTGAACATTGTTAGTTGTTCCATTGTGCATGCTTGTGTAAAATATGAGCACGTTTCAACAAACTATGCCATGAGTGTGGCCATAACACTCGTCATTTGGCCCGAAACCCAAGAATCTTCGGAGGAGATAGCTCATTTCTATGAACACCTTTTCAACCCAGCTGTCGTATTCCAAGTTTATTATTTTTGGTGGATACTAGTACATATATAATTACACCACGCGAAGGTCTTGCATCGTTTTGAATTTTTTTGAATTTTCTGTAATTTTCTATGTCCGTTTCAGGAAAAAGTCAAGACGGCGGGCATGACCGTTCGTATCTAGAGGTGGAATATTGAGAAAATATTGGTATATCTCTATTCAAATAGGTAGTTGTGTACCTAAAAATTATTTTTACAAAAAAATCATGAGCTAACTACAAGGTAGCTGTAGTTCAAATTTGGCCCGGTTTCAAAGGAATCGGCAGAAATTTGTCTTTTTCAAAATAGGTGTATTTAGAGATATTGGTAGGTACTAAATTTGTTATTTGTAGATCTAATCTGACATAATATATTTAGAATTTTACTTTTTACAATTTTGTAACATATTTTTGGTAGGTGCTTCACAAAAAAAAACCTTTTTGACACTCCGAAAATGGAAAATGATGTTTTTATTCAATGAAAAATAAAATTTTCTTCGTGAACATTGTTAGTTGTTCCATTATGCATGTTTGTGTAGAATATGGGCATGTTTCAACAAACTATGCCATGAGTGTGGCCATAACATCCGTCATTTGGCCCGAAACCAAGGAATCTTCGGAGGAGATAACTCATTTCTATGAACACCTTTTCAATCCAGCTGTCGTATCCCAAGTTTATTATTTTTGGTGCATACTAGTACATATATAATGACACCACACGAAGGTCTTGCATCATTTTGAATTTTTTTGAATTTTCTGGAATTTTCTATGTCCGTTTCAGGAAAAAGTCAAGACGGCGGGCATGACCGTTCGTATCTAGAGGTCGAATATTGAGAAAATATTGGTATATCTCTATTAAAATAGGTAGTTGTGTACCTAAAAACTACAAGGTAGCTGTAGTTCAAATTTGGCCCGGTTTCAACGGAATAGGCAGAAATTTGTCTTTTTCAAAATAGGTGTATTTAGAGCTATTGAGAGGTAGTAAATTTGTTATTTTTAGATCTAATATGACATAATATATTTAGAATTTTACTTTGTACAATTTTGTAACATATTTTTTGTAGGTGCTTCACAAAAATCCCCCTTTTTGACACTCCGAAAATGGAAAATGATGTTTTTATTCAATGAAAAATAAAAGTTTCTTCGTGAACATTGTTAGTTATTCCATTATGCATGTTTGTGTAGAATATGGGCATGTTTCAACAAACTATGCCATGAGTGTGGCCATAACATCCGTCATTTGGCCCGAAACCCAAGAATCTTCGGAGGAGATAACTCATTTCTATGAACACCTTTTCAACCCAGCTGTCGTATTCCAAGTTTATTATTTTTGGTGGATACAAAGACATATATAATAACACCACGCGAAGGCCCTGCATCATTTCGAGATTTTCTGAATTTTCTGGAATTTTCTTTGTTCGTTTCAGGAAAAAGTCAAGACGGCGGGCATTACCTTTCGTAACTAGAGGTTTAATATTGAAAAACTTTTGGTGTATCTCTCAAGAAATAGGTACTGTTGTATCTAAAAATGATTTTTACAAAAAAATTGTGAGCAAACTATGAGGCACCTGTAGTTCAAATTTGGCCGTATTATTAGACATAGCCCATGATTAGTTTATGATCATGGGCATTATTGTGTAGAATCACAATATTTTTGCAAAATTAAGTATAATCTGCTAATGATAAGGACAATAATTATGAAAAATTAAGCCTTCAAACTTTCTTATTTCAGCCAATTGTTCTTTTTTGCTTTTTTTAGTGGAAATTGTTTTTTTTTCGGTCACAACTGTTCTATCAAAATGGGCCAAACTGGCCCAGCACAAGTCTTACCCCGAGACCTCCAGTTGGCAGCCCGTTTGGATACCGCTAGACCACGTTGAGGCGTTGGATGTCGATCTGACGGTCAGGAGCGCGCGCTTCTAGAATAAAGGCAGCGAGTCGCCGCCTCCTTCGCGTCAAACCCTACCTCTCTTCTCTCTGTCGGCACACACGAACCTATCCCCTCTCCAGCATCCCCACCCTCCCCACGATCCCTGCACAGCAAGATCTAGATCAAGACCACCTTTCCGTTCGATCCCGCCGCCCTAGCGCGTTCCCCACCTCCTCTCCAGCATCCCCACCTTCCCCACGAACCCTATCTCCTCTCGAACCGAGTTCCCCACCTCCTCGAGCCATAGCTCCGCTGTCCTAGTTTCCCCCCACTGCCGCCATCAGTACCTCGCTACCGAGCCTGCCTCCTTCTACCACCTCGACCCGAGCCTGTCTCCTTCTACCGCCTCAATCAGATCTTCACCTCCTCCGTCTACCGCCTCTCCCTTCGTGACATGGACGGCCTCGGTGGCACCGCGCGTGTCATGGGATTTCACCGTTCATGGGGCCGCTAGATCTGGCCACCCTGAGCTCTGCCTCGCGCCCACATGGTTCGCTGCCGCGGTTTGTGGACGCCAAGGTCGCGCCCGACAACAGCAGATCAGCTGCGAGTCGACCTCCATCGCTCCCCGCCATCGATTCCACCTCCCTCTTTTGTGTTGCAGGCGCGCAGACAAAGGGCGCTAGCAGCTTCGGCAATCAGCGTGGCAAGATGCATCTGCTCCTTCTCTGTTGGTTGATCTGGCCGTCGTAGCCCCGGGCCTCTACACTGCAATATCGGTCCAGCATGACTCTCCTCGCGGACGACGCTGGACACCATAACCTCCGTCTGTGCCCACGACTTCGCTTCCCGGTTCGGCCTCCTTCCACCTCCTACTCAACTATCTCTCCTATCCGGCTCAACAGTTAATGCGATTGGGTTTCTGTCCAGGGCGCCTGCACTTTCTGATTTCAGTCAACGTACTATTTCAGTCCCCGTCAGTTACATTAGCAGTAGCCTGTAGGACGCTGGGTTCTTGTCCCTGGTGCTCTCTAATATTGCTCTATGTGTACAACTGTCAGTATTTGATCTATAGAAAACGTGTGTTGCTCTACGTGTACAATTGTTAGTGACTTAGCACTTCACAAACATGTTCAAAACTAATTTTGTCCCATGTAATTGCTTGTTAGGTATTATTTTCGACATTTGTCGATGGCAAGTTTATAATTCCTGCAGTACTTTTTAATCTGAATATTAGGCAGTAACCATATATTTGTACTTGTGATTTACAGTATTTTAGCGATGTAGCCATCAGAATTTAGAAGTATCCTCTGAAACTACCGTGTATTCAATAGACAAAACATCAGAATTTCCAATACCAATTAAGAACCTGTTGAGCTCCTTCCTGTGAGCTGCTGCTGTGTAAGTACCAGTTAAGAACATGTTGAGCTCATGCCTTCTGGGCTTATTTCGCCAATAAAAACATAGTGTAATCGTCTTGTATTATTTATTGCATGATAGCCGATTTGGTACTGTATGTAACACCATTAAATTAAATCATGTAAAACTGGCATGCACTGCAAATGACTGGTTACACCTTGAATCAGAGAAAAGAAACAAGTCCCAAAATTTACTAGGCTGTTTGCTTGCATGCAATTAATGTGTCGATGACGTACTCTGTTATGGACCATGTGCTAGTTAACCGGTTATAATAATTTGTTTGTATTTGCTCAGCTGCTAAAAATATTAATTTTCTTGCATGACCTTTAACCAACAATTACGTGGGCTATTATTTTTTTAGGTGCTTAAATGGGATGGTTGATTTTGCGTCTGTAGCAGTCGTGCTCATCAAGTTGCTGTATCCGGTGACCAAAGTCTCCTGACTTCAACAAGGTAACAACACCGTTCTCTCTCTGATCCTTGTCCACCCATCTAAAACTGCACTGCTCATATTGTTTAATGTACGAATCCTTGACTGGCTTGTGCATTTTGTTTAATTCATAATGTTCCATGCTTGTAGTTCTGTTAATGCATAAATTTGGTAGATTGTCAGCTCATGTTTGGTTTATATTTTTGTCTACTTCATAACTGGATTCCCCTTCCATGGTTTGTATAAGCTTGTGCAGTGGTGCTAACATAGATGAAATTAGTTTGCACATTTCTGAAATTTTTGAGTACTCGTTGCTGTTATGTTATTTCTGGAGCTATGACTTGAGCTAAACTATTTACTTGGTTTTGCAAATGCTGGTATGTGTCTATTTGCCTAGTATTGCGATGATGCTTTTTCTGTATAATTTTTTTCGTTGATTTTATGTTATGACTAATTGTCACTTTTGCATTACATGGTTCCAGTTCTGTCGGTTAATTGATATCTGCATATAAATAACAGAACAATTTTGATCAGTCTCGCGTAGGCCATGTTCTGTAGCTTGCTCATACTAGTACATATATAATGACACCACACGAAGGTCTTGCATCATTTTGAATTTTTTTGAATTTTCTAAAATTTTCTATGTCCGTTTCAGGAAAAAGTCAAGACGGCGGGCATGACCGTTCGTATCTAGAGGTGGAATATTGAGAAAATATTGGTATATCTCTATTAAAATAGGTAGTTGTGTACCTAAAAATTATTTTTACAAAAAATCATGAGCAAACTACAAGGTAGCTGTAGTTCAAATATGGCCCGGTTTCAGCGGAATAGGCAGAAATTTGTCTTTTTCAAAATAGCTGTATTTAGAGCTATTGAGAGGTAGTAAATTTGTTATTTGTAGATCTAATATGACATAATATATTTAGAATTTTACTTTGTACAATTTTGTAACATATTTTTGGTAGGTGCTTCACAAAAAACCTCCTTTTTGACACTCCGAAAATGGAAAATGATGTTTTTATTCAATGAAAAATAAAAGTTTCTTCGTGAACATTGTTAGTTGTTCCATTATGCATGTTTGTGTAGAATATGGGCATGTTTCAACAAACTATGCCATGAGTGTGGCCATAACATCCGTCATTTGGCCCGAAACCCAAGAATCTTCGGAGGAGATAGCTCATTTCTATGAACACCTTTTCAACCCAGCTGTCGTATTCCAAGTTTATTATTTTTGGTGGATACTAGGACATATATAATAACACCACGCGAAGGCCTTGCATCATTTCGAGATTTTGTGAATTTTCTGGAATTTTCTTTGTTCGTTTCAGGAAAAAGTCAAGACGACGGGCATTACCTTTCATAGCTAGAGGTTTAATATTGAAAAACTTTTGGTGTATCTCTCAAGAAATAGGTACTGTTGTATCTAAAAATGATTTTTAAAAAAAAATTGTGAGCAAACTATGAGGCACCTGTAGTTCAAATTTGGCCATATTATTAGACATAGCCCATGATTAGTTTATGATCATGGGCATTATTGTGTAGAATCACAATATTTTTGCAAAATTAAGTATAATATGCTATTGATAAGGACAATAATTATGAAAAATTAAGCCTTCAAACTTTCTTATTTCAGCCAATTGTTCTTTTTTGCTTTTTTTAGTGGAAATTGTTTTTTTTTCGGTCACAACTGTTCTATCAAAATGGGCCAAACTGGCCCAGCACAAGTCTTACCCCGAGACCTCCAGTTGGCAGCCCGTTTGGATACCGCTAGACCACGTTGAGGCGTTGGATGTCGATCTGACGGTCAGGAGCGCGCGCTTCTAGAATAAAGGCAGCGAGTCGCCGCCTCCTTCCGGTCAAACCCTACCTCTCTTCTCTCTGTCGGCACACACGAACCTATCCCCTCTCTAGCATCCCCACCCTCCCCACGATCCCTGCACAGCAAGATCTAGATCAAGACCACCTTTCCGTTCGATCCCGCCGCCCTAGCGCGTTCCCCACCTCCTCTCCAGCATCCCCACCTTCCGCACGAACCCTATCTCCTCTCGAACCGAGTTCCCACCTCCTCGAGCCATAGCTCCGCTGTCCTAGTTTCCCCCCACTGCCGCCATCAGCACCTCGCTACCGAGCATGCCTCCTTCTACCACCTCGACCCGAGCCTGTCTCCTTCTACCGCCTCAATCAGATCTTCACCTCCTCCGTCTACCGCTTCTCCCTTCGTGACATGGACGGCCTCGGTGGCACCGCGCGTGTCATGGGATTTCACCGTTCATGGGGCCGCTAGATCTGGCCACCCTGAGCTCTGCCTCGCGCCCACATGGTTCGCTGTCGCGGTTTGTGGACGCCAAGGGCGCGCCCGACAACAGCAGATCAGCTGCGAGTCGACCTCCATCGCTCCCCGCTATTGATTCCACCTCCCTCTTTTGTGTTGCAGGCGCGCAGACAAAGGGCGGTAGCAGCTTCGGCAATCAGCGTGGCAAGATGCATCTGCTCCTTCTCCGTTGGTTGATCTGGCCGTCGCAGCCCTGGGCCTCTACACTGCAATATCGGTCCAGCATGACTCTCCTCGCGGACGACGCTGGACACCATAACCTCCGTCTGGGCCCACGACTTCGCTTCCCGGTTCGGCCTCCTTCCACCTCCTACTCAACTATCTCTCCTATCCGGCTCAACAGTTAATGCGATTGGGTTTCTGTCCAGGGCGCCTGCACTTTCTGATTTCAGTCAACGTACTATTTCAGTCCCCGTCAGTTACATTAGCAGTAGCCTGTAGGACGCTGGGTTCTTGTCCCTGGTGCTCTCTAATATTGCTCTATGTGTACAACTGTCAGTATTTGATCTATAGAAAACGTGTGTTGCTCTATGTGTACAACTGTTAGTGACTTAGCACTTCACAAACATGTTGAAAACTAAGTTTGTCCCATGTAATTGCTTGTTAGGTATTATTTTCGACATTTGTCGATGGCAAGTTTATAATTCCTGCAGTACTTTTTAATCTGAATATTAGGCAGTAACCATATATTTGTACTTGTGATTTACAGTATTTTAGAGATGTAGCCATCAGAATTTAGAAGTATCCTCTGAAACTACTATGTATTCAATAGACAAAACATCAGAATTTCCAATACCAATTAAGAACCTGTTGAGCTCCTTCCTGTGAGCTGCTGCTGTGTAAGTACCAGTTAAGAACATGTTGAGCTCATGCCTTCTGAGCTTATTTCGCCACTAAAAACATAGTGTAATCTTCTTGTATTATTTATTGCATCATAGCCGATTTGGTACTGTATGTAACACCATTAAATTAAATCATGTAAAACTGGCATGCACTGCAAATGACTGGTTACACCTTGAATCAGAGAAAAGAACTGGTGGTTGACAGTCCGAGATAGATTTAGAGGGAAGCAAAAGAAAACCATGGACATGTTCATCACGGTGACCTGTTGGAGTCTATGGAAGCAGCGCAATGCAAGAGTGTTTGGGAACACGAGTCAACTGTGCAACGAGGTAGGACTTTGTGACAAAGTGATTGCTGAACTCAAGAGATGGGTCGCAGCTGGAGCTGGAGCGGAAGGAATCACGTTAGAGTAGTCGCGTTTGTTCCCGGGTTTGGAGTGTGTGTGACAGCAGGGTGACTGTACCTTATGCTGTCAACAATCTGTACCTAAAAACTCTCTCTTCTATAAAATTAAGGTATGCAATTGCATACCCTCGAAAAAAAATCAGAGAAAAGAAACAAGTCCCAAAATTTACTAGGCTGTTTGCTTGCATGCAATTAATGTGTCGATGACGTACTCTGTTATGGACCATGTGCTAGTTAACCGGTTATAATAATTTGTTTGTATTTTCTCAGCTGCTAAAAATATTAATTTTCTTGCATGACCTTTAACCAACAATTACGTGGGCTATTATTTTTTAGGTGCTTAAATGGGATGGTTGATTTTGCGTCTGTAGCAGTCATGCTCATCAAGTTGCTGTATCCGGTGACCAAAGTCTCCTGACTTCAACAAGGTAACAACACCGTTCTCTCTCTGATCCTTGTCCACTCATCTAAAACTGCACTGCTCATATTGTTTAATGTACGAATCCTTGACTGGCTTGTGCATTTTGTTTAATTCATAATGTTCCATGCTTGTAGTTCTGTTAATGCATAAATTTGGTAGATTGTCAGCTCATGTTTGGTTTATATTTTTGCCTACTTCATAACTGGATTCCCCTTCCATGGTTTGTATAAGCTTGTGCAGTTGTGCTAACATAGATGAAATTAGTGTGCACGTTTCTGAAATTTTTGAGTACTCGTTGCTGTTATGTTATTTCTGGAGCTATGACTTGAGCTAAACTATTTACTTGGTTTTGCAAATGCTGGTATGTGTCTCTTTGCCTAGTATTGCGATGATGCTTTTTCTGTATAATTTTTTTCGTTGATTTTATGTTATGACTGATTGTCACTTTTGCATTACATGGTTCCTGTTCTGTCGGTTAATTGATATCTGCATATAAATCACAGAACAATTTTGATTAGTCTCGCGTAGGCTATGTTCTGTAGCTTGCTCATACTAGTACATATATAATGACACCACACGAAGGTCTTGCATCATTTTGAATTTTTTTGAATTTTCTGGAATTTTCTATGTCCGTTTCAGGAAAAAGTCAAGACGGCGGGCATGACCGTTCGTATCTAGAGGTGGAATATTGAGAAAACATTGGTATATCTCTATTAAAATAGGTAGTTGTGTACCTAAAAATTATTTTTACAAAAAATCATGAGCAAACTACAAGGTAGCTGTAGTTCAAATTTGGCCCGGTTTCAGCGGAATAGGCAGAAATTTGTCTTTTTTCAAAATAGGTGTATTTAGAGCTATTGAGAGGTAGTAAATTTGTTATTTGTAGATCTAATATGACATAATATATTTAGAATTTTACTTTGTACAATTTTGTAACATATTTTTGGTAGGTGCTTCACAAAAAAACCCTTTTTGACACTCCGAAAATGGAAAATGATGTTTTTATTCAATTAAAAATAAAAGTTTCTTCGTGAACATTGTTAGTTGTTCCATTATGCATGTTTGTGTAGAATATGGGCATGTTTCAACAAACTATCCCATGAGTGTGGCCATAACATCCGTCATTTGGCCCGAAACCCAAGAATCTTCGGAGGAGATAGCTCATTTCTATGAACACCTTTTCAACCCAGCTGTCGTATTCCAAGTTTATTATTTTTGGTGGATACTAGGACATATATAATAACACCACGCGAAGGCCTTGCATCATTTCGAGATTTTGTGAATTTTCTGGAATTTTCTTTGTTCGTTTCCGGAAAAAGTCAAGACGGCGGGCATTACCTTTCGTAGCTAGAGGTTTAATATTGAAAAACTTTTGGTGTATCTCTCAAGAAATAGGTACTGTTGTATCTAAAAATGATTTTTACAAAAAAATTGTGAGCAAACTATGAGGCACCTGTAGTTCAAATTTGGCCATATTATTAGACATAGCCCATGATTAGTTTATGATCATGGGCATTATTGTGTAGAATCACAATATTTTTGCAAAATTAAGTATAATCTGCTATTGATAAGGACAATAATTATGAAAAATTAAGCCTTCAAACTTTCTTATTTCAGCCAATTGTTCTTTTTTGCTTTTTTTTAGTGGAAATTGTTTTTTTTTCGGTCACAACTGTTCTATCAAAATGGGCCAAACTGGCCCAGCACAAGTCTTACCCCGAGACCTCCAGTTGGCAGCCCGTTTGGATACCGCTAGACCACGTTGAGGCGTTGGATGTCGATCTGACGGTCAGGAGCGCGCGCTTCTAGAATAAAGGCAGCGAGTCGCCGCCTCCTTCGCGTCAAACCCTACCTCTCTTCTCTCTATCGGCACACACGAACCTATCCCCTCTCCAGCATCCCCACCCTCCCCACGATCCCTGCACAGCAAGATCTAGATCAAGACCACCTTTCCGTTCGATCCCGCCGCCCTAGCGCGTTCCCCACCTCCTCTCCAGCATCCCCACCTTCCCCACGAACCCTATCTCCTCTCTAACCGAGTTCCCCACCTCCTCGAGCCATAGCTCCGTTGTCCTAGTTTCCCCCCACTGCCGCCATCAGCACCTCGCTACCGAGCCTGCCTCCTTCTACCACCTCGACCCGAGCCTGTCTCCTTCTACCGCCTCAATCAGATCTTCACCTCCTCCGTCTACCGCCTCTCCCTTCGTGACATGGACGGCCTCGGTGGCACCGCGCGTGTCATGGGATTTCACCGTTCATGGGGCCGCTAGATCTGGCCACCCTGAGCTCTGCCTCGCGCCCACATGGTTCGCTGCCGCGGTTTGTGGACGCCAAGGTCGCGCCCGACAACAGCAGATCAGCTGCGAGTCGACCTCCATCGCTCCCCGCCATCGATTCCACCTCCCTCTTTTGTGTTGCAGGCGCGCAGACAAAGGGCGCTAGCAGCTTCGGCAATCAGCGTGGCAAGATGCATCTGCTCCTTCTCCGTTGGTTGATCTGGCCGTCGCAGCCCCGGGCCTCTACACTGCAATATCGGTCCAACATGACTCTCCTCGCGGACGACGCTGGACACCATAACCTCCGTCTGTGCCCACGACTTCGCTTCCCGGTTCGGCCTCCTTCCACCTCCTACTCAACTATCTCTCCTATCCGGCTCAACAGTTAATGCGATTGGGTTTCTGTCCAGGGCGCCTGCACTTTCTGATTTCAGTCAACGTACTATTTCAGTCCCCGTCAGTTACATTAGCAGTAGCCTGTAGGACGCTGGGTTCTTGTCCCTGGTGCTCTCTAATATTGCTCTAGGTGTACAACTGTCAGTATTTGATCTATAGAAAACGTGTGTTGCTCTATGTGTACAACTGTTAGTGACTTAGCACTTCACAAACATGTTGAAAACTAAGTTTGTCCCATGTAATTGCTTGTTAGGTATTATTTTCGACATTTGTCGATGGCAAGTTTATAATTCCTGCAGTACTTTTTAATCTGAATATTAGGCAGTAACCATATATTTGTACTTGTGATTTACAGTATTTTAGCGATGTAGCCATCAGAATTTAGAAGTATCCTCTGAAACTACCGTGTATTCAATAGACAAAACATCAGAATTTCCAATACCAATTAAGAACCTGTTGAGCTCCTTCATGTGAGCTGCTGCTGTGTAAGTACCAGTTAAGAACATGTTGAGCTCATGCCTTCTGAGCTTATTTCGCCACTAAAAACATAGTGTAATCGTCTTGTATTATTTATTGCACGATAGCTGATTTGGTACTGTATGTAACACCATTAAATTAAATCATGTAAAACGGGCATGCACTGCAAATGACTGGTTACACCTTGAATCAGAGAAAAGAAACAAGTCCCAAAATTTACTAGTCTGTTTGCTTGCATGCAATTAATGTGTCGATGACGTACTCTGTTATGGACCATGTGCTAGTTAACCGGTTATAATAATTTGTTTGTATTTGCTCAGCTGCTAAAAATATTAATTTTCTTGCATGACCTTTAACCAACAATTATGTGGGCTATTATTTTTTTAGGTGCTTAAATGGGATGGTTGATTTTGCGTCTGTAGCAGTCGTGCTCATCAAGTTACTGTATCCGGTGACCAAAGTCTCCTGACTTCAACAAGGTAACAACACCGTTCTCTCTCTGATCCTTGTCCACCCATCTAAAACTGCACTGCTCATATTGTTTAATGTACGAATCCTTGACTGGCTTGTGCATTTTGTTTAATTCATAATGTTCCATGCTTGTAGTTCTGTTAATGCATAAATTTGGTAGATTGTCAGCTCATGTTTGGTTTATATTTTTGTCTACTTCATAACTGGATTCCCCTTCCATGGTTTGTATAAGCTTGTGCAGTTGTGCTAACATAGATGAAATTAGTGTGCACGTTTCTGAAATTTTTGAGTACTCGTTGCTGTTATGTTATTTCTGGAGCTATGACTTGAGCTAAACTATTTACTTGGTTTTGCAAATGCTGGTATGTGTCTCTTTGCCTAGTATTGTGATGATGCTTTTTCTGTATAATTTTTTTCGTTGATTTTATGTTATGACTAATTGTCACTTTTGCATTACATGGTTCCAGTTCTGTCGGTTAATTGATATCTGCATATAAATCACAGAACAATTTTGACCAGTCTCGCGTAGGCCATGTTCTGTAGCTTGCTCATGAAATCCGGTGTTTTACAATAGTTAGCAAGCCATAATTTGAGTGTCAAATTCATGAATCAAATAAAAGGCACTCTAAGTTCAGTGATAAAGCAATGGCGCAAGCCATAATTTGATTGTCATTCCAGGTTATTATTTTCTTTTATCTTCACATAATTTTTTGATGTCAGGTTATGTGCAGTGGGTCAAGAAAACTGAAGAAGTTAAAGACTGAAGAAACTCAAGAATATAAAGAGTAGTTATTATGTTGCAGGTCGTTTTATTTCTGAGATCGTAGCCATCTGTTTATGTATTGGTAATATATCTGTTTCATGTGTTCCGAGTGGAGTCTCTGTGATATCTGTAGCTGTCTCTATGAGACTATTTCTGTATGTGACTCTGTTCTGTCTCTGTGAGACTATTTCTGTCTGTCTGTACCTGAAGAGTTTCGTGTGGTTTCTCCTTTTCTGATCAGTATATTGATTATCAACTCGCAAAAAAAACGTTGAAACCTGATGAGTGGGACACAGAGCCCAGAATAATCAGAAAAAAAATGTCTATAAAAGTATAGAAAATGCCTGAAATAAATTAGAAAAGCATTGAAATAAGCCTGCGGCCCAAACTAGCAGTGTATTGTAAATACCTAGGAACATATTTAGATCGCAGAGTAAATGCCACGGCCCATAAACTCAATAAGGCTAAAGCCCAAATGATAAATGGACCATAAAAGGTTGCGAACTAGAAAAGAAAAGGACCATAACTATTGGGCTAGGCCCATGAAGATTACCTAAATGGACTGGGCTGATTTTAATCCACGACGATTTTATTTCGTCATGATGCCATGTAGGACTGGCCACGTGGGAGCTGATGTGGCCTGGCCGGACTGTGCATGACGATTTTGGATCATCGTAAATTTGTGACGTTCCTAAATCGTCGTGGATATTCATGACGATTCCCCAAAAAACGTCGTTGTGGTTCATTACTGACGCTCGGTTTTCAACGATTTGATTTTCGTCATAGGATCGTCATGGACGGCATATAGAGACGATTTAGTGACGAAAATAGAGCGTCATGTATCAACATATTTCTTGTAGTGGGCCCTTCGCTCTTTGAGAGCGGCTATCCGTTCGGCCTCCTTTGACATTTGGGTCTGGTGGCGCTCCTGCAGCTGCTTCCAATACTCTGGAAACTTGGGATCAATCTCCTTCTCGCTGGCACTTGCGCCGGCATCCTGCTCTTCTTCAGGCCCAAAAGTGACATTGGCTGGGACCAGCGTGACGTTAGGGTTGGGAGGTTTCTTCTTTTGGTTCAAGGCCCACTTGTCTTGCGGCGCGCCCGGTTGCGGGGGCCTGGATGGCTTGAAGAGCAGCAGCTGCTGCCCAGCCTGTGCGGCGCCACGCTTTGGCTGCTGACGAGTTGGCACCGCAGCCGTCTTGGCAGGTTTCTTGGAGCTAGGCTTGGGAGCTGGCCGAGAAGGCGGAGGTGCTTGGAGAGAGGGCTGAGAGGGCGGATGTACATGGCTTACAGGTGGAGGCACCTGTTGAGTTGGCGTAGCAGGCGGCCGGCTGGTCAGGGCAGCATCCGGTTGCACTGTGTCTTGGCGGGGCGGCTCCGCCGCAGGTTCTTCTACCCGCTGCTCGGCAACGGGGTCGCGCTGCTCTGCAGCAATGTCTTCAGGCTGTTGTTCAGCAGCAGGATCTGGCCTCCCCAGGGCGGCGTCCTCCTGCCGCTGCTCGGCAGCGTGCTCGGTATTCTCCACAGCTAATGCAGCTGGAGGAGTTGGCATCTTCTCGGCGTCCTGAGCAGCTGGCTGCACATCAGGCTGCGGCTGCTCGGAGGTGCGTTCAGTCTCATTCCTGGCGCCAGTGTTCTCGGCGCCAGGGTCTTGTTCTTCTCTAACTGGGGAGGACGCGCACGTCCTCCCCTCCGGTTCCTGGTCCCCCTCGTCATCCGAGAGCTCCACGAGTTCTCGGGGAGGGGCCTTCTTCTTCTTGGGTGGTGGTGAAGTGGTGGCATCGGCATCAAGTGCCTCGCTAGAAAGAAATGTGCAAAGGAAGAACAAAGTCAGAAGCAAACTAGAGATCAAAAACAACAAAGATTCAAAGCCTACTCAGAAATACTTACCCATCTATGGTAGGGGGGCGTCTCTTGCGGGGGATGGGCTTGCTTGCCGGCGGCTTGTTTCCCGGCTTCTTCTTCTGTTTCTTGGGAGGAGCCTGCGCACCACTGCCCGTCCTCTTCCGAGTAGTGGGAGCGGCCACGGACACCGGAACCACGTCCAGTGGTTCTTCTCCTTCCTCCAGCTCAGGTTCTTCTGCAGAGAAGAAGGAAGAATCAAGAATAGGCAAAAGAAGAGGAGCAAAGCATACTGCAGGCAAGCAGAGAGGTGAACCCGGTCACCTTCATCATCCTCTGACCAGTCTCGAATAGAAGCGTCAACGCGGGACTTACCGTCCTGGCCGGCACAAGGGATGCAGAGGGGGTCTTGGATGTCGTACGCGGTCACGTCATCCTCCTTCCTATCTTCTTCCCAGTTCGCCTCGAAGATGGGTTGGTCCTCTGTCTTCTGGCGATGGATGTGCTGATAGTGCAAACATAAAGCATAGTAAGGTGGTTTCCAGCAGAGTAGGGATCCTACTCGGTCTAGCGTGCAAAGATAAAACACAAAATGCTCAGGACCAGAGAAGGTAAAATGAGTAAAGGTACTACTCGGTTTAGCGTGCAAACACTAAGCACAAGAGGCTAAAGACTCTAAGGAAAAATATATACAGAAAGGCCCTATTCGTCACATCATGCAAACATAAAGCATAGAAAGCTAAGTGTTAACTAGGAGGCTCTACTTAGTGCGGCATGCAAACATAAAGCATACAAGGCCAGGAGGGATTCTACTCGGTATCAAGTACGAGACGAAGACTCACCTGGGGAATGCGCTTGGTGCGGCTATACGGCACAAAGCCATATGCCCAATTCGGTCAGCGTAGTCCTCATGATGGACTTGGCCCAAATGGCCACCTCGGCCTTGATAAGCTCAAAGGTGGTGGTCCTGGTGCACTCCCGAGGGCCTCCCATGTAGCACATCTTGTGTGCCCGGCTTTGAAGTGGGAGCACTCTGCGCGATACTCAGCACGCGATCGGGTCATCCTGCAGAAGCCCTTCCGTCGCAAGCTGCTCCAGCCGCTTCTCCTTCTGGACGACATCATTCACGGTGTTCTTGGTATGATACCCCCAGTTCTATCCCGTGGGAAGGACATTCTGGAACTGGGGGAGCCCAATTCGGTCTTCAGCAGCTTCTCCTTCTGCGGGAGGGACATTCTTCACGTACAACAAGCCGCGCTGCCACTTGCGCACGGTCTCCAACCGAGTACCCGCGGGTGGTGCCCGGTGCTACGCTGCTGCATCATTGCGCTACCCGTCTGGGTCATCGCGCGTGGAAATAGAGGATTGCTAGGGTTTGGAACGCTTTGTTGGCGGAGATAGAAGTATTTAGCCCACGTCTTGATGGTTGGGTACACGCCTAGGAAGGCTTCACAGACGGCGGTGTGGGTGGACAACATGACAATGGCGTTCGGAGGAAGGTGGTGTGGCTGGAGGCCAAAGTGGCGGAGGAAGCCGGAGAAAAACATGGAAATGGGCAGGCCTAGGCCGCGTTTGAAGTGAGAAAGGAACATGACGTACTCACCGTCTTCTGGAGCCGGAGCGAGCTCGTCGCCGGGAGGGCGGCAGATCACGCCGGGAGGAATGCGGCGGGTGTTCACCAGCCACTGGTAATTAGCGGTGGTGACATCCGAGCCTGCCCAACTGCCGCGGGCGGGCGCCATCTCGTCCTCGTGCTCATCCGCGGCGGCGTTCGCGAGGTCCATGACGGCGTGGGTGCTGGTGGAGTTGCAGGCGCTCATCGAGGTCGAGGTTGACGAAGTAGACGGAGGCACGCGAGGTGCGTTTCTCTCTCTCTACGTATGGAGCGGTGGCGCGTTGCCTGCACACGGCGGCTCTGTGCTCGACGGCGAAGACGGAGGCAGAGAGGTAGCGGAATTGGGGAAAGTGAGCACGAAAGAGAAGACGAAGGCGGCGCGGGGGTATTTATCTCTCTGTGATTGCAGTTACCAGTGGGATCAATCGTGGCCTGAGATCGTGTGGCGTGGATTAACTGCCCGTTAGAAACGCACACAGCGCAATCCGCGCACATAACGGGCGCAGTTAATCCCACGACGTGGGTTGTGGGCTCTCGAGTACCCGCTCGAAGTGACCTAACGGGATGTGGGCCCCGGGTACAGTGACAGGCGCGTGGCATGCTGTAGCACTGGTACCGAGGCGTCGGGGGCGTGGATACATGACGTGCCCCACATGGACACGAGAAGTTGGATTTGATCCGGATCGAGCGGGATCGTGTTGAAAATTTCTCTAAGTGTAAAATACTCGGCAACACTATGCAGAGTGTGCTCTACTCGGCTCCAAAAAGGAATTCTCCAATAAACACAGTTGGAGAAGTTCGAGTAGGAGTTATGGGTCCGAGTTGAGGAGCAACTCGGCCTCGCTCCTTCACAAAGACAAATTGTTTTAAACTGGCAAGGCCCAACGAACAAGTTCGTTGGACTCTACCAGCTTCGGGGACTAATGTCGGGGGGCTACCCCCGAGTAGGGGTAAGGCAGGTGGTAAAAGAGAGGTCAAAGTACTGTTGGCCGCGTAGGCGGCTACTCGGGTATCCGGTACCCGGTAGACTCTACTCGGTGATAATTAATGAAGGCCAGGAGAAGATACTAAGGAAGATCGTAATCATCCGAGTAGAGAACATGTGGTCCGAGTAGATGGGCAGCAATCCTACTCGGGCAAGAAGTCAATGGAGCCGTTCTGACGAGATCCCGCGTATCTCGCAGCCGTACAGGCGTGTGGTTCAACTTATAAGGTACGTGATTATCCTCGCTACGGCGTGGACACAGTGAGGGAAGCCGCTTGTCACGTCTTGTCACTGACAGAGGGGACAGGACGTGTTGGGGGGCCTACTCTGTGAGACTGACAGGGTGGACAAGTTTTGTCAGCCGGACGGCGCGGCGACTTCTCGCCATGGCGTCAGCGGGAACCCGGAAGCGTGCTCCGCGTCACAGTAGAGACGTCCCATCGTGTACCTTTTAATCATTGTTTCCTCGGCTGGGTACCAGTATATAAGGTGCCCAGCCCCCTCCTGTGCGAGGGACGTTGGCCCTGAGAGCATTTATTTCAAGAGCTAGCACTAGAGGTAGAGAGAGCAAGAGAGTGGCTACTCGGCTGAGAGCCTGATTTGTACTGTGGCTACTCGGACATCACTTATACAGAGAGATAGGCAGGAGTAGGGGTGTTACCTCCACACGAGGGCCCCGAACCTGGGTAGATCAAGGTGTTTGTAGTGCTTTGTGCGCGTTTACTCAATGTGCGATCCCTCCCCGGATACCTACAGCGTCCATCGGCGCCCAACTCTTTAGCCATCCCATGGCATTTGTCTTTCCCACACTACGACAAGAAATCCCCTTCAAATCGTCAAGAGTATAACCAATAGCACCTATGTGTTTCCTCAGTATTCCCAATAATCTCTCCTCTTCCTCGCTAGAAAGTTTAGAACTAATAATAATAAGATATAATTTCTTATCATCACTATGAGCATATTTAAGATTGTCACTCAAAGGCTTTAAATAAAAAACAGGATCCTCCTTGGGTGGTAATGTGGTACCCAAGTCTTCCACAGGTAAATTATGTTTCAGCATCGCTAACTGATGTAGGAAATATAGCCAATTTCATTTCTTTCTTCCATAAATACATCACTTTCGTGGCCTTCCATGTATTTCTGCAAAGGATTGTTAGGAGCAAGAGCAATAGCAGCCAATTGTTCAATCCTACAATTCTCATTAGGTAATTCAGATTCATAAGGTGTTTTAGCAAATTTGGAGAAATTAAATTCATAAGACTCTCCATCAAACTTTGTAAGTATTTTTCTCCTTTTTACAATGTATAACAGCACCACAAGTGTTTAAGAAAGGTCTACCAAATATAATAGGAAAAGTATCACTAGCAGAAGTGCCTAGTACTAGAAAATCAGCAGGATATTTAGTTTTACCACATAAGAACTCCACATCTCTAACAATACCAATCGGAGAAATAGTTTCCCTATTAGCAAGTTGAATAATCACATCAATGTCTTCAATTTCACAAGAACCAATTGCATGCATGATTTCTTTATAAAGCACATAAGGAATAACACTAGAACTAGGACCAATATCACACAAACCATAAGGTTCACGCTCGACGTGCCACGAGAACCTCGTTGATCGTCATTGAAGTCCTACTAGATTGATAACATTGGTTTCTAACTAAGAGAAATTTGCTGCTACACTATATCATACCTTCCACTTGGGGTTCACCAAAGGGTGTGTGTGATTCACGTCACCGGTCAGTTACAGTATCTCACTCTCACTCACACATACATATCTTTTATTGTTAACAAAGTGTGTTAGCCCACTGATGTGCATTGGGAAGCTGTCAATGCATACTGTGATATGTTAAGGGGACTTTGCATATGGGGCTGGGATTGCGCAAGTCCTCTTCCACTGGTGTCAACGTTTCCAGAGATGCAGATTGGGCAGGATGTGTTGATTACCGGCGTTCCACTAGTGGGTTTTCTATTTTCGTTGGACCAAATATTGTCTCATGGAGTTCTCAGAAACAACCTACTATCTCAAGATCAAATATTGAGGCGGAATATAAAGAATTAGCTAATGGAGCTGCTGAAGAGTAATTTCTCAAGGAGTTAGGAGTGTCACAACATCGTACCACCATATTGTGTGGTGTGATAATTTTGGGTCTACATACTTGACGACAAATCTAGCCTTCCACGCAAGGACTAAACACATTGAGACTGATTCTAGATGTCAGGTTTATCTCTACTAGTGACTGATGACCCACAAGTATAGGGGGTGTATCGTAGTTCTTTTCATAAATAAGAGCAGCAGAAGGTGTTGACAAGCAGTTTCGATGAAGGAATAACTATAAATACTGAAAGATAAATTTGTAGGGGTTTTTGATATTACAGATAAATAAAGTGTGAGTAAATAAAATACAGTAATAATAATTGGATCAAATGGCCCAATCATTTCTTCGGCAAAGGACAAGTTGTTGGCTTTACTTATGATTAACAAACGTTCTCGAGGACACACGGGATGTTTCTGTCAAGTGCTTTTGTTCCATGCCGCTGAATAATCTTAGGTGTTTTGATAAGTCTTGTGTGCGTGAACCTATGCTAATGTACCGTCCCATCCAAGACTAATACATACTTGTGATTATACCCCTTGCAAGCATCCGCAACTACAAGAAAGTAATTAAGAAATAAATCTAACCACAACTTTAAACTCCGGGATCCTACGCTCCCTCGTGTAATGGTTTCATAAAGGGGGTTTAGGTTTTTGTCACTCCGGCAACCCCACAATTAGTGGACAATTACACGCTGCATTCTCCTAGGCCCATAAATGGTGAAGTATCATGTAGTCGACGTTCACATGACACCACTAGAAGAATAACACCACAACTTAAATATCAAACATTAAGTATTACTCAACATTACTTCACTAATAACAATTTGACTTCTCCCATGTCCTCAAGACCAACACAAACTACTCACAAGACATCATATGGATCATAATCATAGGTGATATAATGGATGATAACAATCTGGTCATAAAGTGCAAACACCAATAAATATCACAAGCATCAACTACTAACAAGTAATCCACGCGGGGAGAGAGATCTAATGTAAAACAACGATAGAGGCCCCTAATTGTTACAACGGGATGACGGTGGATGATGAGGGTGATGGTGCTGATGGTGATGATGATGATGATGACGACCTTGATGATGCCCGGAGTGATGACGGTGACGATGGCGGTGATTTCCCCTCTCCGGAGAGGAATTTCCCCGGCAGATTTCTCCCTGCCAGAGAGCTTTTCTCTCTCGCTTGTTTTCCGCCCCGAGACGGCGGCGGAATAATTCTTCGATGATGGTAGGAGACTTAGGGTTCCCTGGGGGCCAAGTACGCAAAATATATCCCCCAGAGGTGGGCCAGGGTGGCCACACCACCTGGTGGCGCGGACCGGGGGGCAACCTCATGGTGTGGGCCCCTGGTGGCCCCCCTCTGGCTCTCCTTCTGGCTGGACTCCTTATCTTGTCCCACTTCTTCTTCTGATCTTCTGAAATATGGTATCTTGGCGGTGCTTTTTTCTATCAGATTTCTGATGCCGGTGTTTATTCTCCAAAAATTATGAAACATGCAAAATAAGATAAAATAACATAAGGGATGCATCATAACATGTAATATATCAATGAATAACAGAAAATTATGATATAAAATAGTGATGCAAAATGGACGTATCAGTGACCAACTGGCTTGTGTGTTTCTATCTATGGATAACACTTGTTTTGTAAACATGGACGCATTTTTTTTTCAAACGGGAAAACTCAATCTCTGCATCTAGTCGATGCACATGGCTTATACGTACGTATATAATTTCTGGTCATATAAGTATACGAGATATGTGATGACTAGTCTCCATGCAACCCTAAATTAAAATCCATGTTCGCAAGGAGAGAAACCTTCCTGTAATAATAACATCATCCAAACAATTTGCTAAATTTGCCAGAAAGAAAACAAAAGAAACGGAACCCGTAACCAGAGGCGGAGCCAAATTCATTGTCTATGCCTTCTCATCACCTCACATCTGGACCAATAGACATTGTCTATGCCTTCTCATCACCTCACATCTGGACCAATAGACATTGTTGGCATTCTACCCAAACGGTTCGTCTCAAATGTAGTACTGCTCTGGCTCACGTCAGTTGAAATATCAGTGTACCCACTGTATCCACTTGGGTTGCCACCACTCTTGGGCGTGTAAAATCCGGCAGTTTCGACGCCTCGGGTAGCCTCCAGATCAAGTCAGTCCTGCAATTGTGCCACCACGTCGGTCATTGTTGGTCGGTGGTCCGGCGATTGGGCGGTGCACTTAAGCGCGATGTCGGCGGCTTTCCACACACTACTGATGTCGTGGTCGCCACGCATGTGGGCATCCACCACACTCTCGATGTTTCCACGTGCGATACGCTGCTACACCCACTGGATGATGTTAGTCGCCACTGGTTCCTTCAGGATGTGCGGTTTCCCCGTGACTATCTCCAATAGCACTACCCCAAAGCTAAACACGTCACTTTTGAAGGTGAGATGATATGTTGCTGGGTACCTAAAAACGAATGGTATGCAATATGTTAGTCAAATTTAAATAATGAAAGTTGTTTGATTCTTGCATAATCGGGCTATTTTTCGTGGATCACAAATCACTAGTTATCTTGCAGATCGAGTTCAAATTAAGGAGGTTTTGTATTTTGACCCCTAGGGAGAAAAGAGGGTACATCATAGTTCTAATCATGGGTACGTGTGAATTGTATTTTTTTTTAGATAACCGTAGTTTCTTTTTTCCAGGTAATAACCATAGTGTCTTCAACTGTTATTTTTTTGAGGATAAAACAATATATTAAACTAGCAAGCTGCCTCATTAAAAACCTTCCAGCCCCTTAGGTACCCTGGTTAGAAAGTGCAGCTGTTATTAATCAGCAAGAAGCTTGTTAGAGCCTAACCATCAAGGTTTAGGGCCTCTTTGGATCAAAGGAATTTCATAGGAATTCTGGAGGATTTCAAACCATAGGAATTTTTCCTATGGAATGTGTTTGGATTGTAGGATTGACACCACCAAATTACTAAGGAATCTATTCCTTTGCCCTCCATTCCATAGGAATCTCAACATGAGGTCCAACCTCTTTTTATTTTTTCCTGTGAGAAGTCCAATGCACTCATACTCTATCTCTCTACTCTCTCTCGCCATTCATGCAAAATTCCTGTGTTTTTTCCTGCGCGCCATCCAAACACATGTCTTACAAAATTCCTATGTTTTCAAATCCTGTAGGAATTGAAGTGCATGCCATTGCAATCCTTTGTTTTTCCTATTTCTATGTTTTGAAAATCCTTTGAACCAAAGAGGCCCTTAATAAGGTGCACTTACTCTGGTGCAAGGTAACCGAATGTGCCGACCAACCTGGCCGTGGACACATGAGTATCATATTTGCTATTGAAAGCCTTGAGTAAGCCAAAATCAGCAATTTTCGCCTCTAGATTTGCATTTACTAGGATGTTGGATGTCTTAACATCCCTGTGGATAAGGGCCGGGTTGCACCCTTTGTGTAGATACTCAAGTCCTGCATCCACATATAATTACATAACCTTTTGAGTCTTTTCTTACAATGTATTGACAAAACCAAAATCTTGAGACAAAATCCTACCTTGCGCAGAGTCTACCGCGATACGAAGTCTCTGCCTCCAGGTTAAACATCTAGAGTTGTTTCCTTTACCTACAATGCAGAAGATCGACACATGGATAACATGCTCTTGTATTTTGTCGAATGGTTCATACTTTTTACATCTAGATTAAGCTGGATGCCTGGATGGTTTTGACTTACTAAGGGAAAGACCAAGTAAGAGCACGCTGAGTAATTTGCATACCTCTAAGATGTTCATGGAGGGCACCTTCAGACATGTACTCGTACACAAGGGCCTTGTACTGCATGTCCCTGCAATAGCCGATCAAGGAAACGAGATTCTTGTGATGGATCTTAGCTAAGGTTTGAGCCTGCACGAACAAAACAAAAAGATCAATTAATGCATTACAAGGATAAGCCGGTAAACCCAAAAACTTGTTTAGCATCCGTTACAGTTCACCGGATCACTCCCACCTCTGCCAGAAATTCTTGTTCTCCTTGTTTTGAAGATTCAGACAGCAGCTTGACAGCCACCTGGGTGCCATTATCCAAGAAGCCACTGTAGACTTTCCCGAACCCTCCTTTGCCGATCTCTTGCCGGAAGCCTTCTGTCACAGCTTCCAGCTCCGCCTAGACCCGAGATTGCGATAATCCCATGCTCGCCTTGTTCGGTGGCCTGAGGATGTCTCTTAATGTTGTTCCTTGAGAAACAAAGCACCCTAACCAGTGTTACTAAATATAACAAGAATTCACACTAACTACTCCAAAAAATGTTGTGGGTCTCTGAGACTCTAATATTCTCTTACCCTTCCTTCTCCTAAGCATGCAAAGCAGTACTGACAGAAGCACAATGACCAACAGTGAAACTATCGGAATAGCAACATAGACGGCAACCTTAGAGTTTTTCTTCTTTTCCGGTGGCTGACACAATTCGCCGTTAGTGCACAGATTTAGAGTGTTTCCATATCTGGAGAAAGAAATATATTTCCATTAAGACTTGAGACTCATAATTTGAAAGGGACGATGCTCATGTTATCATGTACAAACCTAAGTGTTAGAGAACCATCTTGCATTCTTTTCAGAAGCCCTGAAGGAATTGACCCGCTGAGATGATTACCTGTCAAATCTCTAAAAGAAAAAAAAAGTTGCTTAGTTCAAATCAAATAATTCATTAAGAGACAATGAACATGGAAAATACGTTTAGTCTAAAAAACATGGAAAATACACAAAAATAATTTCTTACAGAATGTGAGCGATGACAACTGCGAAAAGGTTTCAGGAATTGAGCCAGTCAGATTATTGCGTGACAAATCCCTGCAAATTAGTAGAGTGGTCGGTAAAGAAACAAATCACTTCTGAAGATATACAATGGCTTAGCAGTCTCCTACTTACAAGTGTTGTAGACCTTTGAGGGTGGCAAAAGACGATGTCAAATTGCCACTTAGACCACTGGAGGATAAATTCCTGCAACGTACATTTATGTACAGCAGCTCAGATAATTTCAGTTGGCAACACAGAAAAAAAGACATTCCATGCGAAATTTACACTCACAAGCCTGTGATAGTTGGTGTTGCCGAAACGGCATAGCTACAACCCAATCCGTTCCATGCCAAATTTTTGGGCACGCACGGGTCGCCCATCCAGTTCTTCTTCAGCTGGTACTTGCCTCTGATCACCCTGATGGCAGAAACTGTTGCATTTCGCAGCAGAAGCAACACAAAATTCTATCAGCCGAGATATATACAGAATTCTACTGAGCCATCCATGCATACACATGCATGCATTTGAAGCTGAACAATAATCGATTTTCTTACCGTCTTGGGCGGTGGTGGGCATGCCGGCGGTGGGCACGACGCGGAAGACCTCGATGGCGTTGAGGATGGGCGGGAGCGTCGAGTTGGCCGTCCCCTTGATCGACAAATTGTACTTATGGAAGCCGTAGAACGCATCGGGATTGTAGATGGAGTTGGAGTAGAGGTACTGCGGATTGAAGCCCTCGCCGATCGAGAACAGGCCGTTGACGGTGACGTACTGCTGCCGCGCGGCGCCGGGTGGGAGCAGCTTCAGCTCGGAGACGTGCAGACACTAGTAGAAAATAGAGCATTGAGCCAAGCACATTGGAACCGGATGTGATACAAACCGGTTCTAAAGGTTTTCTCATTTTTTGCAGTAACTGCGGGACCCGCTGTCAGATCCTTTAGCACCGGTTTATAATACAAACCGGTCCTAAATCCCTCCCCTAAACCCTATATTCCACCCCGAGCTCAGCTCCATTTTTTCCACCTCGAGCTCAACTCCATTTTTGCTCTCTCCTTCCTCTTGTGAGCTCTAATCCATCCCCATTTTTCTCCACCATTTGTCAAGATTGTTGGTACCCATCGGTTCTACGTTTAGCATCAACATTTCCTCTTCCGGCATTGTAAGTTTTGCTCGTTTTCTTACTCATTTCATTTTTGTTGTGCTAGCTAGGTGTTTGATGAAATGACTAAGCTAGAATTTGTTATTCATTTGTTATGTATACAATTTGAGCTCAAATTTAATTATGATTTGTGGTTTTTTTTTAGTGTCGTGCGACTTGTCCCCTTCCTCACCGCCGTCGATCGCCCCGTCACCGACACATCCTTCGTGAGCCTATTGTTTTTATTTACCAAAACAAATTTTGATTTTTATGATTTACATATTTACTTGTATATAATTTTCTTATTGTGTAAGATTTTTTTTATATATATATAGCGCCATGGTTTTGATATCCGTCCCCGTTGGCCCTCGTCCAATCCATGATTTGGATGTGGTATATTATCTTTTATACCTACATATTTTCATTTCCTGATTATATGACAATTAATTACGCCGACCAACTTGACATAGATATTTTTATCTAGGAGGTAGTGGAACCGGAAATGCCAATCGACCCTACTGTTGAGAAGTTATACTTAGTTGAACAAGAAAATGTTGACTTGAAAGAAAGATTGAAAAAAACTGAAGAAATGTTGGAAAAAACTGAAAGAGAGAAGATGACCTTGGAAAAGGTTCTTGCCGGTGTCCTCGATGGTCACAAGAGCGAGATGGACGCAATGCGCCTGAAGATTAGAAAGATTAGAAAATATGCAATTAGTAAAGAGGCTTGGTATCATTATGTCGTCGGGTCAATTGTTACCTTTGTTGCGATTTTGATCGCATTTGTTGTTGTTTTTAAATGCATTAATTAGAAAGAGTTTTTATGGATGGTTTCAGTGTGTAATTTTATGAGAACTATATATGTATGATCACTACGCTAGTTTGGTTTGAACGTGTGATGAACTTTTTGTATTAATTAATTAATTTAGTCATGATGATTTAGCATAATGGTTGTTGATTAATTTATATAATGCAGATGAACCGGCAATGGATGTACAGTGATCGACGTCGTCCCGAATTCCTTAATGGCATGCATAGTTTTCTCAATGTGGCTGAGAAAAACAGGCAGAATAGATTTATTTTTTGTCCATGTAAAAAATGCCAGAATAAGAGGAATTTCCCTAGCTCAAGAACCATACACACCCACCTGTTGCAAGAAGGCTTCATGCTTAGTTATTTTTGTTGGACCAAGCACGGAGAAAGAGGAGTTGTAATGGAAGACAATGAAGAAGAAGAGGATAATGATAATTATCCTATGCTCGGTGAACACGGTGATACTGAATTGGGGGAAGACGAGCCTGAACTTGAGGACATTGTTGATGAGTCTGATGATGATCTTCGTCAGGTCATTCGTGAAGAACAGATAAACTGCGCAAGTGAAAACGAGAGGTTGAAGTTGGAGCGCATGTTAGAAGACCACAAAAAAATTGTTGTACCCAAATTGCGAAGATGGCCAGAAAAAGCTGGGCACCACCCTGGAATTGCTGCAATGGAAGGAAAAAAATGGATTATCTGACACAGGATTTGAAAAGCTGCTAAAAATAATGAAAAAGATGCTTCCAAGAGATAACGTGCTGCCCTGCAGTACATACGAAGCAAAGAAGGTTGTCTGCCCTCTAGGATTGGAAGTGCATAAGATACATGCATGCATCAATGACTGCATCCTCTACCGCGGTCAGCACGAGAATTTAAATGCCTGCCCGGTATGCGGTGCATTTCGGTATAAGATTAGGCGAGATGACCCTGGTGATGTTGAGGGCGACGATCGCCCCAGGAAGAAGGTTCCTGCCAAGGTGATGTGGCATGCTCCTATAATACCACGGTTGAAACGTTTGTTCCGAAACAAAGAGCATGCCAAGTTGCTGCGATGGCACAAAGAAGACCGTAAGGAAGACGATATGCTGAGACACCCCGCTGATGGGTCGCAGTGGAGAAACATCGATGATAAGTACGAGGACTTTGCACGTGACGCAAGAAACTTAAGGTTTGGTGTGAGTACAGATGGCTTGAATCCGTTTGGGGAGCAGAGTAGTAGTCATAGCACCTGGCCCGTGACTCTATCTATCTATAACCTTCCTCCTTGGTTATGCTTGAAGCGTAAGTTCATTATGATGCCAGTGCTTATCCCAGGGCCGTCGCAACCCGGCAACAACATTGATGTGTACCTGAGGCCACTGGTTGATGAACTTTTAGAGTTGTGGGCTGACAAAGGTGTACGTGTGTGGGACGAGTACAAACAAGAGGAATTTGACCTACGAGGGTTGCTGTTTGTAACCATCAATGATTGGCCCGCTCTTAGTAACATCTCAGGACAGTCAAACAAGGGATACAGCGCATGCACACACTGTTTAGGCGAGACTGAAAGTATACATATAGGCAAAATGTGTACCCGGGGCATCGTCGGTTTCTTCCAGACAGGCATCCCGTAAGAAAGAAAGGAAAGCATTTCAAAGGCGAGGCAGATACACGGAGGAAGCCAACCCTCCCTAAAGGTACTGATATATATGACATGGTCAAAGATATAAAAGTAATCTTTGGTAAGGGTCCTGGCGCACAATCTATTCTGGATTACGCTGACAACCACGTAGCCATGTGGAAGAACAAATCTATATTCTGGGAACTACCCTATTGGAAATACCTAGAGGTTTGCTCTAAGATCGACGTGATGCACGCGACGAAAAATATTTGCGTGAACCTGCTAAACTTATTGGGCGTGCATGGGAAGAAGTCGAGAGATACACCAAAAGCACGGCTGCACCACCAACGTATGCACGAACGAGACGACCTGATGAATCCAGAGAATTTCAAAGGTCCTGCCAGCTACGCTCTTACCAAGGAAGAGAAGGAGATCCTTTTCCAAGTCCCGAGTAGTATCAAGATCCCGTCTGGCTACTCGTCGAACATAAAAGGAATACTAAACCTGGAAGAGAAAAAGTTCCAAAACCTTAAGTCTCATGACTGCCACGTGATCATGACCCAGTTACTTCCGATTGAATTGAGGGGGCTTCTGCCAGAAAACGTGCCAGTACCCATTGTGAAGCTATGTGCATTCCTCAACGCAATTTCTCAGAAGGCAATCGATCCACCAACTCTACCAAGTTTACAGAAGGACGTGGTCCAATGTCTTGTCAGCTTCGAGTTGGTGTTCCCACCAACCTTTTTCAATATTATGACGCACCTCATAGTTCATCTAGTCCAAGAGATTTCCGTTCTCGGTCCTGTATTCTTACACAATATGTTCCCCTTTGAGAGGTTCATGGGAGTCTTGAAGAATTATGTTAAAAACCGTGCTAGGCCAGAAGGAAGCATGGTCAAGGGCTATGGAACAGAGGAGGTCACTGAGTTTTCTGTTGACTTTATTCCTGACCCGAACCCGATCGGTGTTCCTCAGTCGCGCCATGAGGGGAGACTGCGTGGAAAAGGCACGCTAGGAAAAAAATCAACAACATGTATGGACGAGCAATCTTTCACTCAAGCACACTACACAGTTCTAGTTAATTCCAGCTTGGCGGCTCCATATATCCAGGAACACAAGGATATTTTACGCTCGGAATACCCGGAGCAACTTGAAGATTTCATTGCTAAAGAACACGCGAAGACTTTCGGCGGTTGGTTGAAAAGACGTCTCATTAATGACAACATTGTTGAAGATGAGCTATACTTGTTGGCCAAGCAACCATCTTCGAATGTATTGACCTTTAAAGGGTATGACATAAATGGTAACATATTTTACACGGCCGACCAAGATAAAAAGAGCACCAACCAAAACAGTGGCGTCCGGTTTGATGCAAAAGATGACAACGGGCAAAGGGTCACATACTATGGTTACATAGAGCAGATATGGGAACTTGACTACAGACCTTCCTTTAAGGTCCCTTTGTTCTGGTGCAAATGGTTCAACCTGTCAGACGTGAAGGTAGACCCGAAGTACGGAATGACAACAGTGGATCAGAAGAATCTTGGGTACGGCAATGATCAATTCGTCCTAGCCAATGATGTGGCTCAGGTTTTCTATGTGAAGGACATGTCTAGCAGACCGAGAAAAAGAAAAGATAAGGAAGCGAATACATCAGACGATGAGCCAAGGCGCCACATAGTTCTTTCAGGGAAAAGAAACATCGTGGGAGTCGAGGACAAGACAGACATGTGAGAAGATTACAATAAATTTGATGAATTCCTCCCTTCAAAGTCAAAGATGATCCAAGCATTCAGTTAAATGATGAAGATGTTCCATGGTTACGGCGCAATCAAAAGAAAGGCAAGAAGAAAAATAGAAACGAATCATCCCTTTAGTTCCGGTTGGGGACACCAACCGGGACTAAATGGGTTAGGGTTTCGTTTGGACCAATCAGATAGAATCACACGGATCGTGTGTTTCTTTCAAGCGTTTGTGAGTCGTTGGATCCGGGGTGTGTTTCTTTCGAGCTGTTGTGAGCCGTTCGATCAGGGCTACGGTGTGTTTCTTTCGAGCTGTTGTGAGCCGTTGGATGAGGGTGTTTCTTAACCGTTGGATCAAAACCCTAGCTCAACACTTTGTGAGCCAGAGGACCCTATATATAGCCCACCTTCATACACCGGTCAGTTCATCGAGCAAATACAAAACATCCGGAGTCGCCATCATACGTCCTGCCGTGCATTTGGTATGCATATATGCACCCAGTAGCCACGGTAGGGCTGTATGATGGCGATACCGATTGTTTTATTCTACACCCCCCTTTAAGGTTTGATACATCATATATTCAGTTCATCGAGCAAATACAAAACATCCGGATTCGCCATCATACGTCCTGCCGTGCATTTGGTATGCATATATGCACCCAGTAGACACGGTTGGGCTGTATGATGGCGATACCATTTTTTTTGTTCTACACCCCCTTTAAGGTTTGATACATCATATATTCAGTTCATCGAGCAAATACAAAACATCCGGATTCGCCATCATACGTCCTGTCGTGCATTTGGTATGCATATATGCACCCAGTAGCCACGGTTGGGTTGTATGATGGCGATACCGTTTGTTTTGTTCTACACCCCTTTAAGGTTTGATACATCATATATTCAGTTCATCGAGCAAATACAAAACATCCGGATTCGCCATCATACGTCCTGCCGTGCATCCTCATCATTTAACTTAATGCTTTATTCTTTTAAATAACATTTAGACAATTTTTACATAAAACATGAGAAAATATAAATATGTTGTTATAATATTTGATTTTACAATTTTTTGAGTCTACTTTAATTTTATAAATAAATGTAAAAGAAAATAGAAAAGGGAAACAAAAAAGAAAAATAAAAGAAGAAAAATAAAAGAAGAAACAGGAAAAAGAAAAAGGAAACAAAAAAATTCTTTATATTTTCAAATTAGTTTGAGAAATACCTTATTTTTTATTTTTTAATAGTTTTAAAAGACATTTAGACAATTTTTACACAAAATATGAGAAAATATAAATATGTTTTTATAAATATTTGATTTTACAATTTTTTGAGTCTACTTTGATTTTATAAATAAATGTAAAAGAAAACAAAAAGGGAAACAAAAAAGAAAAATAAAAGAAGAAACAGGAAAAAGAAAAAGGAAACGGAAAAAAGAAAAAAAAATGCGCGCCCCCCTGGACAGGCCTTTAGTACCGGTTGCTATTAACAACCGGTGCTAAAGACCCTTTAGCACCGGTTGTTAACAGCAACCGGTACCAAAGGCCTGTACGGGGGCGCGCAGTCTGCATGTGGCCCCGGATTTGGACCTTTAGTATCGGTTCCTAAAGGGTCTTTAGCACCGGTTGTTAACAGCAACCGGTACTAAAGGTCCAAACAGGGGGCACTTCTCTGTGTCAACACTTAGACAAATTTTGCATCTTCACTTCTTCGCGCGTCTTCTTCCTCCCGGGCGAAGCCCTGCCTCGCCGTACGCCTCCTCGTTGCCGTCGCCTCCTCGCCGCCGTCGCCTCCTCGCCGCCGTCGCCCCGCCGCGCGCCCTCGACGCCGCTTCGTCGCCGCCACCCTCTGCCCCCGACGACGCCCGCCTCGATCGCCCGCGCCCTCGAAGCGACGCGCGCACGCGCCACCGACGAGACGCCGCCGCACGACGTCGCGCGCCTCCCTATGCCCCGACGCCATGCCCACGCCGCCGCCCGACGCCGCCTCCCTCTGCCCGACGCCGCCAGTCCCTCTGCCCCGACGCCGCGCCACCCTCTCTGACGTAGGCGTGACGTCACAGAGGCAGACAGAGGTGAGTTTTTTTTTGTTTTTTTTCTATTTGTATTATAATTAGAGTAATTATAATTAGCAAGTAAATATAATTAGCTAGAATTAGAGTAATTATTATAATTAGAGTAATTATAATTAGCTAGTAATTAGAATTAAGTAATTATAATTAGCTATTAATTATAATTAGCTAGAATTAGCTAGAATTTTGTAGTAATTATAATTAGAGTAATTATAATTAGCTAGTAATTTTAATTAGCTAGAAAAATATACTAACTAGAATTAGAATTAGAAAAATATTTGGACATATAAATTTCGCTAAGTGTCCGATGAAATAATTTCGCTAAGTGTCCGATGAAATAATTTCGCTAAGTGTCCGATGAAATAATTTCGCTAAGTGTCCGATGAAATAATTTTGCTAAGTGTCCGATAAAATAATTTTGCTAAGTGTCCGATGAAATAATTTGGCTAAGTGTCCGATGAAATAATTTTGCTAAGTGTTCTTCATTTTATAAATTTTACTAGCAGGTGTTGAGCTATGGATCCCCAAGAACTTGCACATGATCAGCTCGCGGGAATGGGTGAGGCGGAGAAGGAAAGATACATGTGCCAGATAATTTTTGAAGATGCAATGGCCATATATCATGATGACGACGGTGGACAGTCGTTTAGCAATCAATTTTTGAACGACTCCGGTGACGGAGCTGAGAATATAGAAGATGTAGTAGATGATGACGACGACAACGTCGAGGATGCAGAAGTGCCATCCAGAACAAACTCTGCCAATGTATATCTCAAGTCACTGTTGACGCAACAATTAATTTGTATTGCACTTACGAACGAATCATTATTTTCCCGTTTAGGCGCCCTCCGGAACAGCTAGCGCAAGTACTGAGACTAAGTCGAAACGAGGCCTGGCCGCAAGGTTGAAAGATACCGCAAGGTTCCCGATCGATACAGTTGCTGCTGATGGCAAACCACTGGAGCCTCCCAGAAACTTATCGCAAATTCATAAATCAGTGCGGAGTTGTTGTAACAGACCTGGACCCGATCAACTTAATAGAATGGAATAAGCCGAAGACCGGCGCCAACGTTGGAGCTACTTATGTCGATGACAGATTGAAAAAAATTCTTTGCGACACTGTATGGCTAAAATTCAGCGTAGCGGAAGATAAGAAGAAGAAAGTCGAGGAGTGGGCTTTGAAGAAGATGGCCACACAATTCCAGAGGTGGAAGAAAGACCTGTGGAAGAAATATAAGGACGAAGATCCAATTTTCACTGGGCACCTAGTGAAGATAAGAGACACTTGGGATGATTTTAAGGCGTACAAGAAATCGGGTGTCTTTGCATCCCGATCAGCCACAAATAAGGAGAATACGAAGAAGAAGAAATATCACCATATTTTGGGGTCAGGTGGCTACATGACTGCCCTGCCTAGGTGGCGAAGCTATGAAGATGCGCTTCTGAAAAGAGGTATCATTCCACAGACACATGACTGGCCCGATAGGTCCAAGTTCTGGTTGTTCGCGCATGGGACAACGTTGGACGCTGAGACTGGGAGGATTGTTGCGGAGGGACCATGGTCGGAAAAAATAACAAATGTCATAGCAAAACTAGAGAAGACAATAGAAGCTGTTCGAAAAGGAACTTTTGTTCCCGATAGAGAGAACGACAAGCTGACGAAGGCACTCGGGAACCCCGAAAAGTGGGTACGAACACGAGGCTTTGGAGCCACTACCCCGTGGATCCAAGGGTTTCCAGCAGACCTTGGCACTTACAGAAGTCGTGGTAGAAGCAAGAAGAAGGCGCTGGAACGGATATCGACATTAGAAGAGAAGGTGGCGTTTCTCTTGGAGAAAGGGGGACACCCTGTACCTGACACTGAAGAGGAGGTAGAACATCGTCCTCCACCTGATCAGCTGCAAATAGAAGACGATCCTGTAGCAGATGCCGTCCCATCTCAGCATTGAAGCTGCATGGGTTCCACGCAGCTGCAGCTAGAAGACGGTCGTGCAGTCAAACCGTCGGCGCCTCACTACCCCGTGGATGATATCGCGGAGAAGACAAACTGTGAGATACATATGCCAATGGGGAACATATCCTTCAGGGTGGCGTCAGGCTATGCTTTACCGAATCAACCTGGAGCAACCTACCATGGTGGTCAGATTCCAGCATCCCATGCTCGTGTCGGGTTGTCAACAATTACGCCGGGATGCCATTCAGTTGAGCTCCATATTCCTGGAGGTGAAGGCGAGAAGACACTGGGAGAAATGGAGCTTGGTATCATCTTCTGGAATAAGAAACACATCGTGTTTCCTAACGCGGCGCCAAGGCCATCGACTCCTCCAGGTACAAATGCACCACAGCCATCAATTACTAAATGTTGCACCACATGTAAGCCTATTTTTAATAGTTTTTTCACTTTCGTACCGAGAATGCACGACCTCCAAGTCCACCCCACAACGAAGATTGGGAGCCCGAGGGGAGGGTCCATCGCCCGTGCACTCCCGTGAGCCGACGGATGCGCCCACTACGGGTACGGCAAAGCGGAAGCTGCAGTTCAGAAGAAATGGGATTCCTCCCAAGAAGAGACCAAGGAAACCCAAGAAAGTCGAGACTCCCCCGACGTTACCAGGCCTGATGAATCCGGAGGAACTAGCCGAGGCCGTGAAAGCCAAAAACTCTAAAGAACATCCCAAAGTGGAAAATTGAGCGGCCCATCGACAACTTATATTATCCTGCACTGCCGCCACCGCCGCCCCTTTCAGACTATGAACGGTACATTGAAAAGATGCACACCGGACAGTTGAAGCAGGCGGAGCAGATGAAGCAGGCGGAGCAGACGAAATGCGGAAAACAAGTTCCCCAGCTCGGACAACAAGAAGCACGGTCAATTCCCCCGCTCAAGGTGTTATCTGACCAGGCTTAAGTGTCCGGTCCACGCACGGGCGACGTGGGTTACGCTATTGCTGATGTGGTATATAAATATAAGCCCGAGCACCCTCTGGTCGAAAATCCTACTGCTCTAATAACCCAACTACGGAATTTACATGATTGGTACTTGGAGGCCGCAAGGCAAAAGAGAGACTGTATCATGGCGGCAGTTCAGGATCAACACTACTTCAGAAAGTACGGTGTGGAGCTTGGGTTCGATGAATTCTTCCAGATGTACAATCAACGTGCCCTCGACAAGTCTATCCTCAGCTGCTACTGTTTGTAAGTGATTTATTTGTGTAATTTAATTATTTAGTTAAGCTCGCGTTCATTGCCCGTATAATTATCACTCACGACATTCTTTTTTGTACGCTACTATGCATAATGAAGATTCGTGAATGCAGGCTGGCAGGAATCTAGGACTTTGGGTTCATTGACCCGTATTCGTTTCATCAAGACACAATAGAAAAGTTCAACAAGGATACACCGGATGATTTGCTAAGGTTTTTGAAGCGACAAAGTACCCAAAAAGAAATACTTTGGCCCTACGGATTCAAGTGAGTGTTATTGTCTTGTAGACATTCCATTTTGCTTACCTGATGTTAAGTGTAATTGATGAGTATGCATATGACTGCGTGTGTACACGTGCGCAGGTCCCACTTCATATTGTTCATCATTATAATCGGACAAGTTGAAGTCTGGGACTCGTTAACCTGAGACGCTGACACATGAAAGAGCGCGCGTCAGATGCTTCAAAGGTATACATATATCGGCCTCTTTCGTTCACCGGACTCTTTTTCGTTCATTTCCTGATATCAAGTAAGTAATAATTAACTCTTGTATTCATTTTTCTTTTGTCGGCCAGGGTTTGGCAAATGTTCATCAAGTAAGAACCCGGTACATGGGCAGACAAGCTCCACTTTCAGATTAACAAAGTAAATAGTACTACGTACCCTGGTTTCAATACCATTACCATTCTCTTGATTATTATTAATTTGACTGAATTATGTTCTCGTATATAGAAAGTCCCGCAACAACCCAGGGAACTGATTATTGTAGATACTACGTTTGCGAGTTCATTCACAGGATTATCAATGAGAAATCCCGTACTTCCAGAAATTTAGAGGTATGTAACCGGATCTTCACAACTTTATTTATGTTGCCATCAATTATTTTTAGTTTTGTTCATAACTTAATTGTTTTTATCTACTTCTTTTAAAGATGCAACGAAAGCGGGCGATGCTCAAACCAATCCAACGTTGCAAGGCAGTTGCAGAGGAATTGGCAGGATTTCTCCTCACGCAAGTCATAGATGAAGGCGGAGAATTTTTCCATCCTATGAACCAATAGCCAGCTCCCTTCTCTATGCAAGTATACAGCTATTGAAAACGAACTTCAGATTATGTAATGCTCGGTCGAGTACTTCGTGTTACATGTATATATATATGTACTTTTATTTGGTGCATCAACATTTAACCGGAAACACGAAATCGGAAACACTTAACCGCAAACACGGAATCGGTGTTTCCGGATACGTATTTCCGATTACGTGTTTCCGATTCCGTGTTCGTAAAAAACAAAATACGGACACACGGAATCGGAAAGACTAAACGGAAACACGTAAACGGAAACCCTGAAAATACGGAACACGCCCTAAACCCTAAACCCTAAATACGGAATCGGAAACCCTGAAAATATAAGGAAAAAAAAAGAAAAAAAAAGCTTTACGACCGGTTGGGGTTACCAACCGGTTCTAAAGGTCCTCCGCCTGCGCGCGCTCTTCGGTGCCCACGTGGAGGCCTTTAGCACCGGTTGGTGACAGACCGGTTCTAAAGGGGGGGCCTTTAGTCCCGGATACGTAGCACCGGATTTGTATCCGGGTCCAAAGGCCCTTACAAACCGGTGCTAATGCCCTGTTCTCCACCAGTGAGGATGCGGATGTACCCGGGCGCCAGGTCGTTGGTGCTGGGCTCGGCGTCCCAGCTGAATTCGATGGGCGTCACGGCCGTCTGCATCACCGCAGACGGCGCCTTGAAATCGTCGTCGTCGATGTTATGCACCTTTTCCATCTTCGTGATCTCCGACCACTCCGTGGTACTGCTCCACGAGATCCATAGTGTTACACGCAATAGCAAAACAACGATGAAGTTAAACAAAATCTAATCAACGGGGACACGAGATTTTAACGTGGAAAATCCTTCCAACAAGGAAGATAAAAAACCACGGACGCCAGCCAGCAATAATTCACTATTTCGGGTGAGGTTACAAACACGCCGGGATTTACAATGTGTGGCTTATCCCGTGCGGCGGCTTACAAGAGGTATATAAAGGCGGTCCTGACCTAACTAGGTCGGTAAGTGTGAATCCAACTCGAACTCGGTAACAACTCAACCGTACCGCGGGCGGCTGCCGCCCCCTGCCGTGCACTCCGGCGACGGGCCTCCGCGTAGCGGAGGCCGAACTTTCCTTTATCTCCATATGAATTTGGATCACCACAAAATAACACATACACGGTCGTACGGGTCGTCGGGATACCGGATGACCGTGATGTCGGTCGGACCGAGGTTGCTCCTGAAGACGAGGACGAGGCCCTGCGTGGCGTTGGCCATCCTGTAGAGCGAGTTCTTGAGGGGCCTGAGGTTGAGGCTGGAGATAAGGCATCCCCGAGCCTGTGTTCACTAGGCACACATGCGCCGAGTTGCCGGGAACGACGGCCATCACCTCCACGGTGTAAGGCATGTCGGCGTCCCAGATGTTCACGGTCGTCCAGTAGTTGACGCCCAGATAGAGGTCAAATACTGGTGGTCTGTTGAGGTTGTCGTAGTTGCCATACCAGAAGTTGGCCCGGATGAGGTACTTGAGCCCGGACACGAGGGACCGGAGCGTGTAGCAGTTCCGCGCGCTGGCTCCAGCGAAGCTGCGCACAGCGTGCCAGCCCCTGCCCATTGACGGCTTGATGTACTAGACCGACATGTTGTAGTTGGTGCCGGTGTCGATGAAGCTGGCGTCCGAGACGATCTTAAGCTGTGTGGCCATCTTCGCCCAAGTGGGTTGCTAGCCAATCCCCCTTCGCCCACCACGCTACCACCCACTCATACTTACGTAAAATTCTCACCAGATATACCCCCATTCTTTTCCAGCTTACCTCCTGTGTGGTTCACAACGGTTCCTCCACCTTCTTTTGGCAAGACCGTTGGCTGCTCAATGAGCTTCTTGCCGTTGCTTTTCTGGCCCTCTACTCCCACCATACTAACCAATTTGACTTTGTAAAGAATGTTCTGCAAAAGGGGGTCGAAGTGGACCTCCGGAATAGGCTAACCAATGCGGCTGCAGGACAGCTAGTTTCTCTCTCTTTGTTGTTGCAAGACTTCTCGCTCTCGGATGGTGTGGACCGTCGCACGCTCATGGATGGGTCCCCCTTCTCTACAAGAAGGGCCTATGCGGCCATGAACTCGTCATCACCTAATCTGAATGCCCACCAAGTGTGGACATCTAGAGTCCCGGCCAAAGTCAAGATTGTTGGTTGGTTGTTCTCGCTCGATAGGCTAAATACTCGAGAAAACCTGCAACACAAATATATCCTGGACTACTCCACCTGCCCAAGATGCCTAGCACACATGGAAGACAGGGAGCATTTGTTCTTCCGCTGCCCAAAGACACACCTCATCTGGACCACTATTGGCTTCCAGTTTCATCAAACCTCCGCTGACAATATTTGGGCAGCCAATCTGCCTAATGGACTCCCTCGCGCCATCTGGACTTCCATGGACTTGATCACATTATGGAAAATCTAGGACGCAAGGAACGCAATGGTCTTCAGGTCGATTGACCAACCTTGTAATTCTACTATTAGTAACAATATTCAGGACTTGACATTATGGTCGCACCGTTTTAAAATAACAGAAGATCGAGAGGCCGTCGATCTGTGGCGTGCCCATCTCTCCCTCTGTACAGGCCCGGTCCTGAGATTTCGGAGGCCCGGGGCGACAATAAAATTTAGGGCCTCTTAGCACAAAATAGAGATAAGACAAATAAACCAAGACACTTTGTCCGTAAATTAACCATTTTCGATCACGTACCTCTCTATTGTTCATTCTTCTAGAGTAATAGGCATACAGAATATGCCTTGGCTTGGCATTTAAATGAAAAGTAACATTATCTTCTCTACTCATATTAACTAAGGTGTCCTTGTTTAGTTATAAGAGTAGCCCAATTATTGTTAAAGGTTTCAAAATAAAATAAGAAGAGTAGCCTAATTTGTGGGATCATAAATATCAACATGAACCGGTTTTATCAACACTAGCAGATTCTATATGGGATGCATTAAATACATGCTCATGATCACTCACATTGTTGCCATCCGAGTTGATGTGAATATTTGTCTTCTGCGAGGATATCATCTTCTAGATTAATTCTCTCACGAGAGTTAGGACTAACTCATTCGGATTTCTTGAAGTTCTCGTGTTGATCCTGTTTTCGATCTCATATTTTCTCTTATTTTGTGCAACATCTGACTAAGACTTCATAATAATTCTGAAAATAAAATAAAAACAGTAATCGAAACTATAAACAATCTATAGCGAAAACTACAGGATCAAAATTAATCAATCAGTATAAGTCAGGTGTCGCGGCGCTTGGGCGGTCGAAATCAGGGGAACCGGCTAATTATGAAATCAGGTAATTAGGAAGATGCCAAATGATGTGGTGAATGTGGCGGCCGAGACGAGAGGCGAGCGCAGGAAGAACAAAGGTGACGGGAGATCTGGCGGTTTCTTATCGGATGAATGTGAGCGGCAGCTAAAAAAGATAATTGAGCGATAGCTTCATAGTCCAGGACGGACTTGCGGATGCAAGTGAAGCTGAAGCCACGAAGGGCCCAACTGCCACTTGGCTCAGTTATTTCAGGTACGGAATAGCTGAACAGGCTTTGTTGCCCTTTTACCAATGTTTTTACATGCTAAATACAGACTACGTATAGTATTAACTAAAACTATACGTTCCATGGACTACGGCTCCTCTCAGCCCATCTGCACATCCGCTGCCACTGCTTGTGGGCCCAATTATGCTTTCTTGCGCGTACGACTCGTGAGCACTTGTCTCGTTTGACTATCCTCATTTTCCCAAAGAGCTCAGCCCTATCCTCTTCCTCCATCTCTCATGTCCACATCGCCGGCAGCGGCGGTGGCCGAGCGTTGGGCGGAGGCGGCGACCGCGCAACGCCGCTCCATATATTTTCTCTTCCCGAGGTTGCTGCTCTCCTCTATCTTTGTAGCCACCGAGGGGCCCATGCCTGAGTTCATCTCCGTCCAACCTCTTCTTCTTGACCATGTTTGGTTGAGGACAAAAGCGGGAGGAGGGAGGCGGCGATGTCTGTGCCGGCAGAGCAGGTGGTGGCGATGTGCGCCGCTGGGATCCAACCCCTCTCACTCTCACCGGCACCGGCGGATGCACGGCGTCACTTGAGATCCTTCCATTCCGAAGGCGGCCGGTCTCCTCTCTGTTTCCCTTGCTGATGTGCCTTTACTGTATGAGCTCCTCCCTGTCAGACCTCAAATCTCACCGGCTGCTGCACCGCTTCGAAGGTGTGGGTGGATCGTTGGTCCTTGCCCCTCAGCTGGTTTTCGGTAAGATGTTGCAACTCCAGTTTTTCCTTATGGTGATTGGTCATTTCGATGTTCTGATTTTTCTTCAGCCTGACATGATTCTATATATAAAATAGCATACTACAGGTTCCATTCAGACCACAGACCTTGCAATGACGTAAACATTTCACAAATAAGAGAGAAGCAAGGTAATGTTTCTCAGAGCTAACCCATCGTTTTTTGAGTACTCATCCTGCCACAAAAGGGAGGAAATATATATTAGATAAGCATCATTCAAGTATCCTGAAATAAACGTAGTAAGGCAAAAGAGATAAATAAATATGCTTAGGTAGACAGAGACATCTAACAGATCTTCCTTTAATTGTAATCAGAATAATCATACCTCAAAAGACTCTGCAAGAGAAGAAAGGATTCTGGTCCATACCAACCAAGCATGTCATGCCTGCAACAGAGGCTGCAAATATAGCAGCATACCTGCAGCCACGAAATAACATATTCTATTAGTTTGGTAGTAAGAGCCATCTGTTAGTTCACCAACTTCCTATCTTAACCTATAACAAATAGATATTTTTCTGAACAAGGAACCTACAATTATGATTTTCCTGACAAGTTCTGGAAAATGTTGACAAGTTTCAAAGAAGTCAAATAAGTTTGTGTGGGTTCTTGATTATTTTTTGTTTGTTGGCCTTATTCGTCATAGGCAACGGCGTCATCTCTGTTGCTTTGGCCGGACGGCCGGAAGATCTTGCAACTACTATCAGTCGTGTACACAAAGGGCATATGCGCAAGCTCTTGCATTATATATTAGGTTTGTTGAGTTTCTTTGGTTGTTCTTGATGTAAGTAGATTCCTTTGTTTAATCACGCAAAGTCAATTCAGTTCATCCTTGATGCTTATTTTCTGTTAAATTTGTTTTGAATGGTACATGCATGACCAGTCATATTGTACGTGTGGTTTGAAAATGCTACTGGACTGTATTTAGGTCGAGAATGAAATTGTGAAGGCCATAATTTAAGAGCTGCACAACCTGCATAATCTTAGATTGTATCGTTCATTGCGCCATAATTTGATCTTTGGCTTCCCCAAATTTTCATTCATACAAATATTTGATTATGTTACAACAGTTTTGAAGGCGGAAAGAATTGAAATAAATTTTATTGACTCCAAGAAAAGGTATGATCTATTGGACTAATTAAAGGTTGTTAATTACCATGTATAATACAAATCTCTATTTATGTAAGCACCAATAATCCAATCAGCAAAGTATTGTAGTGTGTGTACAAAAGTGCGTTCATACCGAGTAGCACAATTCTTTACTGAACAGCTTAGGACAGCTTAGAAACCTGGCATTTTTAACACATATTTCATTTGCCGTTATCTATTTTTATCCACTTAAGTGTAATCAATTGTTGGCCTCATAGGAGTATTACTGATGCCAATATTGAGGCTGCATTTGGTAATGCTCCCGCTGCCCCTCCCATCAAAGTGGTGACAAGCCTACAACCAGAAATATTCTTCTAATATGTAAGCTCCGTGAATGACACGCCTCCTGAGGCACCTCCGCGCGCCGTTTACAGTTAGGGCCACAATTGAGAGAGACTGAGAGGCTACGTCTACAACGGCGTAGAGTGAAAAAATCCCTCGCACCGCTCACAATCACACGGTCGCACCCTCAAACCCCGCAAGGCTCAACAAACAGGGTGTAGCCTGCGGCCGCGTCTTCTTCCTAGGCTTTGGACTAGATAGCCTGGATTGCTCACCGCCCGGCTTCCTTTCCGTCATCCCGTGGAGCTCGCCCCCTAATCCCCAGATCCGCCCCTGCCCTCTACGCTCTGCTCATCATGCCGCCCTCCTATCCCCATGTGAGGCCTGCAGGAGACACATCTTGCTGACCTCAAATCGGTTGACTTTCTTCTCGGCGCCGCACGCCGGACGAGGAGGCCGTCCTCAGCTATCTGAATAGATCAGCCTTCTCCACTTGCTGCTACGGGCATGTTCACCAGCGGCCAGAGGGCGAAGCCGAGCGAGCGAGCACATTTGGAGAAGGAGCACTTGGGGAAGTTGAAGAAGGAGAGGATACCGTGTCGTGAGGTGGAGAATGTCGCAAACTGTAGGCTAGGACCAAGATCTATGTCATCATTGCTGGTAGAAGGATGGGCAAACTTCTGGGAGAAGCTGAACATGATCTGCAGCCTGCAGCCCTCTTGCCGTTGTTGCCGTATGTGCAGCTTTCGCTGTTTGATGATAGGTACTACCATGACACACAAGAGATTTTATGCTCACTTGCTTAGATGGTGTTTATAAACCTTACTTTTTCATTGTTCAGGCTGAAATTATTGGGGAAACACCATTGAATTCTTCTTTAGGTGCTACTATCCTTGCCCTCCTGAATTCTAATTTTGGTGTTTAGAAGTCAGAGGAAGAGGAAATTGGAGCGTTTTGTTGTGGATGGTAAGTCGGTACCTTGATATGGTGATATATTGGTATCATTTTGAGAAAAATGAGTGAAATTGAAAGGTGATCCATGAAGTATTATTTTAGTCATTTATCTATCATACAGACTTGAAGAAAAATTAGTGTTATAGAAATATGAAATTTTTGAAGCCATCCTCTTATAAACTGCAGTGATATTTGGTGATAAATGACAAAGTGGATGGAGGAGACTATTGTAGATGAATCGTGAAAAAATAGATATCGACCTATGCATGAAGGTCACCACTAGGTCATGTAGCTCTCATGTTCTAGGAGCAAGATACCAAAACCTTCACTATATATCAGTCAATTTAGGCGTTTCTTGGTTTTATAGGTATCATTATGTGACTCTTGGGTGATTCAACTGGCCAATGAATATCCAGTTGCATACTTATTTCTTACTGCTCTTTTGAAGTATACTTTTATCATATATAAAATATCACATAGATAAAAAGTTGTTGTCGGTCCAAATTTTAATCCCACATGCGGTGACATGACAAGAGTTTTAGGATTTTCTATTTTCGCAGCAAGTCCCTCATCTGTGCTTTACATTTTCTCATTAATATTCACAAAATTGGAATTGGGCACCAAAAATACATACATTGTTTTTTTCTTGTGAAAATCTCGAGAAACAATCAATCATGGTAAAAATTGCCGTGCTATTCTTTGATACTACTCGGCACAGAATCCCAATGGTGGTATGCTTACGAAGTAGGTTATTAGGAATATAAAATTAGCAAATTATTGAAAAATATATTACAGTGATTCCCTACGGACCACTATATGTTGTAACTCCCCATGGCGTGCCCTCCGCCCTCCTAGGGTTTGGACTTGGTGACCTCGACCCAGGCCATGGTTGGGTTACCGAGGTGCAGCACGAGGCCTTTCCCTGCATCGTACATTATTTATTCGGTTCTTGCTCATGATCATGGTTGCTTCTTGGGATAGTTCATGTTCATTGTCAGGATTTGGTTTCACTCCCTGCTCACTTATGAGACTCAGTTTTCAGTCCATGTTATAATTGTTGAATTGATGTTGTAGCTTGATAGATTAAGTGCGGTTGTTGGGTTCCTCACATTAGTGTAAGCTTGCATTGTAGATCCAGATCCGCTTTCCTTTTTATTGTTTATTTTAGAAAAATAAGATTTGAAGCCACTTGTTCCATTGTAACTCCAGGTTCGCTTTCCGTTAGATAAAGTTAAGCGGTTGAATTAGGAAAGTAAAATTGTGTACATATTTTCATTTTGCAAATGATGGACACTAATTCTTATATGTATACAATCTATTGAGACCCATATGCCATTCAGCAACTTTGTGGGAAAACAGTGATCCATGTCCATTAGAAATTTGTTGGAAAAACATGGGGCCAACTGGGTGACCTGACCAAAATGCACTTTTGTAGGCATACATGGGTTATTTGAAGATGATTAGCGAGAGATTTAGCAACCAATATAATAGGGAGAAGGAGGTTTAATAAATGATGTAGCACTACCTATTAATTTTACATTAAGTAAACGAGCTTGCTGAAAAATTATATTACCACTAGATTTATATCATACATTTCCATTTAAATGGTTATGTTTTTTACTAAAGGAAATGACTAATTGGTTCATTTCTTCTTCTTTCTACACTTATTCTTGCTTTGGTTGCCAGAATTAAAGTATCTGACGGTCTAAATACACATGCAGAAAGTTAGTTGGTCTATAGTTGTTCCCTGATAATTGTAACCTGCTAGGCCGTCTAATCATTGTTACCCTTTGGTGCTTCCCTACATGTTTTGTTGCCTTTCCGAGGTTACTATGATCTGGTTGCTTTACCACTAGGTGTTCTATCATTTGATGGTTCCTTTGCCACTAAATAACCCTGGTAGTTCTGTAGTTGAGCTCATTGCTCTCCTGCCTAACCAGATGCCTTGTGCTTCAAACATTTTTTTTTGTTTGGTTCATGATCTATAAACCATGAAAATTTGTAATGGCCATCCCGAACTTTAATTGATACCATAATTGGTGGAAAGGAGCTATTGATTGAAAGGAGGATACTGAGAATTGTCGCCTGTAGAAGGTAATATGTAACTCATTCTGTCCACCTGATGGGCAATTGTTAGTTTTATTCCTCTGCTTTCTGAAGTTTCTATAGTTACAAAACTTCTTGATGTCTCATCATGAACGGAGTCATGGAGGATTGTGTGCTAGACTAATACCATCATAGGTAGTAAGGAGAATTTTGGGCTTCCATCGTTGTACACCTGCTCATATGTTCTTTTTGCTAATTAATATAGTTGTTTATCCCTATCATTTATGCATCTATGAAATTTTGTGCATGCCTCTCTTCCTCCTTGCCTGGAGGTTGTAGCGTTGGTGCTTCTCTGGTTCAGAGTAACGCAATACGAGCTGGTACAGTTGCTGGCTGTGTGTGCCTCGGTAGAGGTCTGACAGGAGCGACATACATGAGGAGAGAGGACATGGTCGCCGGCGGTGCGCCCAAGCCGAAGACGCTCCGGGACCCTCATCTCATATCCATTTCCATATGCAGGAGTAAGTGCTTTCCTGATATGATAAATTATTTTTTGTGCTCCGGAGCATATATAAAAGATAAGTTGATCAACACTCTTATCTAATATTTCGCATATGATTAATTGTTGTGGAAATGCTTATATTCACAAGGATGCTCAGATGCTTCATTGCATTATTTAGATTTTTATTTCCTTGATGGATTTTGCGGCACATAATTTTTATGGCAATAGCTTGAAATTCAATCCTTCCTTATATTACCAACACCAGATAGTACGTTAATAGATGGACAAATATACTGCAGTAGTTTTATTCTCACACCCTGATTAAATTTTTAAAGAACTAAAGTCTATTGGATAATTTATTTAATATGTAATCAGCTCAACGTAAGAACTACTCCAATCCGGTGGCTTTAGACATTCTAATTGACAATTACATATTTTCGTACACAATTCATACTATTAGTGACTTTGCCATTGGTTTTCTTATCATGAACTCTATTTTTTTCTAGATAAAATTTCAACTCATGTTTTCTTAAAGGAACATGATAAGGTAATTTCTGAACCTCTACGTAATTAAATATGATTTCAACTTTTAAAAACATGTTTGTTGCCTGCTCTTTCGTCGGCAATGGAGGTTGAATCTTTGGTTGTGATGGATGCGGGAAGACGGTGAGCTAATTCAGTGAGTCACCTCTTTAGAACCATGGGATGTGGCACTAGAGCGTAGCTTAGTTTTAGTCGATGCAAGAACTGACAGCTTTTTTCTCTCTGAATTTTACTACTGTAAGAACTCCGGTGTGATGGCCGGGTGTGCCGCTTTTGCTCTCTGAACTGTACCACTGTGTTAGACTCGTGTCTGATAGCACCACCGGTCACTGAACTAGGTGTCCTGATCGTGTTATCGGGCCAGGATGCATGCTTATATTAGCGATGTTAATGTTAGATTTCGTGCCGTAATAAATTCAGTCGAACTCTATATTCGCCTCTATAATGAATTCGTCCTGCGTTGAGCTCATCCTACTTACTATGTAAAGCTCTAACGTTTGAAGTTTATGCCCTTTTTTCTATCATCAAGCTCTTGCTGTAAACCTTCTAAATCGTGAGCACCTTGTGCAGTACGACATGAACTCTTGCTAATCCAGTTGTGCGTGGTTCCTTTTCTTATCGGTTTGTTTTACTGATAGGGGTCATGTAGACATTAGTTTTGCTGATAAGGGCCCTGTAATGAAAATATATGTAGGGGCAATCCATGGCAGTTTGATATTGTTTCGCTTAGATTAGCTGCTTGCTCTCTGACGTTGTGGTGTGATGGTTTGCAGGCCCATAACAACATTACAAGATTGCATGCCCATAACAGCACTAGATATATGGCAGGCAACCACGCACACAGGATTCTGTGAGATGAAGCAGAAGAAGGCAGTCATATGACGCAACAGACTCTTAAGTGGCCCCTCCAGCAACATGCAGACTGAAAGCCATAGGTGCATGTGCAAAACCGCCATGCCCATACTACTCAAGGCCGCAACGACTGCCCACCCGCGACCTCTCCCACAAATCGGCCTCGGCAGAACATACGACCCATCATTTTGCGCAAATACGTGCTTCGATAAAATGCACGGTTGGAAACTGTTATATCCAGATCAGACCTCTGATAAATATGTCGCACCAGCCGTGCCATGTGACAACGCCTGGCAGGCGGCGCAGCGGAGCGCGCATTTCGTCTAGTACGATATACATACTTAGGACCCCAAAAAATTCTGGGCCCCGTTTGGCCGCCCCTCCAGAACCACCCAGGGCCGGTCCTGCCTCTGTAACACGTGATTCTGGTTCAGGGCCGGCCCTGGGGGTGGGCAGGGTGTGCAGCCGCCCCGGGCCCCCCAAAATCTAGGGGCCCCCACCTGGTATGCTCTATGTATATACGTATCAGCACAGTAGAAAAAATTTAGAAAGCTTTGGGCCAGTCTGGGCCTTGTTGTACGTTCCTACATGGCCAGGAGTCAACGACTGAGACAATAGGTCGCACGCAGTCAGTACCAAATTAAGGATCCATGATCGATCGAATCCGCGCACTTCGGTCTGGCAGTTCCATCGCACATTAGAGGCTCACGATACCCTCCAGGCCGTCGCCGCCCAAGTCTCTCAGCTCTCTCCCTTGACGACGTGTAGGTACTTATGTAACTGATCATTGATCAAGACTCCGACCAAAGTATCAAACGTGACCTCTTGTGCTTCTCATCTTTCTCTAATCCGATTTTATGCACGTATCAGGACACCATCAGATAGTCACAATTATGCATCGAGAAGAAATTATTGGATGCCAGTGACATCAACCCTATTATAAGTGACTTTGCATCGAGGAAAATTTTAAATTAATATGTGTAAACTATATGATATGGCTACTGATTTAGATGCATCTATTTGTTATTAACAAAAACAAATTACGCGTATATTTATTATCATGTCTATAATAGGGGCCACAATTTTTAGTTTCGCCCTGGGCCTCCAAAATCTTAGGACCGGCCCTGTTCTGGTTTTGAGTAAATTCAGGTGGGAAGCCTTCCCCCCGGTGACAGCCTCAAAAAAAAAAAAAACTTTGTGGCGTCGACCACGTACGCCGCGGTGCTCTCCGGCAGGCCGCAGTCGATGCTTATGAAACCTGCATACACGTAACGTAGTTAACTACACACTATTAACATTTGCGTCTAGAGATCGATTCGATGAAGCATGCATGTGTGATGTGCTCACCTAAGATATCGAAGAACGCCGGCGCCAAGAAGGATCAACAGCAGGCACCACGCCGCCATTGATCTCGTCCATGTTCCTCCCATCTGGCAATGTGTGCCAGGAGCTACCTACACTCAAACTATGGTAGATCATATATATTCTTGCTAGCCGGCCCAGCACATACATGAGTACTCACTCCGAAAGAAGGTGCATATGTGCCTGTTTTCCAAAACAAATTAAACTAGTGTCAAATTAGTCCGATTGGTTACTGCGGGCCTTCTAAAATAGAGGGAGTAATAATATACTTAATTACCAGTTGGGGCCGCGGGCAGCAGAACACATGGGCGATAAGTTGACTTGCATTCCAGTCAGGCAACGACCTCGCTAGGCGGATAGCGTGGTCGCGTGGACCGTGAATTTCTGACTTTTTGCCTTACGCGATTGGGGCCACCGCCAGCTCGTTCAACTGACATCTGATCGATTATTGGACTGCTGACTTTGTCGACAAGCGCGTACGTCCCGCTGTTTATACACAGAAAAGTCATGCACGTTAGAGCATCCCAACAGCATTTGTATAAGGGATAATTAACAGGGTGCCCTCAGTTGGCATCACGACCTCAGTTTTACCTCTACCGCCAAATCGAACTCAGTTTTGCCCTTAATCAGTGCGCAAGGACTCCTTTCGCTGCTCCCACCGTTACTTTCTGCTCCGTTAGGATCCTGACCTGTGGGACCCATCATAGCACCGTTGGCGCGGCCTGTGGGCCCCAGCTGTTGAGCGTTGGCGTGGTTTGTGTGCCCCAGCTGTTGACGGTTGGCGCTGCATGTGGGCCCCGTTGCTTGCGGCCCAATATCACATGAGACCCAATGTCAACATGCAGACTACACATTATCCATTTATATTTATTAATCACTACATGCAAACTACGCATTATCCATTTATTAAACCATCAAATTATTCGTATTAATAATATAAAATATATACTGTGATCAACTCAAATTTATATGTTATCTTAGAAAACATAATGCAACACATCTCTTATATATAAATTTTGTTTACAATGTGCAGATTTTAAAGCGATGATTAATTAGAAAGGATAAAACTTCTAAACAGTGGGTACACTTGGACAAATATAATAACGTAACTTTATATATAGGGCTTATATATAATTAAGCCTACTTAGAAAGGATAACTGGCCCCACTTTACATATATTCAGTGGGGCCCGAGAAACATTACATTTAACTAAAAAAAAATGCTAGCCCTAACTGCTCCCGCTCTGCATGCATGCGGGAGCCCTTCCCGCCCTCCGGCGCCGCCCTACTTCCGCCGCCACTCTTCCGCGCGGATCTCCATCTCCTGCTTGATGCGGGCGCGGTTGTTCTCCGCCCGCATCCTCTCCTCCTGCGCCTCAATGGACCGCTTGATGCTGGCCCGGAAAGCCTTCGCCTCCTCCTTCGCCTTCTTCTTCTCCTGCGCCTTCAACTCCTTCGCCTCCAGCCGCTCCAGTCTCTTGAGGCGGCGGTTCGTCTTGGGGGAGATGTCCGACGTCTTGGTGGTGGTGGAAGGGACGGGGCGGTGGACGAAGGGCGGCGTCGGCGATCGCTCCCGTTTGGGAGAGTCGTCGACGGGAAGCACGATGGGCAGGACGTCCAACTCTGCCTCGGGCCACTCGGCCTTGTACCAAGGCAGAGCCTTGGGGTGGTTGTCCTCGTCGGAGACCGACGCCGGGCTTGAAGGTAGTGAGTAGGAAGACATTGTACGTTAGGGCTTGAAGGGAGAGAAGGGCAAAGGGCTGGAGAGGGATGGGAATATGGAGGACGACTGAAACGGACTATTTAAAGACACGATTAGACTTGAATTTATTTGGGTAGATGAAGCAAACTGTGTGAAAACCTTGGATGCAGTGTAGAAGAGTAGATGCATGGTCAAAGCGGTGTAGAACAGGCATAGGCGTAGGCGTAGGCCGACAGCTAGTGATACGGAGTACGAGCGCGTGTGCATTCGTCAGTCGAAGTGATTCGACGTTGCATGCGTGTATTAAAGAGGTGAAGAGAAGAAAGTCCAAAGTCTCACGCCAAATCCTGCCTCGCTGCATATGCATTGATGCGTATCTTCTGAAAACTAGGCGTGGAGGGCTGCGTCGCTGCAAATGCGACGCGACTCATGTTTTTGAAACCAGGCGTGGAGGGCTGCGTCGCTGCAAATGTGACGCGACTCGTGTTTCTGAAACAATGCGTGCAGGGCTGCTGCAAATGCGACGCGACGTTAACTATTTTCTTCTTCTGCCACGTTGTTTACTCTGAAAAAACGAGGCATGCATGCACCGGGCTGGTGAACAGGGCCCCACTAGACAGTGTCCGTTGTTACATGCCGTTACATTGAGACAAAACACCCAGTCCATGCAACGCTTCATTTTCGATCGTTTGATCGTAAGGAACGGTGCAGATCGAGTCCACGCATGCAAACTACGGTGGCAACGTCCTGCAGACGCTGAGACGAGCGCTTCTCTGTGCGGGAACGCGATCCTCTGACTTTAGGTCACTGACAAATGGAGCCCATCACACACCGAACCCACGTGTCATGGGAGAAAGTCAGAGAACGTAAGGTGCGCAAAGTAAGAGGATCAGGTTCCCTCTGTTTTTAAGGCATGTACAATAGTGTAGACGGGTGCTGTCTGCACTACTCGGCCATGTCATTTCTAGACATTTTTAGAGATATTTGCTTGGTTGTGCTAGGATAGCCCATAGTACACAGAACAAAAAGGTAGAACCCACCTCTTCGGAAGATTCAGGATGTTTGGTCCGATACAGGAGTTTCACCCTAAGCGCTCACGAGAGAGAAGTGGATGCCCGTGAAGCGGGTCACACCCCGGAGAGAAATCTTTGACATCCAATGCACACAAACACACCTATACTAACATGGTATAGCACCCCCTCGCTTATGTTGGGATCCAGACACTCCGTACCCCCCCTCCCGGTGAAACCCTAGCCCCGGTGGAGAAATACCTGACTTATACGGAAACACGCGGTAACTGCGTCGAAAGGGGGTAGCAATGTGGAACTATTTGCTTGGTTGTGCTAGGATAGCCCATAGGAACAAAAACCAAAAAGGTAGAACCCACCTCTTCGGAAGATTCAGGATGTTTGGTCCGATATAGGAGTTTCACCCTATAAGCGCTCACGAGAGAGAAGTGGACGCCGGTGAAGCGGGTCACACCCCGGAGAGCAATCTTTGACATCCAAAGCACACAACACACCTATAATAACATGGTATGGCACCCCCTAGATTTTGTTGGGATTCAGAGACTCCGTAGCCCCCCTCCCGGTGAAACCCTAGCCCCGCTGGAGAAATACCTGACTTATACGGAAACACGCGGTAACTGCGTCGAAAGGGGGTAGCAATGTAGACTATTTGCTTGGTTGTTCTAGGATAGCCCATAGGCACACAAAACAAAAAGGTAAAACCCACCTCTTCGGAAGATTCACGATGTTGGTCCGATACAGGAGTTTCACCCTCTAAGCGCTCACGAGAGAGAAGTGGACGCCGGTGAAGCGGGTCACACCCCGGAGAGCAATCTTTGACATCCAAAGCACACAAACACACCTATACTAACATGGTATGGCACCCCCTAGCTTATGTTGGGATTCAGAGACTCCGTAGCCCCCCTCCCGGTGAAACCCTAGCCCCGCTGTGGAAATACCTGACTTATACGGAAACACGTGGTAACTGCGTCGAAAGGGGGTAGCAGTGTGGACTATTTGCTTGGTTGTTCTAGGATAGCCCATAGGCACACAAAACAAAAAGGTAAAACCCACCTCTTCGGAAGATTCACGATGTTGGTCCGATACAGGAGTTTCACCCTCTAAGCGCTCACGAGAGAGAAGTGGACGCCGGTGAAGCGGGTCACACCCCGGAGAGCAATCTTTGACATCCAAAGCACACAAACACACCTATACTAACATGGTATGGCACCCCCTAGCTTATGTTGGGATCCAGACACTCCGTAGCCCCCCTCCCGGTGAAACCTTAGCCCCGCTGGAGAAATACCTGACTTATACGGAAACACGCGGTAACTGCGTCGAAAGGGGGTAGCAATGTGGAACTATTTGCTTGGTTGTGCTAGGATAGCCCATAGGAACAAAAAACAAAAAGGTAGAACCCAGCTCTTCGGAAGATTCAGGATGTTTGGTCCGATACAGGAGTTTCACCCTGTAAGCGCTCACGAGAGAGAAATGGATGCCGGTGAAGCGGGTCACACCCCGGAGAGCAATCTTTGACATCCAAAGCACACAACACACCTATACCATCATGGTATGGAACCCCCTAGCTTGTGTTGGGATCCAGACGCTCCGTATCTCCCCTCCCGGTGAAACCCTACCCGCTGCGGAAATACCGGACTTATACGGAAACACGCGGTAACGGCGTCGAAAGGGGGTAGCAATGTGGAACTATTTGCTTGGTGGTGCTAGGATAGCCCATAGGAACACAAAACAAAAAGGTAGAACCCACCTCTTCGGACGATTCACAATGTTTCCACCTCATATTCTTTGAAATCTCTACTCCTGTATTCGAGGAATCTCATTTTAGTGATGGCTTTTTTCTAATGTTTATAAATCCTATTTATATTTTTCCTAGACTTGTATAGACCTATATAATGCAATTCCGAAGCCTGAAAATTTATTGGATGAATATTCGTATTATTTATTTTCTTTTGAATAATAATGGTTTTAATCGAAAATTATAAATAAAACAAGTTTAAAACATCAAAATGAAAAAATAACTTTGGATCTTTCTTAGTCACACCAAAATGAAGCTTTGGTGAGATTTTGACCATATTTGAGTTCCAAAGGTTTGAAACTCATCTCATTATTTTGAACTCTCTACTAGACTGTTCAAGATATCACATGTTACACAAGGCTTTTTCGTTCAATTCTTTATAAGACAGATTTATATTTTTTTTTCTCGTTACTATATGACATAACACTACTATGTGCGTCGACAATATATTTTTTCGATTTTTTTTTAATTATGTATGCTCATTTCAAGCTTGGTCAACCCTCTGTTTGACCACCCGAAAAGCTTCTAGAAGGAAACATAGAGATTCGACCTGGGTTGTTGGATCGACGCCTTCTAGAAGGAATCGTGCATCGGACGGATGCGCTCTCAGCCACAGCGATCCGCGAGACGTTCGTTCTGCGCTCTGATTGGTTGGTACGTTGGCCACATGGATCGATGGTTCTACATATGATTTCTTTGCTGTTAAGTATTATAAACCATGTTATTTAAATAAAAAATATAATGAACCTTCAGATTTACTACAGCGATGATTTTTATCAGTTTTACATATGATTTTTCTATTAAACCATGTTATTTAAATAAAAAATAAAAAATAGAACAATTATTCAAAACATAATGAAACTTCAGATTTACACTATACATGTAGAATAGACGTCTAGGAAATTCATTTGGTTGATTTAGAAAATATGCCAAAAAATGTTGAAGCACAAATGGGGGTATTTACCCTATCTTCGGACCTCATTTGAAGCACATTTCTCACGAGAATTGTGCGATGGTTGAAAATGAGCATAAAAAATTCAAAACAAATCAAAATGACATGAATCCAACGCACAACGTTGTTATATGTGATATAGTTGCTCCTCAAATTTCTATGGATAATTTTCGCAAGGTCGAATTTTTCATGAAATTATAAACGGGAGTGTTTACCCTAGTTTCGGACCTCATTTGAAGCACATTTCTCACGAGAATTGAGCGATGGCTGCAAATGAGCATAAATAAGTCAAAACAAATCAAAATGACATGAATCCAACGCACAACGTTGTTATATGTGATATAGTTGCTCCTCAAATTTCTATGGATAATTTGTGAAGGTTGAATTTTTCATGAAATTATAAACGGGGGTGTTTACCCTAGCTTCAGACCTCATTTGAAGCACATTTCTCACGATAATTGAGCGATGGTTGCAAATGAGCATAAATAATTCAAAATGACATGAATCCAACGCACAACGTTGTTATATGTGATATAGTTGCTCCTCAAATTTGTTTGGATAATTTTGGCAAGGTCGAATTTTTCATGAAATTATAAACGGGGGTGTTTACCCTAGCTTCAGACCTCATTTGAAGCACATTTCTCACGAGAATTGAGCGATGGTTGCAAATGAGCATAAATAATTCAAAAAAATTCAAAATGACATGAATCCAACGCACAACGTTGTTATATGTGATATAGTTGCTCCTCAAATTTGTTTGGATAATTTTGGCAAGGTCGAATTTTTCATGAAATTGTAAACGGGGGTACTTAACCTAGCTTCGGACCTCATTTGAAGCACATTTCTCACGAGAATAGAGCGATGGTGGCAAATGAGCATAAATAGTTCAAAAAAATTCAAAATGACATGAATCCAACGCACAATGTTGTTATATGTGATATAGTTGATCCTCAGATTTATTTGGTTAATTTTGGCAAGGTCGAATTTTTCATAAAATTATAAACGGGGGTATTTACCCAAGCTTCAGACCTCATTTGAAGCACATTTCTCATGAGAATAGAGCGATGGTTTCAAATGAGCATAAATTAATCAAAAAAAATCAAAATGACATGAATCCAACACACAATGTTGTTATATGTGTCTACTCTAGCTTCATACCTCATTTGAAACACATTTGCCCAAAATTTTGGAATGACTTAGGTCAACATGCATCATACAACATTATTCAAACATTCTTTTCGCTTTTAATCTACATTCTGGCTCGTGATTGCGTTCAGAAATACTCAAAATTAATTAAAAAATGCGAACTCATTGAAATAGGCTCAAATTCATAGATTCGACGATTGTTTTACAGAAATCTAGACGACATAATTTAACTAAAAACATTGAAAAAACTTCAAAAAAAACTACGGTTGGCCGAGGCTCGCCGCGAAAACCCGGCCTGGTCGTCGCCCTCCTCCTAGACGTCATCCTCTACTCCTCTTCCTCGTCGTCCTCATCGCTGTAGTCATAGGCCAGCATGCTGGAGGGCCCCGCCTCGTGGTCGTTCTTGGCTAAGGGCGATGGGTTCGCCAGCGTAGCGATCGCATGCAGCTCCGCTCTGCCTCGGATCCGCAGCCGGTGCAGCTGCGCCTGCTCGGAGGGATGGCGGCGGTCCCGCCTCTCGCTCCGCAGGGCAGCCTTGCGCCGGTCGCTCTCGTACAGCGCGACGCCCGCCTGCTGCTCATCCGACGCCGCGGTTGCGGCGAGCTGCCGGTAGACCTGGCGCTCCGCCTGCTCCCTCTGGTGGGTCTCCAGGGATGCACGAACAGCGGCAGCCTCGGCCGCTGCCGCCGCCTCCTTGAGCCAGGAGCGGACCGTGTGGAATGCCTCCTCGTTCCGCCATGTTTCGAAGAGTAGACGGTGGCGTGCTGCTCGGGCCAGATAGGCTGCCTCCTCCTGAGCCTCCTCCAGCGCTGCGCCTCCTGCGTCGGCTCCTGCTCGGGCGCCGCCTCCTCCTGCGGCGGCTGCTGCTCGGGCGCCGCCTCCTCCTGTGGCTGCTGCTGCTCGGGCCCCGCCTCCTCCTGCGGCTGCTGCTGCTCGGGCGCTGCCTCCTCCGGCGCCGGCTGCTCGTACTCCTCGCCGTCATAAGGGCCCGGCGTCGCGGCCGTGGGTCGGCAGTACACCGGCGAGTTGTGCCATGCACGGAGTCGGCGAGGCATCGTCTCGGGGTGTCTGGTGAAGTGCGGGGAGGGCGATGAGAGTTTGTGCGGTGAGGGCGAGGAGATGAACGGCGAGAATGGGGAGAGCGGCGAGCGGTGAGGGGCCTTTTGTAGCCCTGGCGGGTCATTTACCGCGACACGCGTGCCGTTACTCCGGCAGACTTTGAACGACCCGGGGGCCCACGGTTTTTCCGCGCGTCGCTGACAGCTCTGGCCAGCGTGGGCTGCCCCGCCTTTCGCCCCCCAAACCGAACCCATCGGCGGTGGTGGTGGTGGTGATGGTGGTGGTGACGCAGGTGCTCGTGGCGCAGCAGGGGATGGTGCGGCGGTGGCGGCGGCGAGAGCGGCAGCGCACGACGGCGGGTCAACTAAATTGGGCGGCAGCGCACGACGGTGGTGGCGGGAAACTCGGGTGTGGACTATTCAGCGTAGTCAACTAACTGCGCGGTCCCACCTGTAAGCTCCGGATGGTTTCAACGAACTTGGCAGTCCCACCCGTACCCACTTCGCGAAACGGAGTCTGACTCCTCGGTTCCACTTCGCGAAACGGAGTCGACTCCAAACTTACCGTTCCAGCCTCTCCATAGTAGTTGCGCACAGACTAGGGGCAAAACTGAGGTCGATTCAGCTCTAGGGGTAAAACTGAGTACAAGTGGTCCGTTGTGGGCAATTCGATAAAAGTCCCTTTGTATAATGCCTCTGGATTTGTAAAAACGACTAGGTAAGAAAAAATCCAGCTACAACAGTATTTGTAAAAATGGCCCCGACACTCAAAAACATTGGCCGGCTTTGTAAAACTTCACCTCCACTTTGCATATGTGCAAAGCCCGCAGCGGGATTGCAAAATGCCCAAAACTCACGCGCGGGATCACATGTTTTTAGCAATCTATTATACAAATGTTGTTGGAGATGCTCTGTCTTATACTAGTAGCAGGGACTTGCCCACTGTTGTGCTGACTGTGCGGCCCGCACAGGGCCGGAAATTTTGGGGCCTAAATTTTTTATACAATACAGGTTTCTGGGCACCGTCAACGAACGAATGTCAACGAACGAATGTATACCAGTCCGGTGGAGCGTCCACGGGTGTCAGCCTCCGTCAAGCGTGTGGCTGTAGGTTCTGGCCTCATGGGCTTCTCGCTGACTAGCTCAGGAACGGGAAGGAATATGGATCAGTAGGTGGACTTGGACAAAGGATCGCATCCAGCATCAGGTCGCCTGCCTCCCGATCGCTGATCCCGACTTCCTAGTCGCCACACGTCATTGGAAAACCAAACACTTAGGGCATCTCCAGTCCCCCCCCCCCAGCCCCCCTAGGCGGGACTTTTAGCGCCGGAAGCGGCGAATAGCGCCGTTTGCGCACTAGTCGCCCCCTCCCCCCGCCCTCCCCCCCCCCCCCCCCCCCGAGAAAACCAAGGCACCTAGCCCGCTGAGTTCGGCTTGGGGGGGGGGGCGAAACTGCGCTGCAGCCCGCGCAGGCCAGCTCTGTCAGTGACGCGCAGAAAAAACGCGGGAACAGAAACCCCCGCCCGTGATCTTCTTCTCGGCGCCCGCGCCGGTCAAATGCTGCCGGAGTAATGGAGTGGCGGCCGGCCAGTGCATGCGCCTCAGTCAAAGGCTTCCAGATTAATGGCGGGGCGGCAGCGGTGACACGCGCGGCGCAGTAACTAGCCCGCCAGGCCATAAAAAGGGCGATTGGCGCTCGTCGTTCTCCCATTCTCGCCGCACTCCTCCTCCTCCTTCTCGCCGCGCTCGCTCTCGCCACCCTCACCGCGCACACCTAGCAACGATGCCTCGCCGGTTCCTCGCCCACCGCCATTCTCCACTGTACTGCCGGCCCGCGGCTGGGATGCGTGGTCACAGCGACGAGGAGAACGACGAGGAACACCAGCAGGCGCAGGAGGTGGCGCCCGAGCAGCAGCCGGCGCAGGAGGCGGTGGCTCCCGAGCAGCAGCCCGCCCAGGAAGAGCTGGCGCCCGAGCAGCAGCCGGCGCTGGCTGCCCGGCGCTGGAGGAGGGAACGGAGGAGGCAGCCCGTGTGGCCCGAGCAGCACGCGGCCTACCTCTCCTTCGAGACCGCGCGTAACGAGGAAGCGTTCCACCAAGTCCGCGGCGGCCTCGAGAAGGCGGCGGCGGCGGTCGAGGCTGCCGCCGTTCGGGCATCTCTGGAGACCCACCGGAGGGAGGAGGCGGAGCGCGAGGCCTACCGTCAGCTGCCCGAAAACGTGGCGTCGGCCGAGCAGTTGGCGCTCATCGCGCAGTACGAGGACGACGGGGGCAGGTGGTGCTGCAGAGCGAGCGGCGCAACCGCCAGCCCTCCGAGCAGGCAGAGCTCCACCAGCTGCGGGTGCAAGGCCGAGTGGAGCGGCGCTGGCTCGCCATGGCGGTGAAGGATGACCGCGAAGCTGGGCCCTCCAACCGGCTCGCCATGGTGGCGAAGAATGACCGCGAGGACGACGACGACGCCTAGAATAGTCGCCGTCGTAGTTTTTTAAGTTTTCGCACTGTTTAATTTAAATTTCTATGTAAAATTGCATCGAATCAATAAAAATTTCTATGTTTAGTTCAAATTTGCGTCGAACTGTATAAATTATACGTCGAATCAATAAAACGCGTCGAATTTCATTCCTCGGTTTTTTTAGACCGAAAGTTGGGCTCGGGGGGCGACTGGGAAGCCTGCCCCCAGGTTCCAGATTAGCGCCGTTTGGCGCCGCGGCGGCCCCAAAACGGCGGCGTTTTGGGCCCTGGAGGGCGCAACGACTCGAGATGCCCTTAGAAACTCGATCGCATCTGCCGGCGACAGCTCCTTTTCTGTTTTGTTGATTGGCTGATCGAAAAATAGGTAAGCCTACCGCTGGCTACTTGTTTCTCATTATACTTCGGCTGATCGGCTCCTACTCCTAATTCCTAAATTCTAATTAACTTTTGGCCGAGATAAAAGATCGGCTCTCCATTCTTGCCATTTTTTTTTGTCAAAGATTAGTGTATATATTGCAGTCCTACCGTACATGGCACGAGACTAGGTGAGTTAGGAGGTTCGTCTAATTGTCAAACAGCATAATCTCCAAATGATATGCAATGCCTTATCACTTCAATTTTATTTTATTTATCTTCCGCATCTCTTTTCAATTTCACAATGAAACAAAATTTGTTTATTATGGGGAAACAAGAGTCGGGTTACTAGAAGCGCAAGAGAAAAGAAAAGAAACATTAATATGTTTGCGTAAACAAAGTGATTTAATATTATGTCACATACATTAAAATTGTTCATTATTCTATTTTTATGTGAGGTCGGGCCTTATTTTGCATTTTCGCACAGGGCTCCGGATTTTGCCGGCCCGGCCCTGACTAGTAGCTGTAGGGTGCGCCGACTTCGATCTACTTTATCTTATGAAACAAGCCGCATCAACTTTGATTGCTTGATTAACTGTACTGCTCGAGGCATGCCATGTCTTGCTGTATGCATGACTGGATATAATAGAATCCCTCAGGCTTTTTATGGACGAAATAGCATAAGACTATCTCCAATCGGATTATCCACTTTTGCTATGTTATGGGTGTTAGGAAACCGGCCCTACCGCGACGAACGGCCCCATCTTTTCTTGGGTGGGAGGTTTTCCTTTAGATTTTGTTCTCTCCACCTACCCTCACTTGTCTTTATATATTTGAGTCATTGTATGAATAAAGACAACCGAGTTGATTAATAATAAATAGTTACATCTATAAACTATGCCACCTTTACTTTTCGCGTCTGTGATTGAGCCGTATGCGCGCATGACTATTTTGACTAAGCTCTCGCTCTGCGTCCTTGGACCATACTCGCCGCCAAAGTTGTGAAATACACTATGAGCATGTACTGCTCCACCGACTGATCTGCCTCAATCCTTTTATAAGCGATGGAAAAATAAACGATGAACACAAAAGATCTAGCATGACAGGGACGCATAATTTTAACGTGGAAAACTCTTACAAGGAGGAAGAGAAAAAACTACATGCGTCAGCCAACATCACTTCACTATATTGGGTGCGGTTATAAACGCCCTAAGTTTACAACTTGCCACTTATACCAACCAGCGGCGTACATGAGATATATAAATGAGTAAAACCCTAGGCAAGCTACAATTCCGATCCAAATCGGTAACAACTCGTCAAAAGTTCGGCATTTTATCAGCATAATGGAATTCAAATCACACCAAAATAATAGAGCCTCCATCGAGCATGCTCTTTCGTTCATCGCGGAGGTATAATCCAAATTTGATCTCGAAATCATTTTTCCTCATTGTCTCGATCCCGTTGTCGAGATCTAAATTATGATGTGGATTATTTTGCACCTGCGGTATGAATTTTTCTCGCGAGATCTGAGCAGACACGATTCGCCGACTAACGTCGATGAATCTCGTAAAATGAGCGGATTTAATAAATATACTGTAGGGAGAAGGTAAGCGTCATGATCAGATGAACATTGTACCGCCACGAGGCACATGTTATGAACCTGTCATTTAGATCTACGTGATGCCCTGATGGCAGCTGACCATGACGAAATTGTTTTTATTGTGTACTTTATGATGTTGTTGTACTAGTGCCCCGCTGGCCGTGCAACTGTAACCTACGCACCCCCATCTATTTACGGTTCCGTTCTTGCAATTTGATTTACCCAGATTAGTCTTCATACCTACGGCGTGGATTTCGCTCCCGATAACCGAGTTGAATCATTGTCACCGACCAAAATCGATGTTCTTGGATTCATAGGGGATTTGTTGATTATATTATAGAGAGTCGGTACACGAACATGATCTGTATGATCACAGTACCGCCACGTGTTGGAGGTATGCCCTAGAGACAATAATATTCAGTTATTATTCTATCTCCAAATTCAGGATTAAGTTTATGTTATCATGCTACAACCGCTATAGACTTGAAAAGTGAGTTTTTAAAGGAAAATCTTTGTGTGGGTGTGAACATATAAACAAACAAGAGTTCATAATCTTGTCTCCAAAATTAGCTTATGGTTTGTGAGATGATCACATTTTCCTGATCATGGACTTGGTTAAAAGTCCAGCAAAACATAAAGTTTATTCTTAGGTTAACAATAGTACTGAACCGACCCAAGTGTATGTTGTTGCTAAAAGAGACTAAACAATTATAATCTATTTTAGCAAAATAAATATGAAGTTTTTCATTGGTTATAATTCCTATATTGTGAGAATATCTGGTGACCGCATGACCGAAAGTTATACTTAGGATATCATCAACCATCTTGCCGTAACTGGGGATCATAACGGTGATATCTGGGTATGCTCTAGAAAGTGTAATGGAGCTGAGATCGTTCAAGACTAGTCCATAACTCATATAAACGATAGAGAGATACACACTTCAGGCCTTCTCAGTATAACCGATGTCATATCGTCTGGTCAGACACAATGTGAGTTATCACAATGACATTGGAGATATGGATAAGAAAAGAGGACAATATCAGTAACAAGTTTTATGTGTTATGATCAAAAAGTTTGATTAGACCAAATCACATAGTATCACCTCATGATATCCTTGGTATCATGAAGTTAAGGGAATCAGTGCAATTTTTAACTGTTAAGGTTCCCTCGTTCTTCCAAAGGCGGCGGGGATTCTTTCTTCCCACCAACATCTTTCGTACCACTGGGGCCACCTATGTCCAATGGCTTGTCCTGGAGATCTAGCCTCCAATGTACTAACGTTGACGTTCGTTTTGGAGGATCCTACTTTTTTGGTGGTGTTGGTGGCGATTTGGACTTGTCTTTCTGGAACTGCTCTTCCTGAGAGGGCGTATTCGGGCCTTTTCCATTTGGTAATTCGGGAGCCGGCTTTTCGAGGGCCCGTGCTTGCTTAGAGGGCGTTTGTTCATCCTCAACCATTGGTTTTGCCAGCTCCATCATGTAGACGTTGTTGGAGAATCCAGAGGTCCTTCGGAATTTTTCGGCAAAGTCAATGTCGTCTTCATCGGAATCAGTTAGGGCATCCAAGTCTATCTTACCTTCAATGGCGGATAGAATAGATTCGGGCTGTGAGTTTTCTTTCGAAGGCTCAGCTTGCACCATACAAACAAATATAGATCTAGGGGTTGTCATTGAAGATTGAACTGTAGATCTACATGAGTTGGGTGCGTTTTTGTTACCTTCTATTGTTGGGTGGTGGGTGTAAGTGCATTTGCATTTTGATCTCTCATATGTTTTGGAGTTGATAACAACACTATTAAGTATCTAACCGTGCGTTTAAGTTATTTCAAGAAATATCAATTCAACGCAAAAGGGAAGAGTGTTGAATGACCATAACACCAAAATTGACTCTGTCCAGCGGTAGTACGGGTGGCTACAGCGGTAGTACCGCGCCTAGTACCGCCAGAAGTACCGCCAACATGATTTTGGCTACTGCATCCAGCGGTACTTCAGCGGTACTGGTATAGTAGTACCATTGTGACTTAGTCGATGGAGGAGTAACGCCTCTCGTGGCGGTAGTACCGTTACCGCCAGCGGTAGTACCGCTCTTGGGTAGTAGCGCTGGCAGTACCAGAAAAAGTACCACGAGAGTGATTTTGCTCACGGTAACCATCACGGTACTAGAGCGGTAGTGTCCTAGTACTAGCGCCAGCCACTTTGATATATTTCGAATACGTGGCCAGCGGTAGTACCGGTGGGCACTAGCGGTAGTACCGCCGCTGGAAGTACTGCAGTACTTCCGCGGTAGTACCGCCCGCGTCATGTGACTGGGACGCCGCAGTACCGCGCTGGTTTCCAGGGGCGGTAGTACCGATGGCACCAGCGGTAGTACCGCCAGGCATGAAAAGGGTCAAACGGCTATTTTTGGGGAGGGGGCTATAAATACCCCATCCCCTTCTTCTCCAAATGGTTTATCAAACCAGCATTAAAGTCAAGCATTTACTCGTTGATACTTGGAGGATTGAAGGAGAAGCTCCAAAAGCTAGATCTCTCTCAATCCCTCCACCCAAACTCGTTGATACTTGGAGGATTGAAGGAGAAGACCCCGAGCTACATGTTCAGTGAGTCGTTCTTCATTTCCCTCTCATTGTCTAGAGAGATTTCAATCTAGGGTTTCTTGTGGAAAACCTAGACTCCATTGCTACACATGTTGGTGATTGTTGGGAGCCCCCAATTTGGTTGTGTGTGTGTGCCCCAAGCTTGTTTGTAAAGGATTCTATTCCCGCCTCAAAGGGGATCAATAGTGGAAGGTGGACTAGGCCTTTGTGGCGGGTTCATCGGAGAATAGGGTGAGGCCTTTATGGCGTTGAGTAGGCCTTCGTGGCGATCTCACACCCCTCCAACGAGATGTACTCCCGTAACAAGGAGGAACTCGAGAATACATCGTGTCTCCGTGTGCTTCATATCGGTTACCTCGTTCCCTTCCTCCTTTACTTGTACTTGTATTGTGCTTGTGCTTGTTCTTGTCATATAGGTAAATTCACTATAGCTGCATTATCTTGAAAATTTACCTTTGTGTCAAGCCTAATCGTGAAGAAAAAAAATTGGTCGTAGGACCTATGCACCCCCCCCTCTAGGTGCCCTCACTACCCGTTCAATTGGTATCAGAGCCTCGGCTCTTTATCGGGCTTAACCGTCTAAGAGTTTAGTATGACGGATGTTCCGGATGTCATAGGTTCCATGGCGAGTGTCTCGATGGATGATATCAATGAGTTGAAAAATTCATTGACCTAATCCATGGAGAGCAAAATAGTTGAATTGCGAACTCTCATGTTGCAATTCATGAAAGCCAAGGAACCGGAGACCTCCACTACTTCACATACGGTTGAACCGGCGGAGGGTGCCAAGGTTGGGGAATATGGTGAACCACTTAAACATGTTTCCGCTAAGAAATCCACCGATAAGGGTTCGGAAGCAAAAGGAGAATTCCACACTGTCTAAGTACTCTCTTCTCCCGATCCTCCCGTCCCACATCCCCATATAATTCCTAGAGGAGATCACCTAAAATTGATGCTCATTCTTTTGGTGAATGGAAATATTATATGGAAACTCACTTAACTCTTCTTTTGTAGAACTTTGGAGGGTCACTCGAGATGGATACAAGCGACATGACCCCAAGAACTTGACAAGAAGAGAAGTTGTAGATTCTCAACTCAACTACACCGCCTTATTCATTCTTCAACAAGACGTGAATCCTAACCACATGCATCATCTTCAACAATATTCCACCGCCAAGGAAACATGGGACGCTCTTGTTGTCATGTTTGTGGGAAATGAGAGCATGCAAAGGAATAGTTATGATGCTTTAAGAAATGAGTCCGAAGGGTTCTATATGCATGATGGTGAGAACCATGAAGACATGTAGCGAAGGCTCAAGACTCTTGCCACCGCATTCCACAATATGGGTGCCAGGTATATTGATGATGCTTGGATCAAGAGTAAGTACATGATTGCTCTCATGCCTTTCGAGCCCACGAACTTGAAGAGCATTCAAGGAAGACATGACTTTGCTTCTTTGCCCTCAACCCAAGTGATGCAAGAAGTGTGCTCCTATGAAGTGCAAACCAAAAGATATTGACAACTGAGCTAGAGCCCTCAGAATGCACAAAGGAGCATCGGTTGCTTTGAAGGCCAAGGTTGTGTTAAGGGAAGTTGAGTATGAAGAAGATTTCTTTGAGGATTTGGCTCCGTTTAAGGATCAAGAGTATGACCCCGTGCTCAAAGATGTCATTGCTCTTACCGTGCAAAAGTTTTGGAAGAATCCATCCAAGGCCAAGGCATATGTTGAGGACAAGACCAAATCTCGCTATGGAAATGAAGGGACTCAAAGGGTGAGGTGTTGCTTCAATTGCCAAGACAAGCACCATTTTGTTGCGAGTGCCCCTTTGAGAATAGGGAACTTCATGGTGGTAAGATCATTCGCAAGGACAAGTCAAAGGTTGAGTACAAAAAGGCTCACTTCAAGAGGAAACCTTTCAACAAGAAGACACCCACCAAGTTTGTGCTTATGACTCATGAAGTGTATGATTCCGGAAGTGATGAAGAAGAAGAAACCACAAGTGAAGTGGCCGCTTGCTATTGCTACAAATCCATCATCTTCATCACTCTTTGAGTCCCCCAATAAGAACCTTCCTCAACACAATGCCAAGTGCTTCATGGCTAAGGCCTCAGAGGTATCACTTTCTCCAAACTGTAAGACTCAAAATGAATTGATAAACCATGCTAGTCTTAGAGTAGAAGATGAAATTATCTCTTTGGAACGCTTAATGTCTAACGTGCAAGGAGAGACCAATAAGTACTTTGATCATCTCATGATACAAATTGGGAGAGGCCCATGAAGCTCTTGAAAAGAAAGGTGAAATTGAGAGAAGGGATGCGGATGACATAACATCTCTTTCCATGACTCTTGAGGAAGAGCATAATGGTAGAGTTTCTCTTAAAGAGGAAATTGAATATTTTGAAGAGTCCCGTAATGAAACTGTTGCTCATATCACTAAAGAACGTGACCTTGCAATTACTAAATATAAAAAGGCTAAAAAGGATAAAGTTGAGTTTGGGGTTGGTCATGAGAAACGAACCGGGGAGTTTGATCATCTCACCAAGGCTCACAGGGCTTTGGAGAGTGAACACTCTATCCTCAAAGAGTTACATGAACAACTTCAAACTCAACTCAATCAATTTTACACCTATAGCATCTCTATTTCTTCTTGTGACCATGCAAATATTATTGAGGAAAATGCTAGGTTGAAGGATGATCTAGAAAAGCTCAAGGACAAAAGCCCTCAAGTTGAGAAAGTTGTGGTCTCAAGCCCAAAAGTGGTTGTTTCTAGACCACAAATGAGTGCTCCTAGGACACAAGTGTGCAAGCAAGGTCTTAGCTATGTTGCCAAGAAGAAGAACACGAAGAATAAGAACAAGAAGAGGGCCAACAATGGTGCTTCGGGTGGTATTGTAATTAGGGACAACTCTACTCGTAGCATTCCCACACAAGCCAATGTTGCTTCAAGTGGTGGTGTCATGAGGGACAACACTGCTCGTAGCATTTCCGCGGGAACTAACAATCCACACAATTTCATATAGGTTGATTATTATGGTGTTGTGAAAGCTAAATATGTTGTTCCTATTAAGGGTTACATTGACTATAGTATTTGGGTTCCAAAGACCCTTGTTACTAACATGAGGGGACCCTCCTCGGATCCATACTCTAGTCAATGATCTCTTGCAGGACTATGCTTCCGGTGGAACTAAATGGATAATTTATAGTGGCTGCACCACTCATATGACCGTAAGCAAAGAACTTGTGACAGAGTTGCGCACAAATGATATTGATGCAACCGTCACCTATGAAGACAAGTCCTCGTCTAAGGTATCGGGGTTTGGCAAGGTTGTGATTGCTCCTGATGTTACTATCGTGTACGTCATGCTTGTCCAATCCCTTGGTTTCAATTTACTTTCGGTTCGTTCTCTTGGGAAGATGGGTTTCTCCGTCTTCGTTGATGAATACAATGTGGTCCTTTTGACGATCAAGACTCTTGACGTCGCATACGTGGGACATGTCGAAAATGAGTTGTTTGTGCTAGAATTTTCGAAGTCCACCAACTCTCAATCGATGTTTCTGTTTGGAAAGGCGGACGTGGGGTGGTTATGGCATCGCCGCTTATCCCATGTCAACATGAGAACTTTGCAAATTATTCACAAAGGTGTCCTTATCCTCGGACTAAAAGAAAATGTTTCCTTTTCCAAAGATCGCTTTCGTAGGACGTGTGTTGAAGGAAAGATGCATGATATTTCACACAAGGCTAAGACTATTATCACATCAAATAGGATTTTGGAGCTTCTCCATGTTGATCTCTTTGGTGTCGTGCCCGAGGAAAGTCTTGGTGGCAATAAGTATTGCTTAGTGACTGTCTATGATTATTCAAGATACAGTTGGGTTTATTTCTTCAAGTGCAAGAGTGAGACTCAACAAACTATCATCGACTTCTCCAACCAAGTGCAACGTCAACACAATGTCCAAATCATGGCTATAAGAAGTGACAATTATTAGGAGTTCAAGAACTACACTTTGAATAAATTCCTTAGTGATGAGGGTATTCGACATAAATATTCCGCCACTTACACTCCTCAACAAAATGATGTTGCCGAAAGGAAGAATCACACTATCTTGGATATGGAAAGGACCATGTTGGCGGAGTATTCTTCTCCCCAACATTTATGGGCCGAGGCCATATACACCGCATCCCAATCCTCCAACCGCCTCTACATCCGCAAGGGCTTGGAAAAGACTCCATATAGTATCCTCACCGGAAACAAACCCAACGTCTCCTACATCCTGTGTTTTGGTTGTAAGTGCTTTTATTTGATCAAGGGTGTTTTGTCTAAGTTTCAATCCAAAAATATTGAGGGTATATTTGTTGGTTACAGTGCCGAATCCCACACATATAGAGTCTATGACAAAACCTCACGGATTTTCATAGAATCTTGTAGTGTGGCTTTCGAGGAAAATGATGGCTCCCAAGTGGCGCAATTTCATGTTTCTAATGTAGATGTTGAAATTCCTCAAGAAGCCATAGGAAGGATGCGTGTGGTATTTTACCGCCCCATTGAGGGACACCTTATGGCGACTCGAGAAGTACTATGCTCTACTCAAGTGGATCCCTCCTCTACAATAGAAGAACAAGCCAAGGAGCCAAGTGATGCACCTAACAAAGAACATGTTGAAGACCCTCCTCTCATTGACCAAGTTACTATGCAAGATGCAACCACTCCTATCATTAATGCTAGTCATGGCCAAGGCCAAGATCAACCTTCGTCGTCCTCCTATCCTCAAGTTTAAGCTAGTGTGGATGTTGATGATGATTATGATGATGATGATCAAGGCCAACACATTGGTCAAGACGGGGACCCAAATGATCAAGTGATTCCTGCTCGCAATAATGAGGAGATCGAATCCCGTCGTGCTAGAAGGATAAGAAGAGCTTTGGAGCATATTAATGCTCAAGACAACAAAGTTTTGGAATATGTTCAAGATAAAAGATCCACAAGAAGGCAATTGGCTCACTTCGGTTACCATCTAGCCCACATATCTATGGTGGAACCAAAGAAAGTGTTTGAAGCTCTTGAGGACTCCGATTGGGTTGAAGCTATGCATGATGATATCAATAACTTTGAGCGCAACAAGGTTTGGAGATTAGTTGAGAAGCCCAAATATTGCCACAATGTTATTGGCACAAAGTGGATATTAAAGAACAAGCAAGATGAGCATGGCATTGTAAAAAGGAACAAGGAAATATTGGTGGCTCAAGGTTACACTCAAATGGAAGGCATTGACTTTGAGGAAACCTATGCTCCCGTGGCTTTCCTTGAGTCCATCTGTATCCTTCTTGCATATGCATCTTCGCATAATTTCAAATTGCAACAAATGGATGTCAAAAGTGCTTTCTTGAATGGTCCACTCAAAGAGTAGGTATATGTTAAGCAACCCCCGGGGTTCGAGAACCTCAACTTCCCTAACCATGTCTACAAGCTCGATAAGGGACTCTATGGACTTAAACAAGAACCATGTGTCTGGTACGAGCACCTTAGAGAGTTGTTGGATAACTGTGGTTTTGAAGTTGGGAAGATCGACCCCACTCTCTTCACAAAGAGGGTAAAGGGAGAGATTTTCATATGCCAACTCTATGTGGAAGATATTATCTTTGGCTAACCTAGCCAAGCTTTCAATAATGAGTTCTCAAAGCTTACAGATAGGTTTGAGATGTCCATGATGGGAGAGCTTCAATTATTCCTTGGCTTTGAGATCAAGAAATTGGCTCGTGGTACTTTGATTTCTCAAGCCAAGTATACCCAAGACATGCTCAAGAGGTTTAATTTCCAAGGTGCAAAAGAGAAGCCATCTCCTATGCAAGTCAAGTGCCACATCAAGCGCAATCCGGATGGTAAAGATGTGGACCAAAAGTTGTATCATTCTATGATTGGTTCTTAGCTTTATCTTTGTACATCTAGGCCCGATATCGTTTTGAGTGTAGGTGTGTGTGCAAGGTATCAAGCGGATCTTAAGGAAAGCAACTTAGTGGCGGTCCATAGGATTTTTTGATATTTGGTTCATACCTCAAGGTTTGGTTTGTGGTACCCAAAGGGGCAGAATTCTCTCAAGGGCTACACGGATTCCGATTGGGCGGTGATCAAGGTGATAGGAAGTCACTTCCGGGGCTTGCCCATTCCTTGGTAGGTCCTTGGTGAGTTGGTCTTCCAAGAAGAAAAATTGCATATCTCTCTCCACCGCCAAAGACGAGTACGTGGCGTCCGCAAGTGCTTGCACCCAATTTCTATGGATGAGGCAAACCCTCAAAGAGTGTGACGTTCATTTGGATAAGGTGCATCTCATGTGTTACAATGGAAGTGCCATCAAATCTCCTACAACCCCGTGCAACACACAAGGACGAAGCATATTGAGATTCGTCATCATTTCATCCGAGACCATGTGGCTCTTCTGGGTTCCCTACCCGGAGAAGTTCGTGGCTCCTCAGGATATGTATGATCTCTACATCCTGGGCCGTGCTATGGTTGGTATCTCCAAGAATCCGCTGCCTGTGTATGACATCCTGCACCTGATCTTCCGGAACACTCTGGCTCCTCGTGTTGGCAACTTTGATCAGACTCATGGCTCTCTCACTGACTTGATGGTCCATACTCATAGGCATCATGGTGATGGTCTCCGGGTCGATATTATGGATATCATATGGAATGAGATGTACAATTATGTGATGAAGAGGACAGTTCCTGTGTTTGCTGCCCTTGTGTTTAGGCTCATTGCCACTACTTGTCGTGGTGCTAGGCTCCCTAATGCTCTCTTGGTAAATGACCAAGAGCTCACTACTAACCGCGTCAAGGAGCTTCGTGTTAAGAAGCACTTGCCTCCTCTTCTTGGTCCTGATGATCTTGGTCCTGACGCTGATGGTTCTAGTGATTATGACTTTTAGATAAAGGGAAGAGCTCAGAGGACTGGGTTTGGCAAGTGGATGTCCGAGGCTCTAAAGAACATCTTCTGTCGCCAGGTTGATATGGAGAACAAAGCATATCTGGCTCATGTTCGTAGCAAGAAGGAACGGCAGTTGACTCGTGACAGATTTGTCCATCTTGGGGTGCCTGTTCGTCCTGGCTCTGAGGATAGGATCACTAGATCAAAGGAGTGGAAGTCTAAGCATGGTATCTCTTGGGTTGATCTTGACATTATTGATGATGCTTCCACTCCTCATGAGCCTTGGACTCGTGGTGACACCGATGCGGAGGTTGAAGATGCCAACTCAGAGGAGGAGCGTGGTCTGGGAAGCCCTGCAAGCACCTCTAGCCCCAACGAGTGACCTCCAGGGTAGCATCACCTCTTCCCTTTTTGGTGTCTTGATGCCAAAGTGGGAGATAGTTCTATTTAGGGTCGTGTTTTTGTTTTCTTGGGTGGTTGTGTCGAAACTTTTGTGTCGTTTCGTACTCTTGTTATTTGTGGTGAACTGTTATCTTGTAGGTTTATGGATTTTATCGTTTTATCTATTATGTGGAAAGTATTCCTATACTTATATCTTTTATCCTTGCTAGGTCTCTAAAAGATGGGGGACACATGTTCTAGAGGTAACAAAAGGTTATCTCAACAGCAAATATTCTTGACGTATCACTTATTCCTCTCAAGAAGTACTCCACCTAAATATTTCGACCTCTCTTAGTGGTGTTGTCATCAATCTCCAAAAATAGGGAGATTGAAACTGCATTTGCATTTTGATCTCTCATATGTTTTGGAGATGATAACAACACTATTAAGTATCTAATCGTGCGTTTAAGTTACTTCATGAAATATCAATTCGACACAAAAGGGAAGAGTGTTGAATGACAATGCCACCAAAATTGACTATGTCCAGCGGTAGTACCGGTGGCTATAGCGGTAGTACCGCTCCGCCAAGTGAGCGGCAGTACCGCGCCTAGTACCGCCTGAAGTATCGCCAACATGATTTTGGCTACTAGATCCAATGATACTTCAGCGTTACTGGCATAGTTGTACCGCTGTGACTTAGTCGATGGAGGAGTAACGCCTCTCGTGGCGGTAGTACCGCTGGCAGCACCGGTCAAAGTACCGCCAGAGGGATTTTGCTCACGGTAACCATCACAGTACTAGAGCGGTAGTGCCCTAGTACTACTGCCAGCCACTTCGATTTATTTCGAATACGTGGCCAGCGGTAGTACTGGTGGGCACAAGCGGTAGTACTACCGCTGGAAATACTTCGATACTTCCGCGGTAGTACCGCCCGCGTCCTGTGACTGGGACACCGCAGTACCGCACTGGTTGCCAGGGGGCGGTAGTACCGCTGGCACCAGGGGTAGTACCGCCAGTCACGAGAAGGGTCAAACGGCTAGTTTTAGGGAGGGGCTATAAATACCCCATCCCCTTCTTCTCCAAAGGGTTGCTCAAACCAGCATTAAAGTCAAGCATTTATTGAGCCTCGAAAAGGTAGATTTCTCTCAATCCCTTCACCCTAACTCGTTGATACTTGGAGGATTGAAGGAGAAGACCCCGATCTACATCTTGACAGAGTCGTTCTTCATTTCCCCCTCATTCTCTAATGCTATGTTTGGATGCACAGAATTGGGCTTGGTATTGGAAAATCTGGAATTGAGGCCCTAATTCCTGTGTTTGGATGTAGTGTGAATTGGACCTAGAATTGAGCCCACCAATTCCACAGGGGGGTACGCAGCCAGGAAATTCACCTCGACTCATTTCAGAGGTCCCGACCTCGGAAACGCCCTCGGAAAGAAGAGCGCTCGCTCGATAGGTGCTCCCGCGACTGCGTCACCTCCGCCGCCCCCGTCGAAGTTCGCCCCGCCGCCGCGCGGCTCGTCGTCCGGCAACCCCGCCCCGCCGCCGTTCGAGCCAGGTACGTGCCTCATCCCTGCCCTTCGCGCCTCCTCCGTTTCTCCCCATCTCGGCCGCCCTCTCCTAACCCTAGGCGGCGGCGGGATGCCGTCCGGCCGGGCGCCTCCGCCCCTCCCGCAGACGACGGTGAACCTCTGCTCGCCCCCAGTCACGAATCCCCTCCACAGCCCCTCCCGCATCCCCTTCGTCGCCTCTCCCGCAACCCTCTCCCTGGAACGTGTACAGAGACCGGGGAGCCGCTGCTCGCCCCTCCCGCAGACGCCGGGAGCCGCTGCTCACCCCCCGTCACGCAGACGCCGGGGACAGCCCCTCCCGCATCCCCTCCGTCGCCCCTACCGCATCCCCTCCCTGGAATCACTGTGTGTACAGAGAAATAGTACAAGGAAGAAAAAAAAAATTGTACAGACAAATACTAGCCGATTCATATGTTACACTAACCTGGGCTATTGTTGTAAATTTTCTTGTACAAGCTAGACAAAAGAACAGCTAGACTAACCATTGTAAATTTTCTTGTACAAGTACAGAGAAAAACTTTGCATTTCCACACATGTGACATCCAAACAGGATATGGTATTCCATTGAAACCTAAATTCTACAGCTCAATACTACACGCATCCAAACACTCTTTGTGGTATTCCATTGAATTGGTTGATTTGGTTTTCCATTGCCAATTCAATTCGGAGCTCAATTTTGTGCATCCAAACATAGCATAAAGGGATTTGAGTCTAGGGTTTCTTGTCAAAAACCTAGACTCGATTACTACACTTGTTGGTGATTGGTGATTGTCGGGAGACCCCAATTTGGTTGTGGGTGTGTGCCCCAATCTTGTTTGTAAAGGATTCGATTCCCGCCTCAAAGGGTATCAATAGTGGAAGGTGGACTAGGCCTTTGTAGTGGCGTTCATCGGAGAATAGGGTGAGGCCTTTGTGGCGTTGAGTAGGCCTTGGTGGCGAGCTCACAACCCTCCAACGAGACGTACTCCCTTAACAAGGAGGAACTCAGGAATCCATCGTTTCTCCGTGTGCTTCATATCGGTTACCTCGTTCCCTTCCTCATTTACCTGTGCTTGTATTGTGCGTGTGCTTGTTCTTGTCATATAGGTAAATTCACGTAGTTGCAGTATCTAGAGAATTTACCTTTGTGTCAAGCCTAATCATGAAGAAAAATTAAAATTGGTCGTAGCACCTATTCACTCCCCCCCTCTAGGTTCCCTCACTACCCGTTCGTGTCTCCGTGTGCTTCATATCGGTTACCTTGTTCCCTTCCTTATTTACCTGTGCTTGTATTGTGCGTGTGCTTGTTCTTGTCATATAGGTAAATTCACGTAGTTGCAGTATCTAGAGAATTTACCTTTGTGTCAAGCCTAATCATGAAGAAAAATTAAAATTGGTCGTAGCACCTATTGACTCCCCCCCCTCTAGGTTCCCTCACTACCCGTTCAGTGGGTGGGAGCGAAAAACCTGCTTCCACCGTGAAACCCTATCGCTTCCGCCGTTAGCCCGGCGAAGATATTGGCGGTGCCGATCAGGACGACATAGGAGCACACGATGTGGTTCCATGCGGGCGTTACTGTGTTGTTGTTGACGAGGTAACTTCCGCACAGTCACAGGATGGAGCTACCGACGGCGATCGTGTCGCAGATGCCGCCCAGGAGTCCTTCCTTGAAGATCACCCCAGATGCAGCTTGCCCCACGGTGGGCACCAAATGATGTATTCCACGATCAGGTTTCTCGGAAGGGGTAGCCATCTCTCTCCGCGGGGAAGGCTAACATGGGTGAGTGCTTTGGGGCGAAGACACGGAGTTTACCCAGGTACAGGTTAGCCGGAGAGGCTCCCTACTTCCTGCAAATAAACTATGACGGTGATGACGGACAGGTTACAATTACCTAAGGCAGATTGAGTATATGGCTACATCTTCCCTAGGCTTTCTCCTGTCCGGCTTTATATAGAGAGCCGGATCGGGTCTTACTGGAACACGAACCGTACAATGGCTAACCCTATCAATCTACAGTCATCTGGATACAGATGGGCTTTGGGCCGCCATTGTGGACCCAGTCCTATGCTTCGTCCCTTCTGTGTCTTCTTCTTTGGGCCTTCCCTTCTGATCCGGCTTCTGGATGCCGGTAGATACCCCATTCCTAATATCTTCGATAGTCCGTGACCAAAAAAATATTCTGCATCACCTTGGGGTCCTTGACAAGTTCCCTGTTCGGCATTTCTGTTCTGTACCTGGACCTCATAAATTTTTGGAACCGCGGGTCATGGGCATACTTGGCGTAAGGGTTCTCAAGGCCATTCTCTATATAGGACTGGTCCTCACGATCCCAAACTTCTTCCTTGCCGTCATAGCCATCGCAGCCGAGATTGTGGTGACTGATGTTTAACGACGCCAGGTCCTCCCCCGAGGCCGTTTGATTCTTAGTGAACTCAAGCGACTAGTTATCTAGGAAAATCGAGAAGTCCTCTAGCGTAATCTGCAGGAAGTGGCGATGGATTTTTTTCGAATGGTGTGTTATCCATAATCATCACCCTCATCATAGTCTTACAATTGCTCAGTGCTTTGGTGAATGTAGTGAGGGCGAGTTTGTTCACCGGGTTTCCTTCAGATCCTCGTTGTTGTAGGGGCTGGGGGGACTCGTACTGTGAGTGCAACCTTGAGATGAGTTGGGCGCACATAGCTTTCTTCTTCTTGAGAGTCGGCACGTTGATATTAACAACGTCTCAAAGGATCGTGGAAACTTGGAGGAAGTACCCCTTCACAAGATCCTTAGGAAACATAGGCGTGCAATTGGAAGGCTCAACCTCAGTGAAATTTTGTCGAGTGGTGCCGACCTTGATCGGAGATCGCTTCCGACGCTTCTTCGCCCGAGGGCTACTCTCAGAGGGACCCCCGGTGAAACTATCAGTGGTTTCCGGTGTGCCCATCATCATCGTGGGGCTCAACGTCGTGGGTCTCGGCATTGTGGGGCTGGTCACTCCTATCATCACTGCCATCATTGGCCCTATATTCCTCTTGCGACTCGCTGGCCATAAGCCGGTAGTGCTCCAATAATGCCGGATCCGTAGAAAAAGACGACATGCCTATCTATAGTAGACAAAAGACCACCGTTAGTCACGGGAAAAATTTGGCATGACCTTTGCTACAAATAGTCATGCCAGAGTGCAAAAAATTTGCCGGAACGGAAATGAATCAACGTTCCGGCAAAATATTGGCACTCAATGTACCTATGTAAAATCTAACCAATATTTATGCCCAATATCGTAGGTCTGCCCAACATCACTTAGGCCAATATAGCAGCAACAAATCTCCCAGGTTTGGAAAGAACACAAACAACACTTAGGCCAATATCAGCATCAGATAATTACTAGATTATAGACATACATCACTTAGCAATTAGCCAATATAGCAACAACAAATCTCCCAGCTCTGCCCAACAACAGATAATACACATACAACACTTAGCAATCATGTCCTGTTGCATCCAACCTACAATAAGATAATTACTGCCAGTAAACCATATAGCAACTTTTCATACAATTATGCAGGGGGAATACTAGCTGATATGCTGGAGCTATAAGTACAATTAGAAGTACATGGCATGGCTCCATACTTCCGATGCTACTCCATAAATATACTGACACTTTCAATACTGGATCTCTGCAAAAAGGACTACTCTAAACCTGGGTGGAATGAATGTTTCATGAAGCTATGTTCCAATTGTCGAAAACTAGAAATATGCATAGTACTTATGTTGTTCTCTAAAATAAAGGTTAAGATAAATGCGATCTTTGTTAATGGACAACCGAGAATACCGAATAATAGTTCTCTAGCTTCCAACATCGTCATGCCCGTGTAGGTTTCATGTTTGTCTCAAACAAACCGGGAATCCTAAGAAAGTGATGCCTCTATTTCAGTAATCATATAATATAAATCTCCACAATATTTCATCAGCCATTGAAATAACTATTTCCTGAGAGTTGTCTGAAACCCATCCATGAAAAGGAAGTAAAAAATATGAATCAATTTGTTTTGTGGAGAACACAAAAACTGTAGACCTAGAAAACCAGTTAAAAGCATGATGATACTTAAATTATAAAAAGTAAATAAACGATAATTTCATCACCACATCAATTACTTAGGTGACATAATTTATAACTATAAATGCTAGAAAAGGATGTGAAACAGCTACAGTTTTCGGAGCAGCAAGTACAAGTGTTGTCGGAGACAGAGGGCGTTGATTATTTGGTTGGGCTCTATAGTAATAAAGAAGAGTTCTAACTACATTTTAGGCTCTTCCTTTTAGGCTCAAAGAAGAGTGGTGACTTCCTGATGATGATACATTTTATTGCATTGTGTCATTGTCGTCGCGCGGCTAGCATTGGGTTATGTTTTTGTTGACGCCATTATGCAAAAGTTCCTACGAGTGGATAGTGCAAGGGGACTTGCTTACCTAACATCTTGTTTTTACTTGCAATATTTTCCTTGGTCCCCTTAAAGTCTTTGCCCTTTGGCGGTACTAGCAAGGTTGTATTCAGCATGTCATGGGAATAGCAAGCACCTACTAGTACCTGATTTGGTACTCTGTAGTGCATAATCTATTTCGTAATTTTCACCTAATCTGTACTCTTACAAGCAGTTGCGACAACTCCTACAGGTTCAGTAACCCGACCGCTTCAGTAACCCGACCGCTCGATCGAAAACATTGCACATAGGAAAGTGCGGTTTCTTGAATAAAATGTGAATTTCTGACTGAACTTGCTCGCAAAGCAGAAACATTGGCAAATTGCATGCCATTTTCAACTATACACGCCATCTTTAATTTTATCTTTTAATTTTTTTGTCAACAAGTAGAGGTATTTGTTCTGTCTCTGTTTAGATTGTTCATTAGTATTCAAGAAATTCTTCATACGAAAATTCGCATCACGCAAATTGTTTATTGCAAAATTGCGACCATCTAAATAACTGGAACGTTGTTGCAGTCTTGTATTTTTCCTACTCCTCCCATTGGCTACTTTGTGGAAGAAAAAAGTGTTGGCATCTCCCCGAAGCAACCACTTTTCACTTGATCTACTAAACCACAACCTTTCTTCTTCTTCAAAGATTTTCAATAGCTGTAACTGAATCTCCCCTTTTCACACATTGTTCATTAGACATAATGACTTATTCCTCAAGTTTCTCCAAGTCTTCAAGCTATTTTGACAACTCACTCTTCAATCTAATGGATTCTCCTCTGATATTGTGACCGCAACCTTTCAGACTATATTTTACATTCCTTAACTTCTGCTGAAGGATACCAATACATATGTGACAGTTATAGGAGTGGACCAAGTCTTGCCCATTCTAACCAAGAATTTAGGATGATTGAGCCAGGATTTTTCAGAACGAAACTCTCTACCCTTAGGAGTAAAGTCTTCTTGAGTTTCCACAATCAAAGGAATGTGGTCTGACATCAACCTGATTTTCTTTTTAACCATAGTCAATGGGAAGGAAGCTTCCCGGCTGGTAGTCATAAGAACCTTGTCTAACTTATCTAAAGTGGGATTTTCCTGTTTGTTGGACCAACTGTATTGCCCTCCCGGGAAGTTGACATCCCTTAGACCATTGGAGTTAATGATTGAATTGAGAATATCAAAAAATTTGGTAACACCCTCAGCTTTGTTTTTTTCATTGGAAAACCTTGAAATGTTAAAGTCCCCTTCCAAAATAGCAGGATAAGGAAAATTGGAACAAACAGCAGCCAAATCGGCAAGAAAGTCAAGTTTATGTTTATCTTGTGCAACCACATACACCACAATAATTAGCTAATATATCTTATGTTTCTTATCAAAGACATGGGCCTTAACAATGAACCTATCAGTAGTCGCATTAATTTTTTACACAAACAGCACCCCCCAAAAAGGGCCCGCATTCCATTATATTTCAAACGGAAACACCACCACAACATCCCACGAGTCTTGGCTCAACGCCCCAACCAGCCAGAGAGTATATGTACAAACGCAAAATAGCAGGAGTTCACAGCCTACACAACCAAGCTCAACAGGAGCTCAAACGTAGCAACAAAAAAAGGCCAACCAACAAGATCTAAACCTATCAGTAGTCGCATTAATGATGTCAAATCTAGAGGGTTTGACACCACAAATAATGCCACCAGACTTCCCCATAGAAGGGGGCCAGTGGCAACAAAAGGAATTATCTAGATCCAACTTTCTCCAAACAGAGGGGGAAATCTCTTTCCTCATTGTTTCTTGGAGGCCAACAAAATCGAAATCAAACTCATTACAAATGTCTCTAAACCAAAACGAGAAACCTTTCTTACCCGCACCACTGCAATTCATGAAAAGACCTACCATCGATATCGAGTGGGTTTGTTCCTATGCCTCGGGCCCGCGCGCTACAATTCCACTCAGAGGGTTCTTAAGTTGGGCTTTCTTGAGAGTGGCCGTACTGCTAAGTAGTACCCCCTGAGAGCTAGATACAGGAGTAGTTACTTGCTTTCTCATTCTTCTAAGAGAATTTTTTGAGATAACAGGAGTGAAACCCACATGATCCAAGTCCCCACAGGCTTATCAGTTTGTTCAACAACATTGGACACATACAAAGGATGTATCTCATCACTCACAACATGATCAGGAGCAATCAAAGTAGCATTACTAGACATATTCGATTCACTAATTGTTTCTTCAGGAATAGATAGCAATTGTTTTTTCAAAATTAGATTTATCTAGCATTTTCTAGGCCCTTCCAGACATGAACACTTTTCAAAGAAATAGATAACATAGTCCAAAATCTAGACAACTTCCTGCAGGAGAGGACAAAAGACAACTTCTAGATTACAGGGTAAGCCATTCATTGTCCAAAATCTAAAGTCATTTCTTCACCTCGCAGCTGGACCACTGGACATTGTCGTCACTCTGCCCAAATGCTCCATCTCAAATGCAGTGCTGCTTTGGCTCATGTCAGCGGAAACGGTTGTGCCATACCTACTGCATGCGTTGCCACCACTCCCGGCCGTATAAAAGGCAGAATGTGCATCACCTCGAGCAGCCTCGAGATCAAGACACTCCTGCAGTTGTGCCACCACTTCGGTCATCGTGGGCCGCCGCTCCGGCGCTTGTGACGTACACTTTAGTGCAATGTCGGCAGCTTTCCACACGCTATTGATATCATGGTCGCCGCACATGCGTGCATCCACCACGCTCTCAATGTTGCCACATGCGAGACGTTGTTGCACCCATTGGATGATGCCCATCCGCTCTGGGTCGTTCAGGATGTGCGGTTTCCCGGTGACTATCTCCAACAGCACTACGCCGAAGCTAAACACATCACTCTTGTTGGTCAGCTGAAATGTTGCTAGGTACCTATAAATGTATGTAATGCATATGAGAGTCGGGTTTCAGTAAGGACAATTGTACTTGACTTCTTCAGGGCATCTTCTATTGACATGAATTTGATAAGAATTTGCACACTTCACAAAGAAAACGTCGATTCCGCAGAATTAGGTTTAGATAAATAAAAATTGTATCCCCACTTACTACGTTTCTAGGTCAATTTTGAAATGGAAGGTAAGTTCAGATTTTTATACATCATAAATTCTAAGCGTATTTGTGTGAACTTTTCTGGTTTTACACCACCAAAGAATAGCACTTCAGTTGATGAGAAAAATAAGAATATGTTTGTAAGAGCGTAATCATCAAAAAAAGAAAAAAAACGGTGTGCTTACTCTGGTGCAAGGTAACCATGTGTACCAACAACCCTGGCCGTGGAAACATGGGTGTCACTGCCGCTATTGAAAGCCTTGAGTAAGCCAAAATCAGCGATCTTGGCTTCCAGGTTTGCATTGAGTAGAATGTTGGATGTCTTCACATCCCTGTGGATTAGGGGTGGGTTGCACCCCTTGTGCAGATACTCAAGACCTGCATCCACATCTTTTTCTAAATTTGCACATCTAAATATATTGGCACAATAAAATGATGAGTCATATCTTACCTTGCGCCGATTCCAGTGCGATATGAAGTCTCTGTCTCCATGTTAAGCATCTCGCATTGTTTCCACTCTCTGCAGTGCAGAAGTATAGTTAGATGAATAACATCTTCTGGTTGTGGATATAGATTTGTTGTGTATTGATTTGACCCTCGTATGGGGTATATAAAGAGGTACACGGGTAGAGTATTGGAGTACAAGGCAAGTCGTACAAGGTTTAAACCGAGTCTATCTCAAACTCTAAAATATCCAATACATCTACGTGTTGTGCTCTAACACTGGTATTTCCCTAAAATACTTCTCACTTGTAGTCCAATTTTTTGGTCATTTTTCACCGAATCACAACCCTAACTTTTTCTAAAGATAATACAACGTTTGAGGTATGACGACAAACACAATAAACTATATAATTAACGCGTTTGGGGAGTGAGCATAGCTCAACTGGTTGGGAGAGTGGATGTACAAACACAACACCCAGGTTCAAGTCCTCACGGGCGCGAATTCAGGTTCCTATATATACTTGAGGACCATGCCTTCCTGGTACTCATGCAATTTATCCCGAGGATCAGGCTTGATTTATAATCAAGATAAAAATCCTGATACTCATGCATATATGGCTGTGTGCATCCCTAGTTGGTGCAGAGGCCGGGAAAGTGAAATTCTCCCCCCAAAGTTTAGGGAGTGAGCATAGCTCAACTGGCTGGGGGAGTGGATGTACAAACCCAACACCCAGGTTCAAGTCCTCACGGGCGCGAATTTAGGTTCCTATTTATACTTGAGGACCAGGCCTTCCCGGTACTCATGCAATTTATTCTGAGGATTAGGCTAGATTTATAATCAATATAAAAATCATGGTACTCATACATATATGGCTGTGTGCATCCCTAGTTGGTGCAGAGGCCGGTGAAGTGAAATTCTCCCCCCAAAGTTTTTTTCGTTTGGACGGTGGATGCACTCGACTGATGGCGGTCGTTCAGGCTATCTAGAGCAAGAGTGGCTGGTTGCATAGTAAACGTCTGGGACATGCATAGTCTCATGAGGATGGAGCTGCTTTTCGCGAGTCTATAGAGTTTCATGGATGTATTTCACTTATTTTATCTATAGGTTACTATTGTGTGCCTATGAGAATGCGTTGGTTGTAAGATATTTTTGAATGATTTATTTTTAATAAAAGCCGTATGCATCAGCCAGATGCAGAGGCTGGGTATCTTTTTTTTAAAAAAAAGTTTGGAAATTAATTAACCCGCTGCCGAGATGGCTGCCACGTATCTCCTGACAGTGGTTCCAACGGGCTAATTAAAGGTTGGTGTTTTCCTATAAAAAAAAATAGGCTTTTGGTTCCATGCAAAAGAACCACCAACAAAGCGCTAAAACCTACAGGAACTTTGATGATCTGAGAAATTTGCATACCTCTAAGATGTTCATGTAGGGCACCTTCAGACATATACTCGTACACAAGGGCCATGTACTCCCTATCCTTGCAGTATCCAATGAAATACACGAGATTCTTGTGATGGATCCTAGCCAAGGTTTGAGCCTGCACTAACCAAAAAAAATGATCAGTACATCACCAAATTAAATCCAAAAATTAGCTTATAGCCTCAGTTACACTTCTGCCGGTCTCACCTCTGCCATGAATTCTTGAACACCTTGATCTGAAGATTCAGAACGCAATTTAACCGCCACCTGGGTGCCATCCTCCAAGAATCCATCATAGACTTTACCGAACCCTCCTTGGCCGATCACTCGCCGGAATCCGTCCGTCACGGCCTCTAGCTCGGCATATGTGAACTGGCGGTTATCCAGATGCAACGAGGTGTGCCCTATACTCGCCTCGTTTTGTGGTCTGACGCTGTTTTTCGCTGCTGTTCCTTGCTTTCTCCTTAGCATGCAAATGAGTAGTACTGACAGAAGCACAATCACCAACACTGTAACTATCGGAACAACAACATAAATGACAACCTTTGAGCTTTTCTTCTTTTCCGGAGACAGACAGGAGTTGCCATTGCTGCAGAGGTTTGGATTGTTACCATATCTAGAAAAACAAAAGTAGACGAATTAAGAATCATAATTTGTAATTGTTTTACATGGAAATGAGGTGATCATGTTATGATTTGGTACAAACCGAAGTGTTAGAGAACCGTCTTGCACTCTTTTCAAAAGTCCAGAAGGGATGGGTCCACTAAGCTGATTGCCTGTCAAATCTCTGAAGGAAACAAAACAAAATGATCTCAAATCGATAATTATTTACATGGGATTGAGCCGAAGGAAGAACTGTGATGAATTTCTTACAAAAATGTGAGCGACAGCAACTTCGAAAGGGTGTCAGGAATTGAGCCCGTCAGATTATTGCGTGACAAATCCCTGCAAATTAGAAAGTGCCCCCTTAAAAAACCGAATAACTTGTAAAAAAAATGAACACTCAGTATTGTATAATTAATGGCTTAACAATCTCCTACTTACATGTATTGTAGACCTTTGAATCTGGCGAAAGAATCTGACATGTTTCCATTCAGACCACTGGAAGATAAATTCCTACAGCATGCATATACACTACAGGAAATCTCTTCTTTGCCGTGTATGCAAAAGACACAGCAAAGGGGCTGCGGAACACAGCAAAGGGTTTGCCGTGTGTAAATACACAGCAAAGCTCACACGGCAAATAGGCCGACGGCAAAGTATCTTTGCCGTGTGTATTTTTAAAACACACAGCAAAGATCATTGCCGTGTGTTTTCTTCCTACACACGGCAAAGTAAAGCACTAGATGACGGAGTGGTGCTAACGGCGATTGTTCTTTGCTGTGTGCCCTGAGAAAAGACACGGCAAAGATTTAAGCCTTTCGCCGTGTGTATTGGTATTTTGCCGTGTGTTTTCTGAAAACACACGGCAAAGATCTTTGCCGTGTGCCGTACCAATACACACAGCAAAGGTCGGTCTTTGCCGTGTGTTTTTTCTGGGTACACGGCAAAGTTTCCCTTTTTTTATTTTTGTTTCACCCCTTCAATTTAAATACACAATTCACATATAAGTTTCCATAATAACAAATATTCACAGCTATGTGTATGCAAACAAGCTAAAGTATTGCTAGGATACTCATGCAATGATGCTCCGGACATTACACTTGAGCTAGGATGGATTCAAAGAAAGAAGAAAAGCGACCTTTTGCTTCTCTATTACAGGACAACCATGGTTCTGGTGCGCTGCCGAGGGAAGCCGAGCCTACCACCGTGTACGAGTCACGGGAGGCCACGACCTGGCCAGCCCAGCAACACCAGCACGATAGCCCTCGCCGACAGCTGCAGCAGCTCGCGGAAGGCGTCACCAAGCTCTAGGTTCCGAGCCGTGACCCAGCCATAGTTCACCGACCAGCGGAGTCTCCACGGCCTTGACCTGAAAAAAACACAGGAGCAGATGAGATTGGAGATTCAGTGCCATGGCCAAATCTTAACCATTACCACTAAATCTATCTAGTAGGTCATCAGCTAGATGTGCAGAGCACAGAAACACCAAGTTTAAAGGTAATAAGCTGTTTTTCTCACAAAGCTACCGATTTTTCGTCATGATTACAGTGTATAAAAACTTTGTATGCAATACATATGTAGAGAAATTTTGTAGGTTTTGTCACGATGGTGATAATACAACATTGGCTCCCTGGTGGCATCATAACATGGATCAAATAGAGCATTTAGGACCTATAATTGCATCAATTACAATTCGATCAACTAGAACCACCAGAGTAATACTGTCTTACATAACAAATTTGAGTACACACCAGAATCATAATGATGAGAATTGAGATTCGATGAACTACTCAGCTGCCTTGCTAGGGTTGAGCAAAACCTTTTACAAATGCACATAATGTTTGTATACTAGGTTAATAATTTACAAGCAGCATGGTAACAGTGGAAGAGAACTTTTAACATAAACAAGATGAATTCTCACGACACAAGATTAACCATAGTCAAAGATGAGTGTATATCAGCTAGAGTACTTCCTAACTCGAACTACGAACAGAACAGCACACGCTAGAATATAATTGAGTTGAGGCAAAGGGGGTACTAGCAAACTGCAGAATGATCGGGTGCTCCATGTCACAAAAATTGACGCTGGAAAATTACTTGTTGCTCTATTCTCCAACGGAATAATGAATGAAGACCAATTTTATAATGGAGGCAAATCATATCCAAGCTTTATGGAGAACAACTCATGCTAATCGACCGTGGCGGCAACTAAGCAGTAGGACGGCAACGACTTACCCAGCAGCCTCTCAACTTGGACAGATACTCCGTGCGGCCACGGAACAGCAACATGCTAGGACTGAAGGAGACGGACATGACAGCGACACGCCGGTGTATGGAGGCGGGCTAGACGACAAGCGGGCGTCGGTGTCGGGGCGGTGGAGTAGGAGCTCAGGAGGTCGAGGAAGATCCGTAGCCTGCGGAGTGAGCAGTTGGGCGCTAGAGACCCGTGCCGGGCGGAGCGTGCTGCAAACGACGGCGGGCCGAGTGGCTGCAGTCGCACGCCGCCATCCCCTCCTCGTTTCCGGCGGCCATGAACGAGGATGGAGACGACTTGGAGCTGCAGCAGCGTGGCACCAGCGCGCCCTGCCTGCCGGCCTGCAGCAGCCGCCGTGTGTGATGAGGGCGGGCGAGTTCGACCGACGGAGCGGCGCCCATGGGATCCCACACGAACGCGCGCGCCGGCGAGCAGGCGCGGCCTTGCCGCCGTTCGATCTGCTCCGGGAGTAGTACAAGGGGCGGGGCCGCGGAGAGGCGCACGACCTTTGCGTGGTGCGCCTCCTCTGCGTCGCCGCGTGCAGCGGCTCACCGGAGACGGTTGGAGCTCTCCGTGGCAAGGTCGGGGATGGCTAGAAGTGGCAGCATGGACGGGGGGCAACTGCAGCGGGCGAGGCCGGTCGGAGGAGGTGCGGCGGCGGGCAGGATCGAGGGTGGCGGCGGATGCGAGAAAGGGGATTGAGGAAGATGCGGGTGCGTGCGTTTGGCTAGGGTTGGGATGGTTTCTTTATTCTTATTATTTTTTTTAGCCCTATGCGGCTATGCCCCTATGCCGTGTGTTTTGGACAGAATACTCCGCAAAGGCGGCTTTGCTGTGTGTTTTCGCCAATATACTAGGCAAAGACGGCTTTGCTGTGTGTTTTATAAAAATACTCAGCAAAGATCTGACTGCGTTTTTTTCTATTTTCAATTTATTTATTATTTTATTTAGACAAGAACAAAGATTGGTTTTTAATTTATTTAATTCTTCATTTTTCTATTTTCAGTATCTAGCAAGAACAGCGATCAAGATACATTGGTTAATCCTCGTACGGAGAACACTAGAGGGGTAGACCATGGAAACGCCGTAATCTCTCAAAAATTTGCACGTGGCCTACTATATGCCCGCTATGGGTAAACAGGAGCGAACCTTGTGGTACATTGGTCCTAGCAAAAATAAAGATTGGTTCTCCAACGGTAACTTCTCCAGAAAGGGTATAGTGCACAACCGAAGGGGAGTTTTGAGCTAGAAGTCCAAAAACTTATTACTGACTATGTGATGCCGGTGAAGGCGGTCACACCTCGGAGCAGGTTCCTACCCTCTACACCTTCCACCACAGTTCTATAAATATGTAATGACACCACCTACGTTTTTTCCCTATTGGTCAACAAAGATCCGCTCCGATGCAGCCGACGTGGGGAGATTCTCCCTATAGGTCGAGAGCCTTCGCTAAGTGTTACCGCATGCATGTTTGTGAAGCCGGTCACAACCCTGGGTAGTATATTGGCTCTCTACACCTCGCACTACATTTGTACGCATATAGTATGACACCACCTAGATTTAAGTGGTTTTGAATGCTCCGGAGCCCCGCTCTCGCGAAACGCTCACCCGCTGAAGAAATTCAACTTTTTCCATCTACCGCCATGACCGACATCGAAAGGGGTATACTAGTGAAAATGATTGCTTGGTTGTGCTAAGATAGTCAAGATGACCTGCATCGAAGTGGGATTCTGGCTCTCTGGAGACCCGTTTCGAGTAGAGGAACGATGTACGCGCTGGTGACCTCGACGGCTAACAAGGAGAAAGATTTACCCGGGTTCGGGGCCCTCGTAGAGGTAAAACCCTTACTCCTGCTTGTCTGATCTGTATTATGACGAGATAGTCGAGCTGTTTACAATGGCGATGCCATGGTGAGGCGTACGGGGTATCCCGTGTATTGCCTAGTCTAGTTGTGGCTTGTATCTTCCTCTCTCTAGATTGGTTCCCTAGATTCGTTGTCTAGATTGGATAATCTTTTTCTCTCCTCCCTCCTCGCTTTATATATGCAGTCAGGAGGGGGTTACATGAGTCCTAATAGATTACGTATAGGAGTTCTTGTCTTGACCCGCAAGTCTTGCGGGTGGGCTTCTGTTGGGCCTTCTAGAATACTCCAAGGGCTTCCCTTCTTGGGCCTTAACGTCGGGCCTGAGACGGGGTGTCCTTACCCGCAGGGTCTAAGATCCATTCCTTCGTCACCTGGGATATAGGATAGTTTGCCTCTACACCTCCCACCACACTTGTACACATATGGTATGGAATCACGTAGGTTTTGGTGGGGTTCTGATGCTCCGGAGCCCCTGCTTCGGTGAAACCCTAAACCGATGGAGAAAAGTCAACCTTTTCCATCTACCCTAACTACTTACAATATTCCCCCCCCCCCATTCGTGCGAAGTGGGAGTTTTGATATACAAGTTGATGCACCCAAAAGGCATGTCAACCGTTGCTAGACGTGCACAACTACAACTCTATTTCGTGTCTGCCAAGAAAGGGAGTTGTTTGCCCCAATATATATTACGAGGTAGTCATAGAATAGATTGTGAGATCAAGAGAGAGAGATCCACCAGATTAGCACGTAGAGGGCCAATAAGCCCACATGCATAGCATATCATGCCTAACTTCTCATATTTTACCGCATACAGTAGCCTCTTTCCTCCCCGCACAATTGATAGGAATCGAGTTAGAGGGCTGCGAACATCATAGCCGATGCATGCTCTGACGAAATCACCACAAAATCCGCCTGGCGGAATCATCTCCAACTTTATCACCTCCCCACATGACCATGCAATGAGGGGCATGATAATCTCCTTCTTCCTAAACCCCTCCGGGGCCTTGTGTACTTGGATCCACATCGATGAGTAATTTAGTTCCCCAAGCTCCGGATCGGAAATGCCATCATAAGGAGTTGTAATCAGTGGCCAATCCATGAACAACCACGGCCCCTCTCCATCACTTTCTCCCAATCACCGAGACAGAAGCATTGGATCACAAACCTGTTCTAGCCAACCGCCCGTATGTGAATTGGGCGCACTGGGTTCCAAGCATTCTGCATCTGTCCAAACATGGCGTCATGGCTGAATTTCTTGCCACACAGAACCTTTGCTACCGCCATCCATCTTGCTCCCTCCAGTACCTTTTCTGTTGCCTCATCAATGACAAAGCCGTCAAAGTCCTCCTCGTCAATGGCCAACCGATCAAACAGGGAGGCCATGCCCGCCTCCTTCCCATTGCCATCAGCAACTGCTGAGAATTCTGACGGCGGAAGACTCCCACCGTCTCGATCCTCCACTGGGCGTTCCGAGCCAACTCTCTCCTGTGATTTTCCTTGTGCCATGGTTCCTCAACTCAAACCCTAGCTCTGATGACTCCTTACCACGCGGGTTAGGGTGTACTTATCTAGGTCGATGGAGGCAGAAACCAAATCGGGGACGGACTCCAACTCGGGGGGCGACGACCCGCACAGATCACCGGGGCCAGAACGATCATCGATCGGGAACGGAAACTCGCCGCCACTTCCGTCGCGGGAGGACAAAACCCTAGACGGGTAACTCTCACTTGACTTATGTTGCCATGCAATTATTTCTGGTGATTTACACTTATCACCATACTTTTATACATATGGTACGACATCATCTAGTTTTGGTGGAATTTCGACGCTCCAGAGCCTCCGCTCTGGCGAAATCCTAACCGGTTGGAGAAAAGTCAACTTTTTATGTCTACCACAGGGTAGTGTGTGTGTGAAGCTGGTCACACCCCCAGGGTAGCCTATTGGCCATCTACACCTCCCAATACTTGTATACATATGGTATGACACCATCAAGATTTTAGTGTGATTCCGACGTTCCATAGCCCCGCTTCGACGAAACCCTAAACCGACATGACAGTAACCTTCCGAAGGGGTATACATGTGGGGACCATAAAAATGTCACGGTTAGCAAGATTTTGGGTTGTAGATTATGGGTGTGTTAAATTTCTATCTACATTAACAATAGAGATGAAATATGACGGGAAAGAAATGCCGTACGAAAAACGTAGGGAAAATAATTGAGAGTAAGTTCTTTGCTGTGTATATCAAAATACACACAGCAAAGACTACCTTTGCCGTGTCTTTTGAAAATACACACGGCAAAGACATCGTTTGCCGTGTGTATTTCTAAAATACACGGCAAAGAACCTAATACTTTGCCGTGTGTATTTTTTATATACACGGCAAAGAACCGCCGTCGTAACGGCTCCGTGAAGTGCGGCGAAGGCGTGCACGTATCAGGAAACTTTGCCGTGCCTTTGTCTTTGCCGTGTGTATTCCAATTTCTTTGCCGTGTTGATTTCTTTGCCGTGTGTATTTTATCATTTTTGCCGTGTATAGTTCTTTGCCGTGTGTTTTTCGCGTACTTCGCCATGTCCAGTTTCTTTGCCGTGTGTTTTGCGGGTATGACACGGCAAAGATGGTCTTTGCCGTGTTCCACGCCAAATGACACACGGCAAAGGGGCGAGTACACAGCAAATCTCAGTTTTCCCGTAGTGTATATACAGCAGCATCTCAGATAATTCCAGGTACGCAGTACTACTATTTTGACATAGAAAAAAAAAAACAGAAATTGTCAACTCACAAGCTTGTGACACTTGGTGTAGTTGAAACGGCATATCTACAACCCAATCCGTTCCACGCGAAATTCTTGGGCAGGCACGGGTCCCCCATCCAGTTCTTCTTCAGCTGGTACTTGCCTCTGATCGCCGTGATGGCAGAAACTGTTGCATTTCACAGCAGCAGCAGAAAAAGAAACAAAAAACTATCAGCTGAGATCTACCATGGTTTCATCTATCCATGCATACGTTGATACCTATACATATGCATCTGAACATAATCGATTTTTTTACCGTCCTGGGTGGCGGTCGGGACGCCGGCGGTGGACCTGACGGAGTAGACCTCGACGGCGTTGAGGAGGGGCGGGAGGGTGGAGTTGGGGGTTGCGTTCAGCGAGATGTTGTACTGGTGAAAGCCGTAAAACGCGTCGCTGTTGTAGAGGGCATTGGAGTGGAGGTACTGCGGCGTAAACCCGCGCCTCCAGAGGATGCCGTTGATGGTGACGGAGAGCTGCCGTGCGGCGCCGGGCGGGAGCAGCTGCAGCTCGGCGAGGTGCAGGATGCATATGTACCCCGGTGACGGGTCATTGGCGCTGGGCTCGGCGTCCCAGCTGAAGTCGATGGGCGTCGATGGGTTGATGGGCGTGACGGCCGTCTGCATCACTGCCGACGGCGCCTCGAACACGTCGACGTCGTCGTCGTCGATGTTTTGCACCTTTTTCGTCGTCGTGATCTCCGACCACTCCCTGGAACTGCTCCACGGGAACCACATACGGTCGTGCGGGTCGTCGGGGAACGCTATGACCTTGCTGTCGGTCGGGCCGAGGTTTCTCCTGAAGAATCGGACGAGGCCCTGCGTGGCGTTGGCCATCGGGTAGAGCGAGTTCTTGAGCGGCCTTAGGGAGAGGCTGGAGATGAAGGGCGTGCCGGAGCCGGTGTTCACAAGGCAGACCTGCGCCGAGTCGCCCGGAACGACGGCGATCACCTCCACGATAACCGGCGTGTCAGCTTTGGAGATGTTCACGGTCGTACAGTAGTTGACTCCGAGATGGAGGTCGAACACCGGTGCTCTGTTGAGGCCGTCGTAGTTGCCGTACATGAAATTGGCCCGGATGAGATATTTGCGCCCAGACGGGAGGGAGCGGAACGTGTAGCAGTTCCGCGCGCTGGCACCGGCGCCGAAGCTGCGCACGTTGCGCCAGGGCCAGCCCATCGACGGCGTGATGTACTCGGCCGACATGTTGTAGTTGGTGCCGGTGTCGATGAAGCCGGCGTCTGAGAAGAAGCTCAGCTTGGTGGCGTTGTGCACATAGCCGCCGGCGCTCTCCGGCAGGCCACAGTCGATCCTTATGGAACCTACATACGTGTATACGTAGTTATGTACGGTGAATTAACATCTGCGGCTTGAGATGGATTCGATGAAGCATGTGTGATGTGCTCACCTAAGATGTCGACCTGGCCATGGACTTGAAGAACGTCGGTGCCGGCGACGAGAAGGAGCAACAGCAGGCACCGCGCCGCCACTGCTGATCTTGGCCATGGTCCTCCCATCGCGCAATGTGCCGGGAGCTGGCTACACTCAAATTCTTGTGGCTCATATATATTCTAGCTAGCTGAACCAAGGAATCATCACTAGTTTGACAGCACATACATGGCAGAAAGTAGTATTCTAGCTAGCTGAACATACACTAGTAGAAACATGGCTTTGTTTCAGAGCTAAATTGGGCTCTAATCCCGGTTGCGTTTTGACTTTTGGATCGGGGCTAGAGGGGGGACTAGTACCCGGTTCAACAGTTAGGAGGCCAAACTGGACCGGTTCGAAAGGGACCTTTAGTCCCGGCTAGATACACCAACCGGGACTAAAGGTGGTGGACCAGGCTGCAACCTGGCGTAGCCCCTTTAGCCCGGCTGGTATACCAATAGACTAAATTGAAATTCGACCGTGTTCATACTAATTTCATGTTAATCTTCGCAGCAAAACGTTGGAAACCGCATGCAGCGCTTTCGAAGATGAAATGCAGCGACACGTTAATCACCAGGCCGCCGTCGGCGCCCTTTAGCCCCGGCTAGTGTCTAAGACCGGGACTAAAGGTCCCGGTTCGGGATACTAACCGGGACGAAATTGCTAACCGCATGTTAATCTCCGTGCCCTTTGGAAGATGAAACGCATCGACACGTTGGAAACAGCATGCAGTGCTTTGAAAGATGAAAAACGCAGCTACACTTTGGAAACAGCATGCAACGTTTTGGAAGATGAAAAACGCAGTGACGCGTTAATCACCATGCCGCCACCGGCGACTATTCCTTTCCCTCTCATCCACTATATAATGCTATAGTAACCTATGGCCAAAAGCACACCTCTCTCTAATCCTTCCAAAGTTCTCTCTAATCCTTGCCAAAACTCTCTGTATATCCCTCTTTTCCAATCCAATAGACCAGCTACGTGCGTGTACCTCGATCTCGCTTGTACTATTTCGTCAAAGAATACATGCATTTCAAGGTATGGGTCACCCCCCGTGCATCACGCGTGGAGAAGTGGATCTGCAACGTGAAGAAGTACTACCTCGATGCTGCAACGATCAAGTGTGTTGTACTCGACTGCGAGTTCATCGACCCTGCGCCGGGTCGACACAGGGATCTTCCACTCCATGAAAGGCAGCGCGTCGCCGTCCTTCAACTCTTGGTGGCACCCGAGACTTTGATCTTCCAAATCCGCAAGGCTAATGCGGTTCCGCGACTCCTCGTGGAATTCTTAGGTGACAAGACCATCAAGTTCTGCGGCGCGGCTATCCACAATGATGTGCGGATGCTTAGCTACTACGAAATTGTTATTCCGATGGCGGTCGACCTCCTGAGGATATGCGCAACCCAACCGATAATTCTACTCCTAGTCTCTACGATCTCGCCAATGCTATTATTGGGACAAACCTTGAGAAGAAGAAAAACAAGAAGAAGGACGTGAAGAAGGACGAGAAGAAGGACGTGGTCGGCTTAGAAGACCTCATGATATTTGGTTGGGGCAACGTTCCATTGAGCTTTGATCAAGTCTTATATGCTGCTCTGGACGCTCGAATAGGCTTCGAGATTGCTAGGAAGTGGGGGAATCTACGTGGCTATAATAGCAATGTAGACCGTCTAAATTTCGTTGATTGACTATATATAGTGGTGTGTGTGGGGGCGTTCCCCATGACGTTTGTTCCCAATGCTAATATTTGAATCTTCTAATACTGAATGAACTATGAGTTAATTTTCTCAATGCTTATATTTTTTACTCTTCTATTGAATGAACTGCCTTTCATCTTAAAATAAGTATCACAAAGAAATAAAAACATCAAGAAGTTACACAAATATCAAGAAGTATCACAAATAAATAAAAATATCAAGAAGAAACACAAATACCAAAAAGTATCACAAAGAAATAAAAATATCAAGAAGCAACACAAATATCAAGAAGTATCACAAAGAAAAAAAAAATCCAAGAAACAACACAAGTATCAAGAAGTATCACAAAGAAATTAAAATATCAACAAGAAAAATGAATATCAAGAAGTATCACAAAGAAATAAAAATATCAAGAAGTATCACAAAGAATATAAATATCAAAAGGCAACACAAATATCAAGAAATATCATAAAGAAACAAAAAAATCGAAAGGCAACACAAATATCAAAAAGTATCACAAAGAAATAATAATATCAATAGAAAATACAAATATCAAGAAGTATCACAAAGAAATAAAAATATCAAGAAGCAACATAAATATCAAGAAGTATCAAAAAAAAAAGTTCAAGAAGTATCACAAAGAAGTAAAAATATCAAAAGTAACACATGATTGAATTTCTCTCATTTTTCTAATCGATTTGGACATATTATTTGTCAAGATTCGATTTATGGATTTGTAGATATGAATTATTCAATATTAAATGAAAAAGGAAAAAATAATCGTTATTTAAATTCAAGATTATTTGAATTCAAGATTATTACTTATTTATTTTTGTTTATTTAATTTTTTTTATAAAAAAAATAAATATGTGTGACATCGTGATCTAAGGGTTAATATGATAGATAGCATACTATTGTGAGTAAAAAAGTCTTTGTTTCTTGAAAGCTGAGAGGGGAGGAACTAAGAAGTTAAGCGTGCTGAGAGTGGAGCAAACTGACGTTGTGTGACCGATCAGGAAGTGTCACTACAATAATTAGAGTTAAAAATAATTGAGACTAAAGGGAACTAAACTAAACCTAATCCTCAAATCCTAAAATGGGAAACATAAATCCTAAACCCCAAAATGAAAAAGAACAAAACCCTAAACCCCAAAATTAAAAAATAAATCACAAAATCTTTAATCCAGGTTTGTAACACAAAGAGGGACTAAAGGTCTTCCGCCTCACGAGCGTGGCCATGACCACTTGGATGGGATTTTAGCCCCGGTTCGTGGCAGGTCAAGACTAAAGGGAGGGGGGCTTTAGTCGCGATTGGGCCGTCCCGGTTGGAAATCCTAGAGTAGAGGCCCTTACCAACCAGGACTAAAGCTTGTTTTCCACTAGTGATAGGTAGTAATTGCTCCCAAAGCACTTCCGTTTTTTGAAAATTTAAACTTGAACGATAATACATGGTTTGTGTTATACGCAAATGTACATTGGTAAATTTATGTCCGGAAGAAGGTTCAAATGGTATCATTTACATGACCTACAACCTACATTTTAATGGTCAAATGATTGGTTACTCGGAGCATCCTAAAGAGACACTTATATACTCCCTCCGTATCAAATTAAGTGACATTGAAATGGGTTGAAATTGATGTATGTGGAACTTGAATAAATCTAGATACATTCATCTCAATGAAAATTATTTTGAAACGGAGGGGGCACTAATTACATCCACGCTATGCAACAACATGCATGGTATTAAGAGAAAGACAAGATATGAAATTATTCACAGGGAAGGGGTAGTTGCCTAGATGTGTCGCCTCTAGAGCAGCCCTGCGCCGCCCACAACTCCCATCTGCTCCAACTCCCCGCCGCCCCCGAAGGAAGCCAACGGACACAAAGCTTTTCCCCGCGGGCGGAAATGGCGAGCTCTCGTTTTCTCGCGGTTCCCCGCGGCGGAATGAGACCTACGGCCTACATTGCAGAGGAGGTCCTGGACGTGGCTGCGTTCGTGACTGGGACTGGACTCCCGGGCAGAAACCCTGGGATGGTGGTGGCTGGATTGCCGCTTGGCTACTCGGGCAGTCGGCGATGGCCCGACTGTGGCGCTAAGGTTGTAGGCACAGTCCTTATGGAGTGAGATGTGTTGCGGTTTGTGAGAAGAGCTTGCCCGATCTTCTCGATGAACAGTCTCTTGATAACTTGTGTCTCCCTACAACCTCTCCGGCTAATCCGTGATGCCAATGCAACAGCTGTCAATCCCTTTGGATATTCTCAACTCCACACACTTGCACAACGTAATCAACGACTACGAGTGGTCATGTATCTTCTTATTCCTAGTGGAACAGCAGATAGCACGCAGAATTTGCAAGGGGTAACTTCACCAAACCGGTGGGGATAAATTCAGATGAACATTGTTAAAATTTGGAATTTAGGGTTTATGTTTTAACTGGTTCTACCTCTAATTTTGTGGCTAAGAGGTATATATGATGGGGTGTGGCCAGCAGCCCTAATGCGCGCCCACTAACCTACCCCAACTCGGGTTGGGCTCAACCTAGTGGATACAAACCGACTACTAGGGGGTGCAGCCACTTTGGACTCGCAGGTCCAAGTTACAAACCGTATGGGACTCCCTGGGACATGTCCTTGGTGCCCCCATAAACCCCAATGCGCATCAATAATGAATATGGGCTAGTACCCCCAAGGACATGTCCTTGCTCTTCCCAACTCCATCTTTTTTAATTTCTCGCTTCTCTTCCTCTCTTGGATACCCATGGGAAACAGTGCCTTCTTCTTTCTCCATGTATATGGTCTTGTTTTCCACCATGTATCACTTGTTTTCCAACTTGCTATGTTTGTTTTCCAGCTCATCTTGATGTTCTCCTCCATCCATGTTTGTGTTATCAATAAACCTATCATACATAAATACATATGCTTAGGAAGTATAACATTCTTATAAACATAAACAACACAGTCAACTAAGAAAAATTCATCTTATAATAATCATCAGTTAACCTCAATATCTCCTTCCAACTCAAACATGAACAATCAACATGTACCCCGGCCCTATTGTATCCATATCGGTTTGTGTCGGGAAGATGGGTAATGTCGGTGGCCGTTGCTACGTTGCAGCGCGCTAGTCGGTCATCGGTCTAGCAGCGGCGATCTGGCCGCTTTTCACTTGCTATCGTGTTAGCCTATGCCGGTGCAGGAGGTCGCCGCTAGGGGCGGCCACCGTTGTCTTTCGACGGTGGTAGTCGTCGTTGTCATGTGGTTGACGCGGTGGCCCGACCTTCGATCTTGTGATCGTCACACGCTTCTTGGCGCGGAGCTTTGAGGCCCGCGGCAGTATGGGACGTCCCCTTCACTTCAACGTAGGGCTCGATTTGAGGCAGCAGATGCTAGAACGACGGGTTCAGGGGAGCTGTCAAATCATGCCTGGCTAGCGCTGGCGATGTGGTGTCTCATACAGAAACACCATGTTATGTCTGATCCTAGTAGGTGCTACACTCGACGTCTCCTCGGCGGTGCCAATTCATGTCGGTTGATGTTCGTTCGGAGATGGTGCGACGGTGGCCGGGGGCGTGGCGGTATGAGACGTCATGGGCTTCCAATTTCTCCTCCAACGGCATCTCGGCTGTGATGTGTCATTGCTCGGACAGCTGATGATGGTAGATGCTTTAACGTTGAGGTTTTCCACTTTGGTGGAAACATTTTTGGCAATGTTGTCGCGCTTATGCTCATGCCCTTTCCTGAAGTTGGTGGATCCAGACTCGTCTTTGGGGATGAAAATTCCGGGCCGGTCTTTGGTTGGACTCGTCATCAGCGTCGCATGGGCAACTTTTACGTCCTAAACTTAAAATTTGCGTATTTTCTCTCTGGTTTTGTCTTTAACCATAGGGACTGTCACAGGGCATATGAGGCCTCTATTTTAAATATTTTGTAATCTTTCGAAATTTGCAACAGAAAAGCCACGTGCAATGCTGATGCTAGGGCCTGGTTCCTCATTTCAATAAAAAGTAAATCAGCGATAACTAACGCTCCCTCCGGTCAGAATTAGATGACTTATTTTTATCTAATTTTAAAGGGAGGGAGAATGAAACAGGTACCGTGTAAGTGGCAGCAGATCACATGGGCGATAAGTTTTTGTCTGTTTTGACAGGCACATGGGCGATAAGTTGACTTGCGTGCGAGTCATCCAACGAGCTCACTGGGCAGATGGCCACAGCGACCGTGAACTTCTGACTTTTTCCCATGCGCCATTGGGGCGACATGTGATTATTGGACTTCTGACTTTGCGGAGAAGCTCGTCAGAAGTCGATTTCTCCGATCGAGCAAGTATCTCATGTCTTACGACGTTCCTCCACGTTATTCTTCTACTAGTAGCTGTAGGGTGCGCAAGCCGCATCTACTTCATCAATTCACATCGACTTTGATTACTTGATGAACTGTACTGCTCGAGACATGCCGTGTCAACTGTACCGATCACGTGGAACTGGGCAGAAAGTGGGGTGGAGGCCCAACCCAAGCGCAGAAACCGGAAGCCTTCAGCACGTTGCTCAGCCCAGGATTGCCAGCTGCAGCAGAGGATAAATTAACTACTACTCCGTACGTCCGATCCGGATTAAAAGTGTTGTAGAACTAGTACTAAGCTAGCACAAAATTGTATACAGCTTTCAACAATAATTCTGGATCGTAGGGGGTACATCGCTGTATGTTTAGATATCGCCTCCGCTGAGGCCATCTACGACGATTTATGTCCCTGTTTTGTGGCCCTATGGCACTTGAGGGAGGCTTCCATGTGGCCCGTTTGCTGGGTTGGTTTGTGGAATGAAGAAAGAAACACACCCTGCGACACCTCTCATCATGCACCTCTCGGCTTTCTCTTCTCTCCTATCTAAAAGAAGAATTTTGTTCCTTCAACCGTCAACCAGTACATCCTGTCGTCAAGCAACCCGTCTTGTCCGTCATTCCTCCCATGTCCTGATTTCCTACAGAATTCCGGGAATTAATTAGCAAGGCCACGTCAATCACTTACTTGCATAATAACCGGAGATCACGAGCCAATTAACTCCTAGTAATTAACTCCCACCAATATTTTGTTTTCCAGCGTGGAGTCAAGCAAGTAACTCCCATCGATTCAACGCCCTGCAATTAAAGCCTCTAATCAACGCCCAGGAATTAACGCCTAGCAATCAGGCAATAACGGACAGAAATCTGCGGACACAATCGTTAGTCCTAAACAGCGGACACAATCGTTGATCCTAAACAACAGTCAACTATTTATTACACAATCAAGGGATATCAACGGGCAAAATCATGGGTCCTAAACAGCCGGCATGATCATCGCTCCAAAATGTCATCGCTTTCCCAATGTCATCTCTCTACTATCTATACCCATCAATCTGGGTCGACTTGAATCAATATCACGCGAGAAACCTTCTTCCTCGCTCAGGCTTGATGCAATGCCACTCGCCTAGGAACGATGAGGGTGGTGGAACCTCTACCAGACCCAGCTCCAGTCTAGCCTCCGATCAACAGGTAATGGCGGTGCTCGGACTTTAGTTTCTTTTAAGACATTCTGAAACAACATAAGAAACAATACATAACCATGAATCTACTTCATATTAAGCAGGAATGTCATATGCCAGGACATTGAATCGGAGCATATACACATCAGATCATGGGAGATAACCGCAAGAGTTGTGGTTGCACAAATGAAATATACTGGAAGTGGAACTACAATCTACTGTGCAATCCTCACATACCAATCTGTAAGAAAATTGTTGCTACCCTAACTACCAACTTCTATTGTTATGACATCTTTTGACAAAATAGTGTCTCGAATGCGCAAGTTGTGTCAAAAACTTCACTATTTTTTCAGGGAGACAAAATGGGAGCTATAGCATATGGGCATCAGGCATACGTTAGAGTGGCGAGGTTTATGTGTTCAAACATGCCAATTTCGAGCCCACTTTCATGAAACCAGTCAATGGAATGACCATGCCAAACGAGTATCGGGTCTTGTTTTTGTCGCCCAGTTTCATGCTGCTAGATCGAGGGTATTCATTCCTACGCTGCCATCACGGTTCTTGAGTTTTATTGATTTATCAAGATGGGGAAACAAGATGCGCACAGGTCAGTATATTTGATTCTTGCTTGATTGATAATTGTTATTGCTCGATATATTCAGATGTAATTATTATTACTATGACTAAAAAATGTAATTTTACAACTTTAGATGTGATTGTGGTGTTAGTGCATGTTGAGCCCGTGAGATCCCATCAGTCAAATGGTCGGAGCCGACCAAGTTACGGTGCTGGGGTAAGTCCCTGCACAGCCTATCGAACACCGGCCCAGGCACGATGATGTCAACTGCACCAGCCGTAGATCATATTTACTTCTCCCCCAATTTTGTTGTCTGACGGTTCTTAGATGTTTTCCCTTTTGGTTCTACGCAATCTCTTACTCTAACGGAAAACCTTGCCATATTTTGTATTTTGCCATCAAAATTTTGTATTTTGATCAATCTAGACGTGAATGCGAGCATAATGCAGCTTTGTAAGCCTGGGGATGGAGGGCGATCCAAACCATACGGAGAATTAAAGGCAGCGTGCATTGTTGCTTCATCACAGATGCAGGTGGATTATGTCCATCACAATTATACCATATTCTTATTTCTTTAAAGGTACCTAACCATACAGAAACATGATAACTACTTACCTAGAATATAGTACATCTACTGATTTTGTTCCTTTCCACTCACAGAAGTATTGATATATATTTCGAATTTATAGTATTCGTTTATGATCGACTCACAAAATATAGTACAACCGTTGGGGATTACCCTTTTATGTTCGACTCGCTGGAGATAGTGGATTGCCTTGTTTCAATATGATTTCCAACTTTCTTTTAACTGTCACAGGCTTGTGACATACTAATAAACAATCTAATTTTGACTATACAGACACAAAATCACATTTACTTGATGCCGACACTCTTTAACAAATTTCATTCCACAGTAGGATGCCAAGCTTCTATGACAACTAAATATATGAATGCATATATGAATTTAACACCCGAAATTTAAGATCGAAATAGTCTAGGACAAAGAGACAGGCATTAGAGGCACTGTCAAGAATTTCATCATACATGCATGACTGGTTATACAGGAGCTGCTGCGTAGCAGGTTGCAACTCCACATTTTTATTTTGCTTCAGGAAAGAATAGGATGAATTGGTGAATTCATAGTACTCCAAGGCACATCAGGTTGCGCCAAACTGCTATGGCTAGTTCATGTTGCTCTTGTACTACAAGTTCACCAGAGGGCGTAGCTACCATAGATAGGTATATCATCATCATCCTGGTCGGATAAACTAGGTTAATTTTTGTTACGAGACCTAATATGTTACCTATCTCAATGGTTCAAACATATTTTTCATTATAAAAGGGCTCTTTGCAAAATATGTTTGTGTTGTGACATTGTATTTTCTGAAAATTTGGTTCCACTCCATGCAGGTCTTGTTAGTACAGGATGTGCATCCTGTACTGAGGGCTCTTTACACAAGCTCACTGTCATGACGACCACGGACTGGTCTGTTGCCGCCGACTTATAAATGAAGTATTGTGCTTTTCATTTCCTTTCTACACATCTCAAACAAGCAGATATGGATGTTAGCAACAATGGATTCAAAATTTAGAGCACCATATGGGGCTTAATCAAATGGGGTCTCGTTTCCGATGACCGGCAGCAAGATCCCTGTCATGTGTGGTGAACTTGCAAGGGAAGATGTGTACACTCCGTAGCAGGAAAAAAGGCTAGGAATTCATTTTAAAAAACTTGTTTTTTAATTTAGCTACACATGTCTTCAGTTTTGTCTATAGATGATTTTGTAATCGAGTTCAGCAATTGCACATATAGTTAGGAATTATCACAATCACCAATATTGCAAGAAGTAAACTGAATTATTTATGTCCCACTCTATTACCAGTAGGCCCTTTAGAACTGGATCTTAATGGTAGTCTTCCTAATTGGATGAGCGTACCTGACTACAACGATCGATGTCAAGGTGTGGAGCAGGAATTAAGCACGGCCAGAATACCAAAGGTAATGTATACCATATAATAACTATATCTCCTATTTAATACTGTTTACTCTCCCGGTAATGGGCTTGATTATCACCTACCTTAATAAACCATGCTTAATGTACGCCTGGTTATGCCTAAGGCCTGTCCCAATAGGGGTTTCTTTGCGTTGTATCCTAAGCAAAATGCTTATGTGGCATATGAATTAATGAATAAAGAGAGGGAGGTTGTATCTTAGCTAAGATAAAACCCTTACACGTGGCCATAGGTAAAAAGTGTTGCTAATTCAATCATATGCATATGCATACATGAGGTTCAAATCATTAATTTAGATACAACTAATAAGAAACAATGCATTAGAGTAGTTGTCTGACTTGTCTCTTAGATTTTTAAGACTCCTATGATTACATGCTAAGAGACGATGCATTGGGACAGGCCTAATACTCATGAGTATAACATATCACCTTCTCTTAAAAGAGAATAAAATTTCCCATCTGGCAAAATCGGAAATCTCACCGATAAATTTCCCATCTGGCATAATCGGAAATCTCACCAGTCCTACCAAACCATTCCCCTAGCCCACATATCTCTCTACGCCAACGAGACAGTCACAACATCTGTAATCATCTACATGAGCGTCCTCTACGGATCGATTTATTCTCGAGTAAGTGATGAATAATCCATCTTTACCATCAAAATTGCAAAATCATTCCGAAAGAGAGCTGAAATCATACCGAGTAGGCTGTAGCACTTGAGGGTGACGGCGCCGGTTCCACTCCACGCCGGGCGCACCGTCGTCGCTGTCGTGCGCGGGATCCAGCAAATCAGCCCAAGGTGGATAGGTGGACGGACGGCGGTACGCGACTCGACGAGGTGTGGTGGGACACGGAGGCTGATTGGAGGCGAATCGGCGCTCGAATGCCGCCGCGGGGGAGTACGAGGACCGGGTGGCGCCGCTCTGGCCGGCGAACTGGCGCCCGCTCGGGCGGACGCGAAAAGCAGGCTACACACGGGCGCTGTCGCTGGGACAAGATGATTCAACGCGGGCATAGACGGGGACGCGCCAATGTCCGCGATGCCGCTGCGGGCTTCGATATCGCACTTCCGGCCGCGGCCCTGACCTGGCGGACGCAAGCCCCCCGGCGGAACTAGATCGGAGGGAGCTCGTGAGCCCGCTCGTGAGGGGGAGGCACCGCCTGCCGGAGCAGATCGAGAGAGGGTAGTTTCAAGCCATAGACATGTTGGATTTACTAGGGGGGGGGAGCCGATGGGAGCACCATGGACACATGGTCAGATGAGTGGCGGCTTTGGGGATAGACCCGCTACTCTCTTTCATTTTTTTTCTAGAAAAAACCTGCTACTGCTTGCTTGCTCTTCTTTCTCCAAATTTGAAAAGTGCATGTACAGTTTTTTCAAGCTAATTAGCCAAATAATAGACAAAATATAGGTACCATTTGGCTCAGTTTTTAGCCTTCCAAGATATACGCGAATGCGAAATTACAATAGGGGGGGGGGGGTTTGTCACAACACTTTTCACTGGTAGAAAATAGGCCTATAGTCCCGGTTCGCCAGGGCCAGTAGTCCCGACCGAGCAACCGGGACTAGCTATGCGCGACTAAAGACCCCCCCTATAGTCGCGCCGATTACGAACCGGGACTAAAGGCCCGGCCACGTGGGCGGGTGGCGGAGCCGGGGGGCGGAGGAACTTTAGTCCCGGTTGGCCACCTGAATCGGGACTAGACTTTATTTCGTTATTTCCTTAATTCATTTGGGTTTCTAATTATTTTTCGCACCAATTTTTCTCTCCCTTTTTTTCACTCCCTTTTTTTTTCAGAATTCGTATTATTTGCTTAGTGTCTAACTACAATTATCTCTAGTCAAATTACTTACTCATGGTCAAACTTCCCGCTCGGTCACCCATCCTCCCACTACTCTAGCACTAGCACGCTTAACTTCCGAGTTCCATACCATCCCGCATCCAAGTGTTTTGCACGCATGTATGTGATAATAGTATCATATCAATCTTATTAACATGTTGGTCGATGCCACATTTTTTTTTTGAATTTCAAATAAATCTTTTAATAAACAAAAGTAATGATGTAATTAATAATTTTGAATAAATAAATAAACATTAACTTTTTAATTTGTATTATTTCTAAAAATACTATGAATATATCAAAATATTCAGAAAATAAAACTAATTCATTTCTAAATCTTAAAAAATACAAATATTATATCAAAAAATTAAGAACAATAATACTAATTCATTTTAAAATCTTAAAAATACAAATAATATATCAAAAAATTAAGAAAAATAATACTAATTCATTTTAAAATCTGAAAAATACAAATAATATATCAAAAAATTAAGAACAATAATACTAATTCATTTTAAAATCTTAAAAATACAAATAATATATCAAAAAATTAAGAAAAATAATACTAATTCATTTTAAAATCTTAAAAATACAAATAATATATCAAAAAATTAAGAAAAATAATACTAATTCATTTTAATACTGGATGAGTTTGGTATTGACTAGATATATGTTTTCCTGGCTTAGATTAATTTTTGGTGAACATATATATATATAGAAACTGTAGTTTTTCTGTTTTGTTTTCTTGATGTGCTTTTGTTTGTTTTCTTGATGTGTTTTTGTTTTTGCTTGTTTTGAAACGTGTGATTGACATAATATAGAAATAGTATAGCTAGGAATTTATATAGAAATAATATCCATTACACTTTGCAACACTTTGCAAATTTTTCCAAGTCATTTAAAACTAGGAAACAAAAATAGTTTTATGAACAATAAAACACAAGTGATAATTAAATCACAAGTAAAATACGAGTAGAGACATCACAATCATGAATAGAACACAATCATATCACATTCATAACATAGAGTCTTACGATCACACATAACACAAACATAAGTCTCACAATACTAAGATATCCATTACATACTAAGATACCCATTACATGCATATATATCGAACGCATACATCTATGGCTCCGTCGAGTAGATGCGGAACAACTCGTAGGAGACGTATGCATCTATGGCTGCATACTTGACGTTCGTCAAGTCCAGTGGGGTCTTCTCCCAATACCAGTGATTCCTCGATGGGAAACCAGACTTCATGGTTTCGTAGCCCTCGTGGATGAAGGAAGTTGCCATCGGAGCCATCCCGGTCTTGGGCCCGGGCAACTCATCGAAATGGATAAGATCCTGAAGATCAATGTAGTGATCTTCAGGTATCACAATACCCAAGCGCATCAATTTCTGACGGTCTTGAGTGATGTCAACGCTGCAAAAGTCATACCCTTGTTGACAAGAAATCAACAAGTGCCGGAGAATGCTTTGAACTACTGCAACAACAAAAATTTGATACGTGTTAGATATGTTGCAACACATGTATTCTTCAGATGCAACAAACAAATCGAATATGCAAGATTGTACGTGTGCGTTACCTTGACCATTGGAAGATCAAAACGGCCTCCTTGAACGCAATATGGATGACAGCAACATCCCGTTGATCCGACGTATACTTGTGACGCCCCGAGATCGGGCACTATGCAGATTTCAGCATTTCCGCCAAAATCCACATAATAACCGATTCCAGGTTGCCACTTGTGATAACATTACAACAGTTCACGAATAATCCACAACAACAGAAGAGATATATATACAAGACGACTCAAACGAGTCAAGGATACAACTGATACAATACAAAGATCCAAATAACAGCGGAAGAAACAACATAGCGTCCGACTACGGACAAGATACAAATTGGACTAAGAGTCCTGAAGATAACCGAGAGCGTCCAATCCCTGCCCAGGCCAATCCGGAGGGATTCTCAAGCTAACGTCGTCAGACTTCAAACCTGTTGACTGCAATGTTGAATATGCAGCCACGAAATGGATTCGTGGGTCAGTACGGTTAAGTACTGGCAAGTCATACTCACAAGATACCAGCGTAACCAATCATCACAAGATACAAATACTTTGGGTACAACGGAAAGGAAGGGATTATTGCAAGAAGCGGCAGCGGGCAGCACTAACAAACTACAGAGACGCGCTACAACTTCCGGCTATTGGAGAGGGATAAGAGAGCGTATCAGAACCAACTACAACTACTCACCAAACAATACCCATCCAATGTTACCCCCTACTAAGGAAGCAACCCAAGGAAACTCACACTGTTGATTAGGGTGCCATCATTCTTATGGTGGAGGTAATCTATATTACTAGTCAAGTTATTATCGTTAGGTGTAAGTTGTCTGAGTACTTGTTAGCCAGCACTTTCACCAAGTCATCCATAACCGCGGACAACACGGCTTCTCGAGAAGATTTAACCCTGCAGGGATGCACCAATTTGGCCGTACACGTAAGAATAACCCGCCAGACGGGGGATCAACCCACCAAGCGAGGTACTCAACACAACCCAACTCTTCTTCGCATCAAGTCCAAAGAACCCCGTGCAGTTGAGCGCACGGCTAATCAAGCCCCGCGAAGAAAAGGGGACCCTCATAGCACTCTAAGAACGTGTCTCCCTAAATGCCGACTACAAAAGTTCCACCCTGGCGCCAAGGGTTCGCACCTGCATATGCATGCGGCAAATGGAAAACCCGAACTAATGCGAATCGAATCAAGTTGAGGGGGGCGCCCATACTCGCTTCCCACATGCGGTTAGCGCGCTCATCATGGATCAGTAGACAAGACCCTTTTCCTAATTAAGTTCAACACTAGCAGGCCTCAAAACCACGCCGGGCCTCCTGCCGGTGCCTTATCATCAAATTATTATTACCCAAAACATTAACATGTTGTTGATTAAGTTGAAACCCAACTATCAAACTAAACAGGTGATAAGACGGACAACAAGACTTGAGCGCAAACAACACTAAGCATGCAACTACGACACGAGGGCCAACAAGGTAAACAAGCAACAGTTAAGAGGAAGTGGAAGGAAAGGCTATATCATGGCTGCAAGGTAAACATATGATAGGATCGAGACACAAGCATCGAATCATAAGGCTAGCATAAAGACAACGGAAAGAATCGGTAACAAGTGAGGAAAGGCAACATAGGTAGCAAGTGAGTATACTTGCCTGGAATCCAGCAAGTAGAGGTACATCCGCAGAACTTGTCGTTGCTCACATCATCTCAACGTCCTATCCGCGAAGAAGCAACGAACTAGACAAACACCGGATGCAACAATTACTACTACGGCAAAAGATCCAGCATGATCGAGATATGGATGCATGACAAGTTTAAGGATGCATCAAGGATAAACTAGTTGACATGGTAAACATATTTAAATGGGCCCATATGCAATTTGGATTGCATATGGAAAAGCCCATGAATTAATGTTGAATTAAATGATCTACAAATAACCATCATGTGAAAGTTGATTAGAATGATGCATGGATGATGAAAACAATAAGAAAACAACAATAGCTTCAGTTTGATATGTTGTTTACCAAGTTTGGATATTTCATTTGTTGAAAAAGGAATTAAAATGAACAAGTTATTAATTTGACAATTTTAAATGCATTAATTAAGAAACAGTTGTTTTTAGCAATTTAAATTATTCAAAACAGAAAACAAAGTTTATATTTGGAAAGCTTATTCAATTTTGCATGGAAAACATATTTTACATGTTGGAATTGGATTTGAATTGCCCAAGTTATGAATTTTGCAATTTAAAAGGTGTAATTAAAGCATTGAATTATTGCACCACTTTTAATTGGGAAAAACAGTAAACAAATTGTATTTAAAAGGTTGAAAACATGTAGCAAATGTTTCACTTAACATTTTGAGCTATTAAACGTAATTTTTGGGTTATTATTGAATTTATTATGCAATTTTTCATAAGCATTCTTATTCTGCCCTTTTTAGTAAACAGAAGGAAACATGCTCAAAATTAATTCAATTGTGACCAAATAAAATACCAATGTGTAGAGTTTGTTAAGACAAATTTTTAGAGCCCAAGTTTGCTCAAATCGGATGAACAGAACTCAAGTTATGAATTCCCAAAGTTTCAAATTTTTATTGCATTTTCTGTATTTAATTATTTAGTGCAAAAATTATTACAGAAACATGTTGCAACTTTGACATTAACAGAAAGAGCACAAGATTTTGAATCCACAGAAACTTGAATCGTTGAATTTGGAGCAAAATTCAATTTTATATTGATTTTGCAAATAAGGTTTCAGATCTGCTTTTCTGAAATTCGAGAGAAAAAAGAAAAGGCTGAGAAAAGGGGTGGCTTTGCGCCGGGGGGGAATCGAACCCGGGCTGCTGGCTTGCGCGCAAGGGTGTGTTACCAGCTGGGCTGCTGCTCGGGTTGTGGAAGGATACAGAGGCGCGGGGGTTTGAGGTAAGGGGTGCGGGCTTTGACGAAACTGAACTAACTGAACCGATCGGGAATCAACAGGAGAGTACTGTGACGATCGACGGCGAGCTGCTCGCCGGCGAGGGCGACGGGCGCGCTGGGCGTGCGCCCGCGGGGCAGAGGGGAGAGAGTGGAGAGAGGGGAGAGATGAGAGGGCGAGGGGGAAGGGCGCTCACCTCGCAGCTGGTCGAGGAAGAAGGACGAACGACGATGAGGTTCAGAAACCCGACAAGTGACGATGGCGGCGATGACGTGCTCGGCGGCGGCGGCACGGGGCGCCTCGGGCTCCGTCGAGGATGCGAGGAGGGAGAGGGCGGTGCCCTCTTTCCATTCCCGGCGAGAACGGGGGCCGGAGACGACCACAACACGGACCGCACCTCCTCCCCTTTTCCGGCCAAGGTGGTGGTGTGGTTCAGAGAAGCAAGGGGAAGGGAGAGGAAGAAGAGAAGGGGGGCGGCGTCTAGGAGGAGGAGAGGGGAGAGTTAGGGTTAGGGTTTGGGAAGGAGGGAAGGGGAGCTAGATAAGGGGGGGGGGAGAGGGAGCAGGTGGGAGGTGGGGGGCATGGGAGGACATCGACCTCCCCCTCCCTGTCTGTCCGTACGAGGAAGAAAGGGGGAGGATGGGCTGCTACGGTTAGGTTTGGTGGGCTGGCCCAATTGGGCTGGCCTGCCCTCCCTTCTTTGTTTTTATTTTATTTTATTTTCTGTGTACATTTTTTTTGTAGGAAGAAAGAGAGAGAGAGAGAGAGAAAGAAAGACATAACATTGCAGGTGAATGTGTTCCTCTACCGCATCGCAGTCATCCGGGATATCCAAGGATTATCCAACAATGGGAGGAGGAGCGGAAGGCGACTCTTTGTCCTTAGGCTTACCCATCAAGGCTCGGAGAAGATCCTTCATCTTGGAGAATTCCGACTTCAAGCTAGACATAACATTGACAAATTCGGTTTGCAGGGTTTCAGCCGTTGACTCAAGGTTACCTAAAGATTCGGCCAAAACCTCCATGGATGGATGAACATCCGAGTTGACCAGTTAGGAGGTTAACCCTTTAGGTAAGATACGATGTTTTGATACCAATTGAAAGTACAAGTATGGTCACTAGAGGGTGGTTGAATATGTGACTACCCATTTTTCGTTTGTTTCTTTTTATATCGGGCTAAACAAGATAAACACAAGGTTGACTAGATGTGCAACTAGATGAACAACCCAGGTTATACGATACAAAGTAAGCAACAAAATCAATATGTAAAATACAAGATAAATCACAAGTGTAAACAAAGGAGACGAGGATATGTTTCTCGTAGTTCCTTCCTAAGGGAAGTACGTCTACGTTGGAGAGGTGAGGATCCACCTAGGAACTCCAATAGAACGGAGGTGCACACCTTATTCTCCATGAGCTTATCTGGTGAGAGAGATGATCGTTTCCACTATGAGGTAGACTTGAAAGCGTTGAAAAAACCTTTACACAAGGTTGAGGCGACTCCGCAACTTAATTGGATGCTCTCAACAATCCGAAACTTTTTGAATCGAGGTGGAAGATACAAGCACTAGGTTTTTCTCTAGGGTTACAAGACATCCAAGATATTTCAAGATTCACAAGGGAAAAGGAGCGGGAATTGATTTTGGCTCGGTGAATATGTAGATCTAGGTATTCTCTCCCAAATTGTTGAATGACATCAAGATTGGGTGGTTGAGAAGGGAGATCTAGACATTAAATGAATGGAGGAGAGAGGTGAGTGGACGAGCAACATGTCCCAAGGAGGAAGACAAATATTTATAACTCTCCCTAAAATATGGCCATTGCAAGAATCCAGTGCCGAAAATTTCCGGCATTAACCCCAGAAATTTCAGATGCCCCAGTCCCGGATATTTTTATAACCCGAGGGCTGAAATTTACCCCGGAAATTTCCGCACCAAACTTCCACCCCATGTTCGAGAGCAGGCAGGCTGGGCTTAGAAATCGTCACGACCAAACTTTTTGAGGCCAGAAATTTATGGCCCAAATCTACGCCCCTATGTCCGAGAGCGGGCACGCCGGGAGCAAGATCCTTCGAGAAAATTCTTCTTTAGGCTGGTAATTTCCGGGGTTTATGCCTACGCCCCTTGTCACCGGAATATTCCGGCCTTCCTTGGTCCAACGCAAGAGACAAGGTATTCAAACTCTTTATTTTTTTAGGAGGATTTTTCTCTTTGGTGAGAATATCAATCAGTCTTTGTAAACACTTAAACAAAATATTAGATTGTATGTATTGTCATTACCACCAAAACAACATAGAAGGAGACATGAGCTTTCAATGTTCCTTCAAGAGAACAAAAGATAACTTATAGACTAATAGGGAAACCATTCATTGTCCAAAGTCATATCTTCACCTTGCAGCTGGACCACTAGACATTGTTGTCACTCTGCCTGAATGCTCCATCTCAAATGCAGTGGTGCTCTGGCTCGCATCAGGAGAAACGTATGTGTCATAACCACTATATACGTGTCGGTTGCCACCACTCCCGGCTGTATAAAACGCAGCATTTGCATCACATCGGGCAGCCTCGAGATCAAGGCACTCCTGCAGCTGTGCCACCACGTTGGCCATCGTGGGTCGCCACTCCGGCGTCTGTGAGGTACACTTTAATGCAATGTCAGCAGCTTTCCACACGCTATTGATGTCATGGCAGCCACACATGCGGGCGCCCACCACGCTCTCGATGTTACCACGGACGAGACGTTGTTGCACCCATTGGATGATGCTCGTAGACTCCGGATCGTTCAGGATGTGTGGTTGCCCACTGACTATCTCCAACAGCACTACGCCGAAGCTGAACACATCACTCTTGTTGGTCAGCTGAAATGTTGCTACGTACCTATAAAAATATGGAATGCATATGAAGGTCAAGTTTAAATAAGGAAAATTGTACTTAACTTCTTCAAGGGCACGTTCGATTGACATGCATTTCACAAGAATTTGCATAGTTCAGAAACAACAATTTGATTCCCGCATAATCAGGTTGAGATAAATAAAATTGATGTCTCAAATCACTGAGTTTATAGGTCAATTTTCAAATTTAAGGTGAATGTAATATTTTGTACATAATTATGTGAACTTTTCAGCTTTTACACAACCAAAGTTTTAGCACTTCGGTTGATGAAAAATTGAGAAGATGTTTGTAAGAGCAGAATCATCAAAATTTAGAACGGCGCACTTACTCAGGTGGGAGGTAACCGCGTGTTCCAACCACCCTGGCCGTGGATACATGGGTGTCACTGCTTCTATTAAAAGCCTTGAGTAAGCCAAAATCAGCGATCTTGGCCTCCAGGTTTGCATTCAGCAGGATGTTGGATGCATGTCTTCACATCCCTGTGGATGAGAGGTGGGTTGCAACCCATGTGCAAATACTCCAGCCCTGCATTGACAAACCTTCTAAAATTTGTCTTGTAAATATTTTGACACACATAAAATTATGAGTCTGATCTTACCTTGCGCTGATTCGAGTGCAATACGAAGTCTTTGTCTCCATGTTAAACATCTTGCATTGTTTTCTCTCCCTGCCATGCAGAAGGATAATCAGATGAAAAGCATCTTCTGGTGTTTTCCTAAAATGTTTCTCATTTATACTCCTTTTATCAGCGGCCAATACACGGGAGAGTAAAATTAATGGGTTGTTCATGGATTGAAGTTTACAAATACATTGGCGGTAACCTGCTTGGGCTGTGCGGGGCATGACCCAGTCATTCCGTCACAACATAGCTCTGCCCCTTCCTTCCGTCCCAAGGCATATCTCTCGTTTTTAGTATTTTAACTTTGTCAGCTTACTTGACCAATAATAAATGTGTCATGTGTTATAAAATTACACCATTAGAATATTTGTTCGAATACGAGGTAACTTAATGTTAAAAATTCCAGGACCTATAATTTATATTCGTTGGTTAAATTTGTGGTCAATTTTAGATGTCAAAAAACGTGTGCGCATCTTAATGGGGACGGAGAGTAAATCATACATACTTATGTTGTTCAAGGCCTGTAACTTGAGGTTTTCGCACTCCGCACCACTTTGCATTTTTTTTCATTGAACAGCTGCTCTATCATTTTTTTACAGAAAACACCAAAATTTGAGATAATGACTTGGACGATACACACAAAATTGTAATTACCTCGTTTTAGTACTAATTGCAGCATTTAGTTGTAAAACAACTAAGTAGCCCTTGGGCCCACTGTCAGAAGATACGTGGCAGCCGGTTGGCTTATGTAGCATATACTATTTTTAAATACTTTTGTCTTGTTGCATATATGCTTATTTTCGATGATCTAAAAACTTAGTAGACGCCACTGAATATGCTAAGGTGGCTGTCAAAGTGGATAGCAGGCTTAAAATCAGGTAATGGCTGATTTTTTAATGTCATGTACTAATCATTACTCATTACCCCAAAGTTAGGTGTTTTTTGTACAAAAAAATGTTAGGGATGTAGTTATGTGCAAAAACTGAACCAACAAGTGGTGTTAAATGCTAAAACCCCTCCTGAAGCTTTGATGATCTGAGCAATTTGCGTACCTCTAAGATGTTCATGTAGGGCACCTTCGGACATATACTCGTAAACAAGGGCCATGTACTCCCTGTCATTGCAGTATCCAATCAAATACACGAGATTCCTGTGGTGGATCTTAGCCAAGGTTTGAGCCTGCACTAACGCAAAAAAAAAAAGATGATCAATATATCACCAAACTAAATTCAAAAGTCTGCTTAGTCTCAAACTCTCAATAACACTTCTGCACATCTCACCTCTGCCAGGAATTCTTGTACACCTTGATCTGAAGATTCAGACCGCAGTTTAACTGCCACCTGGGTGCCATCCGCCAAGAAGCCATCATAGACTTTACCAAATCCTCCTTGGCCGATCACTCGCCGGAAGCCGTCCGTCACGGCCTCTAGCTCGGCATATGTGAACTGGCGATTATCCAGATGCAACGAGCTCTGCCTGATACTCGCCTCGTTTTGTGGCCTGACGCTGTTTTTTGCTGCTATTCCTTGATTTCTCCTTAGCATGCAAATGAGTAGTACTGACAGAAGCACAATCACCAACACTGTAACCATCGGAACAACAACATAAATGAGAATCTTTGAGCTTTTCTTCTTTTCCGGAGACGGACAGGAGTTGTCATTGCTGCAGAGGTTCGGATTGTTACCATATCTAGCAAAAAAGAAATAAAAAACAGACAAATTAAGATTGTAGAACCATAATGTGTAAAATGTTTTACAGGGAAATGGGGGTGTTCATGTTATGATTTAGTTTAGACCTAATTGTTAGAGAGCCATCTTGCACTCTTTTCAGAAGTCCAGTAGGAATGGATCCACTGAGCTGATTGCCTGTCAAATCTCTGAAGGAAGCAAAATATTGTATATCTCAAATCAGTAATTCACATAGTTTAAAATAGCGCATATAGCCCCGGCGATTTTAGAAGCTATAAAAGGCTATAGCCGGGCTATAGCTGGGCTATAACCACATAGCCGTTTTGCTACAATATTGAAAAAATAGTAAAATTTAGACAACATATAATCATTTATATAGTATTATTACGCATAACGTAACGACATAATCATATAAGATGAACGAACAAACATGAGTTTAAATAACAACTATTCATGACACAGTTCAACAGTTCTGAAATCAGGTCGCACTCGCACCTCACAATAGCAATTAAACAACTACTGGTGATTCATTTGGGCTCCAAAATTAACGGAGGTGACAAATTTGGTCCAAAATTTTTGGTCTCCTAGACGGCGGGATATATCCGGGCTAAGAGGCTATATCTGGGCTATATTCATACAGCCGGGCTATTAGCGGTTATTCTCCATATAGCTTTTGAAGGCTCTAGCCGTAGCCCCGAGCCTCTAGGAAGGCTATAGCCGGCTATTTAAAACTTTGGTAATTTATGACAAGGAATCAAACCGAAAGAAGAAGCACAATGAATTTCCTACAAAAATGTGAGCGATGACAACTTGGAAAGTGTGTCAGGAATTGAGCCCGTCAGATTATTGTGTGACAAATCCCTGCAAGAAAAGTATCTCGTAAAATAAAATAACTCGTAGAAAATAAACATTCAGAATTGTACCAGTGGCTTAACAGTCTCCTACTTACAAGTATTGAAGACCTTTAAGGCTGGCGAAAGATGCTGACATGTTGCCACTCAAACCACTAGAAGATATATTCCTGCAACATACATATACAACAGCATCTCAGATAATTCTAGGTATGTAGATTGAAATGAATGTATCTAGATGTATTGAGGTGTTAGATACATCTCGTTTAACCCATTTTAACGTCACTTATTTAGACACAGAGGGAGTAAAAACAAACATTAAGGAATTTACAACTCACAGGCCCGTGACACTTGGTGGGGTCAAAACGGCATAGCTACAGGCGAAATTCGTTCCAGGCGAAATTCTTGGGCATGCACGGGTCCCCCATCCAGTTATTCTTCAGCAGGTACTTGCCTCTGATCGCCGTGATGGCAGAAACTGTTGCATTTCACAGCAGCAGCAAAAAAACAAAAAACAAAAACTGAGATCTACAATCGTTTCATCTACCATGCGTACGTACGTATACATATATATGCACCTGAACATAATCGATTTTCTTACCATCCTGGGCGGCGGTAGGCACCCCGGCGGTGGACATGACGGAGTAGACCTCGACGGCGTTGAGGAGGGGCGGGAGGGTGGAGTTGGCAGTCGCCTTGAGGGAGACGTTGTACTGGTGGTAGCCTCTGTGCGCGTTGTTGTTGGAGAGGCTGTCGGAGTAGAGGTAGGCCACCAAGCATGAGTACGCCGTTCATGGTGACGTAGAACTGCCGCGCGGATCCGGGTGGGAGCGGCTGCAGCTCGGAGATGTGCAGGATGCAGATGTAGCCGGGCGCTGGGTCGTTGGCGCTGGGCCAGGCGTTCCAGCTAAACTCGATGGGCCTGGATGCGTTGATGGTCGTGACGGCCGTCTGCATCACTGCCGACGGCGCCTCGAACTGGTCGTCATCGAAGTTTAGCACCTTTTTCGTCGTCGTGATCTCCGACCACTCCGTGGGCCTGTCATTCCACGGGAGCCATATACGGCCGAGCGGGTCTTTGGGGAAACTGATGATCGTGTCGTCGGTCGGCCCGAGGTTGCTCCTGAAGAGTAGGACGAGGCCCTGCGTGGCGTTGGCCATCCGGTAGAGCGAGTTCTTGAGCGGCCTGAGGGAGAGGCTGGAGATGAAGGGCGTGCCGGAGCCGGTGTTCACGAGGCAGACCTGCGCCGAGTCGCCGGGGACGACGGCGATCACCTCCACCATGACCGGCATATCGGCGGCGGAGATGTTCACCGTCGTCCAGTAGTTGACGCCGAGGTGGAGGTCGAACATTGGTGTTTTGTTGAGGCCGTCGTAGTTGCCGTATTTGAACTTGGCACGGATGAGGTACTTGACCCCAGACAGGAGCGAGCGGATCGTGTAGCAGTTCCGCGCGCTGGCCCCGGCGAAGTTGCGCACGTTGTGCCAGGGCCTGGCCATCGACGTACTCTGCTGACATGTTGTAGTTGGTGCCCGTGTCGATGAAGCCGGCGTCCCAGACTAAGTTCAGCTTGGTTGCGTTATCCACGTAGCGGCCGTTCTCCGGCAAGCCACAGTCGATGTTTATGAAACCTGCATACACGTAGACGCGCAATTAACATATCTGCGGCGAGAGATTGATTCGATGAAGCATGCGTGATGTGCTCACCAAAGATATCGTCCTGGCCATGGACTCGAAAAACGCCGACGCCGGCGCCGAGAAGGAGCAACAGCAGGCACCGCGCCGCCACTGCTGATCTCGGCCATGGTCCTCCCATCGCGCAATTAATGTGTGCCAGGAGCTAGCTAGCTACGCTCAAACTCTGGTGGCTCGTATATAGTCTAGCTAGCAGACCTTATGGGACTAATTAATCACTAATCTGACAGTTTCGTTTCGAAAAAGAAAAACAAAAAGAAACCCAGCCTGACAGCACGTGCATGGCAGGAGGCAGTTTGTATAAGGAGACAGTAGTACGTACACTCGCCCACAAACAACTTTTTTTTTTGAAACGGTAAATCCAGCCTCCGTCATATCATAAAGAGCTTGTACACGTTTGAAGTTTTAAACTTAAGCAATAATACATGATTTATGCTTTACGCAAATTGGCATTGTTAGATATGGGAAAGAAGTTTCAAAATAGTATGATATACTCCCTCCGTCCAACAATAGATGACTTCCACTCGTCTAGATATGAATATATGTGGACACTAGAACATGTCTAGATACATCCATATTTGGACAAATAGAAATAATCTATTGTTGAACGGAGAGAGTATATATATATTTTTTAGAAATGGGAGCCTAGGCCCCGGCCTCTGCATCAAAGTGATGCACACAGCCGGTTTTTTATTAATAAAGATGAATAAAATTCCAGAATTCACTCCGAATTACAGTCATGGATCTGATAACGTGGCCACAAAGATAAGCCACAAAAACATCGACGAATTACACATCAATTCGCCTAGAATTAAGCCACCCGGCCTGGCTGTAAATAGCCCGAACGACCGCCATCAGTCGAGCACAGCCTGAATCCATAAGTCCTCTTTGATCCACAGGCAGCAGAAAAACCCATATCTGGATAAAATAGACCGCCTTGTTTACAACCTGCAAAAAATGAATATTCGTTTGTTTGTTAAAGACCACATCATTGCGGCAATTCCAAATCGTCCATAGGAAAGCAGCCACACCAATTCGTATTCGTGCTTTTGTTTTCCTATCAATACCATTTGGCCAGTTACCAAACATATTCGCAATGCTAGTAGAAGGATAAATGCTATACGTAAAATGTATAAGACGCCATATATCACGGGCAAAAGAGCATGTTATAAACAAGTGTTCTACAGACTCATCTGTATCGCAAAAAACATATTTTTTACAACCATGCCAATTTCTCTTAATCAAGTTGTCTTTAGTGAGAATGACCTTCCTGTTAAGAAACCAAAGAAAGATCTTAATCTTCAATGGCACTTTTAATTTCCACAAATATTTTCGTAAAAATCTTGTGGATCCATGCATCAAGTCAGCATAATACGATTTGACTGTAAACGCCCCATTCATAGTCAAATTCCAACGAAACACATCACTATTATTCGATAACGAAACTCCCATCAACCTTTCTACCAAATGCAACCAACGATCCCTTCTGTGACCCACCAAATTCCTCCGAAACCGAATGTCTAGAGGATTATGTGCGAGCACATCCGCAACCGTCACATGTCTATATGAGGCGATATTATATAATGATGGATAGGATTGTGATAACGGTTCATCACCTAACCATGTATCTTCCCAGAACCGCACCTGCTGACAGTTACCTAAAGAGAATTTGCCGCGTGAAAAAAACTCATTCTTAACTCTCATCAACCCTTTCCAGAAAGGAGAATCCGAAGGCTTACTCTCTACCTGAGATAACGTTTTATCCCCAAGATATTTGTTAGAGAGCAATTCTTGCCAGACCCCCTCTTCAGTCAATAATTTATATAACCATTTACTCAACAGACACAAGTTTTTAATTTGTAAAACTTCAATCCCTAAGCCTCCTTGATCCTTCGGACGGCACACAATGTTCCATTTTGTTAGGCGGTATTTTCTTTTTTTCACATCACTTTGCCAAAAGAATCTTGACCGATAATAATCCAAACGTTTCCTGACCCCAACAGGAATTTCAAAGAACGATAACAGGAACATAGGTAAACTTGATAGGACAGAGTTAATCAGCACGAGGCAGTCCCCATACGATAACAATTTTCCTATCCAAGAACTAAGCTTCCTGTCAAACCTATCTTCAATTGGTTTCCACTCTTTATTAAGAAGTTTTCTATGGTGGATTGGTATGCCTAGATACTTAAAGGGAAGGCTACCTAATTCGCAGCCAAAGATAATACGATAATCCTCTTGTGCCTCAATATCCTTGCCAAAACAAAAAATCCCACTCTTATGGAAGTTAATTTTAAGGCCTGACAGAAGCTCAAACATCGCAAGTATAAGCTTCATATTCAGAGCCTTTTGCACATCATGCTCCATGAAGATAATCGTATCATCGGCATACTGAAGATGGATACCCCTCCTTCGACAAGGTGTGGTATCAACCCTCCAACTTGACCATCCTCCTTAGCTCGATCTATGAGGATAGCCAACATATCAGCTATAAGGTTAAAGAGAATAGGTGATAACGGGTCACCCTGTCTCAGTCCTTTTAGCGTTTGAAAATAATGACCGATGTCATCATTAACTTTACTCCCGACACTTCCCCCTTGAACAAAACGAGCAATCCAATCGCACCAAGTTGGTGAAAAACCTTTCATTCTCAACACTTGCTGTAAGAAGGACCAATTCACCTTATCATAGGCCTTTTCGAAGTCAATTTTAAACAGAACCCCGTCTAGATTTTTCTTTTTTAGCTCATGAATAGTTTCATGAAGGACCACAACCCCCTCCAGAATATTTCTACCGGGTAAAAACGCTGATTGAGTTGGCCGGATAACTCTACTCACTATAGAGGTTACCCTATTGGTACCCACTTTGGTGAATATTTTGAAGCTAACATTGAGTAAACAAATGGGTCTATATTGCTCAATACGACTCGCATCCTCCCTTTTAGGAAGTAGCGTAATAACCCCAAAGTTCAAGTTGTGTAGAGGTAAATTCCCGGCAAACAGCTGAGCAAACATAGCCATTAAGTCTAGTTTAATCACTTCCCAAAACCTCTGATAAAATTCAGCCGGGAACCCGTCCGGCCCTGGAGCCTTATTGTGCTCCATCTGAGAGATTGCTTCAAATACCTCCTTTTCCGTAAACGGAGATGTAAGAATACAATTTTCCTCCTGTGAAATCTGAGGCATATCCGCAGTCATATCCTCTACTAAAGAAACATTACCCGGCGCCGGTGCCCCGAATAATTTATTATAGTATTCGGAGATAAACATCCGAAGATTACTATCACCTATGATCGTACCCTCATCTTGCTCTAATTGGAAAATCCTTTTTTTCCTATGCTTGCCGTTTGCAATTAGGTGAAAATATCTCGTATTATTTTCCCCTTCTTGTATATGTTTAACTTTTGCCCGCTGCGCCTATTTGGATTCTTCATCTCGTTTCAACTTTCTTAAGTAATCATCGGCCTCCTTTTTTGCAGCCCGCTCGGCCGCAGACAAAGGAGTCGATTCTGCCTTAATATCTAACATATCAATAAGGGATGTTAATTTATCCTTCAGCTTCCTATATTCCCCGCTTTGGTTTTTTGCCCATCCCCGCAAAAACTGTCTCAAGTGTCTTATTTTATTTTGCCACCTGTCCAGCGGATCCTTGCCAAAATTTACCGACATCCATTCTTTACGTACTAACTCAAAGAAACCTTCCTGACGTATCCAAGAAAGTTCAAATGAGAAGTGACTCTTGTTTCCGACATGAGCCTGGACACCTGAGTCTAAAAGCAGTGGTGTGTGGTCTGACCCCGTACGAGTCAAAGCATGCACCGTAACAAGAGGATATTTCTGCTCCCAATCAATGCTGTTAAGGAAAGGATCGAGCTTTTGATAGGTGGGATTATCACCCCAACTAGCCCAGGTAAATTGTCTACCAGACAAAGTAATTTCTTTTAAATCCAAGCTCTCAATGATGGCATTAAAGATGAACGGCCATCTCGCATTAAAGTTATTATTACTCTTTTCTTCCTGACGCTGTATAATGTTGAAATCCCCCCTACCAGGATCGGTAGTGTTTCGTTATCACAAATGCGAACCAACTCAGCAAGGAAGTCTGATTTCTTTGAGTCTTGTGCAGCCCCGTAGACTACGACAAAAGCCCATTGAAAACCATCCGCTTTAGTCTTAACATGAAACTTAAGGCAAAAATCTCCAGACACAACGGTTTGTGCTGAAAGAGTAGTACCATTAAAGCCAACAAGCATCCCACCGGAGCGACCATGAGGGGGTAGACAAAACCACGTAAAGTCTCTACCCCCAGCAAGGAAGTCCAAAAAATGAGCTGTAAAGGAGGATCTACCCGTTTCGATTAGAGCAATGAAATCAAGTTTATGTTCTTTAATAAATTCATGAACCGCTAAATGTTTCGCATGATCACCAAACCCATTACTATTCCAAATTAGAACTCTCATCTCACTTCTTAAATTGTTTTAATCTAGAACTCCTCCTAGGCTTAGAAAGAGTGCCTAAATTCTTTTTGCGGTTACGTTTAACCGTCTTAGAGAGCGTTGGATAATCCGTTTGATCATCCTCAAGCTCAACATCATCATCTCAGAGATCCTCACTAAGATTAGACGCTTTCGTAATAGCCAAACTAGAATGAGAATCAAAAACATCATCGTCAAATTTTTCTTTCATATTGTTCTTAAGAAAAGTTAGTGTTCTAACCCTCTCCTGTTCTAACAAACCATGAATAGATGCATCAACCTGCTGCTTATTTTTCCCTAGTGACACCCCTAGCTTATCAGCCCGCGCCTTAATATCGGAATTAGAAAACGAGAGTACCGATAAACCAACGGGAACAGTAGGAGTAACTCGAGGAAAAGCCGAGTCCTTGCGCTGCGCGAGAGCCATAGCCCGCAGCTCTTGCGGCAGATCCGCATCCGGTTTCACCCGCAGGCGTGCACTAGAGCGGACCTCCACGTCGCTCGCTGAGACACCCCCATACGCCATCACCGCAGCCATCGATGGCCGCGACGGTGTAGCCAACACTGCCGCCAACCCCAACCCGCCTGGTTGGGGTGAGCCGTGTCTAGGAGTCACCACAACCGCCCCCGGCGCCCCTCCACCCAACCCGCCTGGTTGAGCAAAGGAGACGGACGGTGACGCAGAGAAGGTCGAGGTAGCCGCCGAACTCCCCCCATCCAACCCGCCTGGTTGAATGGAGAGCGTCTGCACGCCGTAGAAGTCACCATCTAGTCGACGTGGCGCCATAGCAGCGCCTCTATGCGCACAACGTGAAGGCGAGGTGGCAGGTGGCGTCGGGTATCCGTTTGATACCATGCCCACCCGCCCCATACCAGCCTCCGTCGTCACCTCGCCCAGGGGTGCTCCGCCAGCTGTAGCCGGCTCGTGCGCCATCTCCTCGGACAAACCAGCTGAAACCGAACCAATGCCATCCGCAGCCCCCTCGGACCGCTGTGTGATCTCCATATGCTTCTCACTCATCGAGCAAAGAACGAGATGAGCCTGTCTCACCGAGTTGGCCACCGATGGTGAAAGAACCACCCCGGGGGAAAACGTTTTCTTCACCCCTGAAACATCCGCGGCTTTACCAGCCACGTCTGAAGGCTCACTCGAACCACTGGTGTTCTCACTCGTCTTATCAATCTCCATGTTACCAATAGATGGGCCTTTCTGCTTAGAACTCGCACCATCCCCCTCCACCTCATCGCGAGAAACATCTTTGGGATCCACCGCCATCCCATCTTCATCATCAGAATTAGGATTCTCAACGTGAAATTACTTCAATCTTTAAGCAGACCACAACGCATTTCATCAAGATCAACATGTGGGACTAGCAGTCTCTCACTACGGGAAATTACTTCAATCTTTAAGCCGGGTGCTCATGGAGCATTCTCGGCTATCTGTCCTGTCGGGTGACACTTGGTTGTGGCCCTTTTTACCATGCGCACGTGTCGACCCTGCCGCCCTGGCTTCAGTCTTGGTCACCGTCTAGAAGCCACCACGCGAGGCCAACCTAGACTCTTCCCCTTATGTCCACTCCGTGAGCGCCGCCGCCACCTCCCATACCCACCCCTCTCGCGCCGGAGGGAGCTGCGACCACCCTCCGCGACGGCGACCTCCGATGCAGCAACGAATGTCCTCCTCCTCTGATTTGTAAGTCATTGCCCCAGTCAACCTCTCCCATCTCGTCAGATTTTTGCTGACTTCTCCCGCGGGGATTTTGCCGGACGGCTGCAGGAACCCCATATCCCGATCCCGGCCACGGAGATCCTCTGCGTCGCCGGCATCACCGCCCTTCGGCTGCTGACGATGTCCACCCGGAGCAGAAAAGCCGCCGTCTTCTATGACTGAGACGGGGAGCTGCCTACATGCTCCGCGTCCCTGCTCTCTGATCTGATGCTGGTGTACTTCTCCCCCTGTCCAACACAAGGAGGATCCACCACCGTCCACACCACCTCAGTTATGCTCATCTCGTGCTTCTCATCTTGCCAAATTTTAATTGTTTCCCCATGTTTCTGTGAACGTAGCCATATGAATGTACTACTACAAGACAAAATACAATGATGCAAATAGCGATTCATCTAAAAACACTTTTGTACACTCCCTCTGTTGATTTCAGAAATAAATAAACACTCGGTTCCGATGCACACCTATCGCGGTTTTAGCATGTATTTTCGGAAGAAAATGGCACATCTTGGGATTTATTACCTATAATCAAATTTTGTATCTTTTGATCTTGGACTGCGTGGTAATGGAGTTTTTTTGTCTCGCATAAACAACAAATATTCATTTTTTTATAATTTCATTCAGTAATATGAAGTTCTCCAATGTGCATCCTTGTTTCAAATATTTTTCTATACATATTCTACCCGATAGAATGACGAGCCTAGCATGCAGTTCTATACCGCCAACTATGTGGATGGCATCACATACAAAGGTGGATCTGTTTATCTGGATGCCATCAACCAGACCAATTTCCCCTCTGTCGTAGTGCAACCTGGTGCGAATTATAAGCACACTATATATGTTGTTTGACTTCTCGGCATGGTTAGAGATGCTGCCAAAAGCTTAAATGGCTGCCGCTGCAATACTTCTAGAATGGAATAAAACGACCAGAAAGAAAACGAAGTTGTAGCGCCAAGGCAAGAAAAAGTGTAGTGACCAGAACTGTGTTATGTCAACCAGAAAATAATGTTTCTTTATGCTCAAAAGTGGCTTATATTTTGGTTGCACATAACTGAGATTTTTTTCATATGCGTGCCGGACTATTAGAATTCCTTTGCTTAATGATATAGTATGTTCAAGTGATTCTCTTGTCGTTTTGCACAAACTATGTAACCATATTGCAGAAGTTTTATAAGACTGTAGGACCATATAGAAAGCATTGGAGTGTTGTTGGTATGATATATACTCACTCCGTTCAATAATACTTGACTTCCAGTTGTCCAAGTATGAGTGTATCTAGACATGTTTTAGTGTATAGATACATTTATTTTTGGACAAATGGAAATCAAGTATTGTTGAACGAAGGGAGTATTTGGGTGTTTGACACCCGTGTCATGTTTCTCCGAGGTTATTCAGAAAATGAAAAGTGGTGTTGAAGTTGTTAGCCACCTGTGATTTTTTTAGATGCAACCTGCTTTGCATTATTATTTTTTTAGATGCAACCTACTTTGCAATATATGATGCATGTTCTTATGTATTGTATACTATATGTAGTTGAAGGGTTTTTGTATTGTGGCCTATCCATGTACTATTGGAGTAGTTGGTGCATACGATATACACTCAGACTACTCCAATAGAGGGTTGTATATTCTACTGTAGTAAAGGAAACTTGGTGCATCTAATTCTTGGTAACTTCCAGACTTCCTTGGTCTTTAATCTGTACTGCTAGCCTTTCTTGTTTACTGACTGAACTGAAGCTAGTTTACAGAACCTAATGAAGGACTTGGTTATTGTTCTGTGGAGATTCAACCTCCCACGAAGGTGTGCGTCATAGCAGTGCCCGTAAACTAGAACTGAAAATTCACATTTCATAGATTAAAGGAACGAATACGACGGATGAACTCGCTGATCCCCGCCGGAGTTGCAGAATACACACTAGGGTTAATTAAAGGCGGCGATGAACTAGGGTTCATCGCCGCACCTACAGCTAGTAGGGCCAAAATGCCCGGCTTCTACTTTGCTGGGACTTCTTCTTCTTCGCGTCGTCGCGCCGTCGTCAGTCCTCCCCGCTGGAGGAGCAGCTGGAGGAGGCGGCTGGCTGGAACTGGGCCGCCGCAATGGCCTCCCAATTTCGCTTCCTCGCCAGCGTCTCCTCGTCCGCGCGGAGGCTGCGTTGGAGCAGACGGTCGTTGAAGTCGTCGACGTGCGCCTGGTAGCAGCGCTATCGAATCGCCTGGCGGTGCGCGTGGCGGAGCCTCTTCTGGACCCCGAGCTGGAGGAAGTCCTCGTCGGTCTCCACGAACTGGAAAGGGACGTCCTCATCGCCTCTGTCCTCCGCCAGGACACCTGCTAGCGTTGCCGGCAGTAGGGGGACGATGTTGTACTTGCCCCGTGGAAGCCCCCCAACCACGCGTTGGGGATAGCTGCCCGTGGATGAGGACGTGCTCGTCCACGCGTGGCACAGCCTCACCCACGGTGGCCGTGGGTGGTGCGTGACGAGGAGGGGACGCAATCCTCCCGTTAGAGGCGCCGGCATTGTTGGCCTGTGGCTCCATCATGCGGGGGAGGCGGCAGTGGGGGGAGATCTAGCTACGATCTACTGTAATCGCTCGCCGGCGGGTGTAGGGGCGGTGAGAAATCACGGTGGAGGCGGCTAGGGTTTGGGAGGAGGTTGGACCCGAAAACGGCTCGCGGTGCCGAATAAGTAGGCGCTAGGAGGGGGATTCGGGGAGGGGGGCGCTATCGCGTTTTCAAGCCGGGCCGAGTTTTCGGGCTCTGCTACAGCCTCAGAACTGAATGCAGCCCCTAAATGCGCCGGAACTTTTCAGTTCCGGCCCTTTTAGGGGTACTTCTAGAATTGCTCTAAGAACATGGAAAATCAAAGTGTAGCCAACTATTCACAAGATTCTCTCATGTTCGTCTGAAGTGGGAGATTCTAACTATAAGTTCAGGAACTTACTAGTGAGTAAGTGATGTCGATAAAAATGGTCACATCTCGGGATAGCATATTGGGTCTCTGCACCTCCCACCACACTTGTATAGATATGGTATGCCACCATCTAGGTTTTAGCGGGATTACGACGCTCCGAAGACCCCACTTTGTCAAAATCATGAACCGACATCACTTAGTAGAGTCATGAAGGGGTAGACAAGTGAGGCCCACAAAAATTACACGGCCAGGTAGTTGTGGGGTTGTGAAATACGTGTAAGAGAATGACTATACACATTGACAATAGAGATGAAATTGTGGAAAGTATTGGATCCCCAATTTTCTGTTGTATTGATTTGGCCCTCATACGGGCGTATATAAAGGAGGTACAAGGGGTAGAGGATTGGAGTACAAGGTAAGTCTTACAAGGTTTAAACCGAGTCAATCTCCGACTCTAGAAATACTCATATACCTATATGTCGTAGCGGGAGTGAAACGGACGATTGCGACTAGATTTGAAGTCTTGCGCTTCCGTCGTTCCTCCTCTCCGTCAACATCATCTCTCCTATCTTCCCTCCCGCAGTCACAGCGGGAGTGGCGTGGACTCAAGGGACGACGCGGACGCTGCTGACTGGAGTTGTTGCCGATGTGTTGCGGTAGACGTAGCCTGTGATGTCGATGTCGAGCGTGATGTAGCCGTAGTCGTGGTAGTAGTGGTCGATTTAGTACTCGTCGTAGTTGATGTTGCCGCAATGCCAGAGGCGCAAAAAATTGCGCAATGTGTATGACGGTGCTGCAGTTGTGTTTTTAACGACGTTTCGCACCATGAGAGGTACCATCGCGGGCGTCTTGCGGATGTCAAAGGACGCGGTCGTAGGTCATAAGTGAGTCCACCAGTTTTGCCTGGACTGGGAGAAGCTCACCGAGCACACAACGGTTTTGCCAGAACTGTGTGTGCGGTTGTAGAGGCTTTCAAAATAGTGATGTCGCGTTTGTCGATGCAGCCTTAGCCATCGGACATGGTCGATGAAGTCATCGGTGTCGTGGCGTCTTGCAGTTATGCTGTCAGAGGATGCGTGTCCAGCCTTGTGGACGTCGTAGTTGTAGCGGCGGCGGCGGTGTGTTGACGAGGTTGTCGATGAAGACCACGTGATGTAGACCTTGGCGATGTGATGTCGGTGATGAGACAGTAGACGTGAGATAGTACGTCGTTTGGAGGCGTCCCTCGCGGCGACAATGATATTGATTCCATAGTGTCAAAGAAGTCATATTCCGCACCGGCATGCGTGCGGATGATGTTGCTTCTCGTGGTTGCTCGACTCGGTGATCTTGGGATGTAGGCTGGGGAGTCGTACAACTTGTAGATGGTCTGGTCGTGTTGGCGCTTGGGCTTGGCTGAGGCCTGGTCGACGTGTATTGTAGTTCCGACGATGGACGGGTGGTGGTGATGTGGGCGAGTGCAACAGGTCGCCCTTCCGTGAGCGTTGCCGTCATAGTCGTAGAGGAGGAGAGATGATGTTGACGAGGGATTTTATTTGTGGCTAAACTTATCTAATCTATGAACTCGAAAACTGAATTTAATGAACCGATCTAGATCTTTGATCTCGACCGGGTGCCGCGCCCTCGAGGAGAAGAGATTGATCTCCTCGGGGCGGCGCGCGATGCGAAAGTGGTGGAAGTCCTAGGATCAGCGTCGTGAGACTAACCGCTCTGATACCATGTGGAAAGTATTGGATCCCTAATTTTCTATTGTATTGATTTGGCCCTCATACGGGGGTATATAAAGAAGGTACAAGGGGTAGAGGATTGGAGTACAAGACAAGTCTTACAAGTTTTAAACAGAGTCTATCTCTAACTCTAGAATACTCCTATACCTATACGTATTGTACTCTAACAGAAATATATCGAGAAATAAATGTCGGCAAAGGAACCTAGGAAAATAATTTGGAATAGCTTATTTTCCATGTATATAGCAAATACACACCGGAAAGACTACATTTGCCGTGTATTTCTGGAAGTGTGTATTTTTGAAAGGCAAAGAATCTAATACTTTGTCGTGTGTATTGTGGGAAGACATAGCAAAGAATGGCCGTCATAACGGCCCTGTGATGTGCTTATTTTGCCGTGTTTTTTTTGCTGTGTCTTTTTTCGCACCTTTGCTGTGTCTTGTTTTTACCGTGTCTTTTTTGCTGTTTGTTTTTTTACAAACGCCTCCCCAAGAGGAGTCGGGTTCCATTATTGACATAACAGAACGAATATCCGTGTTATTTACAAAGAAGCAAAAAGCAACCAAATAAAAAGAAAGGAAGGAAATAGCAGGCATCAAGAACGGATGCAAGGTTAAAGTTTTAGCGACCTATTACAGATACAGGGGAGAGAGACACCCCAGGCATGAAACCAGATTATTTTTCACAAACAAAACAAGACTCAGGACTGACAGTGTTTCAACTCTTAACCACCTGCTCCCACTTTGACATCAGCAACAGACAAACGACGATGTAGTTTTTGCCTTTTTTCCACCAGTGCTCGAATGTTTCTGATCAAACGGAGTCACCTTCCTCTTGATCGACGACCTTATTCACCGTTGTTCGACTTGAAGATCTCGATGAGGTCGTTGCATATGCCCTGACAGCCACTTCTTGAATACGATCAGCACCATCGTTCAACGCCTTCTTGTCAGCTTCATTCTGTAGCCCTGCCCAATAACGAAGAAACACATTCATATAACAAACCATCTCAACACGAGACGATATTAATTTTCCTTTAAAACACGCGCGATTACGCAGCTTCCAGATCGCCCAGCACAATGCCGCAACCCCAACCACATGAAAATTTGTATTGCCTAGGAAAAATCTCGCAATCCACCAGAAATAATGAGAGAAACCCACAGGCCTAGCCCTTGACCCAATGGCAGTACAAAGCGAGCTCCAAACAAAACTAGCCGCTGGAAAATCAAAAAACAGATGCGCAATCGACTCATTGTTGTGACAGAATCTACAAACAGGGCTCCCTGACCATTTTCTCTTAAGCATGTTATCTTTAGTTGCAATTGCATTATGCCAAATCAACCATAACCAAATTTTTAATTTTAAGTGGTAGTTTAGCTTTCCAAAGATGTCTAAAGGATCTATCAGGCCCGACAAAAGAGAGATTATTGTAAAGGGATTTGACAAAAAAACAATCCATTTTTAGTAAACTTCCATTTTGGAATATCTCTCCCAACACCTAGAGCCACACTGCTGAGGGCACTCCTTAACTTATTCATTTGAACCTGCAATTCAGGAGTGAGCCATCTTCTAAAGGAAAAGGCCCATCCTGAAGCATGCAATTTCTTTCACAGAACAATCGGAGATTGCAAATTTCAAAAAGCCCAGGAAAAATCTCACACAAAGGGGAGTCTCCTAGCCATGAATCAAACCAAAAACTGGTTTCATTTCCACTCTGGACACTCATCTTCCTTCTCATCAAATAATAATTTCTAACCTTCAGCAAATCCTTCCACACAGGAGAATCATTTTGCCTAGGTTTAATAAACCAAATGCCCTAATCAATTTTATATTTGTTTCTCACCAGATGTTGCCATAATCCAACATCTTTTCCAATCTCCACCACCATTTGCAAAGTAAACAAATATTTTGTATCTTCGAATTTTTAATCCCTAGGCCCCCTTTTTTCCTTGGCCTACAGATTAATTGCCACTTAGCCATGTAGTATTTTTTCTTAACACCAGTCCCTTGGCAAAATAATCTCCTGATGATTTTAGTCATATCCTCTAAGTTGGATAAAGGCAACAAATACATAGACATGATATATATAGCAGTCCCCCCTAGGGAGGACTGTATAAGGGTCAATCTTCCACCTAAGGAGGAATTGTTCCCCACCCAACCATCCAACTTCTTCTTGAGTTTGTCAGAGACCCCAACTAATTCATCCACATGAAGCCTAGAGCCACTCACAGGGACTCCGAGGTATTTAATGGGCTAATCTCCCAGCTGGCACCCACACATCTCAGCATACTGCAAGCATTTGATGTCATCCTTAGGTATCATCATAACCTCACTCTTATCAAAGTTGATTTTCAAACCTGACATTGCCTCAAATAGAAAAAAAATGAGTTTCAGATGGGTTGCTTGTTCCATCACATCCTGAATTAGAAAATGGTATCATCAGCATATTGCAAAATGGCCACACCATTGGTAACAAATGGGGTACCATACCAACTATCAATCATGTCCGTTGCGCCTGTAAAATCATTTTTGATAAGTTCTCAGCGGCTAGATTGAAAAGGAAGGGTGACAAGGGATCTCCCTTTCTCACCCCTCTGTGGCTAGCAAAATCTGTATCTCTCATATTATTAATTTTAATACAGAGAGTCCCATCCTGAACAATGCTCTGAATAATGTTCCTCCATTTTTCATTAAACCCTTTTCGAGTAACTGACCTTAACAAGAAACCCCAATCTACCTTGTCTTATGCCTTTTCAAAATCCAACTTAAGGACCAGACCCTGTTGTTTCTTTTTCCTAGCATCATACACAATTTCATGCAGGGAAACCACTCCATCCATAATGTTTGTACCTTTGACGAAAGCATTTGGGCAAGGTGAAATTAGCTTGGACATAAAAGGTTCTAGCCTAAATGTCACTACTTTAGTCAAAATTCTATGCAACACCTGTAGCAAGCATATAGGCCTGTACTTCTGAATTGTTTCTGCATCAGGGGATTTCTGCAACAGGATAATCATCCCATAATTCAATCTGAATAAGGGAAGTCTCCCCTCAAACCAGTCATAGAACAGCCTCATAATATCCTGCTTAATCAACAGCCGGTAGGCCTGATAGAACTCAACATGAATCCCATAAGGTCCTGGTGCTTAGTTGCAAACCATTTGGTCTATAGCATTCTTGACTTCACTCTCCTCAAAAGGCACATCCAAAGCAGCCAAGTCACTGGCAGATAAATTCTCATCCTCCCTCCAAACATTATCTTCTAGCATAATCTCATATTTTGGGCCATGTCCAAATAGGCTTTTGTAATAATCAGTTGCATGTTCCCGAAGAGCCACAGTCCCCTGCACCACTCCCCATGTATGTGTCAGAGAGTACATAGTATTTTTCCTTCTTCTTCCATTGGCAATTCTATGAAAGTAAGCTGTGTTAAGATCCCCCTCTAGCAACCAGTTTTCACTTGCTCTACTAAACCAATATTTCTTTTCCTATTCAAGAATATGGAGTAGTTTTTTTTGAACAAAACTTTTTCTTACACATTGATCCCCAGTGAGCATATTATCTTGTTCAAGTTGCTCCAAGATTTCCAATTCAGCAGTTAGATTTTTCTTTTTTTTTAATAGAGTCCCCCCTGACATTTGCACCCCATCCTTTTAGACTATTCTTAATATTTCTCAACTTAGCTTGAATGATGCCAATGCTGTCTGTAGCCTCCACAAAGGAATCCCAAGCAGCAGCCACCCTGCTCTGGAACTCAGGGTGATTAATCCAAGTTTTCTCAAATCAAAACTCCTTAAATCTATTCTCAGGTATCTCCCCGGTATCTAGAAGTAAAGGATTATGGTCAGACATGATCCTGGGTATTTTCTTAACCTGAGTCAAGGGGAAACAAGTTTCCCAAGCATTGTTCATGAGAATCCTGTCTAATTTCTCCATAGTAGGAACCTCCTGTCCATTAGTCCAAGTATACTGGCCTCCAGACATCTCCACCTCCCTTAAACCAAATGAAGCAATAATCTGATTGAATCTGGATGAAAATCTAGAAACCCCACCATCCTTGTTCTTCTCATTTGCAAATCTCAAAATGTTAAAGTCACCTTCAATGATTGTAGGTAAAGCTAGCGTAGAGCAGATATTTGCAAGTTCATCCAAAAAGGAGTCTTTGTATTCATCCTGAGCAGCACCATAAACCACTACAAGGCATAAATTTAAATTGATTTTTCTATCAAACACATTTGCTAGCACATGATATATCCCAACTTCACATGAGACAATATTAAATGTAGAGGATTTAATACCACAAAGAAGTCCACCAGACCTTCCCACGGATGTGACGCCCCGAGATCGGGCACTATGCAGATTTCAGCATTCCCGCCAAATCAGCATAATAACCGATTCCAGGTTGCCACTTATGATAACATTACAACAGTTCACGAATATTCCACAATTACAACAGAAACAGATAGATACAAGATGACTCAAACGAGCCAGGGATACAACTGATACAATACAAAGAGCCAAATAACATCGGAAGAAACAACATATCGTCCGTCTACGGACGAGATCCAAACTGGACTAAGAGTCCTGAAGATAACCGAGAGCGTCCAATCCCTGCCCAGGCCAAGCCGGAGGGATTCCCAAGCTAACGTCGTCAGACTTCAAACCTGTTGACTGCAATGTTGAATATGCAGCCACGAAAGAGATTCGTGGGTCAGTACGGTTAAGTACTGGCGAGGGGGATAAAACCCATACTCACAAGTTACCGGCGTAGCCAGTCATCACAAGATACAAATACTTTAGGATCAACGGAAAGGAAGGGGTTAATGCAAATAAGCGACAGTAGGCTGCACTAACCAACTACAGAGAGATGCTACAACTTTCGGCTAACAGAAAGAAGATAAGATCGAGTATTGTAACCAACTGAAAGATAACTTCAAACAAACCCATCCTGGATCTCGCCCCTTATCCGAAGAAGCAATCCGAGGATAACTCACACAGTTGGATTAATGATGGTTTAGATTATTGTGTCATTAAGCCTATTACTAGTCAAGTTGATAATCATTGGGTGTAAGATTGTTAATCATTAGGTTTAAGTTGTCCTGAGTACTTGTTAGCCAGTACTTTCACCAAGTAATCCATAACCGCGGAAAACACGGCTTCTCGAGAAGATTATCCCTGCAGGGTTGCACCAATTTGACCGTACACGCAAGAATAACCCGTCAGATGGGGAGCTAACCCACCAAGCGAGGTACTCTACACAACTCAACTCTTCTTCGCATCAAGCCCAAAGCGCCTTGGGCGCACGGCTAATCGAGCCCAGAAGAAAATGGACCCTCATAGCACTCTAAGAACGTGTCCCCCTATATGCCGACTACGAAAGTTCCACCCGGGTACCAAGGGCTCGCAAGATCATGCATGCAGCAAATGGAAAACCCGAACTAAATGAGGCGATTTGGACGAGATGCGAATCGAGTCAAATTGAGGGGGGCGCCCATACTCGCTTCCCACATGCGGTTAGTGCGCTCATCATGGATCAGTAGACAAGACCCTTTTCCTATTAGGGTCGACGCTAGCAGGCCTCAAAACCACAAAGGGCCTCCTGCCGGTGCCTTATCATCAAATTATTATTACCATTAGCATTAACAGGATTAATTGATTGTTTAACCTCGAACCCCCAGAACATAATGAAGTAATAACAGAAAGTAACGGGTAACAGACTCGAGCAAAACAACCTAAGCATGCTAGTAAGACACGGGCACAAGCAATGGTTATAGGTGTGGAGGTGAGGCAATATCAGGGTTAAAGGATTCATGTGATAGGTTCGTAACAGAAACAACTACTACTAAGGCTAGCAGAACAGAACAACAGAAAGAATCGGTAACAAGTGATGAAAGGCAGCCATATGGCAGCAAGTGAGTATACTTTCCTGAGATCCCGCAAGGTAGCAGAACTTGTCGTTGCTCACATCATCTCAACGTCCTATCCGGGCAGAAGCAACGAACCTCGAACAAACACCGGATGCAACAATTACTACTACGGCAAAAGATCCAGCATGATCAAGATATGGATGCATGACAGGTTTAAAGATGCATCAAGGTAAACTAGTTGACAAGATAAACAAATTTAAATGGACCCATATGCAATTTGAGTTGCATATGAACAGCCCATGACTTATGGTTGAAACAATTGTTTTCCAACTAATCAACAGGTGAAGGTGGATTAGCATGATGCATGGATGAGGAAAACAGCAAAATAACAACAATAGAACCAATTGAAATAAGGTTTAACAATTTTAGAAATTTATTTATTAAGTTAGAAAATTTTGATTCCTTAAGGGTGTCACACAAACAATTGTTGTTTTCAGCAAGTTAAATTGTTCAAAATAGATAACAAAGTTCATATTTGATTAGAACACAAAATTTTAGGTGGATTACATGTTTCAAATATTGAAATTGGAATTAGGGTAATTTAATTATGAATTAAACAATATTAAACAAGTTTTAAATGGATTTGAAACAAGGTTGAATTTAATTGAAGTTTTAGTTGTTCAAAACATAATTCAAACTCACATTTGAAAAGTTCACACTTTGATGGTTTGGAAACATATTTTGCATGTTCAAAATTATTTTAGTTTGAGCAAGTTATGATTTTATCAAATTTAAATGAATTAAACAAGTATTAAATTATTTAGGCAATTTAAATTATTCAAACCATGAAACACAATTTATATTTGAAAAGGTTATTCAAAATGGTATGGAAAACATATTTTATTTGCCTTATTTGGAATTAGTATGAATTATTTATGACTTGTTACAAATTACAATTGAATTATTTGAATTCAAATTTAAATTGCATTTGGAAATTTCAAAACAGGAAACAATTGGTACCATTAGATAGAGAATTAAATTTGGACCAGTGTGCATATTTTATTTTCATTTATTGGAGTTATAAAACTAAAGTTATAAGCAGTTGAAATCTAGGGACCATTCTGCAATTTTTTAAGGGCTTGGATTAAAAGAAACGTGCTGGAATTTCTTTTGTTACCGCGCTGTAGCTAGCCCGTGCCACTGACCTGTGGGCCAAGCCCTGCTGGCGTGCCAACGCGGCGGGTGCGGGCTGAGGTGGCAGCAGGGGTCTATGACGGTGGGCCGCGCGCGCGATGGGAAAATCGCGAAAAAAAAGGGGGGTGCTGCGGGGATCGAACCCACGATGTGTTGCTCGTGCGCACGGAGGCCCTGCCAGTGTGCTACTGCTGTCAGTTTGGTTCAGATACCGCAGTGGGGGGGGGTATTAGGTACAGAACGGCTGCGATTTTTAACTGAATCAAACTTCAGTCGATAGAACCATCGACAGAGAGGATGGCTGTGATCGGCCGATGGCTGCTGGGATCGCCGTGGGTGCCATTCGTGCTGCTACGTGCGTGGTGTGCGAAAGTGCTGCAGGAGTGTGTCGTGCGTGCACGGACAGGAGAGATCGTACGGAGGAAGGGAGGCGGAGCGCACCTGCTGTGGTCGTCGACGATCAGAAGAAGTAGCAGAAACGGACGGAAGTCCGGCGACGGCGCGGACTCCACGGGCGCTCCCGGCAAGCGACGAGGGGACGGGGAGGCCCAGGAGGACGCCGCGGTTCCATTCCCGGGACCCGTGGCTCCTCGAGGTGACCAGGTCGTCGACGCGGTGAGGGGAGGCGGTGGTGTCTGACGGCGGGTGGGTTCAGAGCTGAAAGGTTCAGAGAGAGGGAGGAGATGGGAGAGACGGCGCGCAGGAGGGTGGTGCTAGGGTTACAGAGAGTAGGGTTTAGGCAGAGGGGTGAGGGGAGCTATATGGGGAGGGAGCCATGGTACGGCAAGCATCTGGTAGAGGGGAGATCGATCGGGTGGTTCTGAAGATGGTCGTACAGTGGAAGAAGACGACAATAGAGAGAAGGGTAGGTGGGCTTGGGCAGAAAGAAGGGAGATGGGCTTGGGAAGAAAAGGGAGAGGGTGGGCTGCCTCTCCTTTTTGGGATTTTCCTTTTTCCTTTTTTTTTTGCAAGAGATCAAGAGGGAGAGAGAGAAAGGATAGGGGTTTTGGGGTGGTTTTTATTTTATAATTAAATTTTATTGATTTGCAAACAATGAGTAAAAGCAAGGTTAGTAATGATTTTCAAAATTTGGAAAATTAGTTTGGTTTTAAATGGTTAGTTGGATTTCAACTATTAGTTTGATTTGGAAAAAAATTTGGAAAGCAACAATTTTTATTTAATAAACTCAAGCAATTATGCAAACATTAATGAATTTAATAGTTTGCAAGAATTTGATTTTTAAACCACCATTTGATCATGCCCATATGATTGGAATGATTTGAAATTTAAGTTGAATTGGAAAGTTACCATTAGGGTTTTCAACAAGAGGGAAAGTTTTGTTAATCAAGCAATTCAACTTCAACTATTGAAAAACAATTGGAGTTGTTTAGGTTGCCATGTTTAATTAGAAATTTTTGGACATGTTTTTAAAGTTTTAATTGGTTTGAATTTTGGAGTGGTTTGGAAAACATGATGCAATGCTTATGATGCATGTGATGCATGCAAAAAAAGAAAAACAACCAACTTCTGTTTAGGGTAACACCCCAGGTGTTACAGACGACACCACTAACAAGGGATTGCGCCCTCGCAATCCACCTGCTAACCCGGGAGGGGAAAGAAGTTCTACTATCGATTCTTCATGCTTCCGGCTGATCTCCTCGACACCACTAACAAGGGTTTCTCGACACCACTAACAAGAGATTCTTGCTCGGGCTGATGACGATGTTCTTCCACCAGGAACTTCCGATGATCGAACCTATTAGGTTAAGGGCTCAGAAAACGTCCACCCACGTAGGATCCTAACACTTTGAAGGTGGAGTACGAGAGTAGACTCCAAAACAAATAAGATGGGAGGGGAAATAGAATAGGGGTAAGGAGAAAACAAGAATCCTATCGAGATGTTTTCCCAAAATAGTTTAGCAGAAATAGTTTTTGACACTCTAGGAACAACGACCGTTAGCGAGGTTAACCTACAGGCTTTGCGGACCCGTTGCTTCGATAACCATTCGTATCGAAACAATCTCGGGAATCGGAACCATGCTCTGATACCATTTGTGACGCCCCGAGATCGGGCACTATGCAGATTTCAGCATTCCCGCCAAATCAGCATAATAACCGATTCCAGGTTGCCACTTATGATAACATTACAACAGTTCACGAATATTCCACAATTACAACAGAAACAGATAGATACAAGATGACTCAAACGAGCCAGGGATACAACTGATACAATACAAAGAGCCAAATAACATCGGAAGAAACAACATATCGTCCGTCTACGGACGAGATCCAAACTGGACTAAGAGTCCTGAAGATAACCGAGAGCGTCCAATCCCTGCCCAGGCCAAGCCGGAGGGATTCCCAAGCTAACGTCGTCAGACTTCAAACCTGTTGACTGCAATGTTGAATATGCAGCCACGAAAGAGATTCGTGGGTCAGTACGGTTAAGTACTGGCGAGGGGGATAAAACCCATACTCACAAGTTACCGGCGTAGCCAGTCATCACAAGATACAAATACTTTAGGATCAACGGAAAGGAAGGGGTTAATGCAAATAAGCGACAGTAGGCTGCAGTAACCAACTACAGAGAGATGCTACAACTTTCGGCTAACAGAAAGAAGATAAGATCGAGTATTGTAACCAACTGAAAGATAACTTCAAACAAACCCATCCTGGATCTCGCCCCTTATCCGAAGAAGCAATCCGAGGATAACTCACACAGTTGGATTAATGATGGTTCAGATTATTGTGTCATTAAGCCTATTACTAGTCAAGTTGATAATCATTGGGTGTAAGATTGTTAATCATTAGGTTTAAGTTGTCCTGAGTACTTGTTAGCCAGTACTTTCACCAAGTAATCCATAACCGCGGAAAACACGGCTTCTCGAGAAGATTATCCCTGTAGGGTTGCACCAATTTGACCGTACACGCAAGAATAACCCGCCAGATGGGGAGCTAACCCACCAAGCGAGGTACTCTACACAACTCAACTCTTCTTCGCATCAAGCCCAAAGCACCTTGGGCGCACGGCTAATCGAGCCCAGAAGAAAATGGACCCTCATAGCACTCTAAGAACGTGTCCCCCTATATGCCGACTACGAAAGTTCCACCCGGGTACCAAGGGCTCGCAAGATCATGCATGCAGCAAATGGAAAACCCGAACTAAATGAGGCGATTTGGACGAGATGCGAATCGAATCAAATTGAGGGGGGCGCCCATACTCGCTTCCCACATGCGGTTAGTGCGCTCATCATGGATCAGTAGACAAGACCCTTTTCCTATTAGGGTCGACACTAGCAGGCCTCAAAACCACAAAGGGCCTCCTGCCGGTGCCTTATCATCAAATTATTATTACCATTAGCATTAACAGGATTAATTGATTGTTTAACCTCGAACCCCCAGAACATAATGAAGTAATAACAGAAAGTAACGGGTAACAGACTCGAGCAAAACAACCTAAGCATGCTAGTAAGACACGGGCACAAGCAATGGTTATAGGTGTGGAGGTGAGGCAATATCAGGGTTAAAGGATTCATGTGATAGGTTCGTAACAGAAACAACTACTACTAAGGCTAGCAGAACAGAACAACGGAAAGAATCGGTAACAAGTGATGAAAGGCAGCCATATGGCAGCAAGTGAGTATACTTGCCTGAGATCCCGCAAGGTAGCAGAACTTGTCGTTGCTCACATCATCTCAACGTCCTATCCGGGCAGAAGCAACGAACCTCGAACAAACACCGGATGCAACAATTACTACTACGGCAAAAGATCCAGCATGATCAAGATATGGATGCATGACAGGTTTAAAGATGCATCAAGGTAAACTAGTTGACAAGATAAACAAATTTAAATGGACCCATATGCAATTTGAGTTGCATATGAACAGCCCATGAATTATGGTTGAAACAATTGTTTTCCAACTAATCAACAGGTGAAGGTGGATTAGCATGATGCATGGATGAGGAAAACAGCAAAATAACAACAATAGAACCAATTGAAATAAGGTTTAACAATTTTAGAAATTTATTTATTAAGTTAGAAAATTTTGGTTCCTTAAGAGTGTCACACAAACAATTGTTGTTTTCAGCAAGTTAAATTGTTCAAAACAGATAACAAAGTTCATATTTGATTAGAACACAAAATTTTAGGTGGATTACATGTTTCAAATATTGAAATTGGAATTAGGGTAATTTAATTATGAATTAAACAATATTAAACAAGTTTTAAATGGATTTGAAACAAGGTTGAATTTAATTGAAGTTTTAGTTGTTCAAAATATAATTCAAACTCACATTTGAAAAGTTCACACTTTGATGGTTTGAAAACATATTTTGCATGTTCAAAATTATTTTAGTTTGAGCAAGTTATGATTTTATCAAATTTAAATGAATTAAACAAGTATTAAATTATTTAGGCAATTTAAATTATTCAAACCATGAAACACAATTTATATTTGAAAAGGTTATTCAAAATGGTATGGAAAACATATTTTATTTGCCTTATTTGGAATTAGTATGAATTATTTATGACTTGTTGCAAATTACAATTGAATTATTTGAATTCAAATTTAAATTGCATTTGGAAATTTCAAAACAGGAAACAATTGGTACCATTAGATAGAGAATTAAATTTGGACCAGTGTGCATATTTTATTTTCATTTATTGGAGTTATAAAACTAAAGTTATAAGCAGTTGAAATCTAGGGACCATTCTGCAATTTTTTAAGGGCTTGGATTAAAAGAAACGTGCTGGAATTTCTTTTGTTACCGCGCTGTAGCTAGCCCGTGAAACTGACCTGTGGGCCAAGCCCTGCTGGCGTGCCAACGCGGCGGGTGCGGGCTGAGGTGGCAGCAGGGGTCTATGACGGTGGGCCGCGCGCGCGATGGGAAAATCGCGAAAAAAGGGGGGTGCTGCGGGGATCGAACCCACGATGTGTTGCTCGCGCGCACGGAGGCCCTGCCAGTGTGCTACTGCTGTCAGTTTGGTTCAGATACCGCAGTGGGGGGGGGGGTATTAGGTACAGAATGGCTGCGATTTTTAACTGAATCAAACTTCAGTCGATAGAACCATCGACAGAGAGGATGGCTGCGATCGGCCGATGGCTGCTGGGATCGCCGTGGGTGCCGTTCGTGCTGCTACGTGCGTGGTGTGCGAAAGTGCTGCAGGAGTGTGTCGTGCGTGCACGGACAGGAGAGATCGTACGGAGGAAGGGAGGCGGAGCGCACCTGCTGTGGTCGTCGACGATCAGAAGAAGTAGCAGAAACGGACGGAAGTCCGGCGACGGCGCGGACTCCACGGGCGCTCCCGGCAAGCGACGAGGGGACGGGGAGGCCCAGGAGGACGCCGCGGTTCCATTCCCGGGACCCGTGGCTCCTCGAGGTGACCAGGTCGTCGCCGCGGTGAGGGGAGGCGGTGGTGTCTGACGGCGGGTGGGTTCAGAGCGGAAAGGTTCAGAGAGAGGGAGGAGATGGGAGAGACGGCGGCGCAGGAGGGTGGTGCTAGGGTTACAGAGAGTAGGGTTTAGGCAGAGGGGTGAGGGGAGCTATATGGGGAGGGAGCCATGGTACGGCAAGCATCTGGTGGAGGGGAGATCGATCGGGTGGTTCTGAAGATGGTCGTAGAGTGGAAGAAGACGACAACAGAGAGAAGGGTAGGTGGGCTTGGGCAGAAAGAAGGGAGATGGGCTTGGGAAGAAAAGGGAGAGGGTGGGCTGCCTCTCCTTTTTGGGATTTTCCTTTTTCCTTTTTTTTTGCAAGAGATCAAGAGGGAGAGAGAGAAAGGATAGGGGTTTTGGGGTGGTTTTTATTTTATAATTAAATTTTATTGATTTGCAAACAATGAGTAAAAGCAAGGTTAGTAATGATTTTCAAAATTTGGAAAATTAGTTTGGTTTTAAATGGTTAGTTGGATTTCAACTATTAGTTTGATTTGGAAAAAAATTTGGAAAGCAACAATTTTTATTTAATAAACTCAAGCAATTATGCAAACATTAATGAATTTAATAGTTTGCAAGAATTTGATTTTTAAACCACCATTTGATCATGCCCATATGATTGGAATGATTTGAAATTTAAGTTGAATTGGAAAGTTACCATTAGGGTTTTCAACAAGAGGGAAAGTTTTATTAATCAAGCAATTCAACTTCAACTATTGAAAAACAATTGGAGTTGTTTAGGTTGCCATGTTTAATTATAAATTTTTGGACATGTTTTTAAAGTTTTAATTGGTTTGAATTTTGGAGTGGTTTGGAAAACATGATGCAATGCTTATGATGCATGTGATGCATGCAAAAAAAGAAAAACAACCAACTTCTGTTTAGGGTAACACCCCAGGTGTTACAACGGAGGGGGACCAATTCCAGGTAAAAGAGTTGTCAGGTTCAAATTTTCTTCAAAGGGACCTATCAATCTTCTTCTTCGTAGTTTATTGTATTCAAACAAAGTCCAATGTGTGATCCTGTCGAGACATCGTAGTAGTTTTCATAGACGGGGGTGCCATGAGACTACGGGTAGAGACGTGGGGAAACGGGGTTGCGTTGCAGACAAAGACACAGGATTTACCCAGGTTCGGCACGACGCGATATGCGGCGTTCCTACTCCTGCAATCTCACTAATCAGGGCTAAAGCCTGTGTATACAATTACAATGTGAGGTTCTGTTTAGCTATTCGCTGAGGATCAACTTCCCGGCGAGTTAGCCTGTCGCTTCTTCTCCCTCTATCTTATCTCCCGTCCGGCTTTATATAATAGTCGGGTTAGGGCATATAGAGTAGGAAACCTAGAAGACTACGGTAACTAGTAACTTGGAAAGTAAGGAATCCGCCTTCTAGTCCAAGCCAGATCACGTGGGCCGTGATCCGGGTTCTTCTAGAATCCGGCTTCTGCGCGTCAGCTTACCGGGCCGCCCAATGGACCATAGCCCACTACCACTTGGGCCACCCTGGTAATCCGGCACTTTGACTACCATCTGATATACCCCTATTCAGTATATATCCGACAGTAGCCCCCAAGAAGGATTAAAACTCTGGTTCGCCGTCTTTCGCCAAATGGATATTGTCCGAGAAATATTGGCCAGCAGTCTTGATTCTTCTTATTCTTCTTTAAAAGAGATGGTAACGTAAAACTCGAAATCCTGGAAATCCGGATTTTCTCACACGATCCTTCGCGGAGAAGGAACTTCCTACGTCAGCGCTTTAATCATGCTGACGTAAAGGACGTTTGGGTTTCAAGCGGGAAACCCAGAAACATATCTCTGATAGATTCTCGCGGGAAACGAGGAGATAGCCATAATCACCTTGTCGATTCATTTCCCGGATTTTCCGGCGAGTGACACGCGTTGGTCATCCAACGGTCAAAAGAGCCGTTAGCTCGCATCGTGACGGATTTCCGGCTACAAATAGCCTTCTTCGTCCTCTCGAAAAACCTTCCGCTCCCACTTCGAACACCATTACAGCGCCCAAGCTTCCAGCTGAGAGAACTTTCCGAACGCGCACCGCGTCCAAGACCTCACCGGAGGCAAGCCAGCGCCGCCACCTAATGGCCTCTCCGTCGTCTTCGCCAGCCCGCACCATCGCGCAGGACATTGAGGATATCATCAACACGATAGACCCTATGTTGGACTCCCCAGTGCACGCCGGCGATGACGAACCATTGAAGACCACGGGCACCGCGGCGGACGGAGGAAATCCTTCCGCTGCCGTGGATCTTGCGGGTTCGAGTTCCGCGCCTACTCTGCCGTTCGCTCCCGAGACGGCGGAGGAGAAAATCACGCTCGTTGGCGACGAGCTCGCTGCCGCGGAGGCCGCCGCATCCTCCGCCGCCGGAGCCGATGAGGAGATGGAGACTGCCGGCAATTGGATTGCCTGCAGCATTCCGTCATCCCTCCTTCCAACCATGGAGAAGGAGGGGTTAGTGCTGAAAGGGAAATGGCGGCTTCCGTAGGACGAGAATGAACCCGTGCCGAACGACGGAGAACGGGTTCTTCTCTCCTCCCACCTTATGAGAGGTATGGGACTGCCACCTTCCGCCTTCTTCCTCCAGGTTCTCTCCCATTACATTATCCAACCTCATAACCTGCCACCAAACTCTATTCTGTATATGGCCGGCTTTCAGGGCCTCTTTGAGGGTTATCTAGGCATAGAACCTAGATTAGATTTCTGGCTATATTGCTTCGGGGTTAAGCGGAACTCTTCGGAGGGCGCACTCCCGACTTGCGGAACCATTTCCTTCACTCTTCGGAGATTTAGGGAGGATTGGTTCCCCAAGATAAAAACTTCGGAATCCGTCAAATTTTGGACGGGTTCCTTCTTTTATCATCCCGATGTCCCTTTCCCAAAAAAAAGGCCATCGGGGTTCCACCTTTCTCGAACATTGCTGCTGTTCCACAAGAAAATTGGGGAACTAAAGTCGTCCAAATTCTGCGGCCTGATCTTCTAAGGATCAAGCGGTGCATCGCAAAATTCACCTCCTCTGATCCGCCTCTAACCGGCATGGACACAGTCCTTTGCTGGTTGGATAGGCGGATCCAACCGTTAGCCAACCATGGTGGTCGTCTCCTTTGCGAGTATACGGGCACCGTCGACAAGATGCGGACAAGCAGCAAAGACTGGGCCGCGAGAGATTTGCGGAGGCGCGTGAATCAGTTGGTCGCATCACGCGACCAATATGAAGCGAGTCGGCCAATGTATACGGCCGACAATCCGGCTCCCAAGGTATTATTTTCCGTCATTTGGGATTAAACTTTTCCATGTTTTCTCGGATGTTTTGCTTCTAACTCTGCTTTTTCTTTTTGAAAGATTGCCGACCTTCCTGAGTCGGAGCTGGCCTCTGAAGCCGAACTGGAGGCGTTGCACGCCACCTTTGCAGGTGGGCGAAAGCGCAAGAAGATCTCCTCGTCTGAGGAGATTATTGATCTTGACGGGGTTCCCTTCGCCACCTCCAGGTTAGAGCATCCGGGTTATTTTTCTTTTGCCAGAATTTTCTTTTGCCTTCGGAGTTTTAACTTTTTCCGGCTTTTTGTTTTGCGTTTAGCCTGCCTCCCTCTACTCTAAAGCCAAAAAAACCTGAAGAGGCACAAGGTCGTGTCCAGCAGAGGCTCTCAACCTTCTCCCTTCATCGCACCGGACACGCCGTCCACGATGGCAGAAGAGTATGCTGCAGCCCCCACCGCCGAGTCTTTGGAGCCCAGCCAGCCTATTGTGTCGAACACGGACACGAAGGAAAGGGCGGCTCCTGAGGTGGGAGGTCCTTCTCGAACAATTGAGGAGGAAATCCCAACCTTTGACAAGGACTTCAAGAACATCAATGATGGCCTAAGCGCGGCCGGAATTCTTTTTGCGGAATACGCAAAAGAGTTCACTGAAAACTTGGCGGGGTTACAGCGGATGAGCCAGGTATTAACTCTAGCGCCCAAGCATTAAGAAAAATGTATACTTTTCGCCTTGATGCTTTTTAATAACATGATCTTTCTTCCTTTCCATGTTCCAGCAAACCGCTGAAACCATTAACATGGAAGTTTTTAATAAACTTTCCGTCAAGAATAAAGAGGTTAGAAATCTTCTTTCTATTCTTGATGTGAAAGAGGCGGAGCTGGCATCGTCTCAGCTGCAGCTGTCAGAAACAACAGGTATAATTTTTTTCTCTGAAGTTTTTGATTCAGCTTTTTGTCTAAGTACTTTTCCCGGGTTTTTTCTAAACTCGGAATTTTTTTTTTACTTTCTAGCTGCTTTGGCTAAGTCCAAGGAAATAGCTGAAGATGCCGGTAATGCTGCCAGTCTCCGTCAGGAGAATTTGGACCTTCACAAGGATCTTGTGAAGGCTCAAAAAGATCTGGAAGCCAGCAATCTGGCCCTTGGAATTGCTCATTCCAAGGCTTCCGAACAAGCGGAGAAGGACAAGTCCACTATCCAGGACTTGGAAAATGCCTTAAACCTTCGCCTGGAGGAAGGCTCCGAAATCGACAAGATTACCGGTAAGTTTTACTTCATTTACCGTTTTTGCCATGTCTTGTTTTCTTTCTCTGCTTTTTCACTTAACCTGTTGGCTGTTTTTGTCTGAAAAAACAGGAGATAACCCAGATCTCTCTCGGATTGAAAGAATCCGAGCGTTTGGGAAGGTGTGGACTGCGATCAGAGCTGCTGGAATGCAGTTGGTCAACAAGTTCCTTGCCACAAGGACTGGGGAATTCTCGGAAGTTGAGAAGCTTCCGGGTGCTATCCTAGAGGTGGTGGAGTCCAAGGAGTCCACCTTACGCTCCGCTGCACGGGGTGGTGCACGCATGGCTCTCGGCCTTATGCGTATGCATTACCCTGGTGCCAAATCTTGGCGCGTGGCGTCCGGTATCCCTCAAGGATACACGCAAACCCAGCGGACCACCATCTTTGATGAAATCAAAGGTCACGCCACCAAGATCGCCTCCATGGTGAACATCTCCATCACTTATCCAAAAGAGGAGATCCCCGAAGCCCCCGAGAATGACAGCAGCGAAGAAGACTCGGATGCTTGAAGGGCTGTCCTTAACCTGGATGGTGGAAGTAGAAAATAGGAGCATTACTGCACTTTTACAATGTAATTTATATTGTAATGCTTCTATTCCTTTTGTATAAACAAGAACTCCGCCTTTTGCAGTTTTAGTTATGAAATTCTTGCAAGGTTTCCGGGTTTTAATATTCCTTTGTCTTCTAAGTTCTCTGGCTTATATATTTTAACTGTCCTTAGTGTTTGAAATGGCTCAATAGTATTATGAATCATCATGCCGAATTACTGGGTAAAACCAATCAGTTAAACTCGGGAACATGGACCATACTAAGGGAATTTTTACTAACTAGCTCCAGTGACCCAATATATAAACAATCAGATAATACTTAGAGAAAAGTAAGGAATTTTTTGAATGAAACTTGGGCACGCAGGCACAATCCGAGTTTCCTTTAGCCGTTAGTAGGCTGAAAATCATTCAGTTTTTAAACACCGAGCACGCAGGCACAATTCGGGTTAACATTGAGTATTTTGTAAGATCATTGGGAAATAGATAAGGTGGAATCGTGTTTTGTACTGTAATAAACTTGTAAAAACATGGATGTAAGAATTCCGACAACTTTATTTCATGATCTCAAAGATGTTTACATAGAAATTGAACTAAGTATAGAAGGGACATAACTGCTGGATACTCCAAGGCCTCTTTGTCTCTCCTAGTTCATCATCTATCTTTCTCTTTCTTTTGCGATTCGGCTTCTCGGGATCATCTTCCGTGTCACGAATATCGATAAGATAATATGATCCATTCTTCATGGCTTTACTGATGACAAATGGTTCTTCCCATACTGGGGCCAGTTTGTGCTTCCTTTGCTGCACCAATCTCAGCACTAGGTCACCTTCTTTAAAAGAACGATGCCTGATTTTACGACTATGGTAACGTCGTAAACCTTGCTGGTACATGGCGGATCTTTGAAGCACAAGCTCTCGTTCCTCTTCTAAGAGATCGATGGCATCCTGTCGTGCTTCTTCGGCATCCGAGTCGTCGAAATCCCGCACTCTTGGGCTGTCATGGATCATGTCCGTTGGAAGGATAGCTTCCGCACCATAAACTAGGAAAAATGGAGTTTGCCCAGTTGATCTGTTTGGCGTCGCTCGAATACTCCAAAGCACAGAAGGTAACTCTTCTACCCATGCTCCAGCTTCTCTATGAAGAGGAGATTCGAGTCTTGGGCGTAGTCCTTGCAGGATTGAGCTATTCATTCTCTCAACCTGTCCATTGGATTGCGGGTGTGCCACAGATGCCAGGTCTAGGCGAATTCCCGTTTGTCGGCAATATTTTGCCAATTCTCCAATGGAGAAATTTGTCCCGTTGTCGGTTATTATGTTGTGTGGAACGCCGTATCTCATGACTATGTCAATGATGAAATTTCTGGCAGCTATACCGTCAAGCTTTTTGATGGATTTAGCCTCCACCCATTTGGTATATTTATTCACAGCTACAAGTAGATGTGTAAGTCCGACTCGCGCAGTTTTGAACGGTCGCATCATATCTAGCCCCCAGACCGCAAACAGCCATGTAATTGTGATAGTTTTGAGTGCTTGGGCCGGCATATTAGTCTGCTTGGCGTAATATTGACACCCTGCACATGTGTTCACTATGTGCTCAGCATCTGCCTTGGCTGTTAGCCAGAAAAATCCAGCACGGAATGCTTTTTTAACTATGCGTTTTGATTGAGCATGATGTCCGCAATCTCCGGCATGGATTTCTTGCAGGAGTTCTCGTCCTTCCTCTGGCGAAATACATCGCAGAAAAATTTCGGAAGTACTGCGTTTGTACAGGCAATTGTCAATTACCGTGTATCATTTGCATCGACGCTGTATTTGTATCTGCAAGACCTCGTCTGCTCCTTCCGGGTACTTCTGGTTGACTAAGAAGTTTAAATATGGAATTGTCCAATCCGGGTTGACGAGCATAACTTCAATTGACTCGGAAGCTAGGGGGTAATCAATATCTCCACCTTTTATGGATGGCTCGTACAAATGTTGGACGAATACACCTGGTGGTAGGATTTTTACCCTTTCTGACCCCATGCGGGCTAACGCATCCGCGTTCCAATTTTCCTCCCTTTTAACGTGGAGTACTTCGAATCCGAAAAAACAAATGACGAACTCGTCCACCGTTCTTCGGTATTCGGCCATTATAGGGCTTTTTGCGTCCCAGGTTTGGTTGAGTTGATGCTGTACCAAATCCGAGTCGCCCTAGCACAAGATGCGCTTAACCCTTATTTCTTTTGCAATATGCAAGCCATGAAGCAGAGCTTCGTATTCTGCCACGTTATTGCTGGCGTTGAAGTGTATTTGTAATACGTACTTCATTGTGTCTCCTTTAGGGGATTTTAAAACTACACCAGCTCCAGCGCCCTCCTTCATCTTGGATCCGTCAAAGTGCATGATCGAGTACTCGGACTCCGGCATTGGCATTTTTTTCCATTGCTTCCGTCCAGTCGGCGACAAAATCTGCCAGAACCTGGGATTTTATTGTCGTCCTTGGCTGATACTTAATGTCGAAGGCTGCTAGCTCGATACCCCATTTGGCTACTCGGCCAGTTGCCTCCGCATTGTTTATTAAATCCCCTAGTGGTGCTTTACATACCACTGTTATGGAATGTCCTTGGAAGTAATGGCGCAATTTTCTAGATGCGAAAAATACGCCATATGCCAGTTTTTTATAGTGTGGCTACCTTTGCTTCGACTCGGAGAAAACTTCACTTATGTAATATACCGGATGCAGGTCTGGTATGCTTTGTTCGTCTTTCTTCCGTTCCACAACAATTACTGCACCGATAACCCTGTTTGTAGCCGTGAGGTACAATAACATAGGTTCTTCGTCTTTTGGGGACGCCAAAATCGGAGCTTTCATCAAAGTTTCCTTTAACTGGGTTAACGCGGCATCGTCCTCTTCTGTCCACTCGAATTTTTCGGATTTTTTCAGCAACTTGTAGAGTGGTAAGTCTTTGTCCCCCAACCGACTAATAAATCTGCTGACGGCTGCGGCGGAACCCGTCAATCTTTGGACAACTTTTACACACGTAGGTTTGGATATGTTCGAGATGGCTTTGATCTTTTCTGGGTTAACTTCTATTCTTCTGTGAGAAACGATGAAACCCAGAAGTTTTCCTGAGGGAACCCCGAATACACACTTTGATGGATTTAACTTCATCTTGTAAGTGCACAAGTTTTCGAAGGTTTCTCGCAAATCTTCAAGGAGCATATCTTTTTCCTTGGTTACGACAACAATATCATCCACGTAAACATGGACATTTTTGCCAATCTGACCATGCAAACAACGTTGCATGCAACACTGGTATGTTGCACCTGCGTTCTTCAGGCCAAATGGCATGGTTATGTAATAGTACGTCCCGTAAGGGGTTATAAAAGAAGTCTTAATTTGATCTTCCTTTTTCATGCGTATTTGGTGATACCCGGAATATGCATCCAAAAAGCATAAAAGCTCAGAGCCTGCGGTGCCATCTATTATTTGATCGATTCGCGGTAACGCGAACCTATCTTTTGGACACAGTTTGTTCAAGCCGGTATAATCTATACACATTCTAAGAGCAGTAGTGTCTTTCTTCGGTACTAATACCGGATTTGCAGACCATTCAGTGTGTATTACTTCCTGGATGAAATTTGCTGCTAGAAGCCGGATAATTTCCTTGCCAATAGTCTTCCGTCTTCTTCCGTCAAATCGACAAAGACCTTGTTTGAAGGGTTTTGAGCCTGGAATCACCTTGAATTGATGCTCAGCAAGTTCCCTGGGTACGCCTGGCATGTCAGCTGGACACCAGGCGAAAATATCCCAGTTCTCACGGAGGAACTTGATGAGCTAGTTTTCCTATTTGTCGGTCATCCCAGTTCCCACGACGACGAATTTTGTCGGATCTTTGGGATCTAGGATTACCTGTCTTGTGTTCTCGGAAGCCTTGAAGCTATCTGCTGGCTTCCGGGTTTCTTTTCCTGCCGGCATTTCTGTCGGCGATACCTCCTTGGCCAGTTCTTCCAGCTCTTCCTTTGCTGGCATCTTCGATCTTCTCAGCACAAATGGCGTTTTCTTTTTCCAGCTTGTTCGCCAGTTTGAAGTCTCCAGTTATGGTGATTACTCCTCCTTTTGGCACTGGCATCTTCAGCTTGTTATAGATATAACATGATCTTGCCATAAATTTGGCGAAAGCTGGACGTCCGAGTATTGCATGATACACTCTTTCGAACGGCACCACCTCGAAGGATACTTTTTCCTGACGGAAATGATCTTTTTCTCCGAAAGTGACATCTAGGGAGATTTCTCCTAGGGATTGTGCTTGCCTGCCAGGAACAATGCCATGGAAGTGTATGTTGCCGTGATTGAGCTGGGTCTCGGAGATTTTCAGATGCCTCAGCGTATCCAGATACATTATGTTAATGCTGGATCCTCCGTCCATCAGCACTCTTTTTAGCCTAGTGTTCTGGACAATAGGGCTTACAACAAGAGCTTGCGTGCCGGGTTCAGGGATATGCCCGGGATGATCAGACTGATCCCAGGTAATTGGCGTGTTTGAATACTTCAAGAATTTAGGGGTTGCCAGAACAACCGCGTTTATTTCTCGAAGCGTTCTTTTTGCCACTTTTGCTGATGGAGTTGCTAGGAAAGTTAGAGCACATTCTCCGTCAACTCTCGGAAATTTGGGTTCGCCTTTTCGCTATTGTTCATGAATTTTTTCGTCAGTGTCTGATTCACTGTCTTCTTTCTCAGCTTCTGGCTTTTGCTTAGAAAATTTCCTTTTGGAACTCTTTCCCTTATTTCCGGATCCTGCACTGCCTTTCATATGCTTGTTCAGCCGGCATTGTGCGTTCGTATGAGTGGGTTTCCCAAATTGTGAATGGTGGACGCAAGGCTCCGACTTAATCTTTTCCCACTCTTCTTTAGTGTAATTGATTGGTTCTGAACTGCGTCCTTTCCACCTGTTCCCTTTTTCACTTCCAAAGGCTATGTTAACCTCTTTGGGTTTTGGTGTTGCATATGAAGTTCCTTTTTTCTCAGGGCGAGGGTTTTTCTTGGCTAGTATTAGTGTCGATATTGCCTCCTCTTGCTCTGATGTCGTCTTCAGCTGCAGCATGTTCATTGGCGGTTGTAAGCATTGATCCGAGATCTTTGTGCTGTTTGGAACCAACCATGAACGGTACAAGTCCGGGTTTGAGGCCATTGACGAAAGCATGCATTGCTTGTACGTCAGTTACTCCAGAACAACTGTTCTTCATTGCAGTCCATCTGGAGATGAAATCCACGTATGGTTCATCCTCGAACTAGGTGCAACGGTTCAGCTGGTTGATGCTGTTCAGGCGCTTATAAGTTCCCCGGAAATGCTGAGTGAATACTCGATCCATATCATCCCAGTTGTCGACAGTTCTTGATGGCAATCCATTGATCCAATCTCTGGCTCCATCCAGCAACATTAGGGGAAGAAACTTTACAGCTTCCAGGTCTGTCCCGTTGTTAATCTGGACGGCTGTATAGTAGTCTGAGAGCCAGGTATCCGGGTTTGTACTACCGGTGTATTTTTGGTACGTTGGACCAACCTTGGCAAAGCCAGAATGCAGGGTTATCCTTCGGATCCTATCAGTGAAACACTTAGGTCCAAAGTATAGATCATCCTTTTCCGCCCTATCCATGTGCACGGAATACCTACCGGCTGAATGGACAGAAGGGGATCTACTCCTTTCTTTTCCATTGTTGCGCGAACGCGCTTTTCCGGGATCGTTTCTGTTTCTTCCGAGATCACGCCCTTTTGGATGAGGCGGAGTTCTACTCCTGTGCCTTTCTTTATCCTTGGGAGGTGTCCGAGATCTCTCACGCCTATGAGGTACATCATGTCTTCCAGTTTTTTCAGCTGGGTATCTCGGAGGTGGCATTGCTTTGCCGTCATTCCGGTGTTTTTTGTTCCCGATCGTGGGGTTTGAGTCCACCTTTCGGGAGATGGGATCCGGTTCTAGACGCTTCATCCCTGTTGTCGGGATTTTTCTTATCTTTTCTCGGATCCACTTTCTTATCCTTTGAATTGTTTGAATCTCCAGGTTCTTCCGGTCTAGGTGCTCCAGCGGCGCAAGTAGCTGTTTTGCATAGGGCAAAGTCGTCATGCAACTTCCCTGATCGCTCTTGGCCCTGCTGTTGTTGTTGCAATGCTTTTCCTAGGAAAGCATACACCCCTTGGAGTTTTTCACCGTTGGAGTACATGTCATTGTTGAGGATGGCGAACGCTGCTTCCGCGTTTTCGGCTACGGTTTTGTATATTGGTTCACCTCTGGCATCCTTGCCGTTTACTTGCTTTTGCCAAGATGGGTTATGAAACCTTTCCTTTGGCGGCAGTACTTCCGGTCTTACGATTCCGGGTAACCTTGTAGGTTTTATGGCAGATCTATTCTTTTTCTCGTACTCCTCGATTTCTTCCTTCATGAACTTGATGTCATCTTGGGTTTTTTGGAGGTGTTCCCGAGATCTGAGTAGATGTTGTTTTTGCCGTTGGAAAGCTCGTCTCCTGGCTTCTAGCATCTCAGGGGGTTCGTTTAGTCCCACTGGCGTTTGTAACAGATCCTGTTCTTCTTGTTCTGTCATTGGCAGAACAAGGATTTCCTTGGTTTTCTTCTCCGCGGGCTTTATTCCGCTTGCGTCTCCTACTTCCGGGCTTTCGTCAGCTGGGTCAGCCGATTTTTTCCTCCGGAGTTTGTACTGGAGCTTTTTAGCGGCCTTGTGCTTTTTCTTGGAAGAGGGAGGCTTTTTGGCAGGTTCATCCTCTGTCAATTCCTTGACATTAGGAAATATCGGAGAAGTTTCTCCATCTTCTCTCTCTTCCTCTGGCGGAGGAGTTCTAGGGCTTTCCTGACTGCCGGCATCCGTGTTTTCAGCCGGTTTTGCCATCAGTACTTCATGGAATCCCTTTTGAAAAGATTTAACCTTTCTTTCGAAGGCATCTTCATCTTCGGAATCGAAATCGTCCGATCCGGTTTCTGACTCTAATATCGCCTCGATGGCGGCTAGCACAGAGTCATCTTCCGTGTTCATCGTCGTGTTGACGGATGTCGGATCTTCCACCTTTGTAGTGGGTGCGTTGTTTTCTATCTCCTGCACGGGATTCCCATCATCCGTGTTTTCGGCGACTTCGGATTGCACCATATCGATAAAGTGTGTACCACTTTGTTGTCGGTGATCTGAGCAAAATCCGGTATCATAGTCATCTTCGACTGGGTATAGGGCGGGTGGGAAAAATTTGCTTCCACCGCAGAATCCCATGGCCTCTGCAGTTAGTTCGATAAAGATATTAGCAGATCCGATCGGTAACACGCAGACACTTACCAGATGATTTTGCGCCGGTATGTAAGATCCATTGTCGAGGAAGCGTCCGACATCATCGTCGAACTCCAGGCTTCCGACAGTTATGGAGCTGCCGATTCCGCCGAGTATCCCAGATCGGAACTTAACACCTGACGTCGTTTGCCCCACGGTGGGCGCCAACTGTCGAGACATTGTAATAGTTTTCATAGACGGGGGTGCCATGAGACTATGGGTAGAGACGTGGGGAAACGGGGTTGTGTTGCAGACAAAGACACATGATTTACCCAGGTTCGGCACGACGCGATATGCGGCGTTCCTACTTCTGCAATCTCACTAATCAGGGCTAAAGCCTGTGTATAAAATTACAATGTGAGGTTCTGTTTAGCTATTCGCTGAGGATCAACTTCCCGGCGAGTTAGCCTGTCGCTTCTTCTCCCTCTATCTTATCTCCCGTCCGGCTTTATATAATAGCCGGGTTAGGGCATACAGAGTAGGAAACCTAGAAGACTACAGTAGCTACTAACTTGGAAAGTAAGGAATCCGCCTTCTACTCCAAGCCAGATCACGTGGGCCGTGATCCGGGTTCTTCTAGAATCCGGCTTCTGCGCGTCAGCTTACTGGGCCGCCCAATGGACCATAGCCCACTACCACTTGGGCCACCCTGGTAATCCGGCACTTTGACTACCATCTGATATACCCCTATTCAGTATATCTCCGACAGATCCCTAATAAAATCTCTAAGAGAAAAGGAAAAACCTTTCTTTCCCACCCCTCTGTTGTTTAAAAAAAGCACCAATCATTGATTTTTAGTAGTTTTACTCCTAGTTCTAGGGCCAGATACTACATCACTCCAAGGGTGATTAGTGCTGATCCTAGAGGGGATTTTAGTACCACCGAGGGGTATCCCCTTGTTGGGAATATGCCCTAGAGGCAATCATGTATTATGTATTCCCAATGTATTTATAAAGTTATTAAGTTGTCCTTATTTTGAACATCTGATACATGTCATTGAATATGTGATTCGATTGTGGAACTATGTATTCATGTTGTTCATACTCCCTCCGTCCCAAAATAGGATGCGTATAGTTTTTGCTTAAAGTCATACTTATTAAAGTTTGACCAACTATATAGAAAAATATATCAACTTGCACAATATCAAATCCACATGATATGAAAATACATTTTATTACGGTTCTAACTATATTGATTTGAGATTATAAATGTCGACCATTTTTTCAATATAGTTGGTCAAAATATGAAAAGTTTGACTTTCAGTAAAAACTATAGGCATCCTATTTTGAGACAGAGGGAGTACTAGATTGTCCTTGGTCATTAAGGTTGTGCTGGACACAGACCCTACACTAATGTGAGTGTTGGCTGATGACACGGTTCCACTTGTCATGGGCATGGTGATGCCATTCCAATGTTCACGGACTTGGCTAAATAGTTTAGCAAGTCGGACTGACCCACATTGAGATGCAACGAGCAAGTCGTCATTTGCATGTCTCAATCAATGTAATATTTAGACCCGAGGTTGTCGCACAATCCGAGTTGTGGATCACCGACTTAGGTTTTTTCAAACACTGTTCTGTGACAAGGCAGCTATAAAGGCAGAGTTCGGGTCGAATGAGAAGCAAGCTGCGTGATGTGGATAATCAAGATGGGATTTTGCCCCTCCGAATGGAGAGATATTCTCTGGGCCCTCTCAAGTGATATGATTCAGGAAGCATGGCCATCGCGACTCAGTTAAGTGTTAACTGTGTCTATTGACTAAAGAGTTAGTCAGATGAATCACATATCACGAACCGAGAAGATAGTTGAGCTATTTAAGGGATGACGATAAATCGCCTATAGCTCGACAAGGTATATCGTGAGGCAAAAGGGACTAAGATGAATATCACATTGAAAGGTATGTCGTCATGACTCAATGGGATTTGGGAATCGGCACGTTCTTCTAGGAGCCGCTACCGATTGATCGATTGAGAGTCAGACTCCAATCGTGTCCAAGTCGCCATGAGGCTGCAGGGTCGCACACTTAAGAGCGGGAGCAATGTATTGGTCGGGTCGGACCCGAACCGGAAATGGATTGAGTTTGTGAGTCGGACTCACAGAGGGAATGGGCCACAAGTGTTGTGAAGCCCACTACCATTCGCTATATAAAGATGGGGCGCAGGTTGCCCAGCGGGCAAGTTAGTCCACTCCCATGCGTTGGGAACCCTAGCCCCACTCAGTCCAGCCGTCGCACCAGACCTAGCAGTCTGCCGTCGGACCTCCTCCTCAGACGTGTGGATACCGGCAGAGGTTCTGTACGTTCAGCACTTCGACGTTCGAGGGATTGGATCGGCTGGATCGGATCGTGGGACTGCACTGCCCCGACACGCTTCATCGATAATCTGCAACCGCGCGTCTAGTGGTAATCATCGTGGCCTTCTAGCTCGGCTAGATCTTGGAAGCATCGCGTAGGAAAAAGTTTTCGTTTATCTCTACGCGTTCCAACAGTGGTATCAGAGCGGTAGCTTCTGGTATTAGGTACATATGTGATATGTAGTTAGCGTTAGATGTGATCTAATTGCTTTTTTGGTGGTCGTTCTATGAGATAGATCGGTTTTGTACAAGATTGATTGGATCAATCGTACTCGGGGTTAATGGATGATCAGGTTTCCGTGATCATACTGCTAAGGTCGTGGAACAACTTACCCCTACCGGTCGGTTTCCGCCATCGGGGTATACCGTGACACATAAATCCAGTTGCGGTGATTGAAGATCAAAGAGTTTGATCGAATCGGAATACGGATCAGATTTGGGTAAAATCGTTTTATCCGATGAAGAAATCCATGATCGGAATGCGGATGAGATATTCATTTTCCGAAATCGTCGGGACCGCCGGCTTCGCCCTGTCGTAGCGCCTTAGATGTCGTTACGAGTTTCACAACGCCGGTAGTTATCGCATCTATGCATAACTTGTTTTTGCAGGAAGTTGTGAATGGTATGGCTTATGTGTATGTGATGTGTGTAATCCATACATGATCTGCGTATCATGTTCTTGTCAGCCGGCTGGAGCCTAGGTGTTGTCATTTTATTGTATACCGGCCTGCGTGTCGTATTCTCTATGTAAATTTTCATTTACTAGCAAGTGTAGCTTGTTGGAGAACCCGGAAGGCATGCAAGTCGATGTACAAGTCGGCTACATGGAGTAAGATGGCACGTGACAAGAGTTGGCACGAGTCGACTTACAAGCTTCGTGGAGATGGAGATCACCATGAAGAGAGCCATATCATTTCACATTATTATTTCTTTATTTGTGTTATTGTTATATCTCTGTTTACCTCTATTTAGATAGTTGGTAGATTCTTTAATCCCTCAAAGAAGGTCTAGTCGGTCGCCCCGCCAGTGCTGCACCATCACAAGTCGGACATTCTTGGTAGTGGGCTCATAAAATTGAGGTGCTACCAATTCTTTCCGGTTAGGTGGGTTAGAGTCGGACTCTTACAAGCAGAAGCACTTGGTAATCTAGACGAGTCCATCACAACGGTTGTGGGGCTCGAGGCGAGGAAGGTTGAGAGCCGGGGCATGTGATGTCACCCAACTAACAGGAGTCGTATTGGATACGATTGGCAAGGTGTTGCCTACCTAGATCACTTGACGGCTAGCGGTGATGCTAAAGCTCACTAGTCGGCTTGCTTATTTAGGATCTTGAATCACTTAGCAACCATCGGAGGGGTGTTGGTTCTAGTGGGAGCATAAGTATTAAAGTGTTTAATATGCCTGCTCTTTTGCATATTTTCTGTTGTAGATCAATGGCACCTAGCAACCTTCCTCAGTTACCGCTTTTGCGTTGAGGTCAATCCTAGAGAAAGATAAGCTAAATGGAACTAATTTCACCAACTGGTATCGTAATCTGAGGATAGTCCTCAAGCATGAAAAGAAAGAACATGTTCTAGAAACTCCACTTCCAGAAGAGCCAGATGAGGATGCGACTGTCGCAGTCATGAATTCCTACCGTAAGACTAGAGATGAGTCTACGGAAATTAGCTGTCTTATGCTTGCACACATGGAACCGGACTTGTAGAAGCAGTTTGAGAATGTTGAGGCCTACGATATGATCGAAAGTCTCAAAAGTATGTTGCAGGATCAAGCAAAGACCGAGAGGTATCAAGTCTCTCAAGGTTTGCGAGGCTGTAAGCTGAAAGACGGCGATCCACTGAGTCCGCACGTAATCAAGATGGTTGGTTACATACAGTTTCTGGATCGGCTGGGCTTCCCCATTAACGAAGAGTTCGCTACTGATATAATTATGAACTCTCTTCCTAGTGCGTATGGTCCGTTCATCTCGAACTACCATATGCATGGTATGTTACACGCAATAGCAAAACAACGATGAAATTAAGCAAGATCGAACCAACGGGGACACGAGATTTTAACGTGGAAAACCCTTCCAATGAGGAAGAGAAAAAACCACGGGCGCCAGCCAGCAATACTTCACTATTTCGGGTGAGGTTACAATCGCGCCGGGATTTACAATGTATGGCTTATACCGTGCGGCGGCTTACAAGAGGTATATAAAGGCGGTCCTGACCTAACTAGGTCGGTAACAGGTAATCCAACTCCGACTCGGTAACAACTCGTACCGTACCGCGGGGGGCTACCGCCCCCCGCACCCCCCTCCGTGCAGTCCACGTTTGCGCCTCCGGCTCCACTCGTCAGAAGTTCGGCCTTTATCAGTATATACGAATATGAATTTGGATCACCATAAAATAACATGGTATGGATAAGAAGATCACTGAATTACATGGGATGCTCAAAACGGCAGAGGCTGATCTAAAGAAAAACGCCAGTCAAGTGTTGATTGTGCAGAAGAAGGCTAAGTTCAAGAAGAGTTCTTGGACTAAGAAGAAGGATAAGTCAGGAGGTAACGCTCATGGCCCTGTCCAGAGAGCTTCCTCAAAGACTAAGCCTTCTCCTACAGCCGGAGCCAATTGCTTCTATTGCAAGCAGGATGGCCACTGGAAGAGGAACTGCACCAAGTGTTTGGCTGACAAGGCCAAGAGTGGAGGTATGACTTCCGACTCAAGTACACTTGTGTGCAATGTTATAGACATTTATCTTGCTGATGCACCTAACAGTTCTTGGGTATATGATACCGGATCAGTCATTCACATTTGCAACTCGTTGCAGGGACTGGTAAGAACTAGGAGCATGGCAAGAGGAGAAGTTGATATCCGGGTCGGCAACAAGGCGAGAGTCGCTGCGTTGGAAGTCGGCACGATGCAACTTCATTTACCTTCAGGATTTTTGTTGGAACTGAATAATTGTTATTATGTTCCAACGCTTAGTCGAAACATTATTTCCTCCTCATGTTTGATGAGACTAGGTTATGAGTCGAATATTAAGAATAATGGTTGTTCTTTATATTTGAAAGATATGTTTCATGGCTTTGCACCCGTTCAGAATGGATTATTTATTTTAAATCTTGATAGTGAATCGGTCTATAACATAAATGTTAAAAGGTTGAAACGAAATGATCCAAATATGACTTACTTTTGGCACTGTCAGCTTGGTCATATAAGTTGGAACCGCAAGAAGAAGCTCCATGATGATGGACTTCTAACTTCGTTCGACTTAGAGTCATTCGAGACATGCGAATCATGCCTACTAGGAAAAATGACCAAGACACCTTTTGCAAGGAGTTGTGAAAGGGCGTTCGACTTGTTGGAACTAATACATAGTGATGTATGTGGACCAATGAGCACGACAGCCAGAGGTGGTTATGAGTACTTCATTACCTTCACTGATGATTTGAGTAGGTATGGATATATCTATTTAATGAAACACAAGTCGGAAGCCTTTGAAAACTTCAAGGAATTCCAGAGTGAGGTACAAAATCAACTCGGTAAGAAAGTAAAGTTTCTACGGTCGGACCGTGGAGGCGAGTACATGAGCCATGAGTTTGATGACCATCTAAAGAGTTGTGGAATAGTTCCTCAACTCACTCCGCCGGGTACACCGCAGAGAAACGGTGTATCGGAACGGAGAAATCGGACCATGTTGGACATGGTACGATCAATGATGAGTCGGACAAATCTACCTTTATCATTTTGGGGTTATTGTCTAGAAACTGCAGCGTTCGCACTAAACAGAGTACCATCAAAATCAGTAGAGAAGACACCGCATGAGATGTGGACCGGTAAAAAGCCAAGTTTGTCTTTTCTTAAGATTTGGGGTTGTGAAGCATTTGTCAAGCGACTTCAGTCAGACAAGCTCACGCCCAAGTCGGATAAGTGTATTTTCGTGGGGTATCCGAGGGAAACCTTGGGGTACTACTTCTACAACCGGGAAGAGGGCAAAGTGTTTGTCGCTCGGAATGGTGTCTTCCTTGAGAAAGAGTTTCTCGGTCGGGAAGTCAGTGGGAGCACAGTGCAACTCGAAGAAATTCGAGAGGAACCGGTTAGGGGCGAGTCGGCAAGCGCCTTGGAGGCTGAGCCGGTCGTGGTACCTACACCGATAACAACACCTGAACCATGGAGATCTGCCAGATTACAAAATGATCGTGATGTTTTACTGTTAGACAGTAATGAGCCGGCAACTTATTCGGAAGCGATGGTGGGATCTGATTCCAAGTCATGGCTTGGAGCCATGAGATCCGAGTTAAAGTCCATGGATGAAAACCAAGTTTGGAATTTGGTTGATCTGCCTGACGGTGCAAGACCCGTCGAGTGCAAATGGGTCTTTAAGAAGAAAACTGATATGGATGGAAATGTTTCCGTCTATAAAGCACGACTTGTCGCGAAGGGGTTCCGACAGATTCAAGGAGTTGACTATGACGAGACTTTCTCGCCAGTAGCGATGCTTAAATCAGTTCGGATCATGTTAGCCATAACAGCCTATTTCGACTATGAAATATGGCAGATGGATGTCAAGACGGCTTTTCTTAATGGAAATTTAACTGACACTACTAGGAAAATAGCTATAGGAGTGATGATACCCGTGACGCACATCACATTTGGCGCGTCACGCCTATTACCCGCGGCGCACCATGTTTCTGCGCGTCGCGCCTAAAGGCATAGCCGCGGCGCACCAAATGGAAGGCACGTCGCGCCTATGTGTGGGGCCGGGGTGGCGAGCCTCCGAGGCATACCCGCGACGCACCAACCCAGCGGTGCGTCACGGCTATGTTGGGTAGCCGCGGCGCACATTCCAGTGGTGCGTCACGGCTATCTTTTCCACGGGTGCGCCGCGGGTACCTATCTTTGGTGCGCCACGGATTAGTTACGCGTGACGCACACAGCTCTGGTGCGCCACGGCTATAGGTGGTATAGAGAGAGAGAGGCGCTCGGTCGTTTCCTTCTCCAATCTCTCGATCTGAAATCGCGATCGAGATCACCATCGCCGCCACCTTCGTCGCCTCCCGCCTTCTTCTCTCCATCGCACGCCTCCTAGCCCCGTCGGCCCTAGCTCGCGTCCCTAGCCCCTTCGCCCACCACCGTGCCGTCCAAGAGCAGGAGATACCCGCCACCGCCGCGCCGCGCCGTAAGGAGGAGGAGGAACCCGCCGCGCCGTCCAGGAGCATCGAACCGCGAGGAGGGAGCCGGACCGGGACGCCAACAAGCACCTCCAACGAGCATCGTTTTCGCCATCGCGTGAAAGGTGAGTCCATCCCCCCTTCTTCCCCACCTCCGACTAGCACCATATAACGGCCTAGCTGCTACCCTCCTCACCTCGTGGGGAGGCAGTCCAAGACCTCCTCTCCCTCTGCCCCCTGACCTCTCTCTCTCTCTTCCTGATTCCTCCATCCCCGTTTGCTCTGGAGCTTGGCCCTCGTGCCAGAGTTCATGCCATGGTGCCTTGTGATATTCCTGTGGGGTTTCGACTGGATGGTTTAGGCTTGGGAAATTTTCCCAATGGACTATTTGGTACATATTGTTGTGGAGGATTTTTTCCATCCCAGTGATGGAAACAGAAGTAATTTTTGGTTGGATGATTTACCTTAGGTATTTGTTTGGGATATCTGTATGCTATGGAGAGTATCCTAGGGAGCTTTCCCTATTCTAGAGTTGTGGAATCGTTTGGGAATTTATTCCTGTGTTTATGCTGTGGAAAATTCCACTAGTGTTCATTCCTTGTCTCTTTACCCGGTGGATTGATCATTGTTGGACAGAGCACACCATGATGTGTTGCTCCAATAATTTCTATGGGTGTACTTAGTGTTGATAGGTGTTACTATGAGTTTCAGGTTCAGAGAATATGCCATCATCACATAGTTTCATTTTACTGATTACATCTTTTTGTGAAGTTGTGTTGAGGTACTGCTCCAATGGACTAGTGCCCAGCAACTATTTACTAAAGGCTTGAACTTAGAAGAATTTTATTGGTCCATGACTTGTGCTCATGGTAGTCATTTATACTTCTAAGATCCTGGGACTATTAGTCTTAGAACTCCAAGGCAACTTATCTGACAAGAAAGTTGCTTCTATCCTTGATGATGCCCTGGGCCAGTGATGCAAAGTCTGAGGCTATGATCCATGTAAGAACATTTACTGCTTCGAGTTAAATTCAGTTGGGATCGTATCCTGACGCTTTGCTGTTGTAGCATCAACTGTTTAATATAGGTTTGGACGTTTTGCTCATCATCCTCATCAGAAGATTCCTATCCAATTGGCTAGTGACTAGCAGCGAGTGCTAACTAGTTAATTTACCCATGAATGACTAGCTCAGTTACAGCTTACAGCGATTCCCCAGCTGTTGTGTGCTCACCTGCATCTAGCTGCAATGTGTTTTATTATTTAATTTGCCTCCTACTTTTAATTGCTTAGAACATAACAGTGCACAGTAAGAAGACTGATTATTATTTAATAAGCATGCAAACATGTCATAACAGTGCACAGTAAGTTAGGAATGGCAAGTTGATCAGGCCTGCTACTTCAGTTCCTAGCTTGGCCTTGTGATGATTCCACTGGATCAGTGATTTCACTGGTTCCTGGTGGTTGGATTAACTTGTGGAGATTGATTTGTGGTGAAGGTTTTTGTTGTATGTGCTTGAGCTGTGTGCTTGAATCATGTTTTGGAAATCTGTCCGGCCATCGAGCCGTTTAAAACTTTGCAGGGAATTCAAATGAGTTGCCCATTTTCGCCGAAATGTTGATTAATTTCCGTTTCGGCGAGAATCGGGCACTCTAGTGTTAGAAAATTAGCAAAGGTCATGCCGAAATTTTCCCGTGAATTTAGGACTTAGCCGTTACAACACAATGATAATCATGCTCTCTGTTACAACACAATGATAATCCTAGTTTCCTTTTCTTAATTAAAAGGAATCCTTGTTTTGTGATAGCTATGCTCCTCTAACCTCTATGTGTACTTTCTTAATTAAATAGAACATGGCTTGCGAAGTATGTCGGTCTCGATGTGCCGAAGGACGATTCACTGGGGCTTCTTTTATGCTTCAACTCCACGACGGTGACGTTGATTCGTTGGTAATTAACAATTCTTTTTATGTTAACTTGTTCTTTCGTTTTACTATCTAGCTTGAGACTTGTGTTTATTAACAAAATATTCTTTATATTTCTTTTTTAGATTCTACCATGCAATATTCGCGAAGAATTCAACGAGTTAGTTGGCAGTAACGTTGATTTCAATGTTCACGGGACCACCTACATTCTTCGAGTGAAAAAAGAAAGAACGAAGACCTACTTCTGCGGGCATGCATTGCAGGCTCTCATCGCCACGTACAATTTAAGCGGAGGTGATTACATTCACTTCTCTATGGGAGGACCGCAACCTCGCATCAAAATTGTGTATATGGGCGGGATTGCGAGCGAGGATGGCGGGAGTGAGGAGGAAACTGAGAACACCGAGGATATGGACACTGAGGATGATATGGACGAGGAGGACCCATGGAAACATGTGGTGGTTGCTCAAAGAGCGAATCTTAGCGAGTTTGAGAAGGACCGTGTCCTTCAGAAACTTGCCCAGATAGATAGCTACATCGGGTCCCCTTTCGTGCATCGCATCACCAACACTAACATCTCCAATGGACATGTCATGGTATGTTTCTTAACACTTTCTTATTCGTATAGTTGCTTATGTTCTTAACACTTTCTTATCCGGTATTTGACATTGTGCTTTTATTCTTTCTTGGAATTGTGTGTTGTAGAAAATACCTTTGGCGGTAGCGGACAGTGCTGGCATGGAGCATATGGGTACCATTGGAGTACGCCGTGGAGAATCAGGACCTGTCACCGTAGTTCCGATCACCAGGGATAACGCTGATGGTCGGGTCATCCTCAACTCTCAAGCATGGAGGCAGTTCCATTCCGCAAGAGGTGGTATGGAGGTTGGCCGAGCTATTCTGATCACCATGAGGGATAGTGACATCGCCAACTTGGACATGATGATGGTCATCGACTACATCCGCGCCCGCTAGATAGATTATGTGGTGATGATCGAAAATATGTAATATGGTTGTTTTCGAGACTAACTCCTGGATTTATTAGTAGTATATATGTTTGTTTTCTAGACTATGTAATATTTCTGCTATGAAAATTTATTCTATCAATTGCATACCTGTGTTTGAGCTATTGATATTCTTCTGTATTTTGTGTACTGACATTCTTCTGTATTTGAGCTGTATATACCTGTATAAATACGGTACTGCCTTTTTTAAAAAATACAGCATAGAATAGCCGCGACGCACCTAAATTACTAGCCGTGGCGCACCTTCGGAGTTAGGCGTGACGCGCCACGCAATAGCCGCGGCGCACCGTGCCCGTGCGTCACGGGTATAAATAGGCGCGGCGCACCTGCTGGGTGCATCACGGATAAACCAATAGGCGCGTCGTGATAGCCGTGACGCGCCCTGGTGTGTCACGGATAAGCGAATTGGTGCATCACGGGTAAGCTTTTTCCTAGTAGTGTGAGGACGTGTATATGATACAGCCCGAATGTTTTATCGATCCAGCTAATGCTGACAAGGTATGCAAACTTCAGAAATCCATTTATGGGTTGAAGCAAGCATCTCGGAGTTGGAACATTTGCTTTGATGAGGTAGTCAAATCGTTTGGCTTCATCAAGAGCGATCATGATTCTTGTTTATACAAGAAGTTTAGTGGGAGCAAAGTAAACTTTCTAATCTTATATGTGGATGACATATTACTGATTGGAAATGATGTCATGATGTTGCAAGAAACCAAAGAGTCATTGGAAAGGAGTTTCTCAATGAAGGATTTGGGTGAGGCGACTTACATATTAGGAATCAGGATGTATAGAGATAGATCCAGGCGGCTCATTGGATTGAGTCAGAGTACATATCTGGACAAGGTTTTGAAGAAATTCAAAATGGAAGAGTCCAAGAAGGGATTCTTACCGATGTCCCATGGCATAAAACTTAGCAAGACTCAGTGTCCTTCGACGACTGATGAGCGACGTCGGATGAGTGTGATCCCGTATGCTTCGGCAATCGGATCCATCATGTATGCCATGATTTGTACTAGGCCAGATGTTTCCTGTGCTCTGAGTGTTACGAGCAGATACCAGGCTGACCCTGGCGAAGCCCACTGGGCAGCGGTTAAAAACATCCTTAAGTACTTGAGAAATACTAAGGAAATGTTCCTAGTTTATGGAGTTGATGAGGAATTCAGTGTAAAGGGTTACACGGATGCGAGTTATCTGACCGACTCAGATGATTCTCGTTCGCAATCTGGATACGTGTTCGTAATGAACGGAGGGGCTGTGAGCTGGAAGAGTTCCAAGCAAACTACGGTGTCTGCATCTACAACATAGGCTGAGTATATTGCTGCCTCAGAGGCGGCAAAGGAAGCCGTTTGGATCAGGAACCTCCTGATAGATCTTGGTGTGGTTCAGGACGCGTCCAATCCATTGGACGTATATTGTGACAACAATGGTGCTATCACACAAGCCAAGGAACCTAGACAACACCAGAAGAACAAACATATACTCATGTGTTACCACCTCATTCGCCAGTTTGTCGAACAAGGTGATATAAAGTTATGCAAAGTACACACGGATGCAAACATTGCAGATCCGTTGACAAAGGCGCTACCACAGCGTAAGCATGAGGCGCACAGGAGAGGCATGGGCATTCGATTCCTAGGCATATGATGCCAAGATGATTGACTCTAGTGCAAGTGGGAGACCGTTGGGAATATGCCGTAGAGGCAATCATGTATGATGTATTCCCAATATATTCATAAAGTTATTAAGTTGTCCTTGTTTTGAATATCTGATACATGTCATTGAATATGTGATTCGATTGTGGAACTATGTATTCATGTTGTTCATACTAGATTGTCCTTTGTAGCGATCCCATCTTTTAAACAAAGACAAGACCTCTGTGTTAATGTGCTAGTCCCTGGATCAATTGCTAGCACCACAGTTCAAAATGAAATACCATGCAAATGCGTCAAAATCTATTACATCGCATGATCCAGTCTTTACAAAATATGATTACAACTTGCATAGTCTTAGAAGACTAGCAGAAAACAGAATTACAGCGGAAAACATAGTACAACATTGAGCCCATGTTCTTCATGTGCCACATGAAAAACATGTTGGCGATAGACTCGAGATCCTGAACGAAACCTCACTCGTCTTCAAATTCATCTGCAATATGGAATATGCAGCCACAAGGGAGTCAATACAATTTAATGTATTGGCAAGTAACACTATGGTGGATATAAATGGCAAGACTAATACTACATGCATATTTGGCTGAGTGGAGTTTTGGCTAAGTTTGCATAAAGCCAGTTTTCTCCTATCTTTTATCAGAAAACATTTTTATCTATAAAAGGTATCACTGGTAGAAACCAATGAACCAGAACTAAATTAAGGAGTACCACTGATAGAAACCAGGGTAAATCTTCTTCCCATGTTCACCCATCAACTTTTATTATGAAGTTGGCATGATGAGATTCTTCCGTCATTCCTTGTCCAGCTGCTCAAATTGTCCATGACCGGGGAGACGGCTAAGATCTTAGTTTGTTGACTCTGCAGAGTTTGTGCACTTTCACCTTCAGACTCAAATCATCCCAAACATCCTATACACCCTGAGTGCATTAAGGAAAGGAGAAGATTGAGACGAGATCTTTCAGAAGCATTTCCTCATCCCATACTGACGACTTGACGCGCTTCCATTCTAACCATTCTACCACCACCTGTCAAGTCGGGACAAGTCCACGCAACTTAATCCATCTAGCCAGAGCCCATATGACTAAAGGCTGCACGGAAAGCTACTAAACTTAGAAGGACATAGTAATCTCTTTGTTCCTGGGTGGCATTCCTCAAGTGAATAAACACTCAACTCTGACAGCCAATCAAGCCCAATCCACCCAGGTAGTTCATTGAAGTTGTTACTTAGAAATTTTCCACAATATCAAGTAAAAACAATTTGTAACATTGCATAGCATCTATCAAGTTCTAAGGCTGTAAAGAAGAGGTAAATAGATGGCTACACGCTACTAGGATAATAGCATAGCATAGTATAACTTATTAAAATTTCCTATCATGCATACTACTGAAAAACACTAGTAATGCATAGTAAAAATATGGGAGATTTGATGGTGTGTTACTTGCCTTTGAAGTTGGTGAAGAACAATCACCTTCTCTTCACAAAATGGAACGTTCTCTCCATACAATCTAAACAACACAAGTAAACAACAATAAACAAACAATCACAAGCAAAACAACAAAGTATAACAACCAACAAACTTAACACAACAATTTATTCTACAAAGGAATTATTTTATTTGGGTTTAGTGTATGGCAAAAGGCTAAGGATTGTGTCTTGAGGATTCCAAACTTATTGATCAAAAGTTTCACTAAGGATTATCACCTTTACTCTAATATGCAAAAGGAAAAATTGTTATTTCGATACACAAAGAGAACTAAGAAATTCTTGTTAGTGGTTTTCCCTTTGTGACTAAGGGTTGGTCTTTGATCAATAAGACCACACAAAGATGTTAGTCTACTTTAATTCTGTCTTGAGTTTCTTCTAGTTCTTCTTTTGCTTCCTTGAGTTTCTTCTGAAGTCTAAGTCCTTCTTCATGTACTTTGAAAGCCTTTCTTGTAGTCTTCCTTGTTGAGTAGAATAAATCATCTGAAGCACCTATCTAGGACTTACAGACTTGGTAATATTGAATAAGAGAGGTAGTAGGTATTGTTAGAGTTCCCCTGGAAGGACTTGTAAAACTCTTCATCTTGTTCATCTTCTGGGAGAGTATTCTTCTTGAGTTGCAGTTGCTCTTCTCGAGGAAAGTCTTCTTGTTGAAGTCTTGGTCAAAAACTCTCATCTTACTTGGAAAATAAATTCTAAGTCTTGGACAAAACACTAATCATATTGAAAACAAATTCTAAGTATCGGAAAACAAATCCTAAGTCTTCACAGCCTTGGTCTTAGAAAATCTTCAGGATCCTTTGTAGCTTCCTCCTTGGTGTGGGGACTTCATTGAATCTTCTAACACTTCTAACACTTGATGGTTTTGATACAAACTAGTGGCTTGTCAAATCTAACTTAGCCATAGCACAAAGTCTAAGAGAACAGAAAATAAGGGGAGAAAAGACTTAGAGAAAAAGAGAGAGATGTGGCTGGTCTTCTTGTCTTCTTGATTTTCTTCTAAGTGCTTCTACTTCTTTGGAGATGCTTCTGACGTCTATTTTCTTGGCTAAGTCCTTCATTTGTCTTCTTGCTTCATGTTGAAAATCTTTGAGTAATTGTAGTATCATCTCCATGGCTTTTCACTAATCCAGACTTAGTGGTTTTCAACTAGGATTGCCAACTAGGAAAAGTAAGTTAGAAATATTCTAAGGGCTTTGGTTTTTGTCTATCTGGTCTAAAGTTAGTCCTTAGCACAATTTCGCTAGAGAAAATATATTGAAAATAATTACAAAAAATAACTAAGTCAGAAATAGTCATTTGAGCATAAAACAACCAAAACTACTTTAACTTAGCCAAAACTTATTTTAGGCGCAAGGGACTGTTAGTACACATCATAAGGTATCCAAAAATATTTTATTTGCAATTTTTAGATGTATAGAATTTAAACTATGCCAAAAATCACCAAGCAAGCCTATTTAAATTTGAACCAATTTATGTTTGTCAAATTTGAATTTGGACAGTTCTAAAAGATTCTACGTGTTCAGGGCTTTTCAAAAATATAAAGTTTGCAATTTTTGGCCAAGCCAATAAAAATTACTAATAGTTTTAAAATCGAGGACCTATCTGTAATGCGCAGGAGCTAAACTGAAAAGAAAATACAATAAATCTTCGCACTGAAGTCCCTGGTCGACGTGGCGTTGACTTGCTGACTGGGTGCTGACGAAGCGCTGACGCGTTGCTGACGAGACGTTGACTGGGCATGCTGACTGGGCTTTGACTATTGATTTTGACCCAAAAATAAAGTTGATCGGATGAAAAAACAATCTAAACGAAAGTTGTAGAGAATTACGTGCTATTTCTATCTAGCACAAATATAACATCGGTAGATGAATAATTTAGTCACAAATCACAATTTACCTTTCTGGTCCGAAAATTTGACCGTGAATAACTCTTAGCTCGCTCAACGAAAAGAGGTGAGTTTTGGGGCAAACGAAATGTCTTGATCAGGAGAACAACTTTGGTTAACATGCCCCGAAGATTTGAGATGGTTTTCTTCTCCGAAAAACGTCAAACGCAAACTGTATTATACAGAAAATTCCGTACGTCAAAACAAAAAGTGTTCAAAAACAAAATTGTAGATCAGGGTTAAATCTAACTTCTCACCAAAGGAATTTCGATTTAAAGATGCGAGCACGAAGAGATCTAGGAATTACGAATTCAGATCTGAAAGATGGCGATTTGAAATTCTTCCTCCACGGTTGATGAAAAGAGTTGAGACCTCTCGGGATGGAAAGATAATGGAGAGCGCTTCAATATTGCTTCAGGCTCCGGTGCGATTCGAGATAGTTTTGATGGGTAGATAAACGAAATATTGTTTTACTGATTTGGGTTTCGGTGGAACGAAAAAGGGAAAAGAAATTCAGGCGGCTACATACGTTTATATAGGATAATGGTCGGTGGAATAGCTTGGGCTCGAAGTTATGAACGCGTAGGAACAAGCGGATCCGGATTTGGAGTCATATTTGTTGAGATATTCGTGTTTAACCGAAGGTAGTTTATAAGTGCACGTTTTATGGAATTCGGTGTTTTTTTTTTCCTGCGCGGGCGAACTGGGCTGAGTTTCGGCCCAGTTCGGCCGAACCCTTTTTTTTATTTTTTTTTCTTAAACGTTTTTTTTATATATTTTCACAGTTTTCTTCATAACTTTTGATTTATAGATCTAAATGATGTCAAACCAATTTCTATAGTTTCGTAAAAATAAAATCTTTCACATGAAAACATTTAGGTATTGTTTTAACATAATTAAAATAATTCTATTTTCAAAATATGATTAAATAACTATGGCTATTTAATATCATTTTAATTGGAAATATGACAAATCATTTGAAAGGAGGTTTTATAAAATCCAAAAACATTCTATAAGTCAAATGTTATTTTCCAAAAGTCATTTAACTTATTTTTCACATTCATATTTTAAAATATGAGTAAACTCTAATAGCAACTTAATGTTATTTCAAAATAAACAAATAGATACTTTGAATAATAAAACTTATTTTGAATGTTTTATTTTAAGTGTTATATGACATGTTTGGATTATTATTTCCAATAGAATTGGAATAACATATAGTACCTCCTTTTTGTTTGAGTTTTATTTGTTTTTGGTGGCTTGGTTTAACCAGAAATCAATAGTTTTAAATTTTTGTGATTTTTGAATGTTTATAAAAATCAGGGATGTTACATCCTTGGTTATTAAGGTTGTGCTGGACACACACCCTAGACTAATGTGAGTGTTGGTTGATGACACGGTTCCACTTGTCATGGGAATGGTGATGCCATTCCAACGTTCACGGACTTGGCTAAAGAGTTTAGCAAATCGGACAGACCCACATTGAGATGCAACGAGCAAGTCGTCATTTGCATGTCTCAATCAATGTAATCCTTAGACCTGAGGTTGTCGCACAATCCGAGTTTTGGATCACCGACTTAGGTTGATGGAGGGATAATAACCCCGTAGGCCAACTCCAAGGTGTAACCCGGCCCAAGGGACGCTGCGCAGGATCCGGCTAGGGATAAATAAACTTCCGGAAGGCCCAAGTTTGTAGGCCTAGTAACCCGGATTGTGGGTTACGGTAAAGGAAGGTTAAGGTTTGTATGTCGTGTTCGGGTAGGATCCATGGTGCGTCTTGGAGGACAAGCCAGGGGGTACGGGTGCTTTATAAACCGACCCCTAGGCCTAATTGAGAGAGATCTAAGAACCCTAGCAGTACCGCTTGATATCGAGCATCCAGTGTATACGAGAGATCGAGTTAATATATTAAGATCGGAGACTCGGCGACTTGATTGCCGGCTACCAGATCGAGTTCCATCATGATTTCCTCTGAGCTAAACCCTCTCCCAAACGCCTGTGTCGTCTTGCCCCAAGATCAGTTACCCCCGGTAATGTCTGCCGTGGTTATCCCACGACAGTTGGCGCCCACCGTGGGGCCTGCGTCCAAAGGTGTTTACATCACGGGAGAAGCTCGGAAGAACATGGAGAATCTTGTCGTCGGCGAGATCTACATCGACCACAAAGGAGAAAAGACGGTGGACGATTCCGGCTGGGGGCCAGAGTCGGATCACCTCGAATCCGGATCCGTCGTGACAATCGGTCGGATCAGCGTCTTCATCGGTATGGTATGTACTTCCGGTTCGATCCCTGACAATTTTGGATCTGATTCCGTGTCAGGGGAGGCCGCTTATATCCAATCAGATGAAGAAGAATCAGTTGGAACGACATATCCGACAGAAGAACCCATCGCGAAGTGGGAACAGCCGGAGGAACCGGCATGGACCCCGCGCGACCGGGTCGAAAGAGAGGATGATACCGAGTCCATCCAGGATCTGCTGGAAAACCGGTATGAGGAGAATAACAGCGAAGGGGAACAGCATGAATTCGCGCCAAGCATCATACGCCGAGTCGCGGTTTACACGGCTCCCGCGACCAATCTCAACCAAGAGACCGTAACCGCGGCCGCGGCCGGGTCAGCACAAGCATTAACCCGGCAGCAGGGGCCGGCTAACGGAATCACGGTTTTGGCCCAGGTTGACGGAGAGTCGGCATCGGTTACCAGTCAAGCGCCAGAAAACGAGCTACACGCGAACACGTTCGGATTCCTAGCAAACCGGACACCAGGAGCGGGTCCTTCCAATCCACAACACCCGGCCTTGTTTGACAACAATCTGATCCTAGATCCAACGGTTCTTGCCACAGTTATCACTCCAGAGAACGCGGCGGAACGTGTTAGGGATTTGGACGTAGCCCGTCGTGCATTGGAGCAGCAGAGGAGGCAAGTAGAAGCAGAAAGGCAAGGGATGGCCACACGGCAACGTGAGCTGGATGCACTGGAAACTCGGCTCCGAGAGGAAACGACTAGAATACATCAAAGGCACCAAACTAGATTACCAGCATTGGGAGGAGTCATAAACCCGGCCGCACTAGTTATCACGCCTCAGGATCAGCCGATTCCAGTGGCAAATCAGGGAACCGCCCCTCAGCCGACAACCGGAGGAGTACAACCGGTAGATATGCAGGCCGGATTACCCGCACCACAGACTGGAGTTACTCCCGGCAATACTGTAACACCACCACCACCACCACCACCACCGTCGCGTTTTCGCACACCAGCGGGTCATTACAACAATCCCATGGACAACGTGTACGCGGCAACGCTTGCACTAAATCAAATCCCCGTGAGAGAGTCACCCCACGCAGAGGAGACCCGGCGGTCGATAGATATGTTGCGCACCGCGGTCGCGCAACAGGTTAATTACCCGGATCACAGAAGTGGAATGCATGGGACGCCATATGTCAGCCAACAACAAGGTAACGCTGGAAACATCCAAACAAGTTCGGCACGGCGGAGGGAAGAGCAGCAGCAAATGCCGCCTCCTCCACACATTCAGGCAGTACCAGCAGCATCAGCAGCACAGGCCATCGTGGATAGTTCCAGAGCCAGTAGAGCCGTGGCCGGGTCTGCGGCACATGGGCCACCAGCGGTACCGCATCCAGCTGTACCCCCTGCAGGATCACACGTTTCCCGAGTAAGACCAGCTTCAACCATTCTTGCAGGGCCTAAGTGTCTTTCGGATAGCATCAGAGCTGAACCTTACCCGGAAAAGTTCAAAGAACCGGGTAAAGTGGTGAATTATGAGCCGGCTATGGATCCGGAAACATGGTTGAGCAGCTATGAGATGGCCATGTCGATTCGCAATGCGTCCGAGAATCTTCAAGCCAAATTCATGTATCTAATGATGTCAGAGGGAGCAGCAAAGTTATGGTTCGCCAATCTACCGGAAGGATCTATTAAGTCATGGGAAGAATTTAAAACTGCGTTTATCAAGCACTTTCACGGGACGTGTAGAAAGTTATTCACTATTGACGACTTAGAGCGATGTGTTCAGAAGAAGGGAGAATCGGCGCGCAGCTGGGTGCGCCGGGTTATGGAAATTCTTCATTCATCTACGGATATTCAGCCCAAGGATGCGCTGCAAGCTATGGCAAAGACCTGCAAGTACACACCTTTAGTACAAAAGTTAACTCGCATGAAATCTAGTCGGAATGCTTCGGAGGTTACAATGGGAGAATTGATGGATGCATGCAACAAACATGCCGCAACGGACACTACGGAAGAGGAAACTGATGATCAAAAAGCAAAAGAAAACACAAGTAGTAATAGAAGAACCGGCAACGGATCAGCACCGGGTAACAACAGCCAGAACAAGCGTCCGTTTGAAGGAGGCTCCGAGTTTGTCGCCAATACTGAAGCTGGATCTTCAAGACCCAGGGCAGAAGGAAATTTCAATGCTGGAAATTACAATTGAGGAAACTATCAAGGGCCACCAAGGCCGAGTAATAATTGGGACATATTCAGAATGGCATGCCCGAAGCACAGCAGGAACGGTAGGCCAGCTAACCACTCCTTGGAGCAGTGCGCCGACCTACAGAGATGGAAAAATGAGAAAGTGAACAGAGCCATGCGAGGTGCATGACGGGGAGGAGGACCGGGTCCAGGGGGAAACCCGGGCAACGGCCCAACCCCAGCCGGTAACCCGGCAGCTGGAAATCAAGGTAATAACCAAGGGGGAGCAGGAGGTTTCCAGGTTAACCCCAAACAGTTGGGTCAATATCATGTGCATACCACAAAAGGTTCTAACAAGGACAAAAAGATACTGAAGCAAGCGGTCAATTCAATTTCTTCGGCTGTCCCGAGATACCTAAGATGGTCAGAACAAGATGTAACATGGAGCAGAAGGGACCACCCGGAAAGAGTAGAACACTCGGGAGTCTTGGCATTAGTAGTCGCACCGCAGGTCAATGGGTATGAGCTGAAAAAGGTTTTAATGGACGGTGGAAGTAGCATCAATATACTCTATTGGAAAACCTTCTTACGCATGGGCCTCAAGGAGTCTCAGCTACAAAAAAGCTCAACAATTTTTCATGGGATAGTGTCGGGTCATTCAGCATGCCCCGAGGGAAAAATCGCATTGGAGGTAGCTTTTGGGGAATCAAAGGATAACTATCGAGTTGAGTGGCTCACTTTTGAGGTGGTCAAATTGCGCAGTCCTTATCACGCGTTATTCGGAAGGCCGGCTTATGCCAAATTCATGGCTAGGCCGTGTTACGTGTATCTACAGCTAAAAATCCCGGGTCCTAAGAAGACCATTACCATACATGGAAATCGAGACATAGCAGCTGAATGCGATGAAGGAGACGCAGCAATGGCCGAGCAAGCCTGTAGAAAAGAGGAACTCAAGCATTACCGGTCTCAAGCAGACCCGGAGGACAGAACCACATCAAAAAGGCCGAGTACTGAAGGCGAAAGAGCAAAATCCAAGGCAGCACAAGATGCTAAGATGGTGGCTTTTATCAAGGATGATTCCCCCAAACAATCTGCCATAGGAGAAGAAATTGCACGGCCGCTCACAACCAGCCGCGTTATGGAAACACCTCACCAGGGTTGGCTAGTAAACCCGGTACTCATCATGAAAAAGTCCAGCAAATGGAGAATGTGTATCGGTCACGTCAGCCCGGGACCGGTTCCCAAGAAGAACTAAAAACAATGTAACGAGCAGCAGGTTCCAGACGCGCTCTTTTCCTACCCAGGGTACCTAAGGGGACTGGAAGGTTTTTAATGAGGCGGCCTGCTGATCCAAACTTTCTCGTATCAATAAAGAGATGGTTATCAAGTCCTATTTTGTTACGGCCTTTACTTCGGTTACAAGTAAGTAGTATCCATTGCCATCAATACGTCAGTATCATTAAGTATGTTGAATATATATAGGTCTCAGGGGCTGGTTGCTCAAGTAGCGCAACCACAAACCCAAAGACCCGGCCTTGATGCCTGTGAGTTATAAGGGCCGATTATTCGCAAACGAGTACGGCTGCAATCTTATAACCGGACAAAGGAGCCAAATTTTCTTGACTTTTCTTACTTAAGCTCGATGTGACTCGCACTAAAGTGGCATGATTTGCTCGCTTACGATTACAATCAGCCATGAAGCCCAATGGGACTTGTCTGACCCTGTTTTCGTATAGATGTAACAACATGGTATCCACGCGAAAGCCGGCTTACAGTACAGGATAGTCAAAAGGGTCATCTAAACCACAAGTTATGCAGAGTACAAGGCTAATAGCTGGAAACTCAACGTTTATCAAGCATAACTTCATTATCTATATGAAACAATTCCGGGTTTCGGCTTAGCAACAACAAGTTTGTTCTCTTCGAAAAAACCACACACCACAGACTCGGAAATTCGGGCCTTGGGGACTGTGGGTTTCGAAACAGAATCAAGTTGTTTCGTCGCTAAGCTCGAAAGACCCCAATGTCCGAGTCGTGGGGACTTGGGGACTTAAAGAAAAGTCCACCTGTCAAAACTCACGATACTCGGAAATAAAGAGGGAAATGAAAAGAAAGTCGGATATCAAGAATAAGTTCAAAAATAGACAAGTATCAAGTTCATCAAAATGCCTAGAAAGGCACGAAGAGTATCACAGAATTAAAGTGCGTTACAAATTGCGACACTAGTATCAAGGGTGCACAGGCGCACCGTCAAAAGAATACTTGTTTTGAATAAAAACATCAGATGATCGAAGTATTTTATGGCGTTTGCCTATTCTGCTTCCTGAGTAGGGTCCACATCTTTGCCCTTGCCCTCCGGGTCTTGCTCCTGGACTTGCTCTTTAGCTCTCCCGGCATCATCACCCGGATTCCTTGCAGCAGGACGGACAGGCGGAAGAACAGCTGGTGTAGAGGTGGTTGGCCCTGATCCTAACTCGGCCTCTCTCTTCGCAGTTGCTTCCCTCTTCCTGGCCGAATCAGCAGCCCATTTCTCACAAATATCAAAGGGCGGGGGTGCGTCCTCCGTAACAATTTTGCCTTCAGCATCGTATGCACTCATAATCGTGTTCAGATCCATACTATCGGCCAAAGTGGTGGCCGAATGACGCACTGCGGACTGTACGGCCTTGAAGTCCTTGGGTGTAAACTTGGAGCCATCCGCTTTGAATTCTGGAAACCCGGATATCACCTTTGCCGGATCAAGCTTCGGAAAGTAAGCCTTAGCCAGGGTAAAGGCCCGGGTCATACCAATCCGGCATGCCGAGCGTTTCCAGATTTCAATCCAGCCAGGCACGGTGGAGCAGGCTTTGATAAGATTTTCTTCACCCGGATATACCTCAGTAGGCCACTTCACGGCGTCCAGTATAAACTTTGTGCCGGCAAAGAAAGTCTGGAGCACAGTCTTTAAAGTTTTAGCCTTTGCAATGGCATCCTCTTCTGGGGCCGCAAGGTTGGCACCTGCAGTTGAAGCAAAGGAAGGACGTATCAGTAATCCCGAGTATCATATAATAAAGTAAAGGCATGAAGACAGTCGGCAGCAAAAACTTACTACGCAAGATCTGATAGGTATCGGTGACCTGGTCCGATAGTTTCTTCAGTGCGGATTGAGTAGTATTGCACTTCTTCTTGTATTTAGAAACATCCTTCTTCAAGGTTTCCACGTCAGCCTCAAGGGTTTCTCTCCGCTTTACCTCGGCAAGAAGAAGTTGTTCGGTCTTGAGCAAAATTTCATCAGACCGGGTCATCTGCGCCTGTAAGCAGCAAGGAGCACAAGTATCAGTCAGATATTATGGCAAGCTGAGTATTGCGTAAAGTACCAAGCACAACTTCAGCAAGTCATGCTCGGAACTTGGGGACTAGGCATACACTACGAGATATCAAGTATTATTACCTGGTGCTCTGCGGCCATGCGCTCCAGAATATTGCTCTCTGAAGTCTTCATAGTGAGGAGAGTGCTCATCAGTTGATCAAAAGTATCATTACCCGTGTCAGAGGACCCGGGGCCTTGGAAATTCCGAGAAGGAGTTTTCTTCTTAGCAGGAGGCGGCATCCGGGTCATTCGAATGTCGGAATCTGATGCTCCCTCTCCCGCACCCAAAGTGGCAGCTCTTTTCTTCTTGCTTGCATGAGAGGCTATCGGATACTCGGCTTCTTGTCTGGCCGGGTTTATTGGTGACGCTTGTTCTTCGCCGCTAGACGCGGCTGTTGTCTTATCAGCCGGGTTCCCCTTACCCGGGGCATTGGTCGCCATATCCTCTTGGTCGCTAATAACGACAGTGGCCCTATGGATAGTATGAGTGAGCAGTTAGGGTGCAATCAGGAAAGGGTGATGAAAATGTGGTAGAACGTCAGAAAAGGAACTTTACCCGGGATTCACCGCAAAGTTCGAAGGGAATTCGCTGCTGGACCCGGGCGAAACTGAAAAATATCAAGCGAGATTTCGTAAGGGAATGGTTCAGGAAGATTGTTTCCTCCGAGAAAGGATAAGGTAAATACCAGCGCGCCGAGCCGGGGACAAGGGAATACCCGGGTTAAGAGCATCATCACCCGGGTAACTCCGAGTCGCTCTGCGCTTGGTCATGGGCGACTCCTTCAAATACGGCCAGTGGAATAATGTCAAGTTAGCTCATGTATATCATCAAAGGAATACGAATTGAATACAAGGAGGCGATATGAAACCTTGAAGACGACCCCTCGGGGTTTTCTCTTAGATCCGACTTTAATTGTCGGCTCCACTTCATCTTCATCACTGGCGGATTCCACCTTGCCGTCAGTTTCTTCTACTTCGTCATTCTCCTCTTGTTCTGGAAGTCATCAAGGTTATAGTTGGAAAATGAAGGAGTTACGACGAACTTAAAGGAACCAAGTAAAACCCGGAGAGCACCTTCGTCCGAGTTAACGGCCTCTTCTTGTTCCTCTGGACTCTCGGAGCTAGGAGAAGTGTCGATCTTCCAAAAATCATCATCAGCCTGAGATGAAAGTATCAGAACAAGGGTTATCAACTGTATCAAGAGGAAAGAGCAAAGGTAAAAACGTCAAAATCGGATCTTCACCTTGGGGGTTGGGTTCTCGAGTGTGAAGGGCTCTAATCCGGCTATGTTCCGGATTACCTCTAGTTTTTCTGTCAGAAAACCCTTGATAGTTTTATTGGTGTCACCAGCCGCAAAGCTGTTGTCAGAGTACCGGAGCGGGTCTGTGGTTTTCCCCGAATACTCGCACATTAACTTTGTGCGGATGGAATTGGGCTGAATCCGAAAATCGACCCAAGTTTTCACCAGGTTGAGCCCGATGAGACCTTGGGCCGCAAGAATAGTGATTTTGGCTAGCAAAGGTTGAATTGCCTCCCTATCCGAGTCAGGGGCAAAGGCATTAAAATTCTCGGAGATGTCAAGAAGGCCCTCTGAGTAACCCGGCAGTTTCCTTTGGCCGGGTGGGGAAGTGTCTCGGCAATAAAAATATGAGAGCTGCCAATATTTGACGTGGGAGTTAAGGGTAAGAGGTGGCATCAGAGAATTCTTGCGGCGCTGGATAGAGACCCCGCCGCAAGCGAGAAGTGCCCCGTCACCGCTTTCGCGGCACGGTTTGCACTGGAAAAGCTCGACGAAAAGAGCCAAACTTGGCGGAGTGCACAAGTATGACTCGGAAAGGACGATAAAGTGGGAGATATTTAACACAGAATTAGGACCTATGTCAAATATACGAAGGCCATAATGGCTTAGAATGTCGCGGAAGAAGGGGTGACCCGGAGGACGAAAGCCCCGGGTCACGTGCTCTACAAAGCATATTACCTCATCCTTTGCCTGTGTAGGCCGGGTCTCGTTACCCGGCACTCTCCACTGGATATCCTCTTGAGGAGGGAGAACTCCCAGCTCGACCAGCTCTTCTAACTTGGCTTTGGTGACCGTAGATCGCGCCCAGTTGGCGGATATGGAGTTGGTGGTCTTGGCCTTTGCCGGTTGCTTTCCATGTTTCTTGGGAGCCATGGGTGTGACCTGCAAAGCACAAGGTATAAGAGTGTGAGGAATAAGACTCGGAAATCATAAGCTGGTCGAGTATCAGTGAGCAGTATCGAGACAATATGGAGGTTACATACTATCCGGGTGTTATTCTGTGGAGCAAGGTTCAAGCTATCCGGGTATCAAGCATCATTATGAAAATCATGGAGGCTTATGCATTGAAAGGATGTTCGAGGGTAATGGATGGTTATACAGGTACCTATTATGAATAAAGGGAATCGGAAAAGGGAAGATTTTCCGGATGATAGAGGCAAGGGCGGAAAAATTGGGTGGCCCGAGCCCAGGCTAAAGATTCCATTTCTAGATTTGTGGCAAAATTAGCAGCTGTGGGCGGTAGGGAAGTAAAATAAAGCCAGTATCCAATCCTTTGGATGAGCTAGAGTGAATACAAGTAACTTAATTCGGCATGACCGGGAAAATGACCGGCGGGTTGACCTAGATCTAATCTGAAGAAAATCAAGAAATTGCGGAGGCTAATTAACGGGTATGAGGGGCTTACTGGAGGAGATCGAAGTGAAGCTCGACGGAGGCAAATGGCACAAGCTTGGTGCCCCTTTGCGATTCCCGGCGGGCAGGTTGGGGGTTTGGCGGCGGATCTTGGCGGCGGTGCAGATCGCGCCGTGGCGGAGCGCAGCCGGTGACAGGTGGGCTCCGGTGATGCCTGCGGGGTTTCCGTAATGGTGCTCTGTGGACTTGAGCACGGGGGAAGAAATGAAGAGGAGTGGGGGGAAGTGAGCCGTTGGGGTTAGGGTTACCCCTAAGGGCATATTTATAATGGTTCGGATGGATAAGCTTAGTTCAATGAGCGGGAGCCGGAAATTACGGAGTAACGGCTATTTGTTTGAGTTTTGCGAGATACACTTCAAATATTGGGCGAGGCATCCGGACAGAAATAGGACGGAGATATTCTTCATAATATCAAGATCAATTATCAAGTAAAGTACATGATCTTGGCATTTTTATCAGGGCTTAGACCCAAAAAGCTAAGTGTTTGGAGAGAAGCCGGGTTACTATATGGCCACCATGGAGCTAGGCCTAGCTATTTATCAAAGCGCTTTAACCCGGCCTCCATACACTTGTGCGTTTGATGTTTTTGCAGGGAATAGCAAGCGCTTCGAGGAAGGATCCGTGAAGCCCAAGCTATTCTGGGGACTACTGATGGAGGGATAATAACCCGGTAGGCCAACTCCAAGGTGTAACCCGGCCCAAGGGACGCTGCGCAGGATCCGGCTAGGGATAAAGAAACTTCCGGAAGGCCCAAGTTTGTAGGCCTAGTAACCCGGATTGTGGGTTACGGTAAAGGAAGGTTAAGGTTTGTATGCCGTGTTCGGGTAGGATCCAGGGTGCGTCTTGGAGGACAAGCCAGGGGGTATGGGTGCTTTATAAACCGACCCCTAGGCCTAATTGAGAGAGATCTAAGAACCCTAGCAGTACCGCTTGATATCGAGCATCCAGTGTATACGAGAGATCGAGTTAATATATTAAGATCGGAGATTCGGCGACTTGATTGCCGGCTACCAGATCGAGTTCCATCATGTTTTCGTCTGAGCTAAACCCTCTCCCAAACGCCTGTGTCGTCTTGCCCCAAGATCAGTTACCCCCGGTAACGTCTGCCGTGGTTATCCCACGACATAGGTTCTGTCAAACGTTGTTCTGTGACAAGGCAGCTATAAAGACAGAGTTCGGGTCGAATGAGAAGCAACCTGCGTGATGTGGATAATCAAGATGGGATTTTGCCCCTCCGAATGGAGAGATATTCTCTGGGCCCTCTCAAGTGATATGATTCAGGAAGCATGGCCATGCGCGACTCAGTTAAGTGTTAACTGTGTCTATTGACTAAAGAGTTAGTCAGATGAATCACATATCACGAACCGAGAAGAGAGTTGAGCTATTTAAAGGATGACGATAAATCGGCTATAGCTCGACAAGGTATATCGTCAGGCAAAAGGGACTAAGATGAATATCACATTGAAAGGTATGTCGTCATGACTCAATGGGACTTGGGAGTCGGCACGTTCTGCTAGGAGCCGCTACCAATTGATCGATTGAGAGTCGGACTCCAATCGTGTCCAAGTCGCCATGAGTCTGCAGGATCGCACACTTAAGAGCGGGAGCAATGTATTGGTCGGGTTCTACATCTTTCTTGCGAGCTCTCAAGTTTTTACCAGCATCAGAGTTCAAGTAAGATGTTCTTGCATCTCTCATAAACCCCCCTTGCACACCAGAGCGATTCCCGGTCCTTGCACTGCCAGCGTTGGCTTGATCAGTCTGTGCCGTACGTGTTCAAGCAAGTTTTTCGTTGTCTGTGCCGTACGCGTTCAATTCTTTGCCGTGCATTTTGCGCTCTCTATACTATTTCAATTCTTTGCCCTAGAGACGGCAAACGTTATCTTTGCGTGTTTCGTACCAGAAGAGCACACGGCAAAGGACGGAGGACACGACAAAGGCCGTTTTCGCGTAGTGTTTCCCTTACCAAAGAAATATGCTTAGCTCGTACTCACTCCGTTCAACAATAGATGACTTGCATTTGTCTAGATATAGATGTATCTATATAATAAAATATGTCTAGATATATCCATATATAGACAGTCATCTATTATTGAACGGAGGGAGTACCAGTAGTTGTGAGTCGTGACAGCAGACCACATGGGCCATAAGTTGACTTGCGTGCGAGTCATCCAACGACCTCGCTGGGCGGATGGCATCGTAGCGTCGGTGTTCCCGTTCCGTCCTCAACTCCCCACCACGGTGACCGTGAACTTCTGACTTTTTCCCATGCGCCATTGGCGCCACAGCCAGCTCGTCTAACTAGCATCTGATTATTGCACTTCTGACTTTGTGGACAGGCTCTGCAAGTATCTTATGTTTGTGCACAGTGCGGCCATGCACGTTAGCCTTGTGCTCGTAGCTGTAGGGTGCGCAACTTGCATCAACTTTATCTTATGAAACAAGCCGCATCAACTTTGATTGCTTGATGAACTGTACTGCTCTGCTCGAGAGATGCCATGTCTTGCGACGTTCCTCCTCGGTTCCTGCTCTATGACTGGACAGAACAGAATCACGGGGCATTTTTCTTTTTTAGAGAAAAGGCATAAGCCCGTAAGTAAATTATAATGACGCCCCAAACGGCAGAAGATATGTGATCAGCTTACGCGCACACGCAAAAGAAAATGGCTTACTAAGCGAAACTTTGAGGAGCCTGCGGTAGCCTGAGCAAAGATGCCCGTGGATATAGCGCTGAATACAGACTGGGCCAACGAAAGCAAAGAAAATCGCCGTGGCTAAGCTAGTAAAGGAGTTTGGAGCATGTTTTGTTTGTTTCCTATTTTCCGTAATACCTTCAATTTTAGGTATATTTTATGAAGAAAAGGAAAAACAAAATCCCTATTTACTCATCTAAATTGAATACGAGGAATCCTCTTTAGTGGTGCCGCTAATTTTGAAAATTAACACACAAATACCCATGAAAGCAAAATAAGTTTTTTTATTTTAAAAAGGAGGTTATACCCAGCCTCTCATGCATACAGATTTTTTTATTATATTATTCAATAAAGCCTTCCAAGATAAAACATCGATTAATCGGAGGCACCTTTCCGGCGACAAAAGTCACAACACCTAGCTTGATCAGGGCGTTTAGAGTTTCTTCCTCTCTCTCTGCTACAGTACCCCCGTTGAGAGTCCACCGCCGCGGTAGCCTAGATCCGGCCATCCCCGGCGCTAGCGCTTGCGCTGGCTGCTGCGGTGATGAGGTAGGGTGCCGGCCCTGTTTATACAGCAGTAGTTTAGATTTCCTTAGTTGTTTGCCTTTGCGTTTGGATGTCGGCGCCATGCCGTTAGGGATTTCCTCGCAGGCGAGTCCAATCCTCGCATGTGCGGCGTTGCTGCTGCTGCTCTCAAGTCTCTGCCTCTCGCGGTGGGAGTGGGACTTCGAGGAAAGGGCAGTGGGATCCCCTTTCTTGCATAAGATCGACGGAGGAGCTCTGGTTCTGGAGCGCCCTCAGTTCCTCTCTACGATTTCTGAAGAAGTAGCTCTTGCTCTGCCGCTGGCCGGCCGTGGAGGCGAGGGGCGGATGGAGGAAGTTGCTGCTGCTTTCAGTTTCGTCGATTGGAACATGGTTCCCCGCTGCAATGACGAGCTCATCACGCGAAGCATGAATTGCTTCCGCGTTTCAAGGCCAGGAGGGTGGCCTATCTTCAACCTCCGGTTTGGAGACATGTCGGACAAGCTGCCAGCGCTCGACGTCGACCTAAGAGCAAGTGGTTCGTCCCCGCTCTTAGAGCGACTGCTTGCGGCTGTGCTCCATCGCCGGTTTGGGAGAGTCTCGAGCATCCGGTGCTCCGTTCTCGGCGTGGCGCGCCTGGAGGACGCTGGCGATATCGTGGGGGAGAAGACCGAGGACCTGATTGCTTTTTTACTTTTTGTTCCAAGGTCTGATGTGTAATTTCCCAGTCCTTTCTACGAAGTCTAGGGTCTATAGGACAAGAGTTGCCAAGGGCCTGGATGTAATTTTTCCCTTCCACGTGGAATGAACACGCGGCTTCTGGGGTCTTCGACCCCTCTCTTTGTTCAAAAAAAAAGATCAGGGCGTTTGGCCGGACTTCACACCTACGCACATCATTTAAAATTGGAGCACTAGTCCAGCAAACACTCAACGCACACCGCATGTGAACGCTTTGGAAGTCGTCGTCACCATCTTCCATGAACCCATCTTCAGAACAACAATCATTGCATTGACCTCGACACGACTTATTTCTAGGCCAGCACGACGCAAGACATCGCCACCGATCTGCGCGCATTTATCATCATGCGGCCGCCGCTGCACCATGATGCTAAGACTCGTCGTTTTCAATGCGGAAGAAACCGCGCCGCTCCATCTAAAGGACCCATGCAGCCAACGCCCTGCTCCAAAAACGATACCCTTGGATGGAGAAGAACACCACACACCGCCATCCTTCGATCTGAAGTCCGGAGCAGTCAGGGTGGGAAGACGGGAGCTGCAGCAACGATGCCTTCTGTCGATTTGTCATCTCAACAAGTCCCTCGGATGATCTGGTAGGGTTTTGATTAAGAAAACGTAAAGGCGCTGGTGACAATCCTCGGCTAACAGAGGGCACGATTTACCCAGGTTCGGGGCCCTCGTAGACGTAAAACCCTTACTCATGCTCTTTCGATCTGTACTAAGGGGGTGCTCAAGACTGTGGTGGTCAATAATAGATTGGACCCCCCACTCGGTGGTTCTCCTAGCCTTTTATAGGTGGCTAGGTCTCAAACCGTGTCCGGGGGGTTACAAACCCTAGTTTTAGGTCGGTATGAATTTCCTTCTCGAACCGCAAGTCTTGCGGGTGGGCTTTTGTTGGGCCTTCTAGTAACGCGGGATAGCACCTCTCTTTGGGCCTAGGTCTTGGGCCTTGCACCGGGTAGGCTCACCCGACAGGTCCAGGAAGCATCCACACATCGGTATCCCCCGCGTGTTTAGTCGACTGAGAATAGTCGAGTAAGCACTCAAGGTTCGTTCTTGATTTCTTTGACTGGTCATTCAATCGCCTGGTTTTGAGGGCGTATACACTGTGCGCGGCGCGATCATGTACTCGAGCATCGATTGATAAATGTGCCTTGTGTTGGCTGTTTTCGCAGAAGGATGTGGCTCAGTCGCTTGGCTCTCCCGAAATATCAGGGCCAATTAATTGCATCTAGGGAAAAAACGGTTCTAGCCTACACGAATTTCGAGACCTCCGACTCGAATCCGGCGAGGTGATCGTTGCGACTGGGCCGTGGAGGTCTTACCGAGTCGAAATTAACCTAAAATGGTACCCGGCGCGTCCGCTCTTCGTATTGTTGACACGGAAAGTTTAATGGAGGACGCAGCTTGAGTGCGATTTCATGCCCACAGGAGAGATCATTGGATCTTACCTTCGTACTCGAAAGAATACGGCATCCGGATGTGCCTAGTCGGCCAAACGATTCAGGATAAGAAAGATGTGTAAGTACATCATAAGGTAGAGTTGCGGGAGCCTCGGACTCGTGATTTTATCTTGGTCGCACTATAAGTGCCGATTTCTGCATATCTTCGAGTGAGGTCAAACCTCTTTTCCTTGGTCTTATGCGAAAGAGATTTCACTTTATGAATCCTTACACAAAAAAGTTTTTTGTGTGAATGTCTTTATACGAAAGAGATTTCGTGTTAGAATGCCCATACGAAAGTAATTTCGTGTTAGGGTGTCCATGCGAAAGAAATTTCGCGTCTTGATGCTCACACAAGACAATTTTTATTGTTTGTGAGGTATTCAATGACGTCACCGCGCACTTGTTGCACTCGCCTACGTGACGAAGTGGGGCAGAGCGCGCGGAGCCCACTTTGGTAGCCTTTTGACTTGAAACGAGCGGTCGTGCCCCGGTTAATCCGCTGGCCGCGTTGTAAATACGCACGATCTTTTCGTCAAAGATCGTGCATGGGTAAGTGCCCCTGCCTCTTCGTTTCCTCTTCGCACGTGGCGGCTGCGATGGATGCCACGTTTGCAGATCTACGGCTTGGATTAGCTTGGCTCGGGTATAAGTATTGTGCCTTAGGGAAAGGGTAAATTTCCCGTCCATTATTCATCTTCTTCCTCCTTCGCGCACACCTTCTTCTCCCGTGAGCACTGAAGCATTCTACAATGGCGGGCGCAAAGAAACGCAACACCGCCACATCATCCTCGAAGAAGGTGGCAAGCGCTTCCACTGCGGCTCCTACGAAGAAGACCGGCAACTGGAGCTCGGCAAATACCACGAAGAAGAGCATCGTCGAGATGCAAGGGGAGGGGCTGCTGCCTCCGGACAAGGACAGGCGCGTGCACTTGTCCGGGAAGAAGGAGGAGACGCCCAACTCTCTCGCCACCGAGCGCGTCGTCTTCTCGGAGCACGTTGCCCGAGGTTTGTCATTCCCCTCCACCCATTTCTTGTCGGGCTGATGTATGTCTATGGCATACAGCTGCACGACCTTCCTCCAAATGCGATTCAGCACATACCGCGTTTTATCGTGCATTGCGAGTGCTTTTTGGGGATTCGTCCGCACTCGGGGCTTTAGAAAGCCATCTTCAAGGTGCGGATCTTCCGGGAGAAGGCGCAGCCAGGAGAGAGAATTGGAGAACAACTGAGGACCGGCAGCTTCGGGATTCAGGCCAATAAGGACATCCCCCACCAGAAGATGCACTTCGTCGACTCGGCCCAGGGATGGCGCCGAAAGTGGTTATATGTCATGTACGACAACGCGGGTGGCGTCCCAGAGTTCTAGCCATTCGCCGTTATAAAGCGGCGAAAGTCTTGGCTGCACTCGCTCTCAGCTAAAGAGGGCAAGGTCGTCGCTCCTCTACTCACAAAGGTGGCGCGCTTCCGCGAGAAGGAGCAAGGGACCCCGCTGAAAGGAATTCATCTGGCAGTGTGTTTCTGCGCCGGAGGATCCAGCCCCTCCAGGCGAGGCCAACTCCCATGTGGGAGTACACTGGCGTTGATGGCCCGAGCCGTGTATGCGAAGATATTATCTCGAATGCTGAATTGGACAAGAAGATCGCAACCATCACCAGTTTGAAAAAGAGAGAGGGCTACTCGTCATTCCCTCTCGACCCATTTGAAGCGTCGAAACCTCCCCCGGCTTAGGTAAATTCTTTGTTCTTCTCTTTTGCCTTTTACTTCTTCCAGCTCAGGTTTTCTTCGGTTGAAAACTTTTTCTTCTTTTTCTCTTCGCTTTTGTAGAGCCATAGCATGGCAACGTGTTACCCGCCAGTTTCTGTAGACGATGTCTCAGATCTTTTGGTGAGTAACGTTGAAGCTCCTCCCGAGACCAGCGTCACGGAGGCTGATTCGAGCTCCGAGCGGGACGACATGGAGGAGGAGGAAGAGTCGGATGGTGTAACATCCCTGATTTTTGGAAAATTCAAAAATCACAAAAATTTGAAACTTTTTGTTTTCATATTGTGCAAGTCACCAAAAACCAAATGAGAAGCAAGAAACAAAAGAAAACAATACATATTTCAATGAAATTGAGTTCACCAATCCAATTATGCCTTGTTCCTTAAACCCTAAAACCTTATTCAAAAAAATAAGTTTCTTTATATAAAGGGAATATCTTTTATTAACAAACCTTTACCTAAAATGTTTACAACTCCAATATTAATCTGAATTTATTTTAGGGCAACAAAAGTCAAAGATTTATAACCCTCAATAAAGTTCTAAGCCCCAAAAGTATTTGATGAGAATAAAATTATGAATAATAACTTTTAGTTGTTATTCCAAGTTTTAAACATAAGGGTTTGAAATAAAAATGCATTGCTTGATAATAACATAAAATAGGGTTTTGAAAACAGTATCATGACTTGTGGTTTTATTCTAAAATTGATTGATCAACAATATTAGTTAATTGATATGAACTAATTAAATAACATTAAGTTACTATTAGTAAATCCTTCATATCCTAAAATTATAAAATGTGAAAATAGTTTTAAAATGGCTTTCCGAAGATAATATATGACATGTAAAATGTCTCTGAAATTTTATTTAGATAATAACATCATTTTATCATTTTCTAAAACTTTAAAGTATTATTAGTGTTTTATTTATTTTTCCAAATATAAAATAGTGAAAACAAGATGAAGTGACCTTCAAAATTTTGTTTTCAACATATAGAATGCCATTAAAATTGTAATTGACCCATAACCATATTTTATAAATTTATTAAATTAAAAATCCCATTAAGTAACTATTAAGGAATTATTCCAATTTCCAAAATTCAAAAATAAAATATGTTAATTTGTTTACAAAAATGTTACTATTGGAAAGTAATTGAAATATTAAGAATTTAGAATTTTGTTTCATATTATTTGGAGTTATAAAACATAAGATATGAATTAATCAAATAAACAGAAATAAAAAGAATAAAATTGATGACGTCATCAGTGACGTCACCGTCGTCTCCTTCCTCTCGCTGAAATCACGCCTGAGACAGAGGATTTTCAATCCGTTGATTCCTCGCGATTGAATGCACGAATCAATGCCGCGATCCTTTCCCTATAAAACCCCACCCCTGCTCTCCATTTTCCCCCTCCTCCTCTATCCAATCGTACCTCGAGGCAGGAGAATTTCCTCGCCGGAGTTCTCTTCCGCCGCCACCGTTCAAGCTCGATTCCGGCGAGGTGAGCTTATCCTCGAACCCGTGACCACCTCCTTTTGACTCCCTGTGCGTGAGCGCCCGTAGCTAAGCCCTCTGTCTGTGTTTCTATGCCACAGGATCCCCGCGCCGTGCGTTTTTGAGGTTGCCGGAGCTGTGCCGTCTCCGTTCGCTGCACCTCGTCGTCCCAGCAAGCGAGAGCCCGCGTCACAGCCTCCATCGACTCCGCCGTGCCGCGTCGAGCGACGTGGTGTCTTCCCCGTGCCCCGGAACCCTCCGCAGCGACGTCGCCCTCAAGCCGCTGCCACTCCGACCACCGCAGCGCCATCTCCGGCGATTTTCCGGTGAGGTAAACCCTAACCCGCCCCTCAGATCTAATCTGCACCGCTAGATCTAGATCCAAGGCCCCAGGTTAAATCACTTAACCGAACAGGTATCATCCAATAGGAACACGCCACGTGCGAGCCCATTTGGCAGCGCCCGTTCTGTTATCCGTCGCCCACGCAACACGTAGCCGGCCCAGGCCCAGTCCCTGTGTGTCGCCCTGCGCGGCAAATAACAGATCTGAACCCAGCCCATCTCTGGATTTAAATCCGAATAAAAATAAAATGTAAATTTTGCAGAAAAGCCCCTACATCTTAGATCTATCATATCTTTTCAACCACTTAGCCAAATTTAGCAATCTTGGACTTTTTGAAAATCCCTTGACATGTAGAAACTTTTGGCACTGGCCAAATTCAAATTTGACTAAATTAAATTGGTTCAAATTCAAATATGCTTGTTTGATGAAAATTGGCATAATTCAAATTCTACAAATCCAAAAATTGCAAATAAAATATATTTGGAAACCTTAGGATGGGTACTTTCATATCCTCTGTCCCAAAATAATGGTTGATCAAATTTAAAATTGAAGTTAGAATTAATTGGAGTATTTGAGTAATTTTGACATAGATTTAATTCTGTAAATAATTTCAATATAGTTCCTTTTGCAAAATTGCTCCATTTGATAACCTTGGACAAGAAACAACCTTGCCCAACCATTTTGGACACCCTTGGACCATTACCATGTAAATTTAGCCAAACTTCCATCATAGTAGTCCACCTAGTTGGTTAAGTATTAGAGTTGTTTCTATCATTGTTTACCTTTGTTGTTATGGCTATTTTGAAGCCAAGACCAAGTGGTAAACCTTAGACCCTAGTAACCTTGCTTTCTATCTACTCCTCCATTCCCCTATTCTTGCTTCAAGAAATCATCAAGTTAGCAAAATGGAGATCAAGACTCAAGCACAAGAAGAGCTACAAGGAAGATAAATGAAGAAGTTTTGAAGAAAAGACTTGGACTCCACACCTAGAAGAAAACTCAAGAAGTACAAGTGTGAAGAAATTTAGAAGAAAAACATCTCCCCCTCTCTTCCTATCCCTCTTCTTATTTTCTTTCCAATTTGACTTAGTGGTATTTGTGCCCATCCCATACCCAAACCAATTAGTGAAGTAAAAGCCCAGAAGAATTTATCAAGACCAAGAGAAGAATCCATCCAAGGAACAAGACTACAATAGAAGCATGAAGATGATCTTCAAGAAGGCAATCACGTGAGGTCTAGAAGCAATCCATACAAGTTGAAGAATAACAAGTTATTTTGGTCCAACCATTGACCCAAATGGAAAACCCAATACTTAGTAATATTTTCCCTTTGATGATGAAGTTAGTAGACCTACCCCAGTCACAATGGAAAATACTAACATAATCACTCAAATATTTTTGAAGGTGAATATGACCAAGTGCTTGCATGTATTACTTTAGTTGAAAAAGTAATATGTTTATTCTTAGTGAACTCTTGGAACTTCCTCGACAAGTATGGTTATAATAAAGTTAGATCACATCAAACTCAACCTAGTCCTTCCCAAGTAAACCATTGGAATTTCCTTAACAAGAATGAGAACACTAGAGAATGAATCTTTCAACTCAAACCCAAACCTTGTCCTAACCAACTTGGTTAAGCCCCATTTGATATGTTAGTTGTTTTTCTACACTTGTATGTTTGTTTGCTAGGATGCTTGTTTATTTTGTTATTGTGTTTCAATGAATAGATTGTACGGAGAGCAACGATCTTTTGTGAAGAGAGTGTGATTTCTTCACCAACTTCAACAAGGCAAGTAACACACCATCAACTACCCATTAATTTATATATGCATTAGTTGGTTTTGAGTAGTATGCATGATAGGAAATTTTAATAAGTTATATAATGCTATGCTATATCCTATTAGTGTGTAGCCATCCTTATACCTTGTTATTTTGATGCCTTGGTACTTATTTATATGCTTAGCCATGCTACAAAATTTGTTTTGCTAGATGTTGAGGAAAAATCCTAAGTATAACTAATGAATGAACCACCTGGGTGGAAGTGGTAAGACTGGTTTATGTTGAGTGTTGCCTCAGGGCCCTTATCTAAGGGTTATTCCACTTGAGGTTGTCACTTGCGGATGGCCACCCAGGAACAAAGAGATTACTATGTCCTTCTAAGTTTAGTAGCTTCCCGTGCAACCTTTAGTCATATGGGCTCTGTCTTGATCAACTAAGTTGAATGAACTCACTAGGCTTACAAGCAGATGTAGCATAATTATAGGTGGAACGGGTAAGCCAAACGGTGGTGGAATTTCTTCTGAAAGATCTCGTCTCAATCTTCTCCTTTCCTTAATGCACTCAGGGTGTATAGGATGTTTGGGCTGATTTGAGTCTGAAGGTGAAAGTGCACAAACTCTGCAGAGTCAACAAACTAAGATCTTAGCTGTGTCCCCGGTTATGGACAACTATGAGCAGCTGGACAAGGATTGACGGAATAATCTCATCATCAATTTCAATAAGTAAAATTTTGACCAAGTGAACAGTATTGTGGTGCTTGGATCTTAATCCAATGTTGCCACCCTTTGAAAAGAAAAGTTTGTTTTACAAAAGTGATAGGAGAAAACTGGCTTTATGCAAACTTAGCCAAAACTCCACTCAGCCAAATAAGCATGTAGTATTAGTCTTGCCATTTATATCCACCATAGTGTTACTTGCCAATACATTAAATTGTATTGACTCCCTTGTGGCTGCATATTCCATATTGCAGATATCTCTGAAGACGAGTGAGGATTTCGTTTAGGATCTCGAGACTATCGCCAACATGTTTTGCCTGTGGCACATGAAGAAGATGGGCTCAATGTTGTACTATGTTTTCCGCTGTATTTCTTTGTTTTCTGCTAGTCTTCTAAGACTATGCAAGTTGTAATTCTATTTTGTAAAGAATGGATCATGCGATGTAATAGAATTTGATGCATTTGCATGATATTTCATTTTGTACTGTGGTGCTAGCAATTGATCCAGGGACTAGCACAATAACACAGGTATTCCATCTTTATTAAAAGTTGGGATGCTACAAAATGGTATCAGAGCATTGTGTTGCCTGTAGAATTCGAGACCCTAAGTTTGGAGAAGACCCTAGGATAGAAAAATTTCCTATGTTCAAAATTTCTAGAAACAAAACAACCATCTTAATTCTTCTCATATCATCTCATCTATTATTCACCTTCAAAATTTTCTAGATGACCTACCTCTTCAATACCATCAAGACAAGAATGTTGATGACCATACCATGAAGTGCAAGAAGTATTTTCACCACATGGAGACCTACACTCAAGACAATTGAAGAGAAACTCAAGAAGATATAGATGAGACCACCAATCTAGTTTGTTAGAACAACGTTAACGTGTTAGTATATTGATCATACTGATGAGTGTGGTATGACAATATTAGTGTTTTCAAAAAAAAAAACTATGTTGTTTGGTGTGATGAATGTGTTGCTATATGTTTGTTATGTGTTGTTTGTAAGATGAGTTTCCTTGATCTGCTGTGTTTGGATAGGAACCTTCTTAGATCCTTTCTAACCTCTACTCATCTTCCCTAAAACCTCAAAACAGATGTCTAGCCAGAATTCCAACAACCCGGAGAACTCAATAGCAATGTAGATGCTACTAGAAGCTCAAACTCAGCTGATACAACTGATGACCCAGAACCAAGCAAACCACCCCAATATGGAGTTAACCCCAGGAATGCAACAAGTGTTGGATACTCAATCACAGATAATGAAGACGATGTCCCAAAACTTGGCCAATAGTAAAGACAATCAGCCTTTGATAACTAGAGATAACCAGGAGATAGAAGAAGAAATGTTTTCAACACCCAAAGCCTGCAAATCTTGTGGAGAGATAGGACACTATTCCAAAGATTGTCCTGATGAGTGGCCCCATGGTAATGCAAACAACTCAACTGAAGGATACTTCACTCAAGTTACTTGTTTTCTGTGTGAAGGAACAACACATGTTCCAACACAATGTCCACTTTACCCCATGGTACAACAAGTTGGACAACAAGCCAAAATTGAAATGCTTAGTGCAATCCAAGAGAACCTAGGAAAACCAGATGTGAAGGGAAAACGCAAGCTGGATACTATTCAGATGGACCATGTCAAGATGGATACTGGAGCCAAGACTACAGCACATCCATATTCATCCAAACACTCCACCAAGAATTGCTATTCTTGTGAAGAAGATGGACATTTATCTAGAAATTGTCCCAACAAGAAACCCAGACCTTCAACCAACATAGTTGAGTATACTGGGCAGCAGTATGAAGATATGATGTCCAATTTAACTCCACCAAGGAAGAAGAAGAAATTTCAGAAGAACCCCAATCCTGTCTATAGAGACATCAGCCAAGTGACATGCTTCAAATGCAGAGATAAAGGACACTATGCAAATGGATGCCCTCAAAGGGAGAACGAAGGAAACATGACTTTCTGAAAGAAGGAATCTTAGGCAAAGTTTCATGTTGAAAATAAATTTATTTTCCCTAGGAGTTCTTCCAGTGTAATAAACCACAATGAATGTCTGAGAAATGTGTTCCCATTATAATGAGATGATGTTGTGAAATCCTCTCAACTTGATCTTTTGATTGACCCAAAGAGTGACCCCTCAGTGTCAAAGGTAGTTCAACAGACCTATGTTGGTCTACACCTCTACCACAGAGGAAAGTTCTACTCAAGCAAATCTCAAATCAATATACACTCCAACCTAATGAATTTAGACTACCCACAAAAGTTTCTTTTAAGGGTGATAGCCCACCCAGTTGTTTTGGAATCCAATTACCCAAATCTTTCTTTCTAACCTTCCCAAATCTCGGGACGAGATTTTTTAAGGGTGGTAGTCTGTAACATCCCTGATTTTTGGAAAATTCAAAAATCACAAAAATTTGAAACTTTTTGTTTTCATATTGTGCAAGTCACCAAAAACCAAATGAGAAGCAAGAAACAAAAGAAAACAATACATATTTCAATGAAATTGAGTTCACCAATCCAATTATGCCTTGTTCCTTAAACCCTAAAACCTTATTCAAAAAAATAAGTTTCTTTATATAAAGGGAATATCTTTTATTAACAAACCTTTACCTAAAATGTTTACAACTCCAATATTAATCTGAATTTATTTTAGGGCAACAAAAGTCAAAGATTTATAACCCTTAATAAAGTTCTAAGCCCCAAAAGTATTTGATGAGAATAAAATTATGAATAATAACTTTTAGTTGTTATTCCAAGTTTTAAACATAAGGGTGTGAAATAAAAATGCATTGCTTGATAATAACATAAAATAGGGTTTTGAAAACAGTATCATGACTTGTGGTTTTATTCTAAAATTTATTGATCAACAATATTAGTTAATTGATATGAACTAATTAAATAACATTAAGTTACTATTAGTAAATCCTTCATATCCTAAAATTATAAAATGTGAAAATAGTTTTAAAATGGCTTTCCAAAGATAATATATGACATGTAAAATGTCTCTGAAATTTTATTTAGATAATAACATCATTTTATCATTTTCTAAAACTTTAAAGTATTATTAGTGTTTTATTTATTTTTCCAAATATAAAATAGTGAAAACAAGATGAAGTGACCTTCAAAATTTTGTTTTCAACATATAGAATGCCATTAAAATTGTAATTGACCCATAACCATATTTTATAAATTTATTAAATTAAAAATCCCATTAAGTAACTATTAAGGAATTATTCCAATTTCCAAAATTCAAAAATAAAATATGTTAATTTGTTGACAAAAATATTACTATTGGAAAGTAATTGAAATATTAAGAATTTAGAATTTTGTTTCATATTATTTGGAGTTATAAAACATAAGATATGAATTAATCAAATAAACAGAAATAAAAAGAATAAAATTGATGACGTCATCAGTGACGTCACCGTCGTCTCCTTCCTCTCGCTGAAATCACGCCCGAGACAGAGGATTTTCAATCCGTTGATTCCTCGCGATTGAATGCACGAATCAATGCCGCGATCCTTTCCCTATAAAACCCCACCCCTGCTCTCCATTTTCCCCCTCCTCCTCTATCCAATCGTACCTCGAGGCAGGAGAATTTCCTCGCCGGAGTTCTCTTCCGCCGCCACCGTTCAAGCTCGATTCCGGCGAGGTGAGCTTATCCTCGAACCCGTGACCACCTCCTTTTGACTCCCTGTGCGTGAGCGCCCGTAGCTAAGCCCTCTGTCTGTGTTTCTATGCCACAGGATCCCCGCGCCGTGCGTTTTTGAGGTTGCCGGAGCTGCGCCGTCTCCGTTCGCTGCACCTCGTCGTCCCAGCAAGCGAGAGCCCGCGTCACAGCCTCCATCGACTCCGCCGTGCCGCGTCGAGCGACGTGGTGTCTTCCCCGTGCCCCGGAACCCTCCGCAGGGACGTCGCCCTCAAGCCGCTGCCACTCTGACCACCGCAGCGCCATCTCCGGCGATTTTCCGGTGAGGTAAACCCTAACCCGCCCCTCAGATCTAATCTGCACCGCTAGATCTAGATCCAAGGCCCCAGGTTAAATCACTTAACCGAACAGGTATCATCCAATAGGAACACGCCACGTGCGAGCCCATTTGGCAGCGCCCGTTCTGTTATCCGTCGCCCACGCAACACGTAGCCGGCCCAGGCCCAGTCCCTGTGTGTCGCCCTGCGCGGCAAATAACAGATCTGAACCCAGCCCATCTCTGGATTTAAATCCGAATAAAAATAAAATGTAAATTTTGCAGAAAAGCCCCTACATCTTAGATCTATCATATCTTTTCAACCACTTAGCCAAATTTAGCAATCTTGGACTTTTTGAAAATACCTTGACATGTAGAAACTTTTGGCACTGGCCAAATTCAAATTTGACTAACTTAAATTGGTTCAAATTCAAATATGCTTGTTTGATGAAAATTGGCATAATTCAAATTCTACAAATCCAAAAATTGCAAATAAAATATATTTGGAAACCTTAGGATGGGTACTTTCATATCCTCTGTCCCAAAATAATGGTTGATCAAATTTAAAATTGAATTTAGAATTAATTGGAGTATTTGAGTAATTTTGACATAGATTTAATTCTGTAAATAATTTCAATATAGTTCCTTTTGCAAAATTGCTCCATTTGATAACCTTGGACAAGAAACAACCTTGCCCAACTATTTTGGACACCCTTGGACCATGACCATGTAATTTTAGCCAAACTTCCATCATAGTAGTCCACCTAGTTGGTTAAGTATTAGAGTTGTTTCTATCATTGTTTACCTTTGTTGTTATGGCTATTTTGAAGCCAAGACCAAGTTGTAAACCTTAGACCACTACAAGAAATATGTTGATACGTGACCCTCAATTTTTGTCACTAGAAGGTCATGTAGGTTGATTCATGACCCCTTTTTGACCAAAAATGGAAAGTCACATACCGAGCGTCTTATTTGATCGTCAATGACTAATTGAATGGAATTGTCATAGACTCTATGACCCAATCAGAGGGGTCATAACCCTATGACCAACTGATTTGGTCATGTGATATCCTGCCATAGCCACGTCACATCCTACGTGGCCAATCCTACGTGGCAGAGATTCAGCCCAGTCCATACTGCTCCACCAAATGGGCCAGCCCAATATTTCGGCCCATTTTATATTTATTTTTTTAGCTTTCTGTCCGAATTAAAAGGCCATCCAATTTATTTCCTGGGCCTTAGCCTTTACAGTCCACTAATTTGATGGGCCTTGGCCTTTCTAGTGTCCAATTAATTTCCTGGTTCCAGCCTTTTTTAATTTTACCATTATTAACAAAAGATTCAAGGCCTAAGCCCACAAACGATCCACACACGTTTCTTATTTTCTTGGGCCTTGCTCGATTCTTAACTGTATTCAAAGCAAATTAAAGAATTCAGGAACCCAGATGCAATACTGCAAATAAGTACAATATAATTTATTTCAGCAGTAAGTATCTTTACTTTACATCTGAGACCATTGCCTAGCTAAACTATTCTACATGGTTCTATGTACATCACAGAATTTTTTTAAGAACACAAATAGCAGCAACTCTTTATCGTCTTCGTCTTCCGACTTCTAAGACCACGTCAACCTAGCAATTGAGGATCACGCATGCATACAGAGAAATATGAGAGCACAAAGGATTTAAATACAGTACAATAAATGTAATGATCAATGTTGGTAACACAGGAGGAAAATGAGTATTTATGCAAATATTCAAAAGCAAACACTATATTGGTTCATAAACCCGATACATCTGTAACTTAAAGACAATAGATGACTACTGAATAGAGAAGCATAAGGTGTCCCCTGTGCGAGAAACTATGGAACAATCAAAGAAACAAACCGTGCAACCATATTACACATGAAACATCAGCTACCATCTTATAATAGAATACAAAAAATCATAATTAGCAGCTAGCAGTTTGTCCAATACAAAAAATCATAATTAGCAGCTAGCAGTTTGTCCAATACACATGAAACGTGACTATATCTTCCAATGCAGGTTTGACATCAATAGCTCACAGCTAGCAGTTCTACACTGATAACCCAGGACCAGAAATCATGAAATGTGTCGGAAAAGATCATGGAGCTAAAAAATCTCATGCCAGGCAGACCGCAGACATACATCAATCAATCAGATAAAACTGTATAAGCTTCAAATTTTCACCAACTGGGTTGAACAGAAAAGACATATAGGCATGACTATGCAAGTGCGAAGCACACGACATATAGCACTGGGTAAGCTCCGGTTACCTGAGTTGTCGATCAGAGATGCATTCAACTTTGCACCTGCATCAACCAGAAGAACTAAGCTAAGCTTGCATCAAGGAAACAACGATCCGCATTCAATTGGTAAAAGCAATAGATGCTTTGACATGCACACAAGAGAGCTGTTAAAACATACTAGGCTATGCATCAAAGAGAACAACAAAACAGGTTCAGTACTTTGTTCTCATCTTCAACATGACATCACAGAAATTTTTTAAGAACACAAATAGCAGCAACTCTTTATCGTCTTCGTCTTCCCACTTCTAAGACCACGTCAACCTGGCAATTGAGGATCACGCCTGCATACAGAGAAACACGAGAGCACAAAGGATTTAAATACAGTAAATAAATGTAATGATCAATGTTGGTAACACAGGAAAAAGAGTAGAAATTGGCATGCATCAGGCACTCTACATTGATTCTTTGTGACTTGCTTCACCATTAGCATGTTCTAGCTACTACATGGAGTATCTACTTCATGTGTATCTCAAGTTGGCATGCATCAGGTCAATATCACAGAATCTGCTGCGTTTGGCACATCAATACAGGCAGCATCACATGGGACCAAAATCTATTTGCAACATCAGAAGTTGATCATAAAGGACAATATATACCAACTAGCAAATCAAGCAACAAGTTTATTTGATCTCATATGTACTTCTATGTTATGGGACAGCGGGAGTAGTAATTAGTGAATAACAGGCAGCAATATTTAAAAGCATAAGCAGATCATTTAGTAAAAGAATTCACTGTATCAATTAATAGAGAAGAAGGATATAAAAGCAGAAGCAGGTAACTAGCAGCCTTGTTTTCCATGTTCTGATGGACTGATCCATCATTTTCCCTAAATAATCACATTCTGTATCACATTACACACAGAAGGAATGTGCATATAACTGGTCAAATGACCCACCTTATCCAGCAGATTCAACATCCATAATAGCACAAGTCCTTGGAATTGGTTCCTGGTGATATATCAAGTACTCTGTTTTCCCCTGGTATTGTTAACAGGAAACTTGGTTAGTGAACGGAAAATAAAACTCCCTAGTGCATTATACATTATACTACTGAATATCACATAGAAGAAAATCAAGCCTCATTTCTTAATGTGAGCACTTAGATTCGCATGCTTATTTATATTTCTAGCTATACTGTACAGTTCCAATATTTGCATTCTAACAAGAGACTAGTTTCATATAAATGTGTGGACCATATTAGCTTTTGTCTGGTTTGAGTTGTGATGACAAGTCATTTGAAGTGCAGCCAAGTTTTACAAGAGTTAATGGTGTGGAATACAGAACCAACTCAGCCATCCAACAATCAGCATTAGGCAATATTGAATTGAAGAAACGACAAAATTAATATATCAACTTATGAACACATTGTCCAGTAGATGGTTTGTAGCGCTATAGGATACTGTCAAGAAGCTAAGCAGGACAAGAGTTGTTCCTTAATATGATCATATCCCAGGTAGGCTACAAGCAGTACTAATATAACCTCTTGAGCAGAAGTAAATTGCATAAACATCATAATATCAGCATCGATCGAAACACTACAAAGAAGGATATCCTGCTTGTGAGTTAAACGCATATGCAAGAACATCACGATGGGAGGAATCAGATAGCATCACCTTGCTGCACCTCCGGCATGCCCTCAAACCCCTTCTTACAGCCTTCATCGGCGGCGTTGGGGCAGGAGCTGGGCACGTCCATGGAGGGTCGAGGCAGAGGGAGCCAGTGGAAGAGGCCGTGCTTGAGATGGAGGGGCATCGGTCAGGAGCGGATCCGGCAGTGGCCTAACGAATCGGCAATCGCTGCTAGAGACAACATGCAGCAGTTATTGCTGCGCCTGCGCGCGGTGGGTGTTCCGTGAACGAGAATTCTGGGCAGGCAGAGCACAGGTGGGGATGGATCCAGGGGTAGGGAGGGAGGTTACCTATAGTGAGCGAGATGTCAGCGTGGTCGTGGGCGTCGGCGTGGGAGACGAAGCTGACGAGGAGGCTGCTCTTGCCGACGGCGGAGTCCCCGATCTCATTGTAGATGTAGGCGGTGATTGTCTTGCCCTTGGAGGGCTGGTCGGGCGGGGGGAGGGTGATGATGACCACGCCGTGGAGCTGCGGCTGCTCCGGCGGCGGAGGTGGGCGTGGCGGAGGCTGTGGTGGTGGCGCGTCGGCATCTCCGGTCGAGATCCCGGCGGTGCTCCGGTGGCGGTGGGGTCAGAGGCAGCGGATCCGGCGGTGGCCTAACGAATCGGGGAAGGAGCCGAAGCCGAGGTTGCTGCTGCTGTCCTCGGCGCAGAGCAGGATGGAGGCCGCCATCTCGTAGCAAGGAGCCATCGATCTCGTAGCGAGGCGTGGAAGAGGAGGAGAGGGCAGATGAGGGGAGGGCGGATGAGGGGATCGGGATTAGGTGATTAGGTGGGAAGAGGAGCGGCTTGGAGAAGAGGGGGTCGAGGTTTAGGTGGTGAGCGGCGGCTCGGGGGGAGGGGCGCCATTGCGGGCGACGGTGGTGGTGGGTGAGCTATGTGCGCGCGGTGGTGAGATAGGATGTGGGAGAGAGGAGGGTGGGCTGCGGATCTGGGGTGGGAGAGAGAGAGAGGAGGGAGTGGCGGCGAGAGGGAGGGAAATTAGGGTTTGGACCCGATTCGGGGATAAGAGAGGAGGGAGTGTCGCGCGCTCATTTCCAAAAAAATTCCTTCATACTCATCACTTTCTCACCTCACCGTAGATTGGCTGCGGTTGGGACCTGCTATTTCTTGGCCCCACTGTACATGTCTCTAGTGGGTGGTTTGATAGTAACAATAAATTAGTTTCACTCATATGTAGCAAAAAAAACTGTTTGTTTTCACTATGTCAAAAGCAGAAAATTCAAAACTTAAGTGTTAATTTAAGTTGTCAACAACACAAAAGATATACCTCTATATGCTTTTAAAGGTGAGTTTACAAAGAGCATAGCAGGATTCCTCCCCGAGGCACGAACGGTCAACACGACGATTTCGTCCGGATTTTCAAACCACCGTTAGAAATTAAAAATACAAAATGGAACAAATCCATGGCATAGTTTCTTAAAATTTGGCAATATTATACACAAACATGCATCTTATAACAAGGAATGATGTTCACGAAGAAAGTTTTATTTTTCGTTGAATAAAAATACCATTTTCCCTTCCTGGAGTGTCAAAACTGGGTTTTTTTGTGAAGCACATACACAAAATATGCTGCAAAAATGTACAAAGTAAAATTCTAAATATATTATGTCATATTTGATCTACAAATAACAAACTTACTACCTCTCAGTAGCTCAAAATACACCTCTTTTGAAAAAGACAAATTTCTGCCGATTCAGCTGAAACCGGGCCAAATTTGAACTACAGGTGCCTCATAGTTTGCTCATGATTTTTTGTAAAAATCATTTTTAGGTACCCAAGTACCTATTTCAACATAGATACATCAAGAGTTCATCAAGATTCAGCACCTAGGTACGAACGGTCATGTCCCCCGATTTGATCGTTCTCCGAAACCGGCTTAGAAAATTCCAGAAAATTCAAAAAAACTCGAAACGATGCAAGATCTTCGCGTGGTGTTGTTATATATGTCCTAGTATCCACCAAAAATAATAAACTTGGAATACGACAATTTGGTGGAAAATGTGTTCACAGAAATGAGCTATCTCGAACGAAGATTCATGGCTTTCGGGCGAAATGACGGATGTTTTGGCCACATCCATGGCATCGTTTGTTTAAATGTGCCAATATTCCACACAAAGATGCATGTTGGTACACCTAACATTGTTCACGAAGAAAGTTTTATTTTTCGTTGAATAAAAATACCATTTTCCCTTCTCGGAGTGTCAAAACTGGGTTTTTTTGTGAAGCACATACACAAAATATGCTGCAAAAATGTACAAAGTAAAATTCTAAATATATTATGTCATATTTGATCTACAAATAACAAACTTACTACCTCTCAGTAGCTCAAAATACACCTCTTTCGAAAAAGACAAATTTCTGCCGATTCCGCTGAAACCGGGCCAAATTTGAACTACAGGTGCCTCGTAGTTTGCTCATGATTTTTTGTAAAAATCATTTTTAGGTACCCAAGTACCTATTTCAACATAGATACACCAAGAGTTCATCAAGATTCAGCACCTAGGTACGAACGGTCATGTCCCCCGATTTGATCGTTCTCCGAAACCGGCTTAGAAAATTCCAGAAAATTCAAAAAAAACTCGAAACGATGCAAGATCTTCGCGTGGTGTTGTTATATATGTCCTAGTATCCACCAAAAATAATAAACTTGGAATACGACAATTTGGTGGAAAATGTGTTCACAGAAATGAGCTATCTCGAACGAAGATTCATGGCTTTCGGGCGAAATGACGGATGTTTTGGCCACATCCATGGCATAGTTTGTTTAAATGTGCCAATATTCCACACAAAGATGCATGTTGGTACACCTAACAATGTTCACGAAGAAAGTTTTATTTTTCGTTGAATAAAAATACCATTTTCCCTTCCCGGAGTGTCAAAACTGGGTTTTTTTGTGAAGCACATACACAAAATATGCTGCAAAAATGTACAAAGTAAAATTCTAAATATATTATGTCATATTTGATCTACAAATAACAAACTTACTACCTCTTAGTAGCTCAAAATACACCTCTTTCGAAAAAGACAAATTTCTGCCGATTCCGCTGAAACCGGGCCAAATTTGAACTACAGGTGCCTCGTAGTTTTCTCTTTATTTTTTGGAAAAATCATTTTTAGGTACGCAAGTAGCTATTTAAACATAGAAACACCAAGAGTTCATCAAGATTAAACACCTAGGTACGAACGGTCATGTCCCCCGTTTTGACCGTTCTCCGAAACCGGCTTAGAAAATTCCAGAAAATTCAAAAAAACTCGAAACGATGCAAGATCTTCGCGTGGTGTTGTTATATATGTCCTAGTATCCACCAAAAATAATAAACTTGGAATACGACAATTTGGTGGAAAATGTGTTCACAGAAATGAGCTATCTCGAACGAAGATTCATGGCTTTCGGGCGAAATGACGGATGTTTTGGCCACATCCATGGCATAGTTTGTTTAAATGTGCCAATATTCCACACAAAGATGCATGTTGGTACACCTAACAATGTTCACGAAGAAAGTTTTATTTTTCGTTGAATAAAAATACCATTTTCCCTTCCCGGAGTGTCAAAACTGGGTTTTTTTGTGAAGCACATACACAAAATATGCTGCAAAAATGTACAAAGTAAAATTCTAAATATATTATGTCATATTTGATCTACAAATAACAAACTTACTACCTCTTAGTAGCTCAAAATACACCTCTTTCGAAAAAGACAAATTTCTGCCGATTCCGCTGAAACCGGGCCAAATTTGAACTACAGGTGCCTCGTAGTTTTCTCTTTATTTTTTGGAAAAATCATTTTTAGGTACGCAAGTAGCTATTTAAACATAGAAACACCAAGAGTTCATCAAGATTAAACACCTAGGTACGAACGGTCATGTCCCCCGTTTTGACCGTTCTCCGAAACCGGCTTAGAAAATTCCAGAAAATTCAAAAAAACTCGAAACGATGCAAGATCTTCGCGTGGTGTTGTTATATATGTCCTAGTATCCACAAAAAATAATAAACTTGGAATACGACAATTTGGTGGAAAATGTGTTCACAGAAATGAGCTATCTCGAACGAAGATTCATGGCTTTCGGGCGAAATGACGGATGTTTTGCCCACATCCATGGCATAGTTTGTTTAAATGTGCCAATATTCCACACAAAGATGCATGTTGGTACACCTAACAATGTTCACGAAGAAAGTTTTATTTTTCGTTGAATAAAAATACCATTTTCCCTTCCCGGAGTGTCAAAACTGGGTTTTTTTGTGAAGCACATACACAAAATATGCTGCAAAAATGTACAAAGTAAAATTCTAAATATATTATGTCATATTTGATCTACAAATAACAAACTTACTACCTCTTAGTAGCTCAAAATACACCTCTTTCGAAAAAGACAAATTTCTGCCGATTCCGCTGAAACCGGGCCAAATTTGAACTACAGGTGCCTCGTAGTTTTCTCTTTATTTTTTGGAAAAATCATTTTTAGGTACGCAAGTAGCTATTTAAACATAGAAACACCAAGAGTTCATCAAGATTCAACACCTAGGTACGAACGGTCATGTCCCCCGTTTTGACCGTTCTCTGAAATCATTTTTGCATTGGAAAAGCTTCGCAATGTGACCACATGATTTTTGCAAAAAAAATAATAATCAAAACCAAGTTTTAAAAGTGGATGTTTTAATTTAATCATGGCATAATTTGAAAACCCTACAATTTTTATCTCGCATTTGAATTTAAAAGAGTAATCCAAAATTTTATTTAAGAATCTTCACAACCATATATGAAGCAATATATAAAGCTTAGGGGTATTTTATATTTTGATTGGATAAATATTGTTCCTAACAATCCATAATAGCAGAATACACATTTTGTTTTAAAAAATCAAAACTTATTTGGTTGAAATTGGAGTAAAAAAAAATTATTAAAGAAGACAAAAAAGAAAACAGACCGGCCAAGCCGGTCGTCCAGCCCAGCAGCCCGCCCGTCCCAGGCCTGCCAAGCCTGGCCGATCCCTTACGCAGCGAGCACAGCCCAGCAGCCTGGCGCAGCCCAGCAGCCTGGCAGCCCATCAGCCTAGCAGCCCGGATGGTTTGTATTGTAGACAAAGGGACTAAAGCTCCTGCTTATATCACGTAGTTGCTTGTGGCCTACTGGTTTGGTCGCTGTCTCGCTTGCGAGAGGAAGCAGGTTCGATCCCTCTCCCCAACGCCCCTTTCTTTCCTATTTTCTGTTGCGTGCAGGTGCGGTCCGTGCGAGCAGGTGCGGTGCGAGGCCACCACAGCAGGTGCGGTGCGAGGCGGTGCGGGTGCGGTGCAGGTGCAGGTGCGGTGTACTACGGGAACCAGCTCAGTACTACGGGAACCAAAATGAGACAACTAGGACGACACATAAGCAAAAAATGACACGTGGAAGTGACACATAGGCGAAAATTGACACTTGGACATGATACATAGGCAAAAATAACTGTCAACAAACGCATGACCAATTAATTTGGTCTTAGTTAAGCAAAAAAAAGGGTCATACACCAGGTATCATGTGCTATGACCATCTTGTTAAAGAATATCATGACTTTTTTGGCAGAAAAGTCATGCGTTTAGTCCCTCCCAAACATGTCATGACCAACAAATTAAACATGGTCATGGATCTATGACAAATTCATCCATGGTCAATAAAAAAGGGTCATGTATCAACATATTTCTTGTAGTGGACCCTAGTACCCTTGCTTTCTATCTACTCCTCCATTCCCCTATTCTTGCTTCAAGAAATCATCAAGTTAGCACAATGGAGATCAAGACTCAAGCACAAGAAGAGCTACAAGGAAGATAAATGAAGAAGTTTTGAAGAAAAGACTTGGACTCCACACCTAGAAGAAAACTCAAGAAGTACAAGTGTGAAGAAATTTAGAAGAAAAACATCTCCCCCTCTCTTCCTATCCCTCTTCTTATTTTCTTTCCAATTTGACTTAGTGGTATTTGTGCCCATCCCATACCCAAACCAATTAGTGAAGTAAAAGCCCAGAAGAATTTATCAAGACCAAGAGAAGAATCCATCCAAGGAACAAGACTACAATAGAAGCATGAAGATGATCTTCAAGAAGGCAATCACCTGAGGTCTAGAAGCAATCCATACAAGTTGAAGAATAACAAGTTATTTTGGTCCAACCATTGACCCAAATGGAAAACCCAATACTTAGTAATATTTTCCCTTTGATGATGAAGTTAGTAGACCTACCCCAGTCACAATGGAAAATACTAACATAATCACTCAAATATTTTTGAAGGTGAATATGACCAAGTGCTTGCATGTATTACTTTAGTTGAAAAAGTAATATGTTTATTCTTAGTGAACTCTTGGAACTTCCTCGACAAGTATGGTTATAATAAAGTTAGATCACATCAAACTCAACCTAGTCTTTCCGAAGTAAACCATTGGAATTTCCTTAACAAGAATGAGACCACTAGAGAATGAATCTTTCAACTCAAACCCAAACCATGTCCTAACCAACTTGGTTAAGCCCCATTTGATATGTTAGTTGTTTTTCTACACTTGTATGTTTGTTTGCTAGGATGCTTGTTTATTTTGTTATTGTGTTTCAATGAATAGATTGTACGGAGAGCAACGATCTTTTATGAAGAGAGTGTGATTTCTTCACCAACTTCAACAAGGCAAGTAACACACCATCAACTACCCATTAATTTATATATGCATTAGTTGGTTTTGAGTAGTATGCATGATAGGAAATTTTAATAAGTTATATTATGCTATGCTATATCCTATTAGTGTGTAGCCATCCTTATACCTTGTTATTTTGATGCCTTGGTACTTATTTAGATGCTTAGCCATGCTACAAAATTTGTTTTGCTAGATGTTGAGGAAAAATCCTAAGTATAACCAATGAATGAACCACCTGGGTGGAAGTGGTAAGACTGGTTTATGTTGAGTGTTGCCTCAGGGCCCTTATCTAAGGGTTATTCCACTTGAGGTTGTCACTTGCGGATGGCCACCCAGGAACAAAGAGATTACTATGTCCTTCTAAGTTTAGTAGCTTCCCGTGCAGCCTTTAGTCATATGGGCTCTGTCTTGATCAACTAAGTTGAATGAACTCACTAGGCTTACAAGAAGATGTAGCATAATTATAGGTGGAACGGGTAAGCCAAACGGTGGTGGAATTTCTTCTGAAATATCTCGTCTCAATCTTCTCCTTTCCTTAATGCACTCAGGGTGTATAGGATGTTTGGGCTGATTTGAGTCTGAAGGTGAAAGTGCACAAACTCTGCAGAGTCAACAAACTAAGATCTTAGCCGTGTCCCCGGTTATGGACAACTATGAGCAGCTGGACAAGGATTGACGGAATAATCTCATCATCAATTTCAATAAGTAAAATTTTGACCAAGTGAACAGTATTGTGGTGCTTGGATCTTAATCCAATGTTGCCACCCTTTGAAAAGAAAAGTTTGTTTTACAAAAGTGATGGGAGAAAACTGGCTTTATGCAAACTTAGCCAAAACTCCACTCAGCCAAATAAGCATGTAGTATTAGTCTTGCCATTTATATCCACCATAGTGTTACTTGCCAATACATTAAATTGTATTGACTCCCTTGTGGCTGCATATTCCATATTGCAGATATCTCTGAAGACGAGTGAGGATTTCGTTTAGGATCTCGAGACTATCGCCAACATGTTTTGCCTGTGGCACATGAAGAAGATGGGCTCAATGTTGTACTATGTTTTCCGCTGTATTTCTTTGTTTTCTGCTAGTCTTCTAAGACTATGCAAGTTGTAATTCTATTTTGTAAAGACTGGATCATGCGATATAATAGAATTTGATGCATTTGCATGATATTTCATTTTGTACTGTGGTGCTAGCAATTGATCCAGGGACTAGCACAATAACACAGGTATTCCATCTTTATTAAAAGTTGGGATGCTACAGATGGCAAATAGCTTTGTCATCGCAAGTGCCACAAGCAGGAGCAGGAGGAGGAGTAAGTCACCTCTAAGGAAAATTCCTTGGGTGATGCTTCCCTCGAGGTAGCTGAGCCTCTTTGGGTGACTCCTCTTAACGTTCTTCCTCCCGTGGTTCCTCAGTCGAAGATCTCCACCGCCTGGAATCCTGACAACCTCGACGATGATGATGAGGATGAGTAAGTGCCGCAGATTGTTCCCTTTCTCGTGGATTCTTCTGTCTTTTCTTTGTCTGATTTTGTTTTCTGCAGCAGTCTTGCGACCATCAGCGCGGTCCAATTCACTTCCTCGATTCCATCCGTGAAGAGGAAGGAGGCTGCCACGGATCCTGCTCCAGCTGCAGGTCCCACTCAAAGATCTCCAAGCCCAGCAAAGGCGAACGAAGCTCCGGAGTATGGGATGTCCAGCTTCACGGGTGGAGGACCTGTAGATGCTGGAGTGTCTGCGAGCCAGGAGGTCTCGGGTAGCTCAGCGAATACCTTGTCCATTGCTCAGGGCAAGGTAAACTTGTTTTCCTTTCTGCCTTGCATGTTTTTCCTTTATCGGGTGCACGACCGTGCTCCCGACGGGAGTATCCCCCGAGTCTATGGTCAATTGCTTGTAGTTGGCCGTGAACTCAAGTCGAAGTTTTCCTTTTCCAGTTTGCTTCATTATTATTTTTTTCATCGGGTGCACGGCAGTGCTCCCGATGGGAGTAGCCCCCGAGGCTATAATTGAATGTGTACAGTCGTGTATAGGCTCAAGTGATATCTCTCTATTTTTTACTCGGAGTTTTTGCAGGCCCTTCTTGACTCCCTCGCTGCTTTCGGGCGCCGAGTTCTTTTGGCTGAGGCAGATTGCGCTTCTCTTCGGGGGGGGGGATCACGACCAGCTCGTCTAGGACAACCTCTCCCTTCAAAGTAAGCTGGCATGCACCTTTTTGCCTTCACCGTTTCCTCCTGGTTACGATCGTTGTTTCAATCGCGTCTTTTGAACTATAGATGAAGTTAACCTCCTGAAGGCTGAGAAGGCTGAGGCTCTCTCTCGGGTGAAACCCCTTGAGATAGATCTGGAGTCCACCCGAAATGAATTGGAGTCCACACGCAAGCGTTCGGCCGAGTCTCGCGGAAGCCCTGGGAGCTCTGAAGCAGCTGAAGGAGGCGATCATGAAGCATGACAATGATCTTGTTGGCGTCATCCGTCCTTTGGCCCAGAAACTTGCTGGTGAGTTGCGTTTTATCTTCCCTCGGCCGTGGCCTGTGTTTTTTCTTTTTTGACACTTGTTCTGTCTTTGTCTTAGACGCCCTTGAAGTTGGGTTGGAGCTGCCCTGACAAATGCGGCTTGATGCCCTCTATGACTCGTGTGCTCAGTTACAGGAGTATGCGAACATGGTCTGCTCCCTCGTCCATGACGCTACCCGAGTGCTGACGCAATTCCATGAGCGCCTCCTCGTGGATGTGGTGGTTCCGCCTACTCTGAGTGGTCTCCTGCAAGCTTTCCTAGGTGATGAAGATCTCCTCCATGAGTACTCGCTTGCGTAGACCGAGTGTGGGGCCAAGACAACTATCCAGTTTGCTCTGACGCATGGTGTCTCGAGTGACCTGGAGAAGGTGTACTCGGAGGTTCCACGAGACTCCCTGGGAAAAAAGGTAGCGCTCCGTCCTTTCGGCGACCGTGCTGAGGAGCTTACGAAGTTGCTTTCCGGGGTACTCTCCCGTGCTGGGCGTTAAGGACAAGCTGCTGCGAGTGGAGCTACCTCTGTGGTTCCGTAGAATAATTCTTGTTTCTGTGTGCCTTCATATGTAATGAACCTTGGGATGTATTCCTATACTTTGTTTTCTCCAATCGAAATGTTTTTCGAAAGTGTCAGCATTTTACATTTGCGCCTTACTTTGTATTCTCCCGATGGGAGTTGCCCCCGAGCACCCGAAAATCTTGGGTGGTATATTCTCGAGTGGGGTATTGTACTGTCTCTGAATCTTTGTTGTTCTTTCCAGGTGGTGGATTCAAGCGGAGGTTCGTCGAGTGGAGCTGCTTCTTTGGTTGATCCGTTGGTCGCCGCTGCCAGTACGTTTGCGTCATTCCGTGACCGTGTCGCGGATGGTGATCGTAAGCTTAAGGCTCTGTGAGGCACGTCGCCAAGTCAAAGCAGAAACTTGCGGCGGAGCGCGAGCAATTTGTAATGCAGGAGCTGGCGACTGTTGAAAAGAGCATGCTCTGTAAGATTTACGAGCCCCCGAGTACTTGTCGTTGATTGTTGTTTTTGTTTTGACGCGCTTGCTATTCGGGTAGTTGTTGAGCCTGATGGAGTCTGCGCGGGTCATTGGCTGGACAATCATATTATTCACGAGTCGGGCAGCTCTAAGCCTCACGCAAGCAACTTCTGGTCTGACCGGAGCCAGGGTTTTATCTTGGCTACCCTCAAGTACCGGGCGAGTCAAGCGCCGATACTCGTTGAGTCTTGTCGAGAGGCTCTCTCTTCTGTCCATCGGGCGTTTTACCCTTTCAGTTTTGTCCCGGATAGCTTGAGTGGCTTGTTGAGAATGTTTCATCGGGTGGGGGAAGTTTGAGAGTGCGTGCGCCAACAACTCATCTGCGGTGCTCAGGTGGCGCTTTCCTTCGTTCGCCTGTGGCATCCTGAAGTCAATTTTAACTCTGTGGTGCAACTCCGTGACACTCGAGGTCCACCGGTGGACTTCGTTCCTCATTATGAGGTTGTGCGTCCTTCAAGGGAGCAGATTGTTCATCTGACCACCGAGGAGACTGATCGACTGCTTCAAGAGGCGGTTGCTCGTTGATAACTGTAGTTTTAAAGTGTAAATACCTTGTATGCGTCAGGTGTTTGAAGGTGTATACCTTGTGATCTTGTGTGTTTTACTCGATCTTTTTAAGCTGTTTATAAGGTGTGTACATTGTTTTACCCTGTATAATTTTTATCGAGTGTAAGTGCTCGAAGAGGTTGATGATGCTTGTTAGGCGTAGCCCCTGTGTTTTGGGGGTGTGACCTGTCGTTTAGCATGCAAAAAAGAAAAATAAACGATAACGATTGCGACTGGATAGTCTTTGTATCTATGGTTGAGGAACCATGTCTTTATTGCTATGGTTGAGAAGCCATGTATTTGCTCGAGCTACAAAGTGGCTGGTACAACCTTATTTCTTGCGAGTAGGAGATTAAATCCTAGGGGTAGAACTTGCGTAGGTGCGCTGCGTTCCACGAGTTGGAGTAGATACCGCCGGTCTTCGGGTTCTTCAAGCGATAGGCGCCTCCTGGGATGACTTCATGTATGATGAAGGGTCCTTCCCATGGTGGCTCTAGCTTGTGCCCCTCCTCTTGCTTGAGTCGTAGTACCAGGTCTCCTATCACAAAATATCTGTGGCGTATGCGGCGGCTATGGTAATTATGCAGCGATTGTTGATAGACCATGGATCATGCGAGTGCGATGTCCCTGATCTCATCCGGTGCGTCCATGTCCTCTGCGAGTGCCTTTTTTGAGGTTTCTTCGATGTATGCAACGACTCATGGGGCGCTGAATTTGACGTTCCCGGGTAGAACGGCCGCCGTGAGCTAGTAGAATCCGGCGCGAAAAGCTTTTTCGACGATTGCTCTCCAGCTTGCGTGGTGTCCGCAGTCGCCTTGATGTATGTCACGGAGCAGCTCCTTGCCATCCTCGGGTGCGATGCACCGTTGGAGTACTCCTGATATGTTTTTCTTGTATAGCTCTCCTTGGATTACCCGAAAAGATTTGCTACGCCCTACTATCTGTCTAGCCTCGCAAATGTATGTCAGGAGCTGTTTATTGGACAAGTAGTCGAGGTATTTCTGCGTCTAGGCTGGCTCGACCAAGAAAACTTGCCTTGAGATGTTATGAGTGAGCTCGATGAGGGCGATTTGCGGGTTGATTTCCGTTTCCTCTATTGTGGGTGTCTCTGCTGGTTTTTTTACCTTGACTGATCTCTTGCTTATTTTCTCGAAGTAGATTCCTGGTGGGACATGGGCATTTGTGGACCCTATGTTCGGCAGTTTATCTGCTTCTTCATTGCTCGATCGTGCGATGTGCTTTAGCTCGCATCCCTTCAAACTTCCTTCAAGCAGGTTGTACATGTCGCGATAAGCGATCATGTTATCCGCGACAGCGTTGCACTCCTTCATCGTCTGTTGCATGATAAGATTGGAGTCGCTGTATATCATCATTCGAGTGGCTCCGTAGGCGATCCTCATCTTCATGCCGTGTAGGAGTGCCTCGTATTCTGCATCGTTGTTGGATGCTGGATCATCGGGAGGAAAGTCAAGCCACAGGACGTACTGGAGCTTGTCTCCTCTTGGTGATATGAGGATTACTCCGGCTCCAGCTCCTTCATTTCTCTTCGATCCGTTGAAGTACATTATCTAGGAGCTTGTGTACTCGGGAGGTCCTGGAGTTTATAGCTCTGTCCACTCGGTGAGGAAGTCTGCTACTACCTGGGACTTTAGAGCATTCCTACCTGTGTATATGATGTTCCAGGCGCCCATCTCGATGCTCCACTTTGTGATTCTTCCGGATGCCATAGGGTTATTCATATTTGTACCGAGTGATGCGTCGCTTAGCACCGTGACGGTATGCTCCTGGAAGTAGTGTTTGAGCTTGCGGGCTGTGAAGACCATCCCATACGCGAGCTTCTGATAGTGGGGGTATTGCTGTTTGCATGGTGACAATACCTCGCTGAGGTAGTATATTGGCCTCTGTACACAATATGCCTTGCCTTCCTCTGTTCGCTCGACCACGAGTACTGTGCTCACCACTTGATTTGTTGCGGCTAGGTATAGGTACAGGGTCTCCCTTTCTTGAAGCGTGGCTAGTATTTTTCTTGCTCTGGAGTATATTTTTCAAGTCAAGGAATGCATGCCTTGCTTCGGTTGTCCGCTCGAACTTGTCAGTTTTCTTCGGCAGTTTGTAAAAGGGGAGCGCATGTTCGCCCAATCTTGCGATCAATCTGCTAAGGGCTGCCAGTCGCCCGGCGAGCTGCTGCACGCCGCGAAGGTTGGTCGGTTCTTTCATCGTGAAGATCGCCTGGATCTTCTCTGGATTTGCTTCAATTCCTCGGGCAGACACCAGGTATCCGAGAATTTGTCCTGCACGAACTCTGAAGACGCACTTTGTCGGGTTAAGGTTGATCCTGTACGCATTGAGTGCGTCGAATGTCTCCCTGATGTTCTCGAGGAGTGTGTCCTCCACTAGAGTTTTTATGACGATATCGTCAGTGTACAATTGTACGTTCTTGCCAATGAGCTTGGCGAGGCATTTTTGCATGCAGCACTGATACGTCCATTTTGCATCACTATTTTATATCATAATTTTCTGTTATTCATCGATATATTTCATGTTATGATGCATCTCTTATGTTATTTTATCTTATTTTGCATGTTTTATAATTTTTGGAGAATAAACACCGGGACCAGGAATCTGATGGAAAAAGCACCGTCGGGATACCATATTTCAGAAGATCAGAAGAAGAAGTGGGACACCGGGGGTGTCCTAAAAGTTCAGAGGAGGAACCCAGCCAGAAGGAGAGCTAGAAGGGGGCCACCATGGGGTGCCCCCTTGGTCGTGCCACCTATGGGTGTGGCCACCCTGGCCCACCTATGGGGGATATCTTTTGCTGACTGTCCCCCAGGAAACCCTAATCCTCATTCCATCGTAGAAGAATTATTCCTCCGCCGCCTCGGGGCGGAAAACACCCGAGAGAGAAAAGCTCTCTGGCAGGGAGAAAACTGCCGGGGAAATTCCTCTCCGGAGAGGGGAAATCACCGCCATCATCACCGTCATCACTCCGGGCATCATCAAGATCGTCATCATCATCATCGTCACCACCAGCACCATCACCCTCATCATCCACCGTCATCCCGCAGTAACAGTTAGGGGCCTCTATCGTTGTTTTGCATTAGATCGCTCTCCCGGTGTGGATTACTTGTTAGTAGTTGATGCCTGTGAGATTTATCGGAGTTTGCACTTTATTACCAGATTGTTATCATCCATTATATCACCTCTGATCATGATCCATATGAAGTCTTGTGAGTAGTTCGTGTTGTTCTTGAGGACATGGGAGAAGTCAAGTTGTTAGTAGTGAAATAATGTTGAGTAATATTTAATGTTTGATATTTAAGTTGTGGTGTTATTCTTCTAGTGGTGTTTATGTGAACGTCTACTACATGATACTTCACCATTTATGGTCCTAGGGGAATGCATCATGTATTTGGCTACAAATTGTGGGGTTGCCGGAGTGACAGAAACCTAAAACCCCTTTAGGAAACCATTACACGAGGGATCATTGGATCCCGGAGTTTAAAGTTGTGGTTAGATTTATTTCTTAATTACTTTCTTGTAGTTGCGGATGCTTGCAAGGGGTATAATCACAAGTATGTATTAGTCTTGGATGGGACGGTACATTAGCATAGGTTCACCCACACAACATTTATGAAAACACCTAAAATTATTCAGCTGCATGGAACAAAAGCACTTGACAGAAACCTCCCGTATGTCCTCAAGAACGTTTGTTAGTCATAAGTAATCTCAATGGCTTGTCCTTAGCTGAAGAAAAGATTGGGCCCCTTGCTGCAATTATTACTACTGCATTTTATTTACTCGCACTTTATTTATCTGCGATATCAAAAATCCCTACAAATCTGTTTTCAAGAATTTACAGTTATTCCTTCACCGAAACTGCTTGTCAACACCTTCTGCTTCTCGTTGGGTTCGACACTCTTATTTATCGAAAGTACTACGATACACCCCCTATACTTGTGGGTCATCAAGCGCTGATATGTTGCACCTGCATTTTTAGCCCGAAGGGCATTGTCGTGTAGCAGTATACACCGAGTGGTGTGATGAATGCCTACTTCTCCTCGTCTTCTTGTTTCATCCTGATCTGATTATAGCCTGAGTAGGCATCCAGGAAGGAGAGTCATTGGCAGCCTGGTGTGGAGTCCATGATCTGGTCGATCCGTGGTAATGGGAAGTTATCCTTTGGGCAGTGTTTGTTTAACGACGTGTAGTCGATGCACACGCGAAGGATATCAATGTTTTTCTTCGGGACTAGTACCGGGTTTGCTAACCAGGTGGATACTTTGATTTCCCCAATGAACTTGGTGGCTAGTAGTCTATTCACGTCTTCCCCGAGTGCTTTCTGCTTTGGCTCGGAAAATCGTCGGGTGGTTTGTTTGACTGTCTTGGCGTCTTTAAATACTTCAAGTGAGTGCTCGGCGAACTCCCTAGGTATCCCTGGCATATCTGAAGGCTGCGAGGCGAAAATTTCCCAATACTCACCGAGGAGTTCGATAAGCGTGCCTTCCTATGCGGATGATAGGGTGGTGGACACGATCGCCATCTTCGCGGATTCTGTCGGGTGCACTTGATGCTTTCGAGTGTCACTGCTTGGGCTAAACTCGAGCTCTAGGGCGTTCTTTTTGGTGAGCGGCATCACGAAGTTATCCCTGGTCTTTGCCAGCTCTTCCAGCTCCTCTTGCATCCCGAAGGATTTCGTGATCTCGTTGAACTCAATGTCACATTTGTCTGACTTTTGGAAGTCGCCATTTATGGTTATTGTTCCATATCCCCCTGAGACTTTGATCTTGAGGTAGGCGTAATGGGGTACTGCCATGAATCTCGCGAACGCTGCTCGGCCGAGTATGGCGTGGTACTGTGATGTCCAGTCGGCTACATTGAAGTCGATGAATTATCTTTTGTAGTTTCTCGGGTCTCCGAGTACCACCTCCAGGTTGATTGTCCCGAGTGGTCATACTGCTTTCCCTGGTACTATCCCGTGGAAGGATGTTTATGACTCTGCGAGTCCGTCCAGGTTCTTGTTCATCTTGCGGAGTGTGTCCGCGTATATGATGTTGATTCCGCTGCCACCGTCCATGAACACCCGGGCTAGGTCGTAGTTGCCTATTTCCGCCTGGATGACGAGCGCTCCATGTCCAGGTCGATACACCCATGGATGGTGGTCCTCTTTGGAGAAGGTTATCGGCTGCGCTGACATCTTCAGGTATTCAGTCGCGGATGGTGGAGCCTGTACGGCCATGTTGACTTGGCGTGTGTTTGTCTTCTGGATTCTTCGGGACCGGCAGATCTTCTGTATCATGCGCCCTTGTGGGTTCGGGTACCCATTGGCTCCCTGGTTTGCGGCGGGTGGCACTGGTAGAGCAGATAGTGCCACGTTCTGGTGTGCTGGTGGAGGTAGGGGTGGCGTTTGGTATCCTCCTGGGAGTTGCGGGCATCCCTGGTTAACGGCGTCCCTATGCTTCTTTGTGTAAGACTCGTGGATGTCCATAAACTTTCTGCGGTCCTTGAGGAGATGAGTTGACTTGGTTTTGCCCGTGCGCTTATCGAGGTCTTCCTCGGGAGTTTTATCATTTGGCTTTGGTTTCCCGTCGCAATTTCTTGTGAACTCTGCTGCCACCAGTTCCTCTCGATCGTCATGGTCGTAGTTTTTCCTCTTCTTCTTTCGGCCGTTGCGATCCTCCTCGGGTGCGGGTGAAGATGCTTTCTTGTTGCGCAGGGATTCTTCGCCATTAGCCCATCAGTCAGCTATTGCCATCAGTTTTCCGATAGTTTTGGGCGCGGCTCGTCCCAGTTCCTCTCAGAAGGCAGGCCGTCAAGCACCCTTGGTGACATCCTTGACTGCGACCTCTTCTGACATGTTTCTTACTGTATTTTTTAGCGTGGTCCATCGCTGGATATACTCGGGGGTAGACTCGCCGCTCTTCTTCTTGCAAGCCCGCAGTTCCTCGATAGATGCGGGACGCTTATATGTCACCTGGAAGTTCTTCCGGAAGTCGTAGCTGAGATCGTCCCATGATCCGTAGTGTGTGCGTGGTCTTCCTTCGAGCCAGCTCCGAGCAGCGCCTACGAGGTGTAGGTTTAGGTATTGCATGGCCGTTGTCTTGTTCTCACGTTGGCATTTTACTGCCGTGAGGTAATCTAACATCCATGACTTGGGCTCTTGCGAACTGTCGTACTTCGGGACCTCCCTGGTAAGCTTGAATCTCTTGGGCATAGGTGCCTCGCGACTGTCGCGGGTGAAGCACAATGCGCCGCCAGCTTCCTCGTCAGAGGAGGTGGACAGCGACCGCGTGGTTCCTGATTGCTCGTGCATTGAAGACCTTGCTTTGCATGATGTCTCCATGCGCGTTACATTCCGGCCGGTCGCGATTATCCTCCTTCCGTGGTTCTCTGTTGTGGTGTCGCGATCGGCTTCCCTGGTGCCGCTGGCTGCGATCACGATCTCCCAGGCTATCATCGTCGCTACGCGGGCTGTCGCCGTGGCGCCGGGCTTCTTTTCCTCGGGAGCGGCGAGGCGATTCCTTATCTCCCCTTCTAGGTATCGTGATCCCGCGTCTGCGAGGTGTTTTGTCTACCCGAGGGGTTTTTTCAGCTTCTGGCGTTGTCGCGTGCCTGCGGTTCTGAGTGGCGATTCTTGCGGCTTCCATGCCTAGCACCTTCGGAACCTGTCGATGCTTTCGCCTGTAAGTATGTGGCGACTGCCAGGAGCGCCGCGGCGGGGGTCGTCGGATGTACGTTGCCCTCCTCATCAACATGCATAAGGGAAGTCTCGAGTGACCTGCTAATTCCACTGAGGGATTCTTGATCCAAGCTAGCAGTCTTCGAGACGTATCTTTTCTTCAGGGGTTGGTTCCTATCACACCCCAGTTTTTGGAACCTGGTACTGTAGTTCAAGGAGACAAAAATTAGGGCCAACATTATTTTTTTCTAACAACATGCTTGTTTGAACCAACATGTGTTTATGATCGTAATCCTATTTGCAATGCAAGTTTTGTTTCTTCATAAAACCAATATCAATTTTTTCTGAAAACAATTCTGTAACTTTTTACTGATGTTTTCACTGATGTTACTTGGGTGATTTTTATTCCAAGACTTGTATCATTCTTGACTTCATCTTTAAATAAACTTTTAGCTTTGTTGGATCCAAGAAAACAAAAATTCAAAATGATTTCTGGAATTTTTCTTTTAAGTTTTCTATGGAAACTATTTCCTGAAAATATAGCCAAGTACCTATTTTCCACCTTTGTTTCCACTAGGCTATAATGTGTTATTTTAAATTTTCTTGACTTTTATTTGTTCCTTCATATATGGACTACAAATCCATAAGCTTGGTTTGATTTTTGAAATAAGAGAAACAATCTTTTGCTTGTTGTTTTTGTGGAAGAAAAAGAAGGCAGAAAAAGGCATTTTTAGAAAATAGTGCAAAACAGAAAGTACACCTTTTCCCACTTTGTTTTCATAGCCTTAAACTATTTCAAATTTGTTTTCAAAAGATGTTTCTGAAAGTTTAAAACATGTTTAACAAACTCCTACTTGGAAAAAAAAATTGTAATCCATTTTTTCTCTGAAACATTCCAAACTTTTTGCTCATTTCTTCTGTTTTCCAACACTTAGAAAAAAGTGTTAACTGATTTTTCTGAATTTTTGCAACAGTGGTAGATACAGTTTTGGATAGATGTTTTCATTGACTTTTCTTGCAAGTTTTGAAGTGAGACCTTGTCTAGTGTGTTGACCTAGGTATATACTCGACTTTGGATCCTTTGGTGAGCTTCTAGAAGGCTTAGGGAGGAAGAAAACATGTGAGAAAGAGAGCGGACAGTGCTGATGTGGCATGGCATGGGCACCCATGCCTTGACCCACCGTGGCCACACCTTGCCCTCTTATCCATCCCAAAGGCCATTTTGGACTTGCCCCTTGACCCTCCTTGCCCCTTGACACCACCCCTTGCCAAGGGACACCAAGGACATCCCCTGGACACCCGCATGCCACTCAATGGCATCAACCCGAGCTCACCCTCATGCCATTCGTTCACCGCCGTGGCTATAAGACCCCAAGGCCGTGTCACTTTCGCCACCTTGCTCCCCCCACCTCTTCCTCACCACCCCACCTAGCCTCAACCCTCCTCTTACTCTCAGCGAGTGAGGAAAAGCTCGCTCTCGCCTTTGCCCGTGGAACCTTCTCGGGAAGGTTACCGCCACCTCCGTGCTCTGTTCCCTTCCTTCTTTGTTGCCTTGGAAATCCCTGCTCGAGGAGCACGTCCCTGACATGGGCGTTTGGCTTGTGGACTTGCAGGTTCGTGGCGCCCTCCACGGCCCATGAAGGACGTCCTCGAGCACCACCATCTTTTGGAGCATTGCCGTCAAAGCTGCATGCATCCCCTGCCTTCCTCGACATCCCTCAAGCCCTGCAGCACATCTACATTGCCCAGAACTGCCCCTAGGTGAGCCGCCATGAACACCCAAGTTTTTCTAGGTTTTCTTCCCATGTTTGCATGGCTAGAGGTTGAAGATGCACAACAGCCGTCGATCTGGTCTAATCTCAGCCATCCGCACTCACTTACCTCTTCACTCCACGACCAGGCCAGCCCAGCCTAGTAGCAGCTCGACCACAGCAGATCCGTCCTGCTCAGTGTTTTTTTTCCTGTGAGTTATCTCCTTTCCTGTTAGGCAGAAACTGACCTGTAGCATTGGCCTTGGTAAAAATAGAAAGTATCGGTTTTTGACCAAACAAAAATTCAAGGTGGTAGCAAAGCAAATTCCTAACCATATCCATGTCGTATTTCTAGGATTTTTATTTTTGGAGTAGTATTTATTTTGCCAGAGACTGTCTGTTTAACAATTTGGAGCATAACTTTTTGTGTGTGTCTTGATTTTGGTCAAAACAAATTTTTCTGAGTAGCTAGTGAGTAAATCTATTCATAGGATATGGCCTCACATAAAGGTAAGTTACAAAATGGAAATGTCATCCATTTTGGTAAATGACCAGTAGGCATTTCTAGGATTTTTAGAAGGATTTAAAAAAAAAATTGAGGTGAATACAGTTGGATGAGTTTGTGTATGACTAGATCTGTGTAATCCTAGCTTGCGTGAATTTTTAGAGCTATAGATTATTTTTGGTGAGCCTTTTTAGATACATCGGCTTTTCTATTTTCTTTGTTATGTGTGTATTTGTTTGTAATAAAATGTTTGATTGTTTGAGATTTTGTTCCTAGCATGTATATATGTGTTACCATTTGTTATTAGGTTGTTTTATTGCAATATAACTCCCTTAGAAAGTGTGTGCATGATTGGAAAGTCAAATAGATATAGAAATAGCATTTGTTATTTCCTAGTTTTATTATTTGATATATTGTGTGAACCAATCTTTGTAGGATTGTTTTACCTAAGTTTGTGCTTTGATTGTGATGAGTCCAGTACCATTTTGGTACTGTTATTTTGAGGTTATTATCTCTGTTAGATTGCATTTTGTTTTGTAGCAAAGCATGTGTAACATTTGTTGTTTGTTTTCACCAGTATTGTTGTCACTAGTATCAATAGCCATGTATTGTTTGCTTTGATAAATTAATTGTGCCAAGTGTGACCAGAGGCCTTGTTACCTCTAAATGTTCCCTTAGGAATATCATGTTGATAAGTGTTTCACCATTGTTTTGTTTAGATTGAATATTGTTTGCAAATAGGTTTATTATCCCATTGTTTAGTAAAATTGTGTGGATAAATTTCCATTGAGTGTTCGAATTTTTTTAAGTGTTTAGTTAAGCTTGTGTTGAGTGCATAGCTACTGGTTCAATAGCATGTACTTGGGTTGTTGTATTTGATTGATAGATAAGCATGATTATTAGAATTGGTTGATTCTTGCTAAGTGGATGTTTTCATGGAATTATTTTAGTGTATTTGCTTACTAGCATGTGTAAGGTTTATGTGCTGTTAGTGGGCATTTATATTCATGTATTGCTTGTTTAGGAAAATGCATCCTGGTAGTGATGTTTGCTTCTCTAGTGATGAACTAATGTCACCACTAGATTGTTTGAGTTGCTCTAGTATTGTTGTTTTTTTTATTTTAGGAGTGTATGATTATCCTAGCATGTTTATGATGTTATTAATTCTGTTATTATGCCATGACTTCTTGAGTTTCTAGTGGCTATAAGTTGAAGAATAATTTATTTCTTATCACATGCTTGTGTAGTAATCTTTCATATCAGTATGCTAGTAGTGAAATCCTGTTATTATGTTATTTGTTAGGAGCATTATATCTTGTGATGATTGTGTTTTAGAGTATGTATTATGTCTTGTTACCATTGGTAGAGCCACTGGTTTGTTTCTTTATTTTCATGATTGATGGATTCCTTAACTCTGGGTAGACATTAGCATAGTCTGTAACTAGCTTACTCATCTATGGTATGTTTGCTTGCTGTTAGGAAATTGTCTAAGTGCTTACCTTAGCATAAGTATTGTACTTATGTTATTGTTGTTCTAGTGTTGTTGTTGTGCTTAGTAGTATATTGTTATCTATGCATTAGTTTAGTCATGAACTTGTTTTGTGATGCTTGCTTGTGTTGTTGTTAATACCCACTCCTAGGGGTATTGGTTTGATTGATTGTTAGTACTTTAGTAGTCTCACCTTTGTGACCACAAGCTATATTTTTAGCTTCTTATGTATCTTGGTATGAGAGTGGTACACCCACTCCATATGTGATATATAAGGTGTTGAATATGGTTTCTGAACCATATATTCTTTGACGATAGTTATGTACCATGAGGGCTTGTGAGATAGTTTTCTCGATAATTTTTGAGTGATTGCGCTAGAATAAGTTTGTTGCTGTATGGGTTGTTTTGTTTAGGTGTTTGCCTTCTTTAGTTCTTAGTGTGTGTCTTTTATTTTTTTACGACGTTAGAAAACGAAAGAGAAGAAGAAGCGGTTGTGGAGCTGTGCATCAAGTTCAAGCTACTTCAAGGCCAGGGACACTAAGAGTTTTAAGGCAAGCCATCCTGATGCTTGCTGCTACACTTATCATTATCTATCATGCATGTTTTTAACTTTGAAAGTTTTATAAAAACTTTGATTACCAAAAACTATTTTTGAGTGACTATTACTTCTATTAATATTATATACTATTACTATGCCAGTTGTTGATACTTGGTGTTACCAAGCCCATAACCACCATATGGTAGTTATTACCACAAGAAGTATAAGTCCTTAAGTGGACATCCTAAAAATATGTTTTTTTTGCAAAACAAAGGCTTTATGGAAAACCTGGTGGAAAGGTGAAGCCTTATCCACCGGAGAAATGTTGAAGTGGTCATTTTTGGAAAAAAGATGTTTTTAAAAATGACACATAACTTAGTCTTCGCCGGACAACCTTTACCGTACTGCCACCCTACCTCAACATGGGCACGGGGCTTAACTTGAACTTTGTTCTTGTTAGTGTGTGTTCTATCTCAATTTTCTATAAGGGTCGTCGTGCCCTCGAACCGATTGTCGCCAGGAGGGGTATACGGGACATACAAAGTAAGGGATTAAGTTACCCGCCGGGGTGCGACAGTTGGGTCTCCTACCGTGGCGGGGTGGGACCTGGTGTCGGGGAGATCATACCCAACTGAAGAGATAGGCATATTCTAGCTTGAACATAGTGGATGGTTAGGATCAGTTATCTGATGTTCGCATACTGTTATTACAGTCCGTGGTTGTTCACGACGGATGTACTGGATCTCGTGGATTGTGTACACCTCTGCAGAGTCAAACTATTAGGAATAGCCGCGTCCTTGGATATGGACAGTTGAATGGCCATGTAGCTAGCATTGTGTCAATGTTTTCAAAAAGGAGTTTCAAAAAGGTGTTGAACTTATGATGTACTAAAAGGAGGAAACTTTGTACCTTTGAGGTATTGATGGAGAAAAGCCATAAGTTGTTTGACAAAGAAAACCTTACTTTTACAAAAATGAGTTTATTAAACCTCTTGGATATGCAATATCTACAAGAGAAAGAAAACTATATTATTTTCTTTTGAAGTATCTTCTTCAACAAAGATACAAATATTTTCAAAATCAACTATGATATGTCTTTAATATATCATGGATAGTGAACCCTATGTATAGCCTACCTACTCCACTATATAAGCACACTTGCATTTCGGTAAGCTACATGATGGATGTCTTGCTGAGTACATTCAAATGTACTCATATTGGTTTCGTCCATGGTAGTTACTTGCCAGACTTCGAGAAGGATTCTCAGGAGGACTTATACGAGGAGGAGTATTGCGTTAATGGCCTTGCGAACTAGGATCGTCTCCCGGTCAGCAACATGTAGGTTAAGACTTGACTTGTGCTCTACTACGTTTGTGTATTTAGTCTTCCGCTGTGTGGGTTGTGTGTTTGCCCTACGTGGCAGTTGTATTAGACTTGGTCATGTGATCATGTCTCTTTTGTAAGTGTTTTGTGTAACCCTGTAATGGATATTGTATCTGTAAACCAACTTGATATGTTGTTCACGACTGGTGTGATCTAGGATCGTGAATGTATGCATATCGGAGGTGTCCTTGAATAGTAGTTCTGGGGGACCTTACAGTTTCCCGTCGAGTGAGTCCTCAAGAGCGCTGCACGGCGCGCACTCGAAGCGTCCGCCGCTTCCTTTCGTGCATCCAGATTCTTACGGGCTTCAGCGATCAGCCGACCCGCCCGCACCAGGTGGTAGTGGTACGCGGTTAAGTCATCTCGGGAAGCTCCATCTTCAACCGGCTGGCCAGAATGTACCTCCGCTTTTGCTTTGAGCCAAGCGGCTCGTGTTACTTTGATGCACTCTCGTTCATGTCGACTTGTCTCCGTTTCCTAGGGTGGTTCACTTGATCCTGCCATGCATACTTGGGCCATATATGGCTCGTGGGTCCTAGGCGTGGGTCGACAACTTTCACCGAATCTGGAGGGTCCCTCAGCCGCGATGGTGTGGAAGAAACGGCTGTTGCGACGGATGGAGCTACCGCTGGGCGCTAGGTCGCGACCAGCGTCATCAGATGGAGAGTCGAGGATCACCGGGCTCGAAACAGACTTGGAGTCCGATTCGTCGAGATCGATCTGCTCGGGGAAGCGCAGGATTCCCGCCTTTTTAGCATGTAAGTGGAAGCTGCCGAACGTCAAGCTGATGCTCTTTTCCAATCCGCTGAACGCCGGGCGCGATTCCAGCAAGTGGGGCGCACAGATGAGCGACCCGAAGCGGATCGGTTCCGCTGGAGTCGATGTTCCGGGGCTCCAGCTGAAGGTTGGCGATTATGAGGCCAAAGATGCCGTAGATCCAGCGCCTGCCGTTCCCACAGACGGCTCCAATTGTCGATTCGTCATCTCAACAAGTCCCTCAGATGATCCGGTTGGATTTTGATTAAGAGAACGTAAAGGCGCTGGTGACAATCGTCGGCTAACAGGGGGCACAATTTACCCAGGTTCGGGGCCCTCGTAGAGGTAAAACCCTTACTCCTGCTCTTTCGATATGTATTATCAGTAGATCAGTTACAAGGGGTGCTCAAGTCGGGAGTATGATCTCGAGCTCAAGGCTGTGGTGGTCAAAAGTAGATTGGATCCCCTCCCCCCACCCTCGGTGGTTCTCCTAGCCTTTTATAGGTGGCTAGGTCTCAAACCGTGTCCGGGGGGTAAAAACCCTAGTTCTAGGTCGGTATGAATTTCCTTCTCAACCCGCAAGTCTTGCGAGTGGGTTTTCGTTGGGCCTTCTAGTAACGCAGGATAGCACCTCTCTTTGGGTCTAGGTCTTGGGCCTTGGACCGGGTAGGCTCACCCGAGAGGTCTAGTAAGCATCCCCACGTCACCTTCGACAGGGTAACAGTGCAAATACACTGTGATCGTCCGCCATGCTAGAAGTCGGCGCATTTTTTACAAGTGTTAACACCTACTTGGGTTCGCAGCCAGCAAGTTTGCCACCAACCGCAAGATCGGTGCGGCCATCATCATCCGGAGGCTATTTGATCCACAGAAACCAGAATGTTGCGGTTCTCTCCCATCCAGCACTGTCAACTACGGAAATAGCTCCGGCACCCACGCGACTCGTGCGACGAACCTATAAGCGGTCCAAACGGATTCCCGACACATAACATGGAGGAGGGTCATTTTACCGGACGGCTCTACGAGATGTTGGCCGTCCATTGTTATATAGATGCCACAGGTAAAAACAGAGAGGCGATTTGAATTAAAAACAAACACGGTCTGAGCAGAAGCGGTTTTGATTTTTAGCCCGCTGGTATATAAACGGAGCATCCAAATAACTCCGGAAGGGAGACATTTTAATATATTACGGATATTCCTGAGTCTGTTTGTTTACCCGGCTATGTTTTTTATTCGGGCGGACCACAATTATACATAATTCATGCAATAATGCTCCGGGTGGGGCAAATCAATGGCAAATTTGTATATATATTTATAATTTAGCAGAAATACATGATAGGTAACCTAATATCTCGCGATGACTATATAGAAAAGGAACTTTTTAACATGATAGGTAACCTAATATATACTTCTAGTCGAGATATCTCGTAGGACTGATATGATCACTACTGATATCACCCTAAATAAAATACTAGTGGTCTTCAAAGTCGTCGAAAATAAATATGGATGTCACCATCGAACCTTGTGAAGCAAAGAAATGATGTCTGATCCGATTCGAATGCGAGTTTCACTAGCAAATTCATTCCATATTTCCTTCTCAACAAAAAATCTGTATCTTTCATCTTCATACCAATTTTCAAAGACAGGGTTCATCGATGGCGGCAGTAGATTCTGAAGTGTGCACATATGTTGTGCGCCGACAATTTGCTGGACCTGTTTGTGCTCCCTGTCACCGTTGAGCTGCTTGTTGAGGCCTCCGGATTTATATCATACTAGACGGGATGGCGCGCTTCGCTGCGCCGGATTCCATGCGTCTGTGCATGGCGTGGTCCATCGCAATGCGTGGCCACGATTTTTTGAAAGCACGTCTTTAATACAGTGTGTAGTGGATGTAGACGTAGCACGTGTAGTGGATGTAGACGTGTCCTTGTTGGTCGGTGATTTGCATATAGGTGTCGTTCATTCTGGCGTGCTGTTTACTTGGCATTTGCATGTGGTTTTGTCCTTTTTCTTTTAAGGCGCGGCAGTATATATATGGCGCTTTTCTAGGCTACTCCGTTCCTGCCATTGTTGTGCATAGGAGTCTTGGTGTGAGTGGCTCTGTGCTGCTACGTTTAGGTTCAGCATAGGAGTCCAGCGGTAGGTTTAAGTTTTTTCTTGAAACAAAGCGGTAGGTTTAAGTAGGTAGTAGATGCAGAAGTGTTATTCATCGATGGATGCAGAAGCTGGGGTTTTACCCCATTTCAAAACAAAAACAAAAAATGTTGTTCATGTGCACGTATGTTCTTTTGTAAAAGTGGAACTCTTTGTTCAGTTCTAGTGCGTGTTGGTACGATCGTTTGTGGGGGTACGGCTTTTGCTGTGGTCTGTGTATTATATGTCCAGCCTTGCTAAAGATACAATGGTTGATTTATTCTCTGGCTCTAGTATTTTGAAGGCAAGTTTCCGAATGGTAAGCGGAGTGGTGGGGTTTCCACGATACATTTTCCCTGTATGTGCGTGTGTTCCTACGTTGTTCGTTTCCGAGGAACAAAGAGATGACGATAACTGCATGTTTATGTACCTCTTCGTCTTGGTGTCTGTTTGAATTAGCCTCGAAATTCAGTTGACTGTTTTTTTCAAAACTGTTGATATGGATCTGTGGCTAATTAAGAAGGAGACGATGTGTATTCTTTTCTCTGCTGGGCTCGCTAAGATCGCGTCGTTATATTTTCTGTCTGAGAGGGTGGATTCAGCTGGTGTTTTGTTCGAGGGAACTCTGACTTTCATGTTTGTTGAGCGTACAGGGTAGATCGTGCAACGACAGAAGGCAGTAAAGATAGGCGTACCCAAAAAAAATTGCTGGAGCCTGGAGGCAGGTCTAGTGTTCGCATGATAGTTCTCTGTTCTGCTGTAGCCGTCGTGTTGCCGACGAGGAGGCTGGAGTCGTTGCACGTGTTTTGGGCGGCAACGATGATGGTCTTTGAACAGGCTTGCTTTGGCTTACGTTTACAGACAAGGGAAGGATACGTGAAAAACGTTTTATTTTTTTGACGTAGTTCGAATGGAAACTGTCAATAACTGGCAGTACAATTGATCGTTAGAAATCGAAGGTTTATAAATTTTGATTCATAGATGTGCCTGTCAATCGCCTGGGACTCTTCGGTACCCAACCGAAACGGTAATCCTAAGCTTTGTCGAATTTGCTGGCGTGTGAGAGTCTGAGTTTAGATAATTATTTTGTGTCCGCTGAAACTTGACTGATCGAGTATCCTGTGTACACAGATTGCTTTATGGAGGCTGGGCTCTACGATTTCTAGATTTCACACTATGTTAGCTTGAGGGGATATTAGAGATTCTGAATAACCTTTCAAGGTTCTTTCGCTGAACGACAGTAGATAGCTGGGTACAAAATAGGACATACGAGTTCTGAAGACCCTAAACAACACGACAGGGTCCTTTATATTACAGGATGGTAGCTAGTTGGAACTAAACCATGACAGGCGGTGACTTCACTGGGGTGGTTCACAAAACTTGATCGCTTTTGGCATGGCTGCTTCTTTGACCAGAACAGGCTGCATGTTCTTCTCGGCTGTCCTCCGTATCGACAGCACACTTCATCGTGAAAGCTCTTCTCTAGTTCTGTTTTTTGCAGAGAAAATAGTTAGACATCAGCAACTATATGTAAGTTAGTTTCTGACTTGGTGTTTCTGTTGTTACAGGCATGCTCATGTTTATGTTTTTGTTGACATACCTCTCGGAGAAGCAGCCTTTCTGTTTCCTCCTTGTGATGCATAAGTTGCGTGATGGCAAAGGCAAAATCGTCTCTGTCCGAGCACGACAGAGACAGGTTTGCCAGTTTCTTTGCTGGAACCACCAGGAACTGGGCGTATTGAGCGCAGATGGCACGAATGGTTTCAGTGAGATCATCATACCTGTGGCGTAGCTTCTGACCATATTCGTTTGACGCGTCTAGTGCATCTTTGTACAGTTACTGGAATGATTTAGCCATGCTCTTGTCATTTGTTGCACAGATCAGCGCATTGTGATTGAGGTCCTTGATGGCCACATTCCAGTGATTGGCCAGAAACAATAGGGCTTCTTCTGCGGCATGGAAGGGTCTTGTTTCTGGATACCCGAATGTGTTTCGGTAATACCGCCATTTTTATGGTTCCACGGAACAGGTTGATCCCTTCTTGAACCGTGTACAACTGATATATCGGCAGTTGCAGGGCTATGCTTGTCTACTGTAGCATGTTTTGCCTACTGATCTGCACAGACTACCAAGCCTGCAAAAGAAAAATGAGTGACGTTATTCTGTAACAGGTTCCTTTTCAAGGGCTCGCATGTGAATTTAGCATGACCGGATGGTTGGTAGACGGGGGAACTTTTAGCTAAGGCTATTTAAGTAACGTGATCTTGGGGTGAAACAAAAAACGACTTCTATTATTTGAAGCAACGCGGTAGGGTTAAAAACTCCTATAAGGCCGATCATTGGGTATATTAATGTTGTAGCTCGGTTGACGCGCACTGAACCATTTCTGGCAAGCAGGTACGATGAAATTTATCTGAATTAAAGCGTACATAGCCTATAGTGTTTGCGAAATATCTACGCATAGCTCACAGTTGCACTCATGTATGCTCACAGATTTGAATGCATGGCAGATGAGGATAGTAAAGAATAAGCATTTCTAAATCGTTGTTGATCACTTTAAAACATAAGAACTCCTTATTGTTTCTATTTTTTGCAGGGGCGACTTGAGCTTTTAGCTTTTTTCTTAATAAATGTGTTAGCTTTGTTGCTACATGCCTAAAAGTTTATATTTGTTTTAGGAATTACGGAGATGATAGACGAATCACATGTTCTGAAGGCGTACAGCGTGCATGGTATCCGAACCTAGAATGTGTTATGAACAAGCAGATTTAAAGACCTGTTCTATTCTGTATTAGCTATCTCGCTTGATGCTTTATATGTTATATCGACAGCACCGGAACTTGGACTCTACCTATACTTTTCAACGATAAAGTGGCTCCTAACTGTATTTCATATTCTTAGATCGGAATCAGAAAAGTTAGAGCGGAAGCAAACACAAACTTGTTTCTCATTTGCTGATGCTGGAGGCCCCCTGTCTTCTGTGTTCTATTTCGGAATTAGATGACTTGTGTTTGTTCAAATATGGATGTATCTATATACTAAAAGATGTCTAGATACATCTCTATTTAGACAAACACAAGTCATCTAATTCCGAACGGAGGGAGTACGATGGTATGTATTTTCTGTTATCCATGCAAGCTAAAAGCAATGTTAACGATTGAATATAATATACCGAGATTGAAATATTTGGAGAATTCTAGCCTAATACTGTTTCCCCTCTGCTTACATTTGTTTTTAGGTGAATAAGTGGTCCTTGATTGAATTTGTTACAATCTCCGTGTTATATCAGGGACGCAGAAATAATAATATTAGAAGCACTTGTTGTGTCAGGTTGGATGTGCTTTCAACAATCTCTTTTATCCTGAAAAACTGCTTGGAAGTTGTTGGCATATCTGTTTTTCAGTATCATTTTTTTTCTGTAAGCCTAAGAACTCACTTAAAAGCTGAATTTGCTCTATTTTTTAGACCATCTCCCTATCTGCCGTGGACTCCACACAAAGCTATTTCTGGTTCACGAGTGAACTGGTCAATAGGGAAGTAAGCTAAAGGTGCAATGTTCATTCTGATGATCTTTGTTTGTTTATAAGTTACATGGCCGCGTATTCTTTACTTATGACAGAGTTCTGCCCTCACATTGGACGTTTCAGTTTTAGTCAGGTAGCAACGCACTCAATAACAAAAGAAAAAGCATCAACGAAAAAAGATAGGAAAGGCGACGTCACCGGAACCAAAGCGAAGCAGACCACTGCAGCCCCATTCCGCAGCCTCCCACTCCCAGCCACTCCAGCCGACAACCTGCACGAAGCAAAAAAAAAAGAGGAACAATCAGAAAGCGAAGAACAAAGCGAGCATGCATTGGCCTGGCCCCAGGGAAAAAGGTAAGGAAGATCCACTCAGAACTCGGAGCAACCTCAGAACAGGCCCGCCGGCGACCTGCAAAAAAGGAAAACCCGTGTTACAGACAGAAACACGGGACAAAAAGGAAAGGAAGCCAGCACTCGGAGCACAAGCACATCGTAAGCAGAGAAAGAACTCGGAAGGAAAGGAACAGCACATGCAATCACAGCCCGCCCGTCGACGCTCACAACAATGGCACAAAGAGCAGAGAAAGCAGAGAGCAGCGGCTTGGAGGCGACCCACATACCTGCCGAACGCGCAGCGAAGAAACGACGGGGGCGAAGCAGGAGGAATACAACGCCCCAGAGACAGAAGCCACAGAGAGCAACACAGGGCACCGGCAAAAACGAGATCTGACCGGAGAACCGGAGGAGGAGGAAGAAAGAGATAGAAAGGGGAAAAAGTCACCGCTTTCTCCAATGACCGTACACAGGGGGAACTTAACCGCGCACGACCGACAAGCGGGACCAGCAATAGGGCGGACCCAGCAAACAAGAGGTAAAAAAGTAAACAAAACGAAGATAACGAGTTGCACACACGTGTGCAGGACGGCGGCCACCCAGAACTTAGTGGACAGAAGGGGCCCAGAATCCAGCGACAGCAAGACCTGCAGACGTGCTGAGAGCGCTCCCAGACAACCCGGCTTAAGGATTGAAGTTTATTTATATATGTGCTACACATTTACGTTGGAGGACCCACCGGTGGGGCCAGAAGCTCTCAGAATGCTCGCTCGCCTCCAGGCTTAAAGCCTTAGAGTAATGGGTATCTTTGAGGCCAGGGCATACGTCCCTAATCATGGCCACCCCCTTCATCGTAATTGTAGGGGTTGCGAGAGTTGACACAAGGAAGCCTGCTTCGATTTTATCGATGTATTTCCTTGTAAGACTTTATTGAATAATTTAATAAAAAATTTGTGTGCATCATTGTTTTTGCGTGGCTGTGTGCAACATTTTTTTACGTGGCCGTGTGCAACATTTTTTATGCAGAGGCCAAGAGTTTCAACCCGTTCTTGGAAAAACATATAACGTCTAGAAAAGCATGTCCTCATCTGTTAGCCATGGGGGGGGGGAGCTCCGTCCGCCGGTTTAGCTCATCCAAATCACCAAGTCTGGTGAACAATAATAAGATAGGAAAGGCGCGGGCTTGCGGGAGACCCCCAGGGCGGCTGGTCATCGGGGATGGCTCGCACCATCTCTGGCTCGCTGACGGCGCCCCGTTGATGGGTCCCTACCGCGGCGCTGCCTCGGTCATGGCCGACGTCTGCTCGACGGGAACCTCTGACGGCGAGCCCGGGTCGGAATCGCTGCGAGGACGGCGTTGGGCTGATTTAGCGGATGAGGTGGACGCCGAGGAGGCTGAGCGTCTGGAGGTGCAGCAGAGATGCTCGCCACGGCTCTGGCCACCTTGGGCGACTACCTCGCGACGGCGGTGAGGTCCCCCCGGCGACCTCCGACCCGACGCTCTCCTCCCCGGCGGTGCTCAGCTCCCGCGGCTCCATCGTGTAGGGCCCTACAAACGGCGACTTTGGCTCCAGGCGCGGTGGCCACGCAGCCCCGGGCGGGCCACGCTGTGGCGGCGGACGGAAACCGGCTGCGGCCGCCGTTCGTAGTCCACCTCAGGCGCTCGAGGGAGGGGGAGGCCTCCGTTCTTGGGCCGGGATCTGGGCCGGCCTGCCCAGCGTACCCTAGGCCTGCTCGGGCGGACCTGGTAGCCCAACCCATTATGGGCTGGCGCAGCCAGGATCCCAGGGCGGCGGACGAGCCGATAGCGGGCCACAAGAATGGTCCTGTGGACGCGTGGATTTGGCTCCCGAAAGGGGCCTGGACCCTAGGTCAAGGTTGCCCCGCATCCGATCGAGAGGTTCGCAAATTCGGGGCAGCTGCGCGTCGCGTCTCCCCAACCCCGCCGCCGCTGGCCCTGACGAAGTCCTACACCGCCGCCCTCACTGATTCGATGAAGCGCTCCCGGGCGGAACTCTTGTCGCCGCGCAGTGGAGGTTCCCCGCCCCCTCGCTCCCCTCCTCCACTACCTCGCGCGCGGTAGCCGCCTACCGGACGCCACCCTGTCGGTCACCGACGCTTTCCCCGGAGAGGCGGCAGTCGCCGGCGCGCCATGGCCTCCCGGGCCGCGCCCCCTCTCCGCATGGTCGCCTGCTCGTGGAGAGGAAGGGCGTGGGGGTGGCTGGCCTCAAGGGCAGCGGCAACGGGTTGGGTCGCCGGGGACTCGGTCGCGGGAGGAGGTGCTCCGCTCGACTCTCCTGCAGCGCTCCCAGGGCTCGTCGGGGGTGGAAAGTGAGGGGAGAAGGGAGCAACAGCTGCAGATTGGAGGGGGCACAGATTGGTCCTCGCACGGGAGGTGTTGGTGGAGCAGACCGTCGGTTGCCGAGCGGCGGCTCTCGTGGGTTTCTCGTGCGGAAACGTACGGAGGGTGGCGTTCGGGTGACCGTGAAGGAGATTGGCGCCGCGGACGCTCGCCGCGCCGTGATGCTCGACCCCCACCTCCAGCGGATCCGCCCGTGGTGCCAAAGAAGAAGAATAACAAGAAAACGAAAAAGAAGAAGAGCGGGTCCGGCCAGGTGGAGTTGGTTCCGTCAGGTGCGCCGGCGGGGGAAGCCCCTAGTGGTCTCCCCTCCCAGGTGGTTGGGACCGGTGGCGCGCCACGGCGGGATTCGCTCACTTTGCTCGGACATGGCATTGACTCGGGCTTCTACTACATCGACATGGGTAGCATCAAGCTATCGTCGCACGAGTTTATGGCTGTCGTGACTATCCTCCCAGACCCGGCCCGTTCCCCATCCGTGGTGATTTCTACTGAGTCCATCCGCACGGCGTTTCTCCTGCTGGACCCCGAGGCACCGTGGGTGCTGACGGAGCTCTCTCCCTCCGAGTTCGCGGTGGAGTTTCCGTCCCAGAGCCTCCTCAAGGCTCAGGCGTGGGGGACTCGACCACTCTGCCGGGATGCAACATCAAGGTTTCCATCGAGCGCTCTTCCATCGACCCAGCTTCGTGCGCCGCTCTTGCTCCTGTCTAGATTCTAATCCATGGGATCCCCCTGGAGGCGAAGACCATCCCCTTGATCGACTTGATCGCTCAGGCTGTGGGACGCCTTGTGGAGGTGGACAAGACCTCGCTGCCGGGGCGTGGTCCAGTCCGCTTGCACGTGCTGGTCCCAGATGTCTCCAAGCTAGAGGGCCCTCTTCCTCCGTTCTGCTTTGATGGGGTGGACAAGCCTCTATCTGTGGAGGTGGAGATGGCAGGGGACCCTCCTCGGACTTCCCCGCCATCTCCTCGGCGCTCTCCGTCCTCGCACCAAGACAGCTCTTCTGAGGAGGATGGTGACTCCTCAGGGGATGACTTCGACTCGGGACCCAGAGCCGTCGACTCGACTCCGGTGGTGTCTGCTACGTTGCCTGGGGCCGCGCCTCCAGCTGGGCGTATCTTCTCCAGCGCCGTTCGCTCACCGTCTAAGTGCGCCGGCTAAGCCGGCTCTCGTGGACGTCTCACGCCAGGTCTCGCAGATGTCTATGGGGACGGCGCTCTCACAGTACGGGTTGAACCTCTGTGAGGGCCAGGGCTCCCAGGACCTCACGAGCCTTGTGGCAGACGCGCTCCACGGCTTGCCCTCCCCTCGGCCTGAGGCGACGGATTCGGGGGGTGAGCATGGAGGTTGCTGCTCCAGACTCGCCACGCTCTCCTGGAGTGGTCTGCTACTTCTGCTCTCCTGGGACTCTTCCTACTCCTCCTCAGGGGTCCCCGGCGCGGTTGCACCCTACTCCAACCCCGGAGACCCATGCCCCTGTCACGGTCGTCACCACCACTCCCGTGCCTGGGGTCACGACGCGTCGCAGTGCCTGCATTGCGCGCGCCAGGTCGAGGACAGAGGTTGTCGAGCCGACGGTGGGCGAGCTTGCGTCCCGCCGCCAGGAGGTCCGCTGCCTTGAGTCGGGTACGTCTCGTCCTCCCTCCTCTACCTCTGGTACTTATTCTCCCTCCTCTGGCTCTCGTTTCTCGGTTCTCGCCTCGGTCTCTGTGGAACATCTGGAACAGGTTGCAGCTGATTGTGGCGTTATTTTTCGTGGGGAACGCGGCCCCAGGGTGGAGCAGATTGAGGCGATCGGGGCTAAGGAGATTTACGAGGGATCGCTTGCGGCTGCTCGTGCTCAGGCCGAGCGTGAGCGGCCGGCTCCCTCGACGTCGGTTGGACCATCACGGGTAACACCAGGGTCTGGCGTTGACGGTTCTCCTGGCCCCGCGGTGGCGGCTACCCCCACTACGCTCCCTCCTCAGTCGGGGAAGAAGCGGGGGCGGCCCCCTAAGGTGGCGTCTAGGCCCTCGACTAGTGGGAGGGCCCCCTCAGTCCCCAATATGGGGACCACCCCCGATAATATGTCCCAATGAGTATCTCCACTTTCATTTGGAACATGTGGGGGTTTGTAGCGGACGGCCTTCAGCTCCAGCTGTCCGAGTACATGCAACAGGAAAAGGCTGATATTGTGGGAGTACAAGAAACAATTAGGCAAGATTTCTCCATTGCGGAGCTTCAGCGTCTCAGCCATCACAAGTTTGCATGGCACTGGCTCCCGGCATTAGGACACTCCGGGGGTATCCTCCTTGGCGCTAAGGAAGATACCTTCCAAGTCGACGATATGGACCGCGGGGAGTTTTCGGTGAGCATGGCGCTTACCCATAGACGATCGAACATCCGGTGGGAGGTAATTATCGTCTATGGTCCCATTGATCATAGTAGATCCTCCGAGTTCCTAACGGAGCTGGCGAGTTAGGGGGAGCGATGTACCATTCCGGTGGTAATAGCCGGGGACTTTAATCTTATTCGCTCCACCGAGGATAAGAGCTCAGATAATGTGGACCTCCCTAGGATGAGGATGTTTATCGATTTCATTGCGGATCTTGCGCTACACGAGATAGAGCGGGTGGGTTCACATTATACGTGGACTAACAATCAAGCGGACCCTATCCGGAGCGCCCTGGATCGGGTTCTAGTCTCGGCAGAGTGGGAAATTACGTTTCCACTCTGCTCTCTTCGAGCCCTTACCCGCGTGGATTCCGACCACACCCCCCTCCTGCTCTCATCAGGAGGGGGGTAGCCCCGAGGCCTAACCGTTTCCACTTTGAAGATTTCTGGCTAGAACAGCCAGGATCCGTGGAGGCGGTAGGCCTCAAATGGGATTCCGCGTCCGCGACACCCCCTCGGGCCTATAATGCGGTGGACATTTGGCACCACTGTGCCAAGATGGACCGTCAATTTATGAGGGGCTGGGGGCGAATGTAGGGGCGGACATTCGTAGGCACAAAGCTGAGCTCCTGGTGCAGATTCAAGAGCTTGATTCTGTATCGGATTCGCGGGGCCTATCGACTGATGAGTGGCTGCAGAGATACTCCTTGGAGGCATCTCTCATGGAGATTTATAAGGGGGAGGAGCTTTTCTGGCGCCAAAGGAGCGGTCAGAAATGGTTGTTGCTGGGGGACGCCAATACGGCGTACTTTCACGCCATTGCCAACGGAAGGCGCCGAAAATGCTCTATCACATTCCTATGGGCGGATGGCCGCCTGGTTGAGGAGGTCCAGGAGTTATCCGCCCATATTTACTCATTCTACAAGGAGCTAATCACGGCAGGGCCCCGCTATGGGGTGGCACTGTCTCAGACATTTTGGCAAGCGGACACCTTAGTCTCGGATATTGAGAATGGGGCTCTCACTGCCCCATTCCTGCCAGAGGAGGTCAGGCTGGCCATTATGGACATGTAGGCCGGCTCGGCCCCGGGGCCCGATGGCCTCCTGATCTCCTTCTTCCAGAAATTTTGGGGCCATCTACACCCGGTGATTATGCCAATGTTCCAAGAATTCTACATTGGGACATTCGTCATGTCACGCCTGAATTTTGGTGTGGTTACGTTGATCCCCAAATTGGCGGGGGCATCTGATATTCGCCAGTTTTGTCTGATCACGGTGATTAATGTCATTCAGCGAATCTTTGCCAAAGTGCTCGCATTGCGGCTTGCACCAGTGGTCCAACGGTTAACTAACCCCCAGCAGTTCGCCTTTACCAAGGGACGATATATTGATGATGGGATTATGGCGCTACCCGAGATAGCTCATGAAGTAAAGGTGCGACACCTTAAGGGTGTGTTCCTCAAGCTGGACTTCCAGAAAGCATATGATCGTTTGGACTGGGCGTTCTTACGCCAGGTCCTCGAACGTCGGGGGTTCGATAATCGTGTAATATGCTGGATTATGCAACTCGTCATGAGTGGAAACACAACGATTAATATAAATGGGGAGATTTGATTGTATTTTAGATCCTCGTGCGGGGTGAGACAGGGGGATCCTATATCCCCCATTTTGTTTAAGCTGGCAGTAGAATCCCTTGCAACTATTCTAGATTCGGCGAAGGAGGTCGGCCACATTTCGGGGGTGCTTGGTCACCTAATCCCAAGAGGCGGGGTGACCCACCTCCAGTATGCGGATGACAGTATGATTATGATTGAGGGCTCGGAGAGGGATATTTTCAATCTCAAATTCCTTCTCCTATGCTTTGAGTCGATGTCAGGCATGAAAATAAACTTCGACAAGAGTGAGGTGGTGGTATTGGGCTTTCCCCCAGAAGAGCAACAACGGATCGCGGATAACTTTAACTGCAAGCTGTCTGCATTCCCAGTTGAGTATTTGGGGGTCCCGTTGGGGGTTTCTAAGATCCTCCTGAAGGATCTAGAGCCTCTGATGGGGAGGGTAAGGAAGAAGGCTGAGCCTTGGTGCGGATAGTTCACCTCCAAGGGGAGCAAATCCGTGCTCATTGACTCGTGCCTCTCCAGTTTGCCCATGTATATGATGGTCTTATACTTTTTTCCTGAAGGGGCGCATAAGGAGATAGATAAGGAACTCTCGCGCTTCTTCTGGTCAGCATCCAACGGCCAACAGAAATATCACATGGTCAAATGGGCCCACGTGTGCGCCCCCAAAGATTTTGGGGGCATAGGGATTCTGGCCTCCCGAAAGATGAACACCGCGTTAATGCTTAGATGGGTATGGCGTATCCTACAAGATGATGGAGGGGTGTGGCTTCAACTTATCAAGGCAAAAAATCTTCGAGGTTGCCCTGTGTTGTCTTGTGATCGCCGGGAAGGATCCCAATTCTGGAGATCCATCCAATCCATCAAGCATGAGATCCAGAAAGGAGCACGGTTTAAGGCCGGGGACGACCGATCTACTTTGTTTTGGGTAGATTTGTGGCTTGGGGATAGACCACTTCAGCTGGTCTATCCAAGTCTCTTTGCAATTTGCTCGGATCCATTGATGTCGGTAGCAGATGCGGCCCCCAATGGAATTTGGAACATCTCGTTCCGAAGGACATTTGGCGCGGCAGAAGCGACATCTTGGCAGGAGCTTAGTGATGCTTTACCGAGCTCCCTAGAGGGAGCTCCGGATATGGTTGCATGGCGGCTGGCGCCGTCGGGGGCGTTCTCGGTTAAGTCAGCTTACCATAGCCTGTTCCCCGGTTCGGGGCAGGCTTGGGCCTCTAAACTATGGAAAGCCCCCATACCATTGAAGATTCAGATCTTTGTGTGGCAACTATTGTGCGACCGTCTCCCGTCGGGGGTGGAAGTGCGGAAACGTCTAGGGCCGGGGGATGGAAAGTGTCCGTTATGTGGGGTTCCGGAGACGGAGACCCATATTCTGTTCACTTGTCCCGCGGCCCGATTTCTTTGGAATTTCGTCTATGAAAGACTGGGACCCGAATGGAGGGCCTCAGACCTGGGCGAATTCATAGATACCTAGGCAATGAGGACCGGGAGGGGGCGTCGCCTCTTCTGGGTTATCTTTGCAGGAATGATGTGGACGCTGTGGACGATTAGGAATAAAATGGTGATAGAGCAGGCTTTCCTTCGGCGTGCGACTGACTCGATATTCAAATGTCTCGCTTTCTTGCAGCAGTGGCACGCTCTATGTAGGCAGCGGGAGAGGGCTCAGTTGGATGATATGCTCGATCGGTTGGTAGCGTCAGCGCGGCGGTTCTCCTCCTCTTCTCCGAGCTGAGCCCGGCGGTTGGAGGGGTCTCTCTTCTCCTCGCCGCCCCCTGTTTCTCATCTCTCCTTAGTTTTTCTTGTTGTTTTTATGGGCATACTTGTGCTATTGCCCCAGCGAACTTTTATGTACCCTTCTCCCTCTCCTTATTCTCAGTCGTGCCGGTTGGATGTTGTATGAACTTGTTGTGGTGGTTGCTTTATTTATAAAGCGGGACACAAAGCCTTTTTCGGCAAAGCAACGGTACAGATAAAATGTCTGGACTTTTTTTTTAATCACTCTGGACATTTTGTTTGCTTTGAACATTTGTACTTTCTCTAATAATAGTATCATCAAAATACTTGTTCAATTCCCTGGACTGAAAACAAATCAAACGGAGGCGGAGCCAAATCTAGTGTCCAAATTCTCTCATCACCTCACATCTGGACAAGTAGACATTGTTGGCACTCTACCCAAACGGTCCATCTCAAATGCAACGGTGCTCTGGCTCACATCGGTGGAAACATCAGTGTACCCACTATATCTGCTTGGGTTGCCACCGGCCCCGGCCCTGTAAACACCGGTAGTTGTGTCGTCTCGGGCAACCTCGAGCTCAAGGCAGTCCTGCAATTGCGCCACCACGTCAGTCATCGTGTGTCGCACCCGGACTTCTAGAGGATACTCACCGTACGAACTGAACAGTATTTTGATTGGATTACGGGGCTTACCGGCACCCGCGTCCTCTTACGAGTAGGCCAACACTTAGGTGTGACAACCAATCGTTACTGTTCACCGTCGATGTAAACTATCCCGTAGAAATCAGGACACTACCATTGACGTACTTCATACCATACACACATGGTACGTCAACGGCGTTAAATAAACGGATAACACAACATATCTCTAAGACACAAAAGATTGAAATAAGTTGCAATTGGCCCTCACTAGGGCAGAGAATAGCAAATACAATCATCCAGAGGACACATGTCCCAACATAACATCATTACAACTCAGCGGAAGCATTCAAAGGGGTCTGAGTACAGACAAATCCAAATAGGCTTAAGAAGCCGGGAAATGAAAGAAAGACGGAGCCCATCCACGTAGGTCTCGGATCCTGCCCGGGTCTGCTATCTACTCGTCAGCAGCCTCGTCAAACTCCACGTAGTAGCCGTCACCTGGATCCTCGTAAGCGTAGTCTGCGGAAACCACAGCCCCAAAGGGGTCAGTACAACAACGTACTGGCAAGCAAGACTCACAGTTCACCAAAGTGTAACCCGTCAACACCAAGTACAGATGCCTTGGGTTCAACGGAAGAAAGGGGATATGAGAGATGCTGCAACTGGCTGCGCTAACCAACTACAGAAATTCTACAACTTCCAGCTAACAGAAAGGAGATAAGATAGCGTATAGTAACCAACTGAAAGATAACATCAAACAAACCCATCCTGGATCTCGCCCCTTATCCAAAGAAGCAATCCGAGGATAACTCACACAGTTGAATTAATGAATAATGGATCAAGTTTGTTGTGTCAATAAGTCTATTACTAGTCAATTCATCAATAGTTAGGTGTAAGTTGTTCTGAGTACTTGTTAGCCAGTACTTTCACCAAGTCAACCATAACCGCGGAAAACACGGCTTCTCGAGAAGATTTATCCCTGCAGGGTTGCACCAATTTGGCCGTACACGCAAGAATAACCCGCCAGATGGGATGCCTCCCACCAAGCGGGGCACTCTACACAACTCAACTCTTCTTCGCATCAAGCCCAAAGAACCTTGGGCGCACGGCTAATCAAGCCCCGAAGAAAAGGGACCCTCATAGCACTCTAAGACCGTGTCCCCCTATATGCCGACTACAAAAGTTCCACCCTGCGCTGGGCTCGCAAAAACATGCATGCGGTAAATGGAAAACACGAACTAAATGAGGCGATTTGGACGAGATGCGAATCGAATCAAATTGAGGGGGGCGCCCATACTCGCTTCCCACATGCGGTTAGTGCGCTCATCATGGATCAGTAGACAAGACCCTTTTCCTATTAGGGTCGACACTAGCAGGCTTCAAAACCACACAGGGCCTCCTGCCGGTGCCTTATCAGCATATTATTAATAACAGGTTGATTGATTAACATCGAGCCCCCAGAACATAAATAGAAGTATAGTAACAATAAGTAACGGGTAACAGACTCGAGCAAAACAACCTAAGCATGCTAGTAAGACACTGGCTCAAACAATGGGTTGTAGGAAGGGAGGTAAGGCAATATCAGGGTTAAGGGATTCATGTGATAGGTTCGTAACAGAAACAACTACTACTAGGGCTAGCATAAAAGAACAACGGAAAGTATCGGTAACCAATGTTGAAAGGAACACAGTGGTTCATGTGAGTGATAACTTGCCTGGAAACCCAGTAGCCGGGTACTGAGCTAGATCCTCAGAAGGGGTGTCGTAAAGATCGTCGGTATCAACGTCGTCGTCTATCCGAGAAGAAGCAAAACAAACAATGCAGAAAGATAGACAATCAATATCATGGCATAGTGCACAATCATGGGATGATGCATGTCAAGTTAATGGTTGCATCAAAATAAACTAGCTAACATGTTAACACAATTTAAATGGACCCATATGCAACTGGATTGCATATGGCAAGAGTCCATGAATTAAGTGGAAACAAATGATCTACAAGTTATTACCATGTGAAAGTTTGCTTAGCATGATGCATGCATGAGGATAACAACAAAATAACAACAATAGATGCAAGTGGAAAAGAATTTAACAAGTTTGGAAAATGGTTTATTAAGTTTGGAAATTTTGGGTTACTTAAAGATGTCACACAAGCAATTGTTGTTTTCATCAAGTTAAAGTGTTCAAAACAAATAACAAAGTTTATATTTGAAAAGAACATCAAATTTTAGTTGGATTACATGTTTCAAATGTTGAAAAAGGAATTACAATAATTTAATTATGAATTAAACAAGATTAAACAAGTTTTAATTGAGTTTAAAACAAGTTTGAATTTAATTGAATTTTTATTTGTTCAAAACATAAATTCAAATTCACATTTGAAAAGTTTATGCTTTGATGGTTTGAAAACATATTTTGCATGTTCAAAAATAATTTAATTTGAGCAAGTTATGATTTTATCAAATTTAAATGAATTAAACAAGAATTAAATCATTTAGGTAATTTAAATTATTCAAACCATGAAACAAAATTTATATTTGAAAAGGTTATTTGAAATAGCATGGAAAACATATTTTATTTGCATTTATTGGATTAAGAATGAAATAGTTATGGATTTTAGCAATTTGCAATTGAATTATTTGAATTCAAATTTGAATTGCATTTTGAAAATTCAAAACAGAAAAAAATTGGTACCAATAGGTAGGAAATTTAATTTAGATCAGCACACATATTTTATTTTTGTAATTTGGAATTCTAAAGCTAAAGTTATTGGCATTTTACGTCCAGGGACCCATCTGCAATTTGTGAGGGACTGGTTTTAAAACAGAAACTGTAAAAAAAAACATTTTACACGCACAGAAACCCTACCCTAGGCACTGCCGGGGGGGCCCGGGGTCACTGTGCGCTTGCGTGGCACGTGAGTGGCTGACAGGGGGCCCTCCCTGTCAGCGTTGCGGCAAAAAGTGGGATTTTTATCCCGTGGGAGAGCCAAGGCTCGAACCCGCGAGCTCTCCCGCTGCGCGCAAAGCCTGAACCAGTGTGCTGTTTTACGTTTCTTGTCAGTAACAGACGCGCGGCCAAGGTAACGTGTCAATTTGTTAACTGAATTTCGAAAGTGCGCGCGTTGCCTGAACCTAGCTGACAGATACGTGCTCGCCATCGACGATCTGCCGTTGGTGCTGTGCCCGTGGTTGCTGCGGGTGGTGCAGTGAGGCGTGTGCAGTGCGGAGTGCTCGTGGGCAAGAAAGAGAGGAGGCACGGTGGAGGCTCACCGTCGTTTGTCGTGGGAAGCAGAGGCTCGGGTAGCTGGTCGTCGCCGGCGGCAGCAGAGATCGCGGCGGCGTTCCAGAAGATCTCCTGGGTGGCTCCAGTGTCCAACAGGAAGAGGAGGAAGTGGTGGGTTGGTTCCCGATGCTAGGTGGGGTGGAGGAGTGACATGGTGGCGGCGGTGGACGGAGATTCAGACAATCGTCTCCGGCGAGGTGGTGGCAGATAGGGGAACGCGTCGCGAGAGAGAGAAATGGCGGCGGCCTCGAGGAGAGAGGGGTGTAGCTAGGTTTAGGGCGGCGCGCTGTGCCCTAGGGGGATATATAGGGGGGTTGGGCGAGCTCTTGGCCGTCGACGGGGTCGTCTGCCGCCGTGGCGTGCTCGGATGGACGCCGTACATGGAACAGACGACGGGGGCGGCGATCGAAGGGGTACCGGGCCGCTGCGCGTAGGTAAGTGGGCTGGGCCAAAAGGCTCCCCCCCCTCGCAGGTTAGCTTTTCCTTTTTCTTTTTCTGTTTGTTTATTATTTTTTTTGCAGAAAAACAAATTGGAAGAAAAGGTAAGTTTTTAAGTTAGTAAAAATTTGGAAAAAATATGGTTAGCTTAGTTTTTCCAATAGCAACAAAAACTAACTTTTATTTCCAAAAGTTTTCAAGTTTGCTTGTTGTTTATGATTTAAACCAATTTGAATGAATTTTTATATTAAGTAAACATTATTGAAAACAAAGTTTTAATAGGGTGAACCCTATGTTTAATTTGATTAAATTAGTTGATTGGTTTAGATAATATTCATAAATTCAAAGTGGTTCTGTTTGAAAGTTTCTAATTTGAATTTGAATTACCATTAGGGATTAATTGAGTGAATAAAAACCACCATTTTATTATTTGACCAATATGGAATAATATGAAAACAATTGGTTGTTTTTATTTGAGATTTTTATTTAAAAGGTTGTAACAGAGCAAGTATGAAATAGTGTTTGGATAATGTTTGAATTTCAGTTGTGAAAACAAGGAAAAACAGATGCAACAATTAAGAAACAAATGCAAACAAGGGAAAAAACATGATGACATGATGCAATACTTTGATTAAACAGGAAATCAAACATTCTAGGGGTATTTTCATACTTGGGATGTTACAAAACGCCCCCCCTTGAAGGAATCGCGCCCCGAGATTCCTTACGGAGAAGAGAAAAGGTCCGGATACTTCTTGCGAAGATCCTCTTCGGTCTCCCACGTTGGCTCTTTATCGGAATGATGCGACCACTGCACTTTCAAGAACTTGGTGCTCTTGTTGCGAGTCTTACGCTCGGTCTCATCGAGAATACGAATAGGGTGCTCCTCATAAGAGATATCATATTGCAGTTTAATGGAATCGTGATCAACTGCACGATCTGGATCTTTGAAACACTTCTTGAGCTGTGACACGTGGAACACATCGTGCACCTTGGATAGTTTTTCTGGAAGTTCAAGACGATAGGCATTTTCCGCACGCCTTGAGAGGATGTTGAAAGGACCAATGTATCTTGGTGCAAGCTTTCCTTTCACACCAAAACGATGAGTGCCTCTGAGGGGAGTTACACGGAGATATGCCTTGTCACCAGGTGCATAGACCATGTCCCGGTGCTTGCTGTCATAGTAACTCTTCTGACGAGACTGAGCAATCTTGAGATTGTCACGAATGATACGAACTTTCTCCTCGGCTTCCTTAACAATGTCAGGGCCTAAGAGTGAACGTTCACCAGCTCCAGACCAATTGATTGGACTCCTGCATCTGTGGCCATACAATGCCTCAAATGGTGCCATTCCTAGGCTTGCCTGGTAGCTGTTGTTGTAGGAGAATTCAGCATATGGAAGGCAATCCTCCCATTTCATGCCAAAGGAGAGACCACATGCTCTGAGCATATCCTCGAGAATCTGATTGACTCTTTCGACTTGCCCCTGAGACTGAGGGTGATAAGCTGTGCTGAACAGAAGTTTGGTGCCAAATGCTTCTTGAAAACTCTTCCAGAAATGAGAAGTGAAGATACTTCCACGGTCTGAGCTAATTTCCAATGGAACACCATGAAGAGGAACAATCTTTGCTGTGTAGAGCTCTGCTAACTGGCTAGCTGAGATAGTTTCCTTGACAGCAAAGAAGTGAGCTACTTTAGTGAGACGATCAATAACAACGAAGATTGCATCGTTGCCCTTCTTGGACTTTGGAAACCCAGTAACAAAGTCCATTTCAATCATGTCCCACTTCCACTCAGGAATTTTCAGAGGTTGGAGAAGACCGGCTGTTTTCTGATGAACTGCCTTAACACGTTGACAAACGTCGCATTCAGAAACGTATTGAGCAATTTCACGTTTCATGCCAGACCACCAATACAGAGTCTTGAGATCCTGGTACATCTTTGTACTTCCAGGGTGGATGGAGAGAGGAGTTTCATGATTCTCCTTGAGAATGACATCTTTGAGACTTTGAATCTGAGGAACTGCAATGCGTCCTTCGAAGAACACAGTTCCCTTGTCATCAATTGAGAAGGACTTGAATTTATCATTGCCTTCTTTGATGTGCTCTACAATCTTCTTGATTTCAGCATCACGAAGTTGTTCAGAACGAATCTTGTCCTCGAGAGTTGGACTGGCTGTCAAGCTAGCAAGATAACCTTGTGGAACAAGACCAAGGTTCGGCTTCTGGAATTCTTCATGAAGTGGAGGTTGGCTTTCCGTGATCATGAGATTATTGCAATAGGACTTGCGACTGAGAGCATCGGCCATAACATTAGCCTTGCCTAGAGTGTAAGAAATGGTGAGATCAAAGTCTTTAATCTTTTCAATCCATCTCCTTTGCCTGAGGTTCAGATCTGGTTGAGTGAAGATGTATTTCAGACTCTTATGATCGGAAAAGATTTCAGTTTTGTTACCCAACAAGTATTGTCTCCATTTCTTGAGGGCAAACACAACTGCTGCAAGTTCTAGGTCATGAGTGGGATAGTTTTTCTCATGTGCGTTCAACTGACGTGAAGCATAAGCCACAACTTGACGTTCTTGCATAAGAACTGCTCCTAGACCTTGGAGAGATGCATCGCAGAATATCTGGAAAGGTTTGGTAGTATCTGGGCCAACCAGAACAGGTGTAGAAGTGAGTTTAGTCTTCAGGAGATTGAAACTCTCATCACACTGTGGAGACCAAACGAACTTCTTGTCCTTCTTTGTGAGATCAGTGAGAGGTTTAGCAATCTTGAAGAAGTTTTGGACGAAACGACGGCAATAGCTAGCCAAGCCAAGAAAACTTCTGACTTGCTTCACCGTCTTAGGAGGTTTCCAATCAACAATTGCCTTAACCTTTTCTGGGTCAATGGCTATGCCCTTGGCAGAGATGATATGACCAAGATAAGCAACTTCTGAAATCCAGAACTCACATTTGGAGAACTTGGCATATAGACGATGCTCGCGAAGTTTCATGAGAGTGAGACGAAGATGTTCTTCATGCTCTTCCTCGGATTTGGAGTAGACAAGAATGTCATCAAGATATACCACAACGAACTTGTCGAGGTATTCATGGAAGACAGAATTCATGAGTCGAGAGAAGGTCGCTGGTGCATTGGTGAGACCAAAGGACATGACGGTGTATTCATATAGACCGTACCGAGTGGTGAAAGCTGTTTTTGGAATATCTTCCTTTCTGATCTTTATCTGATGGTAACCCATCCTCAAGTCCAACTTTGAGAATATTGAGGCTCCAGCAAGTTGATCAAAAAGATCATCGATACGAGGAATTGGATACTTGTTTTTGATGGTTTTCTCGTTGAGAGGACGATAGTCAACCACGAGTCTTTTTGTTTGATCCTTCTTGGCAACAAACAGAGTTGGACAACCCCAAGCGGAGGAACTAGGCTGAATGTAACCTCTCTCCATGTACATATCGATTTGCTCCTTCAACAATTTCAGTTCAGGAGGAGCTATCTTGTTTGGATGCTTAGAGATTGGAGCAGTACTGGCTCAAGCTCGATCACGAACTCAACTGCTCTGTCCGGAGGCATCCCTGGCAACTCTTCTGGAAAGACGTCAGGGAATTCACAAACCACCGGAACATTCTCAATTGCAGGAAGAGGTTTAGCATCGAGGTTGAACAGCTGAACAGAACTTGATTCATATGGAGAATAGACTATCTGGCCAGCCGGATGGAACAGAGTTATTGACTTCTTAGCACAGTCAATTGTAGCTTTATTGGCCTTCAACCAATCCATGCCCAGAATGACATCAATGTCAGAATTTCCCAGTAACATGAGTGAAGCAAGGAATATGCGACCTCCAATTAGGATCTGATTGTCCATACTTATCTTGGAAGTAATCATTTTAGATCCCGGAGAGTGAACATAGATTTGATTGCTTAGTGGAACCAGAACTAGGTTGTATGCTGTTGCAAAGATCTTTGACACAAACGAATGCGATGCTCCGGTATCAAACAACACTTTAGCTGGAAAAGAGTTTACGGGTAATATACCGAGAACGACGTCAGCAGCTTCCTCAGCTTTGTCGGCCTTGATATGATTCACCCTCGCGGTCCTCCCGACAGGCCTGTTGTTGGAGTTGAAGGCTTTAGCCGGAGGAGCACGAACCATGGCCTGGTTGGTGTTGGGGCGAGGAGGTGGAGGTAGCTGCCTCTGAGTGCACTTATCATCATAGTGTCCAGTCTCCTTGCACTTGAAGCAAGTGACGACACGAGGAGTGCCTGGCCTTGGCTGCCCCATTGGAACCCTCTGACCCTGCATCTGAGATGGGTTGGGTGGGCGGGGAGCAAAGCCTGGAGAAGCTTGGGCATATGGAGCCCGAGTGACAGCACCATTTGGCACCCAGATGTGGCGCTTCTGCGGAGGGGTGGTCATGTTGGAGGAGGAACCACCCTCACGCGAGTGCTTGCGCGAATCCTCGAACGCCTTGCGCCCATTTTCCTCATTGAGCGCGGTGTTCACGAGCTCCTCGAAGTCCTTGCACTTGACATTTGTGAGAGCGTACTTCAGTTCCGGGTTAAAACCTCTGCGGAACCTTGCCATCTTCTTGGCCTCAGTGGACACTTCGTCACCAGCGTATCGAGCGAGGCGATTGAACTCAGTCTGATAGCTGATAACGTCCAGCTTGCCCTGCTTAAAAGAGCAGAACTCTTCACGCATCCTTTCCATGAGACCATCTGGGATGTGGTGCTTCAGGAAGGCTTCCTTGAAACAGCCCCAGGTGATAGGATAGCCAGCTCTCATGGTCTGGTAGTTCTCCCACCAAGAAGCTGCCTGACCCTTCAGCAGGTTTGTGGCATACTTGACCTTGTCTTCCTCAGCCACATGTGCAATCTCCAGAGTCCTGGCTATGTCACGGATCCAGTCATCAGCATCCAGAGGCTCGCGTGTTGCCACGAAAGCTTTTGGGCCCAGGCTGAGGAACTCCTTGATGTTGACCCGTGGAGCATTCTGGTTGTTGTTCTGATTAGCCTGGAATTGGGCCATCTGCGCCACGACCTGAGTCATCTGAGTCAACAGCTCCGTGATCGGAGGTGGCTCAGGCGGGGTGTTCCTTGTCGGCGACATCCTGAACGGAAAAGCATTTTAGCACAACAATAGAAAAGGATAGACTTGGTAACCGAAAGATAGATTATTCCGACGCATGAATAGATAACCAACAGGTACATCATCACATGTTCAAATACATCAGAATATCCAACACACCATAAATGGTTCGAATGCCAAAGGATAACTAAACATAGCTAGGAACGGATACATCGGTACTCCCATGCTCATCACGCAGGACGGCGGTGAGTAGTACGGCGAGAGATACGGTGAGGAGGAATCCCACGAAAGTAAGTAGAACGATGATCCACGTAGAGCGGAACTGCTCTGAGAGCGACTCTCGGGGTGGTGAAGTAGAAAGCGTCCTCTCCCTGTGCTCCAAAGCGAGGAATCCCAGTGTAACCAGCACCGAGGTGGAGTAGTGGACCTCTGATCGGCTCGTATCCTCTAGCATCTGGCAGAGGGTGACCAACTGGCTGCTGGAAACGTGCGAAGCGCTCGTCTCCAACAAAGTCGGTGGTGTACGTCGCCAGACGAGTCAACGCGAGGTAGAGCTGCTCTCTGACTGAGGCCAACTCCTGAGAAAGTGTGGTGGCAACTGCGTCACTGTGCCTCACAAACTGAGCAGTGGTGTGCAGCCTGGAGCTATCATGCTCGTAGACATCCAGGTTGTTGTAGAGAGTGAAGTGAGCTCCCGCTGCGGTGATGTAACCACGGGGGATGTGGCGGTAGATGGAATCATCAAACCCCCAGTAGTCAGCACGGAGGACGGTGAGACTCACGTAAGCTGCCTGCTGCACGGCCATATCCACTGTGGAACCTACTGCCTCGTAGCGGTGTGCTATGCTCCTGCCATCATCTGACAAAATGTAGACGATAGCCTGGTAGTAGGTCTGGTCAAACTCTCGCTGCTGCTCGTAGACCTGGTACTCTGGTGCCCAATAGAACCCCAGATAGGTGACCATGTCCCTCAGCATCTCCGGATAACCGGCGGTGCTCTCACAGCGAGTCATCCGAACCACCTGCGGGTAGAACCTGAGATCCATCTGCAGATGATTTGGAAGGTTTTGATTAGACGCCGGTAGAAGAAATGAAGTGGAAAACAACAACAAGATTTCAACGGACGAAAGGTTCTTTAGAAGAACAGAATATTGAAGCAACATCGGGAAAACGAGACCAAAACTCCTGAGGTACTACGGAGAACCCAAAACACGTGAAATCCTAACTTGAAAGTTTGGGTGAGAAGATAAAACAACGTTGTACTTTCTTACCAGAAAAGGGTGGGTGGGTGGGGAAAGAAGAAAAATGGCAGAATTCCTACTCTCACGTTTCATTTTTCCTATATAGCTACAAAATAGTTTCTAGACTCAACTGCGACCAGTAAAAAGGGATCCTACAGGCAGACAGGCTTTGATACCATTTGTCGCACCCGGACTTCTAGAGGATACTCACCGTACGAACTGAACAGTATTTTGATTGGATTACGGGGCTTACCGGCACCCGCGTCCTCTTACGAGTAGGCCAACACTTAGGTGTGACAACCAATCGTTACTGTTCACCGTCGATGTAAACTATCCCGTAGAAATCAGGACACTACCATTGACGTACTTCATACCATACACACATGGTACGCCAACGGCGTTAAACAAACGGATAACACAACATATCTCTAAGACACAAAAGATTGAAATAAGTTGCAATTGGCCCTCACTAGGGCAGAGAATAGCAAATACAATCATCCAGAGGACACATGTCCCAACATAACATCATTACAACTCAGCGGAAGCATTCAAAGGGGTCTGAGTACAGACAAATCCAAATAGGCTTAAGAAGCCGGGAAATGAAAGAAAGACGAAGCCCATCCACGTAGGTCTCGGATCCTGCCCGGGTCCGCTATCTACTCGTCAGCAGCCTCGTCAAACTCCAGGTAGTAGCCGTCACCTGGATCCTCGTAAGCGTAGTCTGCGGAAACCACAGCCCCAAAGGGGTCAGTACAACAACGTACTGGCAAGCAAGACTCACAGTTCACCAAAGTGTAACCCGTCAACACCAAGTACAGATGCCTTGGGTTCAACGGAAGAAAGGGGATATGAGAGATGCTGCAACTGGCTGCGCTAACCAACTACAGAAATTCTACAACTTCCAGCTAACAGAAAGGAGATAAGATAGCGTATAGTAACCAACTGAAAGATAACATCAAACAAACCCATCCTGGATCTCGCCCCTTATCCAAAGAAGCAATCCGAGGATAACTCACACAGTTGAATTAATGAATAATGGATCAAGTTTGTTGCACCAATTTGGCCGTACACGCAAGAATAACCCGCCAGATGGGATGCCTCCCACCAAGCGGGGCACTCTACACAACTCAACTCTTCTTCGCATCAAGCCCAAAGAACCTTGGGCGCACGGCTAATCAAGCCCCGAAGAAAAGGGACCCTCATAGCACTCTAAGACCGTGTCCCCCTATATACCCACTACAAAAGTTCCACCCCGCGCTGGGCTCGCAAAAACATGCATGCGGCAAATGGAAAACACGAACTAAATGAGGCGATTTGGACGAGATGCGAATCGAATCAAATTGAGGGTGGCGCCCATACTCGCTTCCCACATGCGGTTAGTGCGCTCATCATGGATCAGTAGACAAGACCCTTTTCCTATTAGGGTCGACACTAGCAGGCTTCAAAACCACACAGGGCCTCCTGCCGGTGCCTTATCAGCATATTATTAATAACAGGTTGATTGATTAACATCGAGCCCCCAGAACATAAATAGAAGTATAGTAACAGTAAGTAACGGGTAACAGACTCGAGCAAAACAACCTAAGCATGCTAGTAAGACACTGGCTCAAACAATGGGTTGTAGGAAGGGAGGTAAGGCAATATCAGGGTTAAGGGATTCATGTGATAGGTTCGTAACAGAAACAACTACTACTAGGGCTAGCAGAAAAGAACAACGGAAAGTATCGGTAACCAATGTTGAAAGGAACACAGTGGTTCATGTGAGTGATAACTTGCCTGCAAACCCAGTAGCCGGGTACTGAGCTAGATCCTCAGAAGGGGTGTCGTAAAGATCGTCGGTATCAACGTCGTCGTCTATCCGAGAAGAAGCAAAACAAACAATGCAGAAAGATAGACAATCAATATCATGGCATAGTGCACAATCATGGGATGATGCATTTCAAGTTAATGGTTGCATCAAAATAAAGTAGCTAACATGGTAACACAATTTAAATGGACCCATATGCAACTGGATTGCATATGGCAAGAGTCCATGAATTAAGTGGAAACAAATGATCTGCAAGTTATTACCATGTGAAAGTTTGCTTAGCATGATGCATGCATGATGATAACAACAAAATAACAACAATAGATGCAAGTGGAAAAGAATTTAACAAGTTTGGAAAATGGTTTATTAAGTTTGGAAATTTTGGGTTACTTAAAGATGTCACACAAGCAATTGTTGTTTTCATCAAGTTAAAGTGTTCAAAACAAATAACAAAGTTTATATTTGAAAAGAACATCAAATTTTAGTTGGATTACATGTTTCAAATGTTGAAAAAGGAATTACAATAATTTAATTATGAATTAAACAAGATTAAACAAGTTTTAATTGAGTTTAAAACAAGTTTGAATTTAATTGAATTTTTATTTGTTCAAAACATAAATTCAAATTCACATTTGAAAAGTTTATGCTTTGATGGTTTGAAAACATATTTTGCATGTTCAAAAATAATTTAATTTGAGCAAGTTATGATTTTATCAAATTTAAATGAAATAAACAAGAATTAAATCATTTAGGCAATTTAAATTATTCAAACCATGAAACAAAATTTATATTTGAAAAGCTTATTTGAAATAGCATGGAAAACATATTTTATTTGCATTTATTGGATTAAGAATGAAATAGTTATGGATTTTAGCAATTTGCAATTGAATTATTTTAATTCAAATTTGAATTGCATTTTGAAAATTCATAACAGAAAACAATTGGTACCAATAGGTAGACAATTTAATTTAGATCAGCACACATATTTTATTTTTGTAATTTGGAATTCTAAAGCTAAAGTTATTGGCATTTTATGTCCAGGGACCCATCTGCAATTTGTGAGGGACTGGTTTTAAAACAGAAACTGTAAAAAAAACATTTTACACGCACATAAACCCTACCCTAGGCACTGCCAGGGGGGCCCGGGGTCACTGTGCGCTTGCGTGGCACTTGAGTGGCTGACAGGGGGCCCTCCCTGTCAGCGCTGCGGCAAAAAGTGGGATTTTTATCCCGTGGGAGAGCCAAGGCTCGAACCCGCGAGCTCTCCCGCTGTAACACCTGGGGTGTTACCCTAATAGAGAGTTGTTTGTTTTCTTTTTTTTTTTGCTTGCATCATATGCATCACATTGCATTGCACCATGTTTGCATCACAACTGAAAATTCAAATCAATTTAAACTTTCACCCCTTGCTCAAAATTTCCAAATTCAAACTTGCAAACTAAACCACTCATTCTTTTTCAATAGTTTGAAATTGTTTTAACCAAATTGCATGTTAATAAAATTTCCCCCTTTTGTTAAAAACCCTAATGGCAATTAAAAAATTCAAAGCAACTCAATCCTACTTATCATATTTCAATATGGGTTTAAATATTAAAATTTTGCAAACCAATTAAATTCAATAATGTTTGTATAATTGATTGAATTTATTAAATAAACTTTGTTATTTCCAAAACTCCAACCCAAACACTATTTGAGAATCACCTAACAATTTAATCTCACATTAATAATTCAAGTTGTTGAAATTAAATTTAAACTACCTTGTTGTTGTTGTGTTGCAAATTAATAAACTTTAACTATCAAATAAAACCCCAAACTCTATTTGGAAAATTCAACTAACTATTTTAAATAAAATTCAAACTTTCAAACTTGTGAAATAATGCTAACCTTTGCTTGACATTGCTGTTTTGAACACTAACAAAAATAGTCCTAAAAACATAACCCTAACCCTTATCTTTTTGGGTCATTTATCGAATTGCCCATAGCGGACCACTTGTACTCAGTTTTACCCCTAGAGCTGAATCGACCTCAGTTTTGCCCCTAGTCTGTGCGCAACTACTATGGAGAGGCTGGAACGGTAAGTTTGGAGTCGACTCCATTTCGCGAAGTGGGACCGAGGAGTCAGACTCCGTTTCGCGAAGTGGGTCCGAGTGGGACTGCCAAGTTCGTTGAAACCATCCGGAGCTTACAGGTGGGACCGCGCAATTAGTTGACTACGCTGAATAGTCCACACCCGAGTTTCCCGCCACCACCGTCGTGCGCTGCCGCCCAATTTAGTTGACCCGCCGTCGTGCGCTGCCGCTCACGCCGCCGCCACCGCCGCACCATCCCCTGCTGCGCCACGAGCACCTGCGGCACCACCACCACCACCACCACCACCACCACCGCTGGGTTCGGCTTGGGGGGCGAAAAGGCGGGGCAGCCCACGCTGGCCAGAGCTGTCAGCGACGCGTGGAAAAACTGTGGGCCCCCGGGTCGTTCAAAGTCTGCCGGAGTAACGGCACGCGCGTCGCAGTAAATGACCCGCCAGGGCTACAAAAGGCCCCTCACCGCTCGCCGCTCTCCCCATTCTCGCCGTTCATCTCCTCGCCCTCACCGCACAAACTCTCATCGCCCTCGCCGCACTTCACCAGACACCCCGAGACGATGCCTCGCCGACTCCGTGCATGGCGCAACTCGCCGTTGTACTGCCGACCCACGGCCGCGACGCGGGGCCACAATGACGGCGAGGAGAACGAGCAGCCGGCGCCGGAGGAGGCAGCGCCCGAGCAGCAGCTGCCGCAGGAGGAGGCGGGGCCCGAGCAGCAGCAGCCGCCGGAGGAGGCGGCGCCCGAGCAGGCGCCGCCGCATGAGGAGGCGGCGCCCGAGCAGGAGCCGCCGCAGGAGGCGCCGCGCTGGAGGAGGCTCAGGCGGATGCAGCCTATCTGGCCCGAGCAGCACGCCACCGTCTACTCGTTCGAAACATGGCGGAACGAGGAGGCGTTCCACACGGTCCGCTCCTGGCTAAAGGAGGCGGCGGCAACGGCCGAGGCTGCCGCTGTTCGTGCATCCCTGGAGACCCACCAGAGGGAGCAGGCGGAGCGCCAGGTCTACCGGGAGCTCGCCGCAACCGCGGCGTCGGATGAGCAGCAGGCGGTCGTCGCGCTGTACGAGAGCGACCGGCGCAAGGCTGCCCTGCAGAGCGAGAGGCGGGACCGCCGCCATCCCTCCGAGCAGGCGCAGCTGCACCGGCTGCGGATCCGAGGCAGAGCGGAGCGGCATGCGATCGCTACGCTGGCGAACCCATCGCCCTTAGCCAAGAACGACCACGAGGCGGGGCCCTCCAGCATGCTGGCCTACGACGACAGCGATGAGGACGACGAGGAAGAGGAGTAGAGGACGACGTCTAGGAGGAGGGCGACGACTAGGCCTCTCGGGCAACCGTAGTTAATTTTTTTTTAAGTTTTTTCAATGTTTTTAGTTAAATTATGCCGTCTAGCTTTCTGTAAAACTATCGTCGAATCTATGAATTTTAGCCTAATTCAACGAGTTCGCGTTTTTTAATTAATTTTGAGTATTTCTGAACGCAATCACGAGCCAGAATGTAGATTAAAAGCGAAAAGAATGTTTGAATAATGTTGTATATATGATGCATGTTGAACTAAGTCATTCCAAAATTTTGGGCAAATGTGCTTCAAATGAGGTCTGAAGCTAGGGTAAATCACATATAACAACGTTGTGCGTTGGATTCATGTCATTTTGATTTGTTTTGAATTATTTATGCTCATTTGCAACCATCGCTCAATTCTCGTGAGAAATGTGCTTGAAATGAGGTCCGAAGCAAGGGTAAATACCCCCGTTTATAATTTCATGAAAAATTCGACCTTGCCAAAATTAACCAAATAAATTTGAGGATCAACTATATCACATATAACAACGTTGTGCGTTCGATTCATGTCATTTTGAATGTGTTTGAATTATTTATGCTCATTTGCAACCATCGCTCAATTCTCGTGAGAAATGTGCTTGAAATGAAGTCCGAAGCAAAGGGTAAATACCCCCGTTTATAATTTCATGAAAAATTCGACCTTGCCAAAATTAACCAAATAAATTTGAGGAGAACTATATCACATATAACAACGTTGTGTGTTGGATTCATGTCATTCTGATTTGTTTTGAATTTTTTATGCTCATTTGCAACCATCGCTCAATTCTGGTGAGAAATGTGCTTCAAATGAGGTCCGAAGCTAGGGTAAATACCCCCGTTTATAATTTCATGAAAAGTTCGACCTTGCCAAAATTATCCATAGAAATTTGAGGATCAACTATATCACATATAACAACGTTGTGTGTTGGATTCATGTCATTTTGATTTGTTTTGAAATTTTTATGCTCATTTGCAACCATCGCTCAATTCTCGTGAGAAATGTGCTTCAAATGAGGTCCGAAGCTAGGGTAAATACCCCCGTTTATAATTTCATGAAAAATTCGACCTTGCCAAAATTATCCATAGAAATTTGAGGATCAACTATATCACATATAACAACGTTGTGTGTTGGATTCATGTCATTTTGATTTGTTTTGAATTTTTTATGCTCATTTGCAACCATCGCTCAATTCTCGTTTGAAATGTGCTTCAAATGAGGTCCGAAGCTAGGGTAAATACCCCCATTTGTGCTTGAACATTTTTTGGCATATTTTATAAATCAACCAAATGAATTTCCTAGACATCTATTCTACATGTATAGTGTAAATCTGAAGTTTCATTATGTTTTGAATAATTCTTCTATTTTTTATTTTTTTATTTAAATAACATGGTTTAATAGAAACATCATATGTAAAACTGATAAAAATCATCTCTGTAGTAAATCTGAAGTTTCATTATATTTTTTATTTAAATAACATGATTTATAATACTTAACAGCAAAGAAATCATATGTAGAACCATCGATCCCTGTGGCCAACGTACCAACCAATCAGAGCGCAGAACGAACGTCTCGCGGATCGCTGTGGCTGCGAGCGCATCCGTCCGATGCACGATTCCTTCTAGAAGGCGTCGATCCAACAGCCCAGGTCGAATCTCTGTGTTTCCTTCTAGAAGCTTTTCGGCTGGTCAAATAGAGGGTTGACCAAGCTTGAAATGAGCATAAATAATTCAAAAAAAATCGAAAAAATATATTGGCGACGCACATAGTAGTGTTATGTCATATAGTAACGAGAAAAAAATATAAACCTGTCTTATAAAGAATGGAACGAAAAAACCTTGTGTAACATATGATATCTTGAACAGTCTAGTAGAGAGTTCAAGATAATGAGATGAGTTTCAAACCTTTTGAACTCAAATAAGGTCAAAATCTCACCAAAGCTTCATTTTGGTGTGACTAAGAAAGATCCAAAGTTATTTTTCCATTTTGATGTTTTAAACATGTTTTATTTACGATTTTCGATTAAAACCATTATTATTCAAAAGAAAATAAATAATACGAATATTCATCCAATAAACTTTTGGGCTTCGGAATTGCATTATATAGGTCTAATACAAGTCTAGTAAAAATATAAATAGGATTTATAAACATTAGAACGAAATCCATCACTAAAATGAGATTCCTCGAATACAAGACTAGAGATTTCAAAGAATAAGAGGTGGAAACATTGTGAATCTTCCGAAGAGGTGGGTTCTACCTTTTTGTTTTGTGTTCCTATGGGCTATACTAGCACAACCAAGCAAATACTTCCACATTGCTACCACCTTTCGACGCTGTTACCGCGTGTTTCCGTATAAGTCCGGTATTTCTCCAGCGGGGCTAGGGTTTCACCGGGAGGCTACGGAGCGTCTGGATCCCAACACAAGCTAGGGGTGCCATACCATGTTAGTATAGGTGTGTTGTGTGCTTTGTATGTCCAAGATTGCTCTCTGGGGTGTGACCCGGCTTCACCGGCATCCACTTCTCTCTCGTAGGCGATTACAGGGTGAAACTCCCGTATCGGACCAAACACCGTGAATCTTCCGAAGAGGTGGGTTCTACCTTTTTGTTCTGTGTTCCTATGGGCTATCCTACCACAACCAAGCAAATAGTTCCACATTGCTACCCCCTTTCGACGCTGTTACCGCGTGTTTCCGTATAAGTCCGGTATTTCTCCAGCGGGGCTAGGGTTTCACCGGGAGGGGGGCTACGGAGCGTCTAGATCCCAACACAAGCTAGGGGGTGCCATACCATGTTAGTATAGGTGTGTTGTGTGCTTTGTATGTCCAAGATTGCTCTCTGGGGTGTGACCCGGCTTCACCGGCATCCACTTCTCTCTCGTAGGCGATTACAGGGTGAAACTCCCGTATCGGACCAAACACCGTGAATCTTCCGAAGAGGTGGGTTCTACCTTTTTGTTTTGTGTTCCTATGGGCTATACTAGCACAACCAAGCAAATAGTTCCACATTGCTACCCCCTTTCGACGCTGTTACCGCGTGTTTCCGTATAAGTCCGGTATTTCTCCAGCGGGGCTAGGGTTTCACCGGGAGGGGGGCTACGGAGCGTCTGGATCCCAACACAAGCTAGGGGGTGCCATACCATGTTAGTATAGGTGTGTTGTGTGCTTTGTATGTCCAAGATTGCTCTCTGGGGTGTGACCCGGCTTCACCGGCATCCACTTCTCTCTCGTAGGCGATTACAGGGTGAAACTCCCGTATCGGACCAAACACCGTGAATCTTCCGAAGAGGTGGGTTCTACCTTTTTGTTCTGTGTTCCTATGGGCTATCCTAGCACAACCAAGCAAATAGTTCCACATTGCTACCCCCTTTCGACGCTGTTACCGCGTGTTTCCGTATAAGTCCGGTATTTCTCCAGCGGGGCTAGGGTTTCACCGGGAGGGGGGCTACGGAGCGTCTGGATCCCAACACAAGCTAGGGGGTGCCATACCATGTTAGTATAGGTGTGTTGTGTGCTTTGTATGTCCAAGATTGCTCTCTGGGGTGTGACCCGGCTTCACCGGCATCCACTTCTCTCTCGTAGGCGATTACAGGGTGAAACTCCCGTATCGGACCAAACACCGTGAATCTTCCGAAGAGGTGGGTTCTACCTTTTTGTTTTGTGTTCCTATGGGCTATCCTACCACAACCAAGCAAATAGTTCCACATTGCTACCCCCTTTCGACGCTGTTACCGCGTGTTTCCGTATAAGTCCGGTATTTCTCCAGCGGGGCTAGGGTTTCACCGGGAGGGGGGCTACGGAGCGTCTGGATCCCAACACAAGCTAGGGGGTGCCATACCATGTTAGTATAGGTGTGTTGTGTGCTTTGTATGTCCAAGATTGCTTTCCCGCACAGAGAAGCTAGGGGGACTCGATCTGCACCGTTCCTTACGGTCAAACGATCGAAAATGAAGCGGTGCATGGACTGGGTATTTTGTCTCAATGTAACGGCCCCGTTCACCAGCCCGGTGCATGCACGCCTCGTTTTTTCAGAGTAAACAACGTGGCAGAAGAAAATAGTTAACGTCGCGTCGCATTTGCAGCAGCCCTGCACGCCTTGTTTCAGAAACACGAGTCGCGTCGCATTTGCAGCGACGCAGCCCTCCACGCCTGGTTTCAGAAACACGAGTCGCGTCGCATTTGCAGCGACGCAGCCCTCCACGCCTAGTTTTCACAAGATACGCATCAATGCATATGCAGCGAGGCAGGATTTGGCGTGAGACTTTGGACTTTCTTCTCTTCACCTCTTTAATACACGCATGCAACGTCGAATCACTTCGACTGACGAATGCACACGCGCTCGTACTCCGTATCAATAGCTGTCCGGCCTACGCCTACGCCTATGCCTGTTCTACACCGCTTTGACCATGCATCTACCCAAATAAATTCAAGGTTTTCACACAGTTTGCTTCATCTACCCAAATAAATTCACGTCTAATCGTGTCTTTAAATATTCCTTCAGTCGTCCTCCATATTCTCATCCCTCTCCAGCCATTTGCCCTTCTCTCCCTTCAAGCCCTAACGCACAATGTCTTCCTACTCACTACCTTCAAGCCCGGAGTCGGTCTCCGACGAGGACAACCACCCCAAGGCTCTGCCTTGGTACGAGGCCGAGTGGCCCGAGGCGGAGTTGGACGTCCTGCCCATCGTGCTTCCCGTCGACGACTCTCCCGATCGGGAGCGATCGCCGACGCCGCCCTTCGTCCACCGCCCCGTCCCTTCCACCACCACCAAGACGTCGGACATCTCCCCCAAGACGAACCTCCGCCTCAAAAGACTGGAGCGGCTGGAGAAGAAGGAGTTGAAGGCGATGGAGAAGAAGGAGGCCAAGGAGGACGCGAAGGCTTTCCGGGCCAGCATCAAGCGGTCCCGTGAGAGGCAGGAGGACACGATGCGGGCGGAGAACGGCAGCGCCCGGATCAAGCAGGAGATGGAGATCCGGGCGGCGGAGTGGAGGAAGTAGGGCGGCGCCGGAGCGGGGGAAGGGCTCCCGCATGCATGCAGAGCGGGAGCAGTTAGGGCTAGCCCTTTTTTTTTAGTTAAATGTAATGTTTATCCGGCCCCACTGATTATATGTAAAGTGGGGCCAGTTATCCTTTCTAAGTATGTTTAATTATATATAAGCCCTATATATAAAGTTATGTTCTTATATTTGTCCAAATGTACCCACTGTTTAGAAGTTTTATCCTTTCTAATCATCGCTTTAAAATCTGCACATTGTAAACAAAATTTATATATAAGAGATGTGCTTTAACGAATAATATTTTCTAAAAGAGCTGCATTATGTTTTCTAAGATAACATAAAAAATTTGAGTTGAGCACAGTATATTTTATATTATTAATACGAATAATTTGATGGTTTAATAAATGGATAATGCGTAGTCTGCATGTAGTGATTAATAAATATAAATGGATAATGTGTAGTCTACATGTTGACATTGGGCCTCATGTGACATTGGGCCGCAAGGAACGGTCAACTGGTGGGGCCCACATGCAGCGCCAACCGTCAACAGATGGGGCACACAAACCGCGCCAACGCTCAACAACTGGGGCCCACAGGCCGCGCGAACGGTTGTATGATGGGTCCCACAGGTCAGGATCCTAACGGGGGGCCGAAAATAACGGTGGGAGCAGCGAAAAGAGTCCTTGCGCACTGACTAGGGGCAAAACTGAGGTCGATTCGGCGCTAGGGGTAAAACTGAGGTCGTGGTGCCAACTGAGGGCACCTTGTTAATTATCCCTATCTTTTTCTCTCCCTATCTCTCTTACAAAAAAAAGGGGGAAAAGAAAAAGGAAAAGAAAAGAGCAAAGGAGAGAGGCAAGCCCACCACTTTCTTTTCCTTCTCCCAAGCCCATCTCTGTTTTCTCCCCCCAGCCCACCAAACCCTCCAGCCCGATACCCCTCCGTTCTGTTGTCGTCTTCCTCCTAGCAGTCGTCACCTGTACGATCGCTCCACCACCACCCGATCAGCTCCCCCCCCTCTCGATGCTGCTCCGTACCAAGCCCCAATCCCCATAAGTATCCACCCTTCCCCCCTCTGCTCGCAGAAACCCTAGAGCCCCCTCCTTCCCATCGCCGCCGTCCTCTCTATCCCCCTCCTCTCTGCTAGTTCCTTCTCTGAACATAACTGAACCACCGTGAGCCCACCTCTGCCTCCTCGTCGCGAGGACGACATGGTCACCTCGAGGAGCTCCTCTCCCCGGGAATGGACCCGCGGCGTCTTCCTGGACCGCCTCGACTCGTCGCCGTTTGCTGGGAGGGGCCGCGGAGCCCGCGCCGTCGCCGGAGTCTCCCTCCGTTTCCGCTTCTGAACGACTACGACGAGCAGCCGCAGGTGCGCCCCGTACCCCTTCCTCCTCCCTATTGCTCCTGTACTAGCACGTCACGCACCCGAGTCCACACCCTGCACCCACACATCCATCGCGAGCACCCCACCCCGTCGTGCACCGCCGGCGTGTGACCGTCGATCTCTGCTTTGTTCGTCTGGTTCAGAAAGGCCCTATCTGTTCGAATTTCAGTTAACGGGCGTAGATCTACGATATCTCCCGTCAGTCTGCTGTTGTATCACAACCGCACGATCACTGCACTGGCCATGTTCCCTTGCGCGCAGCGAGCGATCCCGGGATCGATCCCCCGCGGGAGCACTGCCGCCCCTTTTTGCGATTTATTCGCGCGAGCACCCAGGCCCACCTGTCATGGGCCTTGTGTGCTCTGTCACCTCCCAGCCCGTGCCACGCCAGCGCCCAGTGGCCACGCTGGCCCCGTGGCCCACCCTGCAGTGGCTGTGGCTAGCTGCTGCATGGTGCAAAATGTTTAAAACTTTTTCTGTTAATTCTCAAAATACTTTTAAATGGCAGAATTAAACACAAAAACTAAAACTTGAATAACTTTTAATCTATAAGTCCAATAAATACAAGTTGTATATGTTTGTTGTTCCAAATTTAATCATCTTTCCAAATATTCCAATTGTGTACTGTTTTGAAATTCCCAAATGCATTTAAAATTCAAATTTGAATAATTCAAATGCAAATTGCTAAATTCAATAACTAATTCATTATTAATCCAATAAATACAAATAAAATATGTTTTCCATACCATTTTGAATAACCTTTTCAAATATAAATTTTGTTTCATGGTTTGAATACTTTAAATTGCCTAAATAATTTAATACTAGTTTAATTCATTTAAATTTGATAAAATCATAACTTGCTCAATATAAAATATTTTTGAACATGCAAAATATGTTTTCAAACCATCAAAGTGTGAAATTTTCAAATGTGAGTTTGAAATTATGTTTTGAACAAATAAAATTTCAATTAAATTCAAACTTGTTTCAAATCCATTTAAAAATTGTTTAATATTGTTTAATTCATAATTAAATTATCCTAATTCCAATTTCAATATTTGAAACATGTAATCCAACTAAAATTTGATGTTCTCTTCAAATACAAATTTTGTTAATTGTTTTGAACACTTTAACTTGATGAAAACAACAATTGCTTGTGTGACATGTTTAAGTAACCAACTTTCCACACTTAACCAATATTTCCCCAAACTTGTTAACCCTATTTCAATTGGTTCTATTGTTGTTATTTTGTTGTTTTCCTCATCCATGCATCATGCTAATCCACGTTCACCTGTTGATTAGTTGGAAAACAATTGTTTCAACCATAATTCATGGGCTTTTCATATGCAACTCAAATTGCATATGGGTCCATTTAAATCTGTTTATCTTGTCAACCTAGTTTACCTTGATGCATCTTTAAACTTGTCATGCATCCATATCTTGATCATGCTGGATCTTTTGCCGTAGTAGTAATTGTTGCATCCGGTGTTTGTTCGAGGTTCGTTGCTTCTTCCCGGATAGGACGTTGAGATGATGTGAGCAACGACAAGTTCTGCTTCCTTGCGGGATCTCAGGCAAGTATACTCACTTGCTGCCATATGGCTGCCTTTCATCACTTGTTACCGATTCTTTCCGTTGTTCTTTTCTGCTAGCCTTAGTAGTAGTTGTTTCTGTTACGAACCCATCACATGAATCCCTTAACCTTGATATTGCCTCACCTCCATACCTATAACCATTGCTTGTTGCCCGTGTCTTACTAGCATGCTTAGGGTTGTTTTGCTCGAGTCTGTTACCCGTTACTTTCTGTTACTACTCTATTATGTTCTGGGGGCTCGAGGTTAATCAATCAATCAATCCTGTTAATGCTAATGGTAATAATAATTTGATGATAAGGCACCGGCAGGAGGCCCTTTGTGGTTTTGAGGCCTGCTAGTGTCGACCCTAATAGGAAAAGGGTCTTGTCTACTGATCCATGATGAGCGCACTACCCGCATGTGGGAAGCGAGTATGGGCGCCCCCCTCAACTTGATTCGATTCGCATCTCGTCCAAATCGCCACACTTAGTTTGGGCTTTCCATTTGCTGCACGCATATGCAGGTACGAACCCTCGGCGCCAGGGTGGAACTTTTGTAGTCGGCATTTAGGGCGGCGTGGTCTTCCAGTGCTATGAGGGTTCCCCTTTTCTTCGTGGGGGCTCGATTAGCCGCGCACGCACATCACGTGGTGCTTTGGGCTTGATGCGAAGAAGAGTTGAGTTGTGTAGAGTACCTCGCTTGGTGGGTTGATCCCCCGTCTGGCGGGTTATTCTTACGTGTACGGCCAAATTGGTGCAACCCTGCAGGGATAATCTTCTCGAGAAGCCATGTTTTCCGCGGTTATGGATTACTTGGTGAAAGTACTGGCTAACAAGTACTCAGGACAACTTAAACCTAATGATTAACACTCTTACATCCAATGATTAACAACTTGACTAGTAATAGGCTTATTGACACAATAATCTGAACCATCATTAATCCAACTGTGTGAGTTATCCTCGGATTGCTTCTTCGGATAAGGGACGAGATCCAGGATGGGTTTGTTTGAAGTTATCTTTCAGTTGGTTACAATACTCGATCTTATCTTCTTTCTGTTAGCCGGAAGTTGTAGTATCTCTCTGTAGATGGTTAGTGCAGCCCGCTGTCGCTTATTTGCAATAACCACTTCCTTTCCGTTGATCCCAAAGTATTTGTATCTTGTGATGACTGGCTATGCCGGTATCTTGTGAGTATGGTTTATCCACTTGCCAGTACTTAACCGTACTGACCCACGAATCTCTTTCGTGGCTGCATATTCAACATTGCAGCCAACAGGTTTGAAGTCTGATGACGTTAGCTTGGGAATCCCTCCGGCTTGGCCTGGGTAGGGATTGGACGCTCTCGGTTATCTTCAGGACTCTTAGTCCAGTTTGTATCTTGTCCGTAGCCGGACGCTATGTTGTTTCTTCCGCTGTTATTTGGATCTTTGTATTGTATCAGTTGTATCCCTGGCTCACGTGAGTCATCTTGTAAATCTCTTTTCTGTTGTTGTTGTGGATTATTCGTGAACTGTTGTAATGTTATCACAAGTGGCAACCTGGAATCGGTTATTATGTGGATTTTGGCGGGAAGGCTGAAATCTGCATAGTGCCCGATCTCGGGGCGTCACAAAATGGTATCAGAGCCTTGGTTCCGATTCCCGAGATTGTTTCGATAAGAATGGTTATCGAAGCAACGGGTCCGCAAAGCCTGTAGGATAACCTAGCTAACGGTCGTTGTTTCTAGAGTGTCAAAAACTATTTCTGCTAAACTATTTTGGAAAAACATCTCGATAGGATTCTTGTTTTCTCCTTATCCCTATTCTATTTCCCCTCCCATCCTATTTGTTTTGGAGTCCCCCCCTTGTCTATCTTTCAAAGTGTTAGGATCCTACGTGGGTGGACGTTTCCTGAGCCCTTAACCTAATAGGTTCGATCATCGGAAGGTTCCTGGTGGAAGAACATCGTCGTCACTCCGAGCAAGAAGCCCTTGTTAGTGGTGTCGAGAAGCCCTTGTTAGTGGTGTCGAGGAAATCAACTGGAAGCACGAAGAATCGATAGTCGAACTTATTTCCCCTCCCGGGTTAGCAGGTGGATTGCGAGGGCGCAATCCCTTGTTAGTGGTGTCGTCTGTAACACCTGGGGTGTTACCCTAATAGAGAGTTGTTTGTTTTCTTTTTTTTTGCTTGCATCATATGCATCACATTGCATTGCACCATGTTTGCATCACAACTGAAAATTCAAATCAATTTATACTTTCACCCCTTGCTCAAAATTTCCAAATTCAAACTTGCAAACTAAACCACTCATTGTTTTTCAATAGTTTGAAATTGTTTTAACCAAATTGTCTGTTAATAAAATTTCCCCCTTTTGTTAAAAACCCTAATGGCAATTCAAAAATTCAAAGCAACTCAATCCTACTTATCATATTTCAATATGGGTTTAAATAATAAAATTTTGCAAACCAATTAAATTCAATAATGTTTGTATAATTGATTGAATTTATTAAATAAACTTTGTTATTTCCAAAACTCCAACCCAAACACTATTTGAGAATCACCTAACAATTTAATCTCACATTAATAATTCAAGTTGTTGAAATTAAATTTAAACTACCTTGTTGTTGTTGTGTTGCAAATTAATAAACTTTAACTATCAAATAAAACCCCAAACTCTATTTGGAAAATTCAACTAACTATTTTAAATAAAATTCAAACTTTCAAACTTGTGAAATAATGCTAACCTTTGCTTGACATTGCTGTTTTGAACACTAAAAAAAATAGTCCTAAAAACATAACCCTAACCCTTATCTTTTTCTCTCCCTATCTCTCTTACAAAAAAAAGGGGGGAAAAGAAAAAGGAAAAGAAAAGAGCAAAGGAGAGAGGCAAGCCCACCACTTTGTTTTCCTTCTCCCAAGCCCATCTCTGTTTTCTCCCCCCAGCCCACCAAACCCTCCAGCCCGATACCCCTCCGTTTCTGTCGTCGTCTTCCTCCTAGCAGTCGTCACCTGTACGATCGCTCCACCACCACCCGATCAGCTCCCCCCCCTCTCGATGCTGCTCCGTACCAAGCCCCAATCCCCATAAGTATCCACCCTTCGCCCCCTCTGCTCGCAGAAACCCTAGAGCCCCCTCCTTCCCATCGCCGCCGTCCTCTCTATCCCCCCTCCTCTCTGCTAGTTCCTTCTCTGAACATAACTGAACCACCGTGAGCCCACCTCTGCCTCCTCGTCGCGAGGACGACATGGTAACCTCGAGGAGCTCCTCTCCCCGGGAATGGACCCGCGGCGTCTTCCTGGACCGCCTCGACTCGTCGCCGTTTGCTGGGAGGGGCCGCGGAGCCCGCGCCGTCGCCGGAGTCTCCCTCCGTTTCCGCTTCTAAACGACTACGACGAGCAGCCGCAGGTGCGCCCCGTACCCCTTCCTCCTCCCTATTGCTCCTGTACTAGCACGTCACGCACCCGAGTCCACACCCTGCACCCACACATCCATCGCGAGCACCCCACCCCGTCGTGCACCGCCGGCGTGTGACCGTCGATCTCTGCTTTGTTCGTCTGGTTCAGAACGGCCCTATCTGTTCGAATTTCAGTTAACGGGCGTAGATCTACGATATCTCCCGTCAGTCTGCTGTTGTATCACAACTGCACGATCACTGCATTGGCCCTGTTCCCTTGCGCGCAGCGAGCGATCCCGGGATCGATCCCCCGCGGGAGCACTGCCGCCCCTTTTTGCGATTTATTCGCGCGAGCACCCAGGCCCACCTGTCATGGGCCTTGTGTGCTCTGTCACCTCCCAGCCCGTGCCACGCCAGCGCCCAGTGGCCACGCTGGCCCCGTGGCCCACCCTGCAGTGGCTGTGGCTAGCTGCTGCACGGTGCAAAATGTTTAAAATTTTTTTGTTAATTCTCAAAATACTTTTAAATGGCAGAATTAAACACAAAAACTAAAACTTGAATAACTTTTAATCTATAAGTCCAATAAATACAAGTTGTATATGTTTGTTGTTCCAAATTTAATCATCTTTCCAAATATTCCAATTGTGTAATGTTTTGAAATTCCCAAATGCATTTAAAATTCAAATTTGAATAATTCAAATGCAAATTGCTAAATTCAATAACTAATTCATTATTAATCCAATAAATACAAATAAAATATGTTTTCCATACCATTTTGAATAACCTTTTCAAATATAAATTTTGTTTCATGGTTTGAATACTTTAAATTGCCTAAATAATTTAATACTTGTTTAATTCATTTAAATTTGATAAAATCATAACTTGCTCAATATAAAATATTTTTGAACATGCAAAATATGTTTTCAAACCATCAAAGTGTGAACTTTTCAAATGTGAGTTTGAAATTATGTTTTGAACAAATAAAATTTCAATTAAATTCAAACTTGTTTCAAATCCATTTAAAAATTGTTTAATATTGTTTAATTCATAATTAAATTATCCTAATTCCAATTTCAATATTTGAAACATGTAATCCAACTAAAATTTGATGTTCTCTTCAAATACAAATTTTGTTAATTGTTTTGAACACTTTAACTTGATGAAAACAACAATTGCTTGTGTGACATGTTTAAGTAACCAACTTTCCACACTTAACCAATATTTCCCCAAACTTGTTAACCCTATTTCAATTGGTTCTATTGTTGTTATTTTGTTGTTTTCCTCATCCATGCATCATGCTAATCCACCTTCACCTGTTGATTAGTTGGAAAACAATTGTTTCAACCATAATTCATGGGCTTTTCATATGCAACTCAAATTGCATATGGGTCCATTTAAATCTGTTTATCTTGTCAACCTAGTTTACCTTGATGCATCTTTAAACTTGTCATGCATCCATATCTTGATCATGCTGGATCTTTTGCCGTAGTAGTAATTGTTGCATCCGGTGTTTGTTCGAGGTTCGTTGCTTCTTCCCGGATAGGACGTTGAGATGATGTGAGCAACGACAAGTTCTGCTACCTTGCGGGATCTCAGGCAAGTATACTCACTTGCTGCCATATGGCTGCCTTTCATCACTTGTTACCGATTCTTTCCGTTGTTCTTTTCTGCTAGCCTTAGTAGTAGTTGTTTCTGTTACGAACCCATCACATGAATCCCTTAACCTTGATATTGCCTCACCTCCATACCTATAACCATTGCTTGTTCCCCGTGTCTTACTAGCATGCTTAGGGTTGTTTTGCTCGAGTCTGTTACCCGTTACTTTCTGTTACTACTCTATTATGTTCTGGGGGCTCGAGGTTAATCAATCAATCAATCCTGTTAATGCTAATGGTAATAATAATTTGATGATAAGGCACCGGCAGGAGGCCCTTTGTGGTTTTGAGGCCTGCTAGTGTCGACCCTAATAGGAAAATGGTCTTGTCTACTGATCCATGATGAGCGCACTACCCGCATGTGGGAAGCGAGTATGGGCGCCCCCCTCAACTTGATTCGATTCGCATCTCGTCCAAATCGCCACACTTAGTTCGGGCTTTCCATTTGCTGCACGCATATGCAGGTACGAACCCTCGGCGCCAGGGTGGAACTTTTGTAGTCGGCATTTAGGACGGCGTGGTCTTCCAGTGCTATGAGGGTTCCCCTTTTCTTCGTGGGGGCTCGATTAGCCGCGCACGCACAACACGTGGTGCTTTGGGCTTGATGCGAAGAAGAGTTGAGTTGTGTAGAGTACCTCGCTTGGTGGGTTGATCCCCCGTCTGGCGGGTTATTCTTATGTGTACGGCCAAATTGGTGCAACCCTGCAGGGATAATCTTCTCGAGAAGCCGTGTTTTCCGCGGTTATGGATTACTTGGTGAAAGTACTGGCTAACAAGTACTCAGGACAACTTAAACCTAATGATTAACACTCTTACATCCAATGATTAACAACTTGACTAGTAATAGGCTTATTGACACAATAATCTGAACCATCATTAATCCAACTGTGTGAGTTATCCTCGGATTGCTTCTTCGGATAAGGGGCGAGATCCAGGATGGGTTTGTTTGAAGTTATCTTTCAGTTGGTTACAATACTCGATCTTATCTTCTTTCTGTTAGCCGGAAGTTGTAGTATCTCTCTGTAGATGGTTAGTGCAGCCCGCTGTCGCTTATTTTCAATAACCCCTTCCTTTCCGTTGATCCCAAAGTATTTGTATCTTGTGATGACTGGCTATGCCGGTATCTTGTGAGTATGGTTTATCCACTTGCCAGTACTTAACCGTACTGACCCACGAATCTCTTTCGTGGCTGCATATTCAACATTGCAGCCAACAGGTTTGAAGTCTGACGACGTTAGCTTGGGAATCCCTCCGGCTTGGCCTGGGTAGGGATTGGACGCTCTCGGTTATCTTCAGGACTCTTAGTCCAGTTTGTATCTTGTCCGTAGCCGGACGCTATGTTGTTTCTTCCGCTGTTATTTGGATCTTTGTATTGTATCAGTTGTATCCCTGGCTCACGTGAGTCATCTTGTAAATCTCTTTTCTGTTGTTGTTGTGGATTATTCGTGAACTGTTGTAATGTTATCACAAGTGGCAACCTGGAATCGGTTATTATGTGGATTTTGGCGGGAAGGCTGAAATCTGCATAGTGTCCGATCTCGGGGCGTCACACCCGCTGCGCGCAAAGCCTGAACCAGTGTGTTGTTTTACGTTTCTTGTCAGTAACAGACGCGCCGCCAAGGTAACGTGTCAATTTGTTAACTGAATTTCGAAAGTGCGCGCGTTGCCTGAACCTAGCTGACAGATACGTGCTCGCCGTCGACGATCTGCCGTTGGTGTTGTGCCCGTGGTTGCTGCGGGTGGTGCAGTGAGGCGTGTGCAGTGCGGAGTGCTCGTGGGCAAGACAGAGAGGAGGCACGGTGGAGGCTCACCGTCGTTTGTCGTGGGAAGCAGAGGCTCGGGTAGCGGTGGTCGTCGCCGGCGGCAGCAGAGATCGCGGCGGCGTTCCAGAAGATCTCCTGGTGGCTCCAGTGTCCAACAGGAAGAGGAGGAAGTGGTGGGTTGGTTCCCGATGCTAGGTGGGGTGGAGGAGTGACATGGTGGCGGCGGTGGACGGAGATTCAGACAATCGTCTCCGGCGAGGTGGTGGCAGAGAGGGGAACGCGTCGCGAGAGAGAGAAATGGCGGCGGCCTCGAGGAGAGAGGTGTGTAGCTAGGTTTAGGGCGGCGCGCTGTGCCCTAGGGGGATATATAGGGGGGTAGGGCGAGCTCCTGGCCGTCGACGGGGTCGTCTGCCGCCGTGGCGTGCTCGGATGGACGCCGTACATGGAACAGACGACGGGGGCGGCGATCGAAGGGGTACCGGGCCGCTGCGCATAGGTAAGTGGGCTAGGCCAAAAGGCTCCCCCCCTCGCAGGTTAGCTTTTCCTTTTTCTTTTTCTGTTTGTTTTTTTTTTTTTGCAGAAAAAAAAATTGGAAGAAAAGGTAAGTTTTTAAGTTAGTAAAAATTTGGAAAAAATATGGTTAGCTTAGTTTTTCCAATAGCAACAAAAAACTAACTTTTATTTCCAAAAGTTTTCAAGTTTGCTTGCTGTTTATGATTTAAACCAATTTGAATGAATTTTTATATTAAGTAAACATTATTGAAAACAAAGTTTTAATAGGGTGAACCCTATGTTTAATTTGATTAAATTAGTTGAATTGTTTAGATAATATTCATAAATTCAAAGTGGTTCTGTTTGAAAGTTTCTGATTTGAATTTGAATTACCATTAGGAATTAATTGAGTGAATAAAAACCACCATTTTATTATTTGACCAATATGGAATAATATGAAAACAATTGGTTGTTTTTATTTGAGATTTTTATTTAAAAGGTTGTAACAGAGCAAGTATGAAATAGTGTTTGGATAATGTTTGAATTTCAGTTGTGAAAACAAGGAAAAACAGATGCAACAATTAAGAAACAAATGCAAACAAGGGAAAAAACATGATGACATGATGCAATACTTTGATTAAACAGGAAATCAAACATTCTAGGGGTATTTTCATACTTGGGATGTTACATCGTGGGTCGTTGCTCCGGCAGCTGCGCGGTGCACTTAAGCGCGAAGTCGGCGGCTTTCCACACACTATTGATGTCGTCTTCGCCGCTCATGTGGGCATCTACCACGGTCTCGATGTTTGTTGCCCCGTGCGAGACGCTGCTGCACCCACTGGATGATGTTCGTCGGCTCTGGCTCCTTTAGGATGTGCGGCTTCCCCGTGACTATCTCCAACAGCACTACCCCAAAGCTAAATACGTCACTTTTAATGGTGAGCTGATATGTTGCTGGGTACCTAAAAATGAATAGTTATGCGTACGTGAGTCAACTTTAAATAAGGACAATTGTTTGATTCTCGCATAATGGGGATATCATTTCGTGGATTGCAAATCGAGCTCAAATTAAGGTGGTTTTGTATTTTTGATACCATAGGGAGAAAACATGGTATATCATATAGTTCTAAGCATGTGTACGTGTATGTATATATAAATTGTATTTTTCTTTCCGATAACCGTAGTGTCTTCAGCTGTTGATAATCAGCAAGAAGATTGTCAGAGCCTGACCATCAAAATTTATAACGGTGCACTTACTCTGGTACAAGGTAACCGAATGTGCCGACCAACCGGGCCGTGGACACATGAGTATCATCTCCGCTATTGAACGCCTTGAGTAAGGCAAAATCGGCGATCTTCGCCTCTAGATTTGCATTAAGCAGGATGTTGGATGTCTTAACATCCCTGTGGATAAGGGGCGGGTTGCACCCTTTGTGTAGATATTCAAGCCCTGCATCCACATATAACCACATCACATTTTGAATCTTGGTATACAATGTATTGGAGCAAACAAACCTTGAGCCAAAAGCTTACCTTGCGCGGAGTCTAGTGCGATACGAAGTCTCTGCCTCCAGGTTAAACATCTGGAGTTATTTCCTTTACCTACAACGCAGAAGATCCACACATGGATAACATGCTCTGGTATATTTTGTCGGACGGTACATACTTTTACAAGAGTATATTTTTGTTGTTAAAGCCTCGAAGCTCGATGGTTTGAATAATTTGCATACCTCTAAGATGTTCATGTAGGGCACCTTCAGACATGTACTCGTACACAAGGGCCTTGTACTGCATGTCCTTGCAGTAGCCAATTAAGGACACCAGATTCTTGTGATGGATCTTAGCTAAGGTTTGAGCCTGCACGGACCAAAAAAAAGATCAATTAATGCATTACCAAGATAAATCCAAAAGCTTGCTTAGCATCGGTTACACTTCACCGAATCACTCTCACCCAAGGTTTTGGTTACCGGTCGGAAAATCTGGTTACCGCCCGGTAACCGGAGATTCGACCACCCCCGGGAAATGCTCATATATACCGGTTTGATCTCTCAAAAAATTTGAGTTTAAAGAAAAACAATCAGTAAATCGTTATATTGGGAATCAATTTTTTGTATTTTCAAATTCGTCCAGTAACCGGTCGTGATTTTCCAGTAACCGTGGTAACCGGAAATCCAGACCCCCCTCGGGAATTTTTTTCTATCAAGAACCAAAACCTTGCTCTCACCTCTGCCAGAAATTCCTGTTCTCCTTGTTTTGAAGATTCAGACAGCAGCTTGACAGCCACCTGAGGGCCATTCTCCAAGAAGCCACTGTAGACTTTCCCGAACCCTCCTTCGCCGATCTCTCGCCGGAAGCCGTTTGTAACAGCCTGCAGCTCAGCGTACGTAAACTGGCGATTGTCGAGACACAACGATCTGTGTTCATTGCTGACCCGAGAGTGTGACGACGCCATGGTCTTGATGTTCGGTTGCTTGACGCTGCTTCTTGATCTTGTTCCTTCAGTGACAAAGCACGCGAACTTCTATTACTCAATCACAAGAATTAATATTTGTATTCGTGACTCGAGAGTCAGAAAATGTTGTGTGTGTCCAGACTCTCATGTTATCTTACCCTGCCTTCTCCTTAGAATGCAAAGGATTAGTACTGACAGAAGCACAAGCACCAACAGTACAACTACCGAAACAGCAACATAGACGGCAACCTTAGAGCTTTGCTTCCTTTTTCGGAGGCTGACACGAGTCGCCATTGGTGCATAGGTTTGGATTTTTACCATGTCTGGCAAAAGAAAGTATTTCAATTAAGATTATAATAAATTAATCATAATCTGGGTGTTCATGTCATCATGCACAAACCTAAGTGTTAGAGAACCATCTTGCATTCTTTTCAGAAGCCCTGAAGGAATTGACCCGCTGAGCTGATTATCTGTCAAATCTCTGAATAAAACAAAAGGTTGCTTAGTTCAAATAAAAAAATTCAAAAAAGAAAAATCATTAGGAGAGATTGCACATGGAAACCACACACAACGAACAACTCACAAAAGTGTGAGCGAGGATAACTGTGAAAAGGTTTCAGGAATTGAGCCCGTCAGATTATTGCGTGACAAATCCCTGCAAATTGTTAAACTGATCGATAAAGAAACAAATAACTTATGAAAGATTATTTAATGGATTAACAGTCTCCTACTTACAAATACTGTAAACCTTTGAGAGTGGCAAAAGACGGTGACAAATTGCCACTCAGAGCACTTGAAGATAAATTCCTGAACGACATTAATGTACAGCGGCTCAGAGCATGTCTAACAGACCCCCTATGTTTTCACCCCCTAAGACGCGTGTAGAGGGCCCTGTATGCACATTTCGCCGGCCAAAAACTCGTGCGAGCAAGCAGACCCCCTACCCCTACCCCGTAAAACAGAATATTTGGGGTGAGGGTAGGGGGTCTGCTAGCTCGCACGAGCTTTTGGCCCCTCAGAAAACAGGATTTCGGACATTTTGCATATCAATGCAACATCTCACATTGCATAAAATTATCAAAGCACACAATAATAATCTTAATTATTACAATCAATGTTTCACACAAATAAACTTGATAAGAGAGATTATTCTGGAAATTTTTATAATGTCAGTAGCAGTGCCGAATATGTGAATTTGACGCTGCGACTACACTGCTTTTGTCTGAAGAGTCGGGATCATGCTCATCGTTGCTAGCAAGCTACTACGGGGCTATTTCAGAACATGAGCTCGGTTGTTCAGAACATCACAAAATAAGATCCTTAACCAGCTCCTCGACAACCAAATGCTTGCGCGTTGGAAGAGAATCAATAGGGAAGTTCACGACACTACATCACATACAGTTCAGTTGAGGGGAAAAAGAGATTCAGACTAGCAGAAAAATAAGTTTGGATGTCGCAGCTCAGTGTGGACTCCCGGAGCTGTGTCTGGTGGACTGCCGCGGCGGGCGTTGTGAACTTTCATTGCAGCCGTGTAGTACAGGCTGACGCCCGACGGAAGTTCAGAGCAGGGCCGGTCCATACATTTACGGGGCCCAGGGCAAGACGACAACCCGGGGCCCCATCACGCACATATAAACACAAAATAGGTTATATTTCAAAAGTGATATATGAAACAGTACATGATAATAGATTATCTCTAAACTCTAATAAATTATCCCTAAACCAGAAAAGGCTATTGAGAATTTTTGGGAGGAGAAGAGTCAACAAATGAAGTGTCGACCATTTTTGTTCCTGCCTTGTGAGAATAGAGTGTGTAGTTCCATGGTGGGTTCGACTTGGTCCGTTAGACTTGAGCCTGTAGTATATTCTTTTAGATTTTATACATAATTAGAACTAAGACAATATTTATAGATGTAGTACATAGGATGGGGCCCCTGACTTTCGGGGGCCCAGGGCGGGCGCCCCGCTTGCCCACCCATATGGGCCGGCCCTCGTTCAGAGGAGCTAGACGTTGTGCAGTTTAGTGCCCCCTCGCTCACCTTGCACGGCACCGCCCGTCGAGCGTGTCGTAGGGGACGACCTCCGCAGGTCAACGACGTGCGCTGGACTTTGGATCGAAGCGCGCAACAGTCCCAAGAACGGGTACGCGGACACGCGCTGGAAGGAGTGTGCTCCGATGCGGCGGGCGTTGGAGGCCGGCAAGGGAGGCGGCCTGAAACAGAACATGAACTCCCGCTGCAGTCCTCGCTGAACTTCCGAGGCGGCGCTCGGCGGACTCTCATGGCGGCGACGCTCGGCGGACTCTCATGGCGGCGGCGCTTGGGCACCGGACAGACATGACCTGGGGATGCAGGCAGCCGTGCGCCGGCCGTCGGCGGAGCGGCGGTGGGATTTTGAGGGCAGCCGCGACGACCGAACAGAGGATGGAGGCCCGCGCGCGCAGGGAAGACGGGGGCTTGATGGTGGAGACCGGCAGCGAGCATGGAGAGAAGGCTCCATGGTGGCGAGATCTGGCCACACGGTGGTCGGGGAGGGCGAGGCGGCGGAGATCCGGCGGCAGCGGCGGCGGTTGGGAGGTTCGCGCGCAGTTGGGGAAAAGATGAGGGGTTCGCCCTCTACATCTCCTCCCGACCCGTACATGTAGGGGTCGACGGGCCGCCCCCTACCGAAACTTGTAAAAATTCGTCCGGGGTGGTCCATTTAGGGGGTCTGCTAGATGGCCGGGTAGAGACCAAACCCGTATATCAGCGGTTATTATACGGGTTTGTGCCATTTAGGGGGTCTGTTAGACATGCTCTCAGATAGTTTAACACAGGAAAAAAAAAACATTCAGAAATCCACAAGACCCACAACTCACAAGCCTGTGATACTTGGTGGGGTGGAAACGGCATAGCTGCAACCCAATCCGTTCCATGCGAGATTCTTAGGCAAACACGGATCTCCCATCCAGTTCTTGTTCACCTGATACTTGCCTCTTATCAGCGTGATGGCAGAAACTGTTGCATTCCACAGCAGCAGCAGTAATTCTATCAGCCATTCTTCATCCTTGCATACACATGTATCTGAAGCTGAACATAATCGATTTTCTTACCGTCCTGGGCGGCGGTGGGCACGCCGGCGGTGGACACGACGGAGAAGATCTCGTAGGCGTTGAGGACGGGCGGGAGCGTGGAGTTGGCAGTCGCTTTAAGTGACACGTTGTACTCGTGGAAGCCGCGGTACGCATTGCCATTGGCGTTGAAGACGGCGTTGGAGTAGAGGTAGTCCGGCGTGAAGCCCTTGCGAAGCGTGTCGACGTAGAACTGCCGCGCAGCGCCGGGTGGGAGCAGCTGCAGGTCGGAGATGTGCAGGATGCAAATGTACCCGGGCGCCACGAGCAGCTGGGAGCCGGGCACCAAGGACCCCTTCTTTCTGTGGTTCTACGTGGACGAGGAAATCGCCGTGGCGCAGGGCAAGGGCGGGGGCACCGCCTTCTGGTGCCGGTGCAAGCGTGTTCCAGCGTGAAGAAACTTCAGTTCAGACAGAGTAGGCCATGTGTGTTCTTCAGATAACCTATGTGTACACGGATGATGAGTGGAATAGATGATAATACTACTCGTGTGTAGCTTTTCTAACGGCTGATTTTGGGGGGTTGTATATACTAATATTAAGAATCAAATTAAGATCGTGGAAGCAGATGGTCCAATTCAGATTAAATTCATGACAGATTCAAATTCCGGTCAGTGCATGGTTGCAGAGTTGTTGCGCATGCAGCACATGTTCAGAGGTGACACGCTGCTTCCTGCAAATTTCGTTCTTACTCCAAAGTTGTAGTGCATGCACCAAACAAATGCATGATGATAAGAATTGGATTGACACGCCGCTTATTACTACTAGCAAAGCACAAGAATAAGGCGCATGAGGCCAGGAACACCGACATTTGTTTGACAAAAGTTGGAATCGCCGACGCACAAGATGAGAAGTTACCTTTTTACCACAAAAACAATAATACTTGTCCCTCCGTATCCTAATCCTAAGTAAGTGTCAGCAGTTTAGCTATAATTTTGTACATCCTAAGCTCATTAGTCATTTCTCACGACACTTTTTACGGATCTAGTTAGTTAATTAGAGGTGGCGAGGTCTGAATTATAGATGAATTATCACACGGCTTAAATTATTGTAGACTATGTCAAGTTAATTACTCTTTGCCCTCTCGGTGTTCCCTCTAGCTTGATAAAACGTCTTATATTGTTTTTTGCGTGTAAAAACAAATCTTTATTAAGCAATAGGGTTTACAAGTTGTTCCAGTTCAAGCTCCCGAAGAAAGATATCATGACCTGAACCAAACATGATCGTCTGTAGCACCACCGACGACACGTTGAAGTTTTCGTTGTCGATGTGCTGGCGTGCTGCACCTTTTCGTCGTCGAGATCTCCGACCACTGCGTGGGCCTGCTCTCCGAGAACCATACACGGTCGTGCGGGTCGTCGGGGAATCTGATGGTCTTGCCGTCGGTCGAGCCGAGGTTGTTCCTGAAGAGAAGGACGAGGCCCTGCATGGCGTTGGCCATCGGGTAGGGAGAATTCTTGAGGGGCCTGACGCCGAGGGAGGAAATGAAGGGCGTGCCCGATCCGGTGTTGACCAGGCACACCTGCGCCGAGTTGCCCGCCACGACGGCGATCACCTCCACCATCACCGGCGTGTCAGCGTTGGAGATGTTCACGGTCGTCCAGTAGTTGACCCCGAGGTGGAGGTCGAACACCGGTGCTCTGTTGAGGCCGTCGTAGTTGCCATACATGAACATGGCCCGGACGAGGTACTTGAGCCCCGACACGAGGGGGCGGAGCGTGTAGCAGTTCCGCGCGCTGGCCCCGGCGAAGCTGCGCACAGTGTGCCAGCCCCTGCCCATCGACGGCGTGATGTACTCGGCCGACATGTTGTAGTTGGTGCCAGCGTCGATGAAGCCGGCGTCCGAGACGAAGCTCAGTTTGGTGGCGTTGTCCACGTACCCGGCGGCGCTCTCCGGCAGGCCGCAGTCGATGCTTATGAAACCTGCAATACACCCTATTAACACATGCGGCATAGATGGATTCGATGAAGCATGTGTGATGTGCTCACCTAAGATATCGACCTGGGCGCCATGTACTCCAAGAACGCATGCGCCGGCGCCGAGAAGGAGCAACAGCAGGCACCGCGCCGCCACGGCTGATCTAGTCCACTGTTAGACATAATTATGTGTATATTCTAATTAAGTCCCTATAGTCTGTAACCCTAATGTAATCTCTTGAGTATATATGTATACGTATTAGGCCACGTATGTACTACGTTGTGCCTCTCCACATATCGCCTACCTATCTAGGGTTTAGGCTTTACATGGTATCAGAGCTCCGCCGCCGCCGCCGCCGCTAAACCTATCTAGCCGCCGCCGCCGCCGCCGCTCATGACTTCCGCTGCACCCGCCGACTCCATCGCCGGGATCTCCACCTCCTCCTCCATGTCCACGGAGGGTTCTCTTGCGCTGCCGACCACGTCCTCGTCCATGACCACGGAGGGGGCTCCATCGATGCCATCTACGCTCGATGTGCACAACGCTGCACTCTCCCCGCTGTCCACCTCAACTCTCATGGCGGGGAGCATGTACTCCGCGCCAGGCTTCGGCGCGTCTGCATCGACAACCGTCGCCGCCCCGTTCCACTTTGGCAACCACATGACGGTCAAGCTCGGCAGCGACAACTACCTCCTATGGCGCTCGGCTATACTCCCGCTGATCCGCTCCCACTTTCTCATGGGATACATCGACGGGAGCTATCCGTGCCCGCCGGAACGCATCTCGGTTCAACTCCCTGGGGGTCCTTCTACCGCCCCAAACCCTGAGTACCGGGCGTGGGTCATGCAAGATCAAGCCCTCTTATCGGGGATCAACTCATCTCTGACGCCGGCTGTCGGTGGCCTGGTGATGTTCGCCCTCACCGCCGAGGAGGCGTGGTCCACTCTCCGGGACTCCTTCGACACCCACTCCGCCGCGCAGTCCGTGCACATCCGCGGGCAGCTGCAGAAGGTGGAGAAGCTGAACACCTCGGTGACCACGTACTTCAACAAGGTCAAGGGGCTGTCAGACTCCCTCACCGCCATGGGACAGCCCCTTCGCCAGGAGGACTTCATCGCCTATGTTCTCAATGGGCTCGACGAGGACTACGACAACCTGGCGGAAAACATCAACGGCCGCGACACGCCGATCTCCACGCGCGATCTCTACGCGCGCCTGCTGTCCACCGAACAGCGGGTGGAGAGCCGCCGAGCTGCGGCCATCCACTCCGGCGCCTCGGCGAATGCCGCGTATCGTGGAGGTCGCGGCGCTCAGCGTTCACCGACGGGTGGGGCCTACTCCAAGCCTACCTACCCTACCGCGCCGCCTAGCTACTCCACCGCGCCGTCTCCTGGTGGTGGCCGCGCGGCACCCGCACCGTCTGCTCTCCCGCACTCCAACAATTTCTCTGCGCCTCCCTCTGGTTCCAACAACGGAGGGGGTGGAGGCAGTGGTGGGCGCCGCTGGAACACGTCGGATGGGAACCGACCAATGTGCCAACTATGCAACCAAGTTGGCCATGTTGCGGCACGGTGTTGGAAGCGCTTCGATCGCGCGTTTCTAGGGGTCGGCAACGACAATGCCAACATGGAGCGGCAGGTCTCGATGGTGACGCATGGACACACCTCCACCCCCTCCTACCCGGTTGACCCAACCTGGTATATGGATACGGGTGCTACTGATCATCTTGCTGGCGAATTGGACAAACTCGGTGTCAAGGAACCATATCATGGGAAGGACCATGTGCACACTGCTAATGGTCAAGGTATGCGCATATCTCATATTGGTCAATCCACTCTTCCCACCACAACTGGCACACCACTTCGTCTTAACAATATCTTAGTTTGTCCATCTGCTACTAAGAATTTACTATCTGCTCATAAACTTGCCCTCGATAACAATGTGTTTGTTGAAATTCACCCTTTTGATCTTTTTGTGAAGGACCGAGATACGAAGGAAATCATCCTTAGTGGTCGGAGTCATGGTTCACTCTATCCTGTTGGTGGTCGAGGGCCCCCGGTTCGGCAAGTTTTCAGCGGTATTCGTGTGTCATCCTCCAACTGGCACTGTCGTCTAGGACATCCAGCGTCCCCAGTCGTGGAGCATGTTCTTCGTCGTCATGCTCTTCCCATTGAGTCTAGGAACAAAAACTCTCTCGTTTGTGATGCGTGTCAACAAGGCAAAAGCCACCAGTTACCTTTTGCTTCTTCCACTCGTGTAATAAAAGCTCCTTTGGAGCTCGTGTTTTCAGATGTCTGGGGCCCTGCCCAAACTTCCATTAGTGGTCATTCTTACTATGTGAGTTTTATTGATGCTTTTAGTAAATTCACATGGCTTTATTTGATCAAACGTAAGTCTGATGTCTTTAACGTCTTCTTGCAATTACAAACACATGTTGAACGCTTGCTTGATCACAAGATAATTCATGTTCAGTCAGATTGGGGTGGCGAATATCGTAACCTCAACACTTTCTTTAATAATCTTGGTATTGATCATCGGGTTGCGTGTCCACACACTCATCAGCAGAACGGGGCTGCTGAACGCAAACACCGTCACATTGTAGAAACTGGGCTTACTCTTCTTGCACATGCTTCCTTGCCATTTCATTTTTGGAGTGATGCATTCCATACAACATGTTTTCTCATCAATAGACTTCCTACTCGTGTTCTTGATATGAAAACCCCTCTGGAAGTCCTACTCCATGAAACCCCAGACTACACTTTTCTCAAGGTTTTTGGTTGTGCTTGTTGGCCTCATCTTAGGCCCTACAATAATCGCAAACTGGAATTTCGTTCTAAAAAGTGTGTGTTCCTTGGTTATAGTTCTCTTCATAAGGGGTATAAGTGTTTGCATGTTCCCTCTAATAGAGTTTATATTTCTCGTGATGTTATCTTTGACGAGAATATTTTTCCCTTTGCAAACATGCCTACCACCAGTACACCTGTTGACATCACTTCTGCACCAGCTTCTATTGACCAATTTGCAGATATTGCGTATACCCCTGCCTTGCTTCCTAACCATGGTGCAGGCACAGCTCGTGGCGCTCGACTGGAGCTTCTGGATCCAGCTTCCGCCTCGGAAACGACGGATCACGTCGATCAGCCATCGTCTGCGGGTCCCAGTCCCATGCACATCCATGCACGGGCTGGCCCTTCTGCGTCGGGTGGCAGCCCACCTTCTCCGCCGCTCGTGGGCTGCTCGCCTTCGCCGCCGGACCCGCCGTCCTCGCCAGTGGGCCGGCCCACTATGGCGTCTCCTCCAGCGACGCCTTCGTCTGCGTCGCCTACTACGGCGTCGCCCGTCTCGGCCCACGACACAGCGACTCCATCGCCAGACGCTGCAGCGAGCAACTGCTCTCTGCCGCTCGCGCCGTCTCGGCCTGTCACTCGGAGTCGCACGGGCATCTCTCGGCCCAAAGTGTGGACGGATGGCTCCGTTGCCTGGCTCACCGCCTGTTCTTCGCACGGCATCATCGACCCCTCCACCGAGCCCACTAGCCACCACGACGCTCTGCGTGTGCCACACTGGCGTGATGCGATGGAGGCTGAGTTTCAGGCTCTCCGTCGGAATGAGACATGGCAACTTGTTCCTCCTCGACCCGGCATCAATGTCATTGACTCCAAGTGGGTTTTTAAAATCAAGCGACGTTCTGATGGATCTATTGAGCGCTACAAAGCGCGTCTTGTGGCCAAAGGGTTTAAGCAGCGCTATGGACTTGATTACGAGGACACTTTCAGTCCTGTCGTCAAGCCAACCACTATTCGTTTGCTGCTCTCTCTGGCGGTTACCCGTGGCTGGCATCTTCGTCAGCTCGATGTTCAGAATGCATTCCTCCATGGTGTTCTTGAGGAGGAGGTCTACATGCGTCAACCACCTGGGTTTGCTGACTCTACTCACCCACATCACCTCTGTCGCTTGGTCAAGGCTCTCTATGGCCTGAAGCAGGCGCCCCGTGCCTGGCATGCTCGTTTGGGGAGTGCTCTTAGGGATCATGGTTTTACTCCCTCTACTGCTGACACTTCTCTGTTTATGCTTCGTCGACCTGATCTTACCATGTATCTATTGGTGTATGTCGACGATATCATCGTGGTGAGTTCCTCACATTCAGCTATTGATCGCCTTGTTCATCGTCTTCAGTCTGATTTTGCGGTGAAGGATTTGGGCGCTCTCCGTTTCTTCCTTGGGATTGAAGTCTCTGATGTCTCTCTGGGCTTGGTTCTTACTCAGAAGAAGTATGCACTTGATCTTCTTCGTCGAGCTGGGATGCTTAAATGCAATCCCACATCTACTCCTATGTCATCGACTGAGTGCTTGTCTGCTGAGCAAGGAGATCTGTTGACATCTGATGAGGCCACTACTTATCGCAGCATTGTTGGGGGACTGCAGTATTTATTACTCACACGGCCTGATCTCTCTTTTGCTGTTAACAGAGTGTGCCAGTACCTGCAGACTCCTCGTCATCCTCATTGGTCTGCTGTGAAGCGTATTCTTCGCTATGTTCACTCGACTATCTCGCATGGGGTTCACCTTCGGCACTCCTCTTCCAGTCTCTTGTCTGCTTTCTCTGATGCAGACTGGGCTGGAAATTCTGATGACAGGCGATCCACGGGGGGACACGCCATCTTCTATGGTCCTAACTTGATCGCCTGGAGTGCTCGCAAACAGGCCACAGTGTCGCGTTCCAGTACGGAGTCTGAATACAAGGCTCTTGCTAATGCAACTGCTGAGCTGATCTGGATTGAGTCATTGCTTCAGGAGTTGGGAGTATTACAGAATTGTTCACCTGTTCTATGGTGTGACAACATTGGCGCAACATATCTATCATCTAATCCAGTTTTCCATGCTCGGACTAAGCACATTGAGGTTGACTATCACTTTGTGCGAGAGAGGGTGGCACAGAAACGTCTACAGGTCAAGTTCATCTCCTCTAAAGATCAACTGGCAGACATATTCACTAAACCCTTACCGTTACCTCAGTTCTTAGCATGTCGTCGCAATCTCAGCCTTCTTGATACGGCTAAGATTGAGGGAGGGTGTTAGACATAATTATGTGTATATTCTAATTAAGTCCCTATAGTCTGTAACCCTAATGTAATCTCTTGAGTATATATGTATACGCATTAGGCCACGTATGTACTACGTTGTGCCTCTCCACATATCGCCTACCTATCTAGGGTTTAGGCTTTACATCCACGGTCCTCCCATCGCGCAATGTGCCAGAAGCTAGCTACCCTCAAACTCTCTGATGACTCATTTATATTCTAGCTAGGAGAACCGATAGGACTAATCACTAGTCTGACAGCACATGCATGGCAGTCAGTCAGTTGGTGTAAGAAGGTAGTAGTACTCAAAAAGATCGACTCTAGGGTCGCCTAGCGCGGCTCCGAAGCACCCTGATCCAATTTACAATACCGATGCCCGATCTTTTCCCATTGGTCGTTGGCACGCCATGGCTATCAAAGACGGCGGGCGGGGCAGGCGTAGTCCGCCGGATTCCCTTCGTGCGGGGGTTCAGCTCTTTGACGGCGCAGGTGGAGGTATGGCAGCGGGAGGCGGCGCTCCGCCATGCGTGATGTTTGTCGTCGCGTTGCAGAGAGGCGTGGATAGGGCTGAGAGGGGCGAGCCTACGGTGATGGCCGAAGGCGACGGCGCGGAACCTACGGCGATGGCGCTACTACGCATGCCTAGGATGCGATGCAGTCTTCCTCCTGTCGCTGTCACGTGTCCTTGATCGGTCGATCCGTTTTCCAGAAGATGTCCAGCGGCGTAGGGTCTTGCTGGCGTGCTTGAATAAAAGCGGAGGTCTTAGATTCCTCTTGCGCCGAGACAAAAAGCTACCTCATGTCTGCCCTCTTTGATCTGATCAGAGTGTAGGGTTCCGGAAGGCTTTATCGGCGATCTCACACGGGCGTTAATGCCTAGAGATTCCTGAATCAGGTGGAATTCGGTCGCAACGCACGGGACGAAGCGAATCTCTACTTCTGTTGCCACCATGGGCAAATCCATGGTGAAGTCAGAGGCGGAGAATATCATAAAGCTGGGATTGAAGGACTAGCAATGGTGATCGGAGTCTTTGCGTCGATGATGAATTGTTTGGAGTTTGGGGAATGGTGGCATCGGTATGGAAGCGGGGGCGACAACATAGGTGAAGTTCAAAGTCTTATCTTTCAGGGTAAAAATATAAGGTCTCGCCTTAATTGTGTGTGCCTGGCAATGGTCTTGCTAAAGACATTGTTTTGAGAGCGGGACTATCTTAAGGGTGAAAACTCAAGATCTTTGATCGGGCAACAACATCGCTTGTGCACTGGTTCCTTTTTAGAGGCGCTGTTTTTGAAAAAATTGGACATCAGATGTTGTATTGGTGATGGTTGTGCTGCTCCTCCAAGGATTGAAACTCCGTAGTGGGACTTTTCATTTTTTGTTTCTTTCGGTTGTGTGCATCCGTAATATCATTAGGGTATTGATGAGTTGGCGCAAAGGCTAGAGTAATTGATATCTCCACGATATCATATATGCTCCTTTTTTATAAAAAAATAGTAACAGTACTCACTCCCAAAGAAGTGGTACACATTTTTTACAAAATGAAAACATGACTGACATACGTGATAAGCTACCCTAAAGCAACTAACAAAAAAACATGACTGACAATGATTTATGTTCTATGAAATTGATATTGTTGGATTCATATCTTAAACTGACGTTGTTAGATTTATATGGCCTATAAGGCTAAAGGTAACCCACATTGTTTATGATCAAATGATTCATTACCGGAGCTTTCTACAGAGCCGTTAGAACATCTATCGTTTGGGGCTATCTGGATGGGAAGCCGTTGTTGGGTGGCGCCGCTCCCCACTTGCAACCCCAAACAGAACCCAAAAAATTAACTAATTCGAAACAAATTTCGTTGAAATTTTTAGTACATTTTACAATATTTGAACAAAATTTAAACTAAAAAACATAATTTTAAACTAAATTTGACGTGCTCACTAGTAGAACATGTCTAAGTCCTCCTCCTTGACACCGTACGCACCATCCCAGCCATCGTCGCTGCTGTCCTCGCCTCGAGAGGGCGGACGGCTCGGCCCCACCTCGTCGTCGTTGGCCGTGGGAGAAGCCGTTGTCGCCCTCTAGGTCGATGATGGGCGAGCCGGTGATTGCAGCGTGGTCGACAACCGACCACACACACATGTCGCATACCGGCATCGCCACCGGCGTGTTATACGACTCGTTGAAGGCCGCGGAGTGCATGCCGTCGTTGATGAAGAGACCATTGGAGCGGCGTGTCGTCGAGCACGTCTCTAGCTTGAGGACGTGCAGGTGCGGCCGCGAGGAGCTGAGCGCAGATGTTTGGGAGGAGGAGGAGCGGGACTACAAGGACGTCGCCGCCGTGCGCCTCGGCTCCCGAAGGCTGGGCGCCGGCCAGGAGAGGAAGGGGTGGTCGCCGGCGTCAATGTGCGCCAGGGTGCGGCCTAGCTGCGACCAGAACGCTGTGCGTCCCCGGTGATTGCGCTCGTGGGGGGGGGTGGCAAGCCGGGGTCGTCCCATGGGTTCCATCACTCTGTGTGGAGGCGGCTGAACTCGGCCTCGTAGCTCCCTCAGCGATTACGCTCGTTGGCAGGGGGTGGCGGACCGGGGCCGTCCCAGCGGTTCCACGACTCTGTGTGCAGGCGGCGGAACTCAGCCTCGTAGCGCGCCGTGTTGGCGGGGTTTGTCGTATCCCACTTCGGCTCCTCGCGCTGCTCCGGCATGAGGACGTCGTAGTAGTGGGCCAGCACCTCCGCGCCCAAGAAGCGTCACTCACTCCCGGCTCGTCCGGGATTGATACGTCGGCGCGCCCGACAGTGAAGCCGTGCTCGGGGCGCACGTCCGAGGGGCACGGGTACCAGGCGTTGAGCAGCGCCCTGGCCTGGTGCTTGAGGAGGGAGTGGCGGGGAACCCATTGGCGGCAAGGGAGTCGTCCATGGTGCCGACGCTGGAGTAGTAGGGGGAGGCGAGAAGCAGAGGGAGACGGCGTTTGAGTAGCAGAGGGAGGCGGCGGAGGCAATATGGCGGGGCGGCATGGAGAAGGCACCATTATAGCGCGGCGGCAGGCGAACGGACGGCACACATTTACGCCGTGCACGCGTGGGAAACCGTGCGCCCACCGCGTGGGCGACGCAACTGGCCGACGGGACGTCTCCCTGCGGCGTTGCGTCGCCTCGGGAGAAGACGAAGACCGCGCTGCTTTGACTGCCCCGCGTCTCACTCATAGGCCGGGTCCACGGCCACATGGCGGTGCGTTCTTCCCGTCCGGAGACTCCACGGGAACCCCTGGGAGGCGAGGTTGGGCTTCGCTTTTCGAACGGGAACTGTACTCTGTGCGGGCCGAAAGGCCTATTGAGGGCACAAGTGGGCGTGTTGGGGCCGCTTCGGACGGGAATGGGCTTGGGGGATTTGGGGGAATGGAGATGCTGAGTTGTAGAAAATCCGAAAATCACTAGAAAAGGGGAAACCCTATGGAAGGGCACCCCACGTTCGCTCTGAGCGCGACAAGTGTGGCATTCTCTTTCCTCCCAGCCTCCCACGGGTGCTTACATGCGTGACAAGTAGCAGCACGAGAGAGTTTTAGTGTGATTTTCCCCTTCCTGGACGGATGAACACACATTTATTTCGGGATTCTTTTATTTAATGAAATATCTCGAGAACCGTATTTCAGAATTACAGACCGTTTTCATATTTGAGATCCTCGTGTCGAGATATTCAAAACTAAATCCTATGTCTATAGATTTCAAGAAAACTTATTTTTTTACACCCAGAATCAACATAGATATACGCCCAGTTACACATAGATGTACGCACAGGTACATTGACCGAAGTACGTCCCAAGTGCAGTGCTGAGGTACATGCCACGAGTGTACGCCCAGACGGATGTACACCCAGGTGCAGGGCCGATGTAGATCCGCGTGCATCGTAGCCGGATGTACACCCAGGTGCAGTGCTGATGTACGCCTACGTGCACCGCGGTTGTGCACACAGCGTGCGTATACTTTCAGTAGCAACCTGCGTGTACTTTCAGGTACACCGCGCTTATAATTTCATATATAATGTCTGTATACTTTTAGTAGCAACTTTGGTATACTTTCAGATACAACATGTGTATACTCTTTAGGTGAAGCGTCACATGCGCTTTCTTTGAGTCAAACCCGAGCGGTAGCACGAGGCAACGCTGAGCCGTAGCACGCACTACGACCAATGCACGCTTCGACCAATGCGCATAACGACCTATGTACCCCTTTAAGATTTTTATAAATGGTTATCAAGACGAAGCCGAGTAGTAAAAAGACATCGAGGCGAAGCCAGGCATCGGTATACTTTTAGATACGGTGTATATGTAGTTTCAGCTATTATTTCAAATTTTTGTTTGTACGTTACCCTTATACATATACTTCTCATTTTTTTAATTATTGGTACAAACAAAAGATGAAAACGGTAAAACAAAAAAAGCAAACAGAGTCTCGAGCATACACGGTCTCTTCACGTACGTCCGCGCGTTGCCGCCCGCTCGCGTCCGCTTCACTCAATGGCGTGTCTCCCGTGCGTTTGCTCGCTGCCACTCATCCATCGCACCAATCTCACGCGTGTGGCCTCTCTTTAGTTTCTGAGAGGTTACATGCACCCAAAAAATCCGCTTTAGAGCGAGTACAATAAGCACACATGAGCAGGCTGTAAGCATTTGAATAATATATTTATACTTAGTTGGACGAGAGAGAAGAGGAGAGAAAAAAGAAGCGGGCTACAAGTTACTAGCCAGCTGCAGCACATGCTTCAGACAATTTGTGAGAGTGAAAGATGTACCATATATCTATACTTCTATACTACTTATAAAAGAGCAAACTTCGTAGATACAATTAATCATAGCCATCAAGTCATCAAAATCCAACAACCCAAATTGCTTCAATGTTGAGCACCTGTGCGGATAGATGACCTATATCAACACGCACACGTACATGAAGCGGTCAAAGCAAAAGACCAAGCTTAGGAAGTATACGGCACAAAAGCTGATCTCCGGAGTCAATAGCTGAATTTGGAAACCATCGGACACTAACATTGTCCAATACTGAATAAATAATCACCCAAACTTACACGACACTAAAGCTCATCTCCGGACTCAATAGATGAATTTGGAAACCAATCGGACACTGATCCACCGTCCATTATTACTGAATAAATTATCGCCAAAAGAAGGCACGTCTGGGCAACTAGAAAATCCAGATCAATCATTACAGGTAGCATCGACAAATCGAAGACCGTCAACAACGCTAGCTTGCAACGGAATATCGCAGGAACACAAGGCTGGATGTTGAAGGGCTGAAGGCTCGGATGTTGGTATGCAAAAGATTAAACTCCTCTTACTACAGCCATGAGCATGACGTAAATATGCATCCAATCTTTTGATCTCGATGATGATGGCAACGTCGCAGAACTCGGGGAAGACTGGTCGAGGCCCCCGCGATGTGCCAGTGCGCGTCTGCTGTGAGACCCAGACGCCCAGGCAGCACCATCGCGGCCTGACGATGTCTGCACCGACAAGGGCACTCTGCTATGACTATGAGATGCCGACGCCCAGCGTGGCTGACGACGTCCGCGCCGACGAGTGCACTCTGCCGTGAGACTCCGACGGCCACCGCGGCTGCACAGTCGAAGCTGACGCGGGCAGCGCCATCGCGACCTGACGACGTCTGCGCCAACAAGGGCACTCTGCTGTGAGACGCCGACGCCCAGCGCGACTACGCCATCGCGGCTGACGACGTCCGCGCCAACGAGCGTACCCTGCCGTGAGACTACGGCGGCCACTGCGGCTGCGCAGTCGCGTCGTCAGCGCCGACGAACTCCTCACAACTCAGGTGCAGTCTCGATTGCCAACCTTGAAACATGAACAACATCATCCTATTGAATGCTCACATTGCCTTTATCGAACGATTAGACGGTTAATTTTCATGCAAAATGAAGCAAGCAACTGGTAAAGGCTGATGCTCATACTGACTTCTACCTACTGGCAGATAACAACTTTTAATCAAATTTACGTGCTGAGCTACTGGCAGCTACTAAATACTATACAGTACATAGGGGGCGTCTCTAAAAATATAAGGACTACCACATATTTTATTTTTCCTGCATATGGTGAAGACCTAGAAATATATTTGATTACTGCAGAATCATTTTAGGGTGCACCGTGCAAGCACCCCTGTGTTAAAAGTAAACTACCACCATACCAAGCCCACGTGGTTATGATTTTCTGTTGTTTCAAGGTGTAACAGTAATCTCCCTCTTCTAATGAAAGACCGGCCAATTCAAGGTGTAACAGTAATCTCTCTGTTCTAATGAAAGACTGACTAATTCAAGGTGTAACAGCAACTCCAAAAATTGATAAAGCCCGGTTTTGTAAGCATCAGGCAGTAAAACTGTATCCTCTGTCTCTGCCGCATCCTTTTGGTTGACTTTTTTCATCTGAAAAATAACACATTGCATTAGCGTTACACACAATATGGAAATAAGTTTGTTTGACATATGCCAGCAGATGATCTTGCATTCTCACTAAATATCATCGTATAACATTATTGTCATTCACGGGACCAACAGAAACAACTGCCACTGCCGAGATCAATGGCCTAGATAATGGAACACACACACCGCTAGCTGTATCAAATGGTAAAGATGATCAGCTTCTGCATACATTTCTCATTTGTATTGTGATATACTCGCTCCGTTCCTAAATATAAGATGTTGTAGCTATTTCTCATCGTGACTAGATACACACTAATATGAGTGAACATGTATACTAAAAGTTATCTACATACATATAAACATATGTGAATGTGAAAAAAGGCTAAACCATCTTATATTTTGGAATGAAGGGAGTAATATTTTATTCTTCATCTATTTAGGCCCTAATGAGGTAAACAATCAAAGGGAACGGGAGCGGTATGCACAGAGCAGAGAGGACATATTATATCGGCAGCGCAAAACATACGAGAGAAAAAACTACTACCCGCCTCGATCGCGGTAACATTGTGTCACATCAGCATGTAATATTTGGCAGGGATTTCAGGCAGGTCCTACCCATTGTGACCTTATTTATTCTTATTTATGCATCTTATTTCTTAACAAGTTAGCTATGATTCCTTACATCAGCATGTAATATTTTTGTGCAATGACTTCCAGTATTTTACTAATCTTAAACAACTTAATATAGACAAGAGGTAATAGTGGTCACGAATTTTTATGTCAGGCATGTAGTAAGGATAGATGAAGAACACGAGCTTACTTTATTCTCCACTTAGACATTCTATAATTGGTCAATGATGCACAGTACATGTTCTGTAGATCTGCTCAGCTCGAACACATGCCTTGGCAGTGAGTACAAGTGCTATCATTGCTTGTGTAAAATAGCCTTGTGATTAGACTAAAGACACTAAACGATGCTATCATCGGTACATACCTCATAACCCTTATCATTGAGCCTCTCCAAGATGGAGGATTCTTTGGCACTGCTCAAACTATCTCGAGCAATGTAATTGCATCTTGTTAGAAATAAGAACATGAATTAGCTAAAACATCCTGAATTACTTGTAAGAATGTTCAGACCAACCAAGACTAATCAAATATGCTTTATTTGTATGTCAATATATAGAGATATTATGTACACTGACTGTGAATAAATACAAAAATGTTCCAACTTAGATAACAAGATTTGTGATTATTAGATAAAGCTTATGCATAATAGCTAAAGCAGCCGAGGCCTGGGTATGTGGCGCCGGCCGCGCGAGGCATGGGGTTGTGGCTATGCGGCGGCGTTAAGACGCGATCAACGACATTGTAGAAAGCCGAAAGGAGCAGATAGGGGAACGACACAATAGCATTCGCGGGCGTGGTGTGGAGGGGAGTAGACCATCCACTCTGGTCTCTGGATCATGCCGTACTTGGGTCACAAAGTGAGACCCACGGCCCGCCCAACCCACCAGAGCAGGTCATCCTCGCCGGCTGGGAAGGTAGGTGGGAAGGGGGAGTTCGTCGCGGTAGTGGCAGGGAGGGGTGGTTCTCGCTGGAGTGGCGGTCAGAAGGGGGGGGAGGGTCTTCGCGCCGACAGCGGGGAGTGAAGAGGGTGGCGCCGCTGCTTGTACTCCAGTGCGATAGAGAGGTAGTGGGAAGTTTTTTTTTAATCTAGAATGAGGAAGATGAGAGTGTCCACGCATCCGTGGTGTGTGTCCTCGACGGGTGTTTTCTTTATCAAGTTAGGACATGCGGCTGCGTACAATATAAAAGATTCCATTTGTTTAAAATGTTATTTTGAAATATTAAGAGTATTGCGCAATTTATTTTATTGAATAATATATGTCTCATGGGTAACGGAAGCGATTTTTATACACATTTTAAATGCTACACCCTTCGTCCCATATTAGTTGTCGTTAAAACGAATGTATCTAATTGATCGTGTAAAAGGTGGGTCTCTATACATGTACTGCACGTGCACGCATATTTGAGACGTGTGGACGCGTGGCGGAGCACACAGTGAGGTCGGCGAGCATGCCGAGTTCGATGGCTTCATCGATTCTTCAGCGACTCAATTCGACGAGGGGGGTAGAGAAGAGTAGGGGGTTCCTTAACTCCTCACATTGGATGTGCGGGTCCTTGGCTCCTCGCGCCAACAGTTGAGGTGATGGGAAGAGGCAACCGGACGAGGTCAACATAGGGAGTTTGGCGTCATCGAATGGGGAACTACGGTGAGACAGGGGAGATGGCCCAGGTCGTGGATGCGGTGAGAGATAGGTGAAAGGGCTGGATGAGAGATATGAAGAGCGATGTGTAGGTCGTGTACGATTTTTTTGTTTTTTCGAAATCTATTGCTTTGATAACAAATAAAACTCATTAAACAAAAAAGAAAATTTATATTTTAGCGACGTGCGATTGCACGTGCACGTCTACTAGTGTTGATAAAGTAATACATGCATATAGCTAACTATTGTACTGTACATGTCGGCTAGAAGCTCTTAGAGAGAGGGAGTAATTTACTTACCAGTTGGGGGCAACAGATCACATGGGCGATGAGTTGACCTGTGAGTCAGCCAACGACCTCGCTGGGCAGATGGCAATTGGCATGGTCGCGTGGATGTTCCGTTCCTACCCAATTCCCCACCACGGTGACCGTGGACTTCTGACTTTTTCCAAGGCGCCCTTGGGGCCACAGCTAGCTCGTTTAACTAAAATCTGATTATTGGACTTCTGGCTATGCACGAGTATCTTCTACTAGTAGCTCTACGGTGCAACTTGCATCAAGTTTTAACACTTTATCAACTCGCATCTACTCCCTCCGTTCAACAATAGATGACTTCCACATATCTAGAAATAGATAAATGTAGACATATTTTAGTGTCTAGATACATCAATATATAGATATGTGGAAGTCATCTATTGTTGAACGGAGGGAGTACTTTGATTATTTGATGAATTGTACTGCTCGAGACATGCCATGTCTTGGGACGTTCTGTCAACTCTAGTACTCCTTCCGATCTTGTCGGGGCTTGGTTCAAAATTTGATCAATTTTAAACACTAAGCCCTGATATTTTTTATAGATCGGATGGAGTATTTTTATTCTAGGAAATTCTTTCAATTCTAGTGATACTGTGGCATCGGCTGGGTGGCTTCCATGTGGGCCCAAGTGTAATACAAGAACTACGGGCTGGGTCGAAAGAGGAGCAAAGGGCCAACCGAAGCGCAAGGCTGCGGCGACTGTTACAGTAAAGGCTAAATAGAGGGTTACGTGTGTTGTATTGGTTGGCAAACTGGACATCGATTAGAGCATCTCTAACAGCTCCCCTATCATAGGGCAGCAGATTCTGATTATAGGGTAGATGTTTTTAGTTTATAGAGAAGTAAAAAGTCCGCAGCTTCACCGGCTACTCTAATTAAACACTACAGGAATCGGCCGATATGCCGACGGCAATTTGTCGGGGCCGTCGGCATAGATCCAGTGAGGAAATCTAAAACTGCGGAAAAAAAAATTGCTATGCCGACGGCAATGCCGTCGGCCTTTTGTTTTTGTTTTTTTCTCTTTAGCTACGCCGACGGCTGCCGTCGGCATCGACCCTAAGAGGGAATTCCGAATTCCGAAAAAAAAAATTGAGCTATGCCGACGGCAAAGCCGTAGGCATAGCCAAGCTCAAATATATTTTTTTTGACTTAATCACCATATTGGTCATAACTTTTGCATTCCAACTCGGATTTTGACGTTCTTTAGCTCGTTTCGAAGAGGAGAAACATATCTAAATTATCATGCATATTGTTAAAGCTAAATAATTAGAAAAAAATCATGAGAAATAACGCAACTAACAATAATGGGTTAACAGTTTCGTCTGAGAGGGTTGTGGGGCGTCTGAATCCAACCAAAATCTTGGTGGACCTAAAAATCATGAGAAATAGGTAGTTGTGTACCTACAAATGATTTTTTCCAAAAATCATGAGAAAACTAGGAGGCACATGTAGTTCAAATTTGCCCCGTTTCCAGCTGAATCGGCAGAAACTTGTGTTTTTCAAAAGAGGTGGATGAAAACCTTTTCAGAGGAAAATAATTTGTTATTTGTGCATATAATATGGTCTAGTATATTCAAAAAATGTAGCTCCCAGGTTTTGCAACATATTTGTGGTTGATGCTTCACAAAAAAAGCCATTTTTCACACTCGAAGAATGGAAAATGGTTTTTTTATTCAATGAAAAGGAAAACTTTCTTCGGGAACATTGTTCGTGCTTCCAATATGCATGTTTGTGTGGAATATGGGCATATTTAAACAAACTATGCCATGGATTTGGCCATTACACCCGTCATTTGGCCCGAAACACTAAAATGTTCGTAGGAGATAGCTCATCTATGTGAACATATTTCCAACACAACTGTCATATTCCAAGTTTATTATTTTTGGTGAATACTAGGACATATATAATGACACCACGCGAAGGTCTTGCATCATTTTGGGGTTTTTTAAATTTTCTGGAATTTTCTAAGTCGGTTTCGTGAAAAAGTCAAGACGGCGGGCATGACCGTTCGTATCTAGGGCTTGAATATTGAAAAACTCTTGGTGTATCTCTGATGAAATAGGTAGTTGTGTACCTAAAAATGATTTTTTCCAAAAATCATGAGAAAACTAGGAGGCACCTGTAGTTCAAATTTGCCCCGTTTCCATCTGAATCGACAGAAACTTGTGTTCTTCAAAAGAGGTGGATGAAAACCTTTTAACAGGAAAATAATTGGTTATTTGTGCATATAACATGGTCTAGTATATTCAAAAAATGCAGCTCCCAGGTTTTGCAACATATTTGTGGTGGATGCTTCACAAAAAAAGCCATTTTTCACACTCGGAGAATGGAAAATGGTTTTTTTATTCAATGAAAAGGAAAACTTTCTTCGGGAACATTGTCCGTGCTTCAAATATACATGTTTGTGTGGAATATGGGCATATTTAAACAAAAAATGCCATGGATTTGGCCATTACACCCGTCATTTGGCCCGAAACCCTAGACTGTTCGTAGGAAATAGCTCATTTTTGTGAACATATTTTCAACACAACTGTCATATTCCAAGTTTATTATTTTTGGTGGATACTAGGACATATATAATGACACCACGCGAAGGTCTTGCATCATTTTGGGGTTTTTTAAATTTTCTGGAATTTTCTAAGTCGGTTTCGTGAAAAAGTCAAGACGGCGGGTATGACCGTTCGTATCTTGGGCTTGAATATTGAGAAACCCTTGGTGTATCTCTGAGGAAATAGGTAGTTGTGTACCTAAAAATGATTTTTTACAAAAATCATGAGCAAACTAGGAGGCACCTGTAGTTCAAATTTGCCCCGTTTCCAGCTGAATCGGCAGAAACTTGTGTTCTTCAAAAGAGGTGGATGAAAACCTTTTAACAGGAAAATAATTGGTTATTTGTGCATATAACATGGTCTAGTATATTCAAAAAATGCAGCTCCCAGGTTTTGCAACATATTTGTGGTGGATGCTTCACAAAAAAAGCCATTTTTCACACTCGGAGAATGGAAAATGGTTTTTTTATTCAATGAAAAGGAAAACTTTCTTCGGGAACATTGTCCGTGCTTTAAATATACATGTTTGTGTGGAATATGGGCATATTTAAACAAACTATGCCATGGATTTGGCCATTACACCCGTCATTTGGCCCGAAACCCTAGAATGTTCGTAGAAGATAGCTCATTTATGTGAACATTTTTTCAACACAACTGTCGTATTCCAAGTTTATTATTTTTGGTGGATACTAGGACATATATAATGACACCACGCGAAGGTCTTGCATCATTTTGGGGTTTTTTAAATTTTCTGGAATTTTCTAAGTCGTTTTCGTGAAAAAGTCAAGACGGCGGGTATGACCGTTCGTATCTTGGGCTTGAATATTGAGAAACCCTTGGTGTATCTCTGAGGAAATAGGTAGTTGTGTACCTAAAAATGATTTTTTACAAAAATCATGAGCAAACTAGGAGGCACCTGTAGTTCAAATTTGCCCCGTTTCCAGCTGAATCGGCAGAAACTTGTGTTCTTCAAAAGAGGTGGATGAAAACCTTTTAACAGGAAAATAATTGGTTATTTGTGCATATAACATGGTCTAGTATATTCGAAAAATGCAGCTCCCAGGTTTTGCAACATATTTGTGGTGGATGCTTCACAAAAAAAGCCATTTTTCACACTCGGAGAATGGAAAATGGTTTTTTTATTCAATGAAAAGGAAAACTTTCTTCGGGAACATTGTCCGTGCTTTAAATATACATGTTTGTGTGGAATATGGGCATATTTAAACAAACTATGCCATGGATTTGGCCATTACACCCGTCATTTGGCCCGAAACCCTAGAATGTTCGTAGAAGATAGCTCATTTATGTCAACATTTTTTCAACACAACTGTCGTATTCCAAGTTTATTATTTTTGGTGGATACTAGGACATATATAATGACACCAGGCGAAGGTCTTGCATCATTTTGGGCTTTTTTAAATTTTCTGGAATTTTCTAAGTCGGTTTCGTGAAAAAGTCAAGACGGCGGGCATGACCGTTCGCATCTAGGGCTTGAATATTGAGAAACTCTTGGTGTATCTCTGATGAAATAGGTAGTTGTGTACCTAAAAATGATTTTTTCCAAAAATCATGAGCAAACTAGGAGGCACCTGTAGTTCAAATTTGCTCCATTTCCAGCTGAATCGGCAGAAACTTGTGTTTTTCAAAAGAGGTGGATGAAAACCTTTTAAGAGGAAAATAATTGGTTATTTGTGCATATAACATGGTCTAGTATATTCAAAAAATGCAGCTCCTAGGTTTTGCAACATATTTGTGGTGGATGCTTCACAAAAAAAGCCATTTTTCACACTCGGAGAATGGAAAATGGTTTTTTAATTCAATGAAAAGGAAAACTTTCTTCGGGAACATTGTTCGTGCTTCCAATATGCATGTTTGTGTGAAATATGGGCATATTTAAACAAACTATGCCATGAACTTGGCTATTACACTCGTCATTTGGCCTGTTTCCAGCTGAATCGGCAAAAACTGTCAAAATGGCCACCATGGCTATTCATCAAAAGAGTTTAATTTTTTTAAACTATCGATGTTTTTATGATATGGATGTCATATTTGATTTCTCTAATTTTTCTAATCGATTTAGACATTTTATTTGTCAAATTTCGATTTACGGATTTAAAGATATAAATTATTGTATATTAAATAATTTATTCACAAAATAAAGTAATTTCTAACATTATATTGTTATTTAGTCAATAAAGATAATTATATAATCATTGTTATTTGTTCAAATATTTTTTTAAATTTAAACAATAGAAAAGTTTAACATCATTCCCCACAGGTTAATATGATTGATATGATAGTAATATCAGTAAGTTCTAACATCTCATATGGAATCTAGTTTGGAAGGAACTCAAAGGTTAAGCGTGCTTGGCCTGGAGGAATTTCAGGATGGGTGTCCGAACGGGAAGTTTGACTAAGTTAAGTATGTTGACTAGATTAATTGTGTAATTAGAGATTAAAGATTAAATATGTGGCTAATTGAAAAATTCTGGAATAGAATGCCAAAAAAATTCAAAAAAAAATTAAAAAAAATTCGAATTTTTTCTTGAATTTTTTTTTCCAATTATTTTGGAAATATTGTGTCGACGGCTTCTAGTGTGCCGACGGTCATTTGACCTGTGCCGACGCGGGCATATGCCGACGGCAAGGTGCCGACGGCGGCCGTCGGCACAGCCTGTGCCGACGGCTTTTTAGCCTGTGCCGATGGCTTATGGTCGTCGGCATATAGGGCGATTTCTGAAGTGTAAAATAGGGCACGACTGCCTTGCAGCACCCCTCTATCCACTCTATGTGTTTGCATATTTGCATAAACTAGTTGTCATGCCCGTGCAACGCACGTCTTCCGAATTAAAGGGGACAATTTACAAATAGGAAAATACCGTATGAGGGTCTATGTGGATTACTTCTTTTAGGTAACTCAATACCAACACAAAAATCTCAACAATGTGGTAGCATAACTCATCATCTGGAGAAACTTCACCAGGCCGCACTCTCTGGCCACACAACGCACACGAGACTCGCACGCGGAAGAAGACCCGCTCGAGCCCCTCGTCTCTCTCCTCACGTCTTCTCCTCTCGCGATGTGCATATGCTCCGCTTGAGACGTGCTACTCCCTAGCTCTTCCTTCCCATTCCAGCTCTCTGGCTCCCTCTGATACCCAGCGCGCGCAGGCGCAGCTGATGACGGCGAGAATCTTTTCCCCGCCACCCTCCTTCCTCGACATTACCTGCCACATCTGCACCTCCCGAGCAGCTTCGGCCAGCCCAGCACCAACTCTCGTCGGCCAGGAGCCCGATAACCCACCGCTCGACGCGCCTCCCGGCCTTCCTCTCGTGTTTCTCGCATCGACGCCCTCGGCCTCTGTCTCACTCGCCATCTTCCTGCTCATGGCCAGCTCCCCTCCCGCTATCAACGCCATGACCCGCTCTCCTCTCTTCCTCGCCTCTCTCTGTCCAATAACTATAGTCGGCCACCACACTCCTCTCTCCAACTTTCCTCCTTCCTCGACATTACCTGCCACATCTGCACGTCCCGAGCAGCTCCGTCCGGCCCAGCACCAACTCTCGTCGGCCAGGAGCCTGATTACCCAGCGCTCGACGCGACTCTCGGCCTTCTTCTCGCGCTGCTCGCCTCGATGCCCTCGACCTCTGTCTCATTCACCATCTTCCTGCTCATGGCTAGCTCCCCTCCCTCTGTCAACGCCATGACCTGCTATCCTCTCTTCCTCGCCTCTCTGTCCAACAACTACAGTCGGCCACCACACTCCTCTCTCCGCCTCTCCTCCCGACGGCCCTTGCAGTCCACGCGTTCAACTTGTCAACCTCCAACTCCCCACAACCAAGCTAAGCTGCTCCGCCTCCATCTTGCGCACCACCATAGCCGCCTCACCTTGTTGTATCCACCGTGGCCTCCAGAGTATCCATGGATTTTTTTTCTCGGTTTGGCTTTCTTAGATAGGATGGTACATGGTACAGTCAAATATTTATGACATATAGTAGACATGCCCGTGCACGCACGGAATAGAAAAAGAATTTCTTAATGGAGGTGCACATTCTACAAACGAAATATCATGACATCTTCACCTAAAAAAATCTTATAAATAATATTCAATTTATTTATAAATTTAAGAACACACATTAATTTGGAGACAATCCTGACAGAAAGCTATTTGGTAGTAACCTTAGTAAACTGGTTAGCTGGATCTTTGCACTAAGGTGACAAGCTGAATCCATGCGTCCGTCTCATCTCTCATGGACATAGGCATAAACATTTGAATTTTGAATCTCCATCTTGCAATACTACTTAACACTACATTCCTACTAAACTGCTTCGTACTCTCCATTGTCTTCAATTCATTCCCCAAAGTGGAACTAACAAACCAACAATATATGTATCCTATATGTTTTCTCAAAAAAAAAAAGAGATACTCAGATTGCTGTTGGCGACAATTTTGACCTGGATTAAACCTATGTCTCACATCATAGGAATCGGCAATGCATGTAGTGAAGAGGCAGCTTCGTACGTACGTCCTATCTTGTTACCCGGCTGGTGACCGTATAGACTGTGCGGTGGCGAGAGGGCCTCAGTATCGTGGACATGGAACCACGCAATATCTTAGGAGAAATAGCGCTAGGCACCCAGGATAACGACAACCCTACAACCTGGCCAGCCCGATCAAATCTTGGAGGACGCATCTAGCAGAACATGTCGCGTTATTGAAACTTCCTTGGAGATTCAGTGTCTCGATCGTAACCGGCGTGAGAGATAAGACATCAACAATATAGAGAATAAGCTGTAAATAGAAGGACCAACATCTAATCCAGACTGAAGCGATCACGACAGAATTGATCAAAGTGTGGGCGGAATCGATGATTACCTGCGACGGAGGCGCGATGCGTTGCATGCGTAGGCTTTGTTTTTACTTAGTTGCATGCGTAGGCTTTGTCTTCATGGTTTGGCGCGATGGAACAGGTTTTGGCTGTTATGTGAATCTTTTTTTTTGCTCAACAATTGGAGCATCTCGGTCGTTGATTCGAGTCTACTGAACGCATTAGATTTAATGTATCCCAACATGTTTGCTCTTTTATAAGTAGTTTAGTTATGTCAAAGAAATAATATGCAAGACGGTCTAAAACGAATTCAAACAAATAATACTTGAGTAGTAGCACTTAGTTATTACATCACAATATAAATTATTCATCAAGTTGCACAAATCAACACACAATAGCAATTGTTTCATCACATAATACAACATATATCAAATGCACGGTCTTGGTATTTGCCTTCCATACCATGACCATTATTCTTCCATAAGATCCTTTTGAAGATCTATGTGCATATCGGAGTCACGAATATCGTGGTAGGCCTCAAGGAAGCTCTCAACTTGATCTCCACCTTTCCTCGGACGCATCGGACGTTGCATCAACTCATAGGTACCATAGACCATATTTTGGCCATGCTCATCCTTGAAACATGGTTAAAAAGGATTTATTCATCCCAAAACCTTGTCGGCACACTCACAATAGAAAATTAGGTTTGCAAAATCACTAATGTTTTCTCCACATCTTTCCTTGCCGCTGCTTGAGTAGTGTGGAATCCAACTTCCTTCCTACCTTCGGGGGCAACTAGAAGCTTCACAAATGTAGCCCACTTTGGGTAGGTGCCATCCGCAAGGTACCCACATCCTGTGTATGCGATTGTTGTCTTGGAACTCCACCGATGATGACTTGCCATTGGCTAACTTGGCAAAGAGAGGAGACCGTTGAAGAACATTGATATCATTGCAAGAACCGGACATCCCAAAAAAAGGCATGCCATATCCAAGTCTCATGATCTGCCACAGCCTCTAAAATAATGGTGGAGTCTTTTTTTGCCCTCTAAACTGTCGATGCCATGCTGCATGACAGTTCTTCCACCTCTAGTGCATGCACTCTATTGATCCTAACATACCTTGAACTCTGTGAGCCTTGTTCCTGTTGGATGTATGCCCAAAAGGCAATAATATTTATACATTTATGCAACAACTGAAGTGGCTCCAGAATATGAGACTTGGAGAAAACTCACGCTCACGTGTAGTAACATGAACAAAGTATCAAACCCTAGTCTTGCCTTTTACGACTAATTCACTGGATGTTTGATGGCTATGTTTTCCCCTAGTCAGCATCAATGAATATCATATTGTTGGAAGACAACAATACGGATTGGTATACCCTATTAGTTGATCTGCTAAAAGATTCCATTAAGACATCTTTGTCCTTAGTGACATATCACATCACGGTTATATTACAGCATATCCTTTGACCATGAGGTTATCGGGGTGGTATATTCTGGAGGTTTTACTTTGGTACTATCTAGCGTCACACCGTAAATTCGGTGAACATAACGGTAGCCACTAGGTAATTCTAAAGAAGTATAGTAGCTTGATGTTCTGAGATGGGAATTACTCCTCTGTAAAAAGAGAGATACAATCCTGAGCCCACTCGGTATTCTTGATATCCATTAGTTCTGCAAACAATGCATGATGATGATACATCATATAGGTTACTGTAACATCCCAGTGTTTGGGAAGTTATAAGGATCTAAATTTAATATGTGCATTTGCAAAGCATGCATCTAAAAGTACGGGAAATTTTGGCGCGAAAGTTTAAACAAACCAAAGTGACCAATGTTCCACTTGGCATGATAAAATAGGACTAGATCATCTGGTCAAGAGTACAATTGTAGTGATCTTTATAAGAAGTATCTTAAGAAACCAAATCATCTGGTTACACAAACCATAATTGGTTGTGACCAACACTAACTCTCAACAAGCCTAACCTCAAGTCTGTAAGTGACTTGAGAGAAATCAACTAGGTATTTAGAACTCGAAGAGGGGTGAGTATCCAAAACACACAGTTGATGATCTTACTTCTGCAAGTTAGTCATGTATAACTGGATGATCTTATCAGTCCTGAAGGATGAACCTGAACGAGGAAACAAACCTTCTTAAACCAATGCTAAACCCTGATCACTGTCCATGATCTTTTCCAAAAACCTTGTCTACGTTTCTGCATAACCAAGGCTACAAGAGAAGCAAACCAGGAAGGGGCCAAGATTAGAAGACATAAAATGAGGGGGGTGAAATCCCGGTGTTTGGTGTCATACAAGAATAATTTGAGTACAGGACCTGATCAATCTTGTAAGCAGATTATTTCTGAGGGCATTAAACACTTGAGTTTCATTAGGTTAGATTATACAGGAACAAGCTGGTAGTTTACTCTGAGACATCATCAGACGAGAAGTGGCAACTGGAGACTTATTCGCAAATACTATACCCTGGAGTGATCGAGGTTCCATCGATATTCTGATTCAGAGAGAGAGGTCGATACAGGAAGAAAGGGGAAATTGACATGACCTCTAGACTATATTGGAGTTGAGGGGATCAAATTTGAATTATTTAAACTTAGGGATGTTTTAATTTGAAATTTGTGTTTGAATTTGAATTTGAATTCAAATTGAATAATCAAGAAAATACAATTACCATATTCAAATGGAAACAATTAAGCAATAACAAATATTAGACATTTCCAATTTCATTGTGTATAAGAAAAAGAAAACAATTAACTTTATTAATAATATAACCATAATACAAAGTCTTTACAATAATCCAATAAATAGAAATTACAAGATCTATTACAAGCTGTCAATTGCAAAATGAAATCCTAAACTAATTCTTGTAAGCCTTATAAGTCTCCAATTGATCTTTTGTACCTGCAAAATAAACAAGAAAAACAAAGACAAATAGAAGATAAGATTAGTGGGGGTTAGTACTCTCAGCTAGGCAGTGAAGTGCACTGCTAATCGCATCATCGAGATTAGACTAAGTCAAGTTAATATCTGTTCAAATCAGAAAAATATCCCAATGTATCTCATTGGCCAAGCATCAAGTAATACAAGTGTCAATCCCAAAATAAAGACATACCAGGATAATACCAAACCCAACCGAGTACATCAGCTCAGGCAAAATATCTTCTCAGCCAGCACACAAGCACACAGCTTACACCACCATGCACAACTCTGTGATGTCAAAGCTACAGCAGATGAATAAAAGGCCAGCAGCCATAGAGAGCATGAGACCAAGTCCATTTATTCTCCTGTCCAACAGCTCGAGCAACCCAGTTCCAGCAACACCATAAGAACCACAAACCGAGCCACCCAAATCCCTACCGGGAATTGATCAACAGGTAATAGATCCAGTAAGACCACAACAAGGCCAAGGCAGGAGCTGGAGGAGCAGGCCTGAAGCACAACCACCACAAGCTCACAAGCAGAACATGGGAAATAGCTCAAGGGGTAGTGGATCAAGAAGCCAAGATCCATCAAGAAACGCCAAGATCCATCACAGCCACAACCTTAACACCCTAAGGTGATTTCTACACACATCCTAGCAAGGTATCTTGCTAAATTATGCACAGAAAAGTGGGCTGGGATTTATTTCCCTCAGTCTAGCATAGTGTTGCTATGCTAATCACATCATAGGGAATTAAAAGGTAGTATAGTATACGTTCCTATCTACAAGATTGCCTCAGAACAACATCACTGGCTTTGGGACAATTAAAACAAGCATAGATCTGTTCTTGTCAGTTTTAAAGCAAAAAAAGGGCCATAGTAGCAGTTCCGAAATTTATACCAACAAGCACAAACCACTCTTGGCAGGAATCAAACCTGGGCACTTTCAAAAAAGGGCATCACAGGGAGATAACTTGCCAGACATGCAAGTGCATGGGCACAAAAATTAGGAGAAAGCAAATTAACAGACCATGATTAATTCACAAGTAAATGTTCTTACATGGATCATGGCCTCAGACTTTGCATCACTGGCCCAGGGAATCATCAAGGATAGAAGCAAATGTTCTTATCAGATAAGTTGCCTTGGGGTTCTAAGACCAATAGTTCCAGGATCTTAGAAGTATAAATGACTACCAGGAGCACAAATTAAGGACCAAGAAAATTCTTCTAAGCTCAAGCCTTTAGTAAATAGTTGCTGGGCACTAGTCCATTGGAGCAGTACCTCAACACAACTTCACAAAAATATGTAATCAGTCAAATGAAGCTATATGCTGATGGCATATTCTCTGAATCTGAAACTCAGAGTAACACCTATCAACATTAAGTACACCCATAGAAATTATTGGAGCAACACATCATGGTGTGCTCTGTCCAACAATGATCAATCCACCGGGTAAAGATACAGGGAATGAACACTAGTGGAATTTTCCATAGCATAAACACAGGGTTAAATTCCCAAATGATTCCACAGCTCTTGAATAGGGAAAGCTCCCTAGGATAATCTCCATAGCATACAAATATCCCAAACAAATACCTATGGGAAAACATCCAACCAAAAATTACTTTTGTTTCCATCACAGGGATGGAAAAATTCCTCCACAACAATATGTACCAACTAGTCCATTGGGAAAATTTCCCAATCCTAAACCATCCAGTAGAAACCCACAGAGATATCACAAGGAATCATGGCATGAACACTGGCACGAGGGCCAGGCTCCAGAGCAAACGGGGAAGGAGGAATCAGAAAGAGAGAGAGAGGTCAGGGGGCAGAGGGAGAGGAGCACTTACAGGTGGTCACCTTCGTGGTGACCACGGCCAGTTGGTGGAGCGATGCACAGCGGCGGGCCGCGGTTGCCTCCAGGAGGCCGTCCCGGCGGCGACGCCTCCGCAACCCTAGCCACCCAAGTCGCAGCAGCAGCACCTCAGCCCAGGAGTATCCAGGAATCACCTCGACGAGCCAAGGTCACCGGAGAGGGGTGGAGCACCCCGAGCTCCCGAAACCTAGGGTTAGGGTTTGGTTGTTCTCGAGAGGCACAGCGGGAGGAAAGCAGATCGAGGTGGAGGAGGGGGTAGAGGGCGAGGTGGCGCATCGATTGCGCTCATCCACTGTGGAGGAGATGAGCGGAGAGGGGAGGCGTAATCGTCGGCGAGGGGGCGATGGGAATCGCCTCTGTGTCGCCCGCGAGGAAGGAGGAGGGAGCTGGGGAAAACCATCGAGGGGGGGGGGGTGCGTCTGGTCTGGTCCGGCTCGACCGGACCAGTGGGTTAGGTTCAACCCTAACCCAGGGACCACCTGTCAGCTCTTAGGGGCAGTAGGGGAATCATCCTAAAAACTTTAATAAAAGAGTATAAAAACAGTATAAAAATAAATTCATAAAATGTTACCAATTCCAATCAATTAGATTATAAATACTTATCAAATCAGAAATAGTTTCTATATATAAAAACCATTAAATATAATAACACAATAATAATTATAGTCTTAAAATTGATTATTTTGAAAGAGTAAATTTACAATAAAAACTTGTTTTAAAATAATTAAATCAACTAAGATTGTATCCTTTCAAAATTTTATCATTTCAAAACATTCCATAATTTATGTTTTCTGAGAAACCAAAACGTACTTAATTAAATAAAATAAAGAAGCAATAGTAGTAATAATAATAACCATTAACTCTGAAAATAATAAATAATTCATAAAATCAGAAAGAATACAAGTTATATACCAAAATGTTTCAAATGACTTATGCAATTCATCTATGATGTTTTCAAAGTCATTTGACCAAGTTTTCATGTTTGCAATATTTGCCTAGTCATTTAATTCCTTTAAAATCAATAAATTAATAGTTTGTGCAAATCTTTTCAGAAGCATTGAATGATATGTCAAATTAAAGAGAAAGGCATTTCCAATTAAAATATGTTAAACATAAAACATTTACTTCAACTTATAGAATTGTTTTAAAGGGAATAATGGAAATCTGTAATATTCCATTATAACCATAAACAACTACCTCAAACATTATTTTCCTTATTACTAAAACCCCATGTTTTCGCACCTACTAAACCTATCATCAATAATCATTAACAAGTTGTGTGATGATAGAGTAGTTTTATTAGATCATCGTTTTCAACTAAACTCATTGTCATTAGCTCTACACTTTGGAACATAAAATAAAATGTGTCTGTTATCTATTCAATAATTATTTTCCATGTGTTGTTGTTTTGTTATTTAATCAAGTAATAAACACTTTTACCTAAACAAGATAACAATTGTTTGCTAAATAAAAGTGAAACACATGTAAGTCTAAAAGAAGTAATAACCACATCACCACAAGTAATGAAACAAATCACCTAAAACTCATAAGATTAAGTTATCATATCAAACATAGCTTACACTTGTAAGCTGGGGTATTTTCCAGGGTATTTCACGATTACATCTCATTATTATGCATGTATCATGTTGCCAGTGTTTCTGTAGTCCTTACCGGGACTACTTTGCTATATTTCAGACGTCGGATATTCTACGTGACCCTTGACCCCGAAGACATGGATTATTATGGTTATTTCAATCTCAGGCAAGATCATCACTTGCTCATATCCTTTGCAGTTATTCATAACAAACTAATTGCAAAAACCCTATCGTCTTATCACCTACTCTCAAAAGAATGCATGATCCTATTTTTATAATAATATGACTAATTGAATGACTACCCGAGTGGTAGTGTTCTGTTTGGTGGGCGGATGGAACCATGGTAAGATGAATAGGTCTAAGGAAGGTTCCATCTGCACGGGAAAGTATTACCTAGGAATTAACCACAAATGCCGTCAGAACTCGGTGCGCCGTAGATATCGCGTTGACCATGGATCTTCTATGGGGGGAGTAAGTCAGCCGTGATACTTTTCTCGTTCGCATGTCAATGTACTGCCAGAGACGTACGCTGTAGGTCTTGCGAGACTACATGCACATGGGTGGGAGCCCTTACGTCCCACGGACTCTGGGGTCTATGAGTGTCTGCCAGGGGCGCGTAGATCTCCCTCGGGAGGGGTGGAATCAGGCGTTCAACCTGCTGGCAGAAATGGGTGGGCATGCGTTGTGCGGAGAAGCACGGTTTGGCTTGGACCTACAACCGGGCCCCACACCTGAGTGGGAGTGGACAGGAATGTACACCTGGTTGTGCAACATGGTCTTGGTCGTCCATGGGTAAAGTAACGCACCTCTGCAGAGTGTAAAAGGATGTGGCATGTTACCCCCTGTTCCGGGAAGGAACTGCGAACACTACAGGAAAGGCAACTCCATGAAGTTCTAGCTCCTGTGATGGTCTGGCGGGCATACTTTTCAGAATTAAAAGCAACCTCTTGAAGAAAGTTTTACAAAACCTTGCATTAACTTATGACTCTTTCGAGTCTAAAGCTGTAGTTAGTGCATCAAACTACCCACTATATATCATGAACTTGCTGAGTAACGCTCGTTACTCATTCATTCCCGTTTGACCCCTGCTTAGAGATGAAGCCCTATTGAAGTCGTCATCGTGAAGCCATCACTACCTCATGAAGCTAGGTGGAGTGAACGATCACATAGTCGGTAAAGCATCATCATCAACAACGCTGGTGGAGAAGAAGCTATCAAGGTGCAGGTAGAGTCCATTCTTGGATTTAGCAGTTACAAGCCGTAGATTAGGGCTGACATCAGCCGTAGTGGGTGAGTTATGAGCTAGAGTTCTTCTCCGGCTTGGAGCTGCGAATTGCTTCTTCTGATGTTTCATTTGCAGGAGATCTTCTTGATTCATCAAGGAGATTCTCAAGATTTTGTAATGAAGTTTGTATCATATAGCTTTGCTTGGACCCGCTGTGTTTCTGTTGTACCACTCTGAGAGATGTAGTATTCACAGATAAGTCCTTCTGTGAGTATTATATCACCGACTTGTGCACTACACATGCAGTGGTGTGCTGGGTCACCACAGTTATCATAATAGAGTAACGAGTAAAAGGAAGCTTACTAGGTAACAATGTAGATAAAGGTATAGTTAACGAAATATTGTTTCACGAAAATAGCAGAATCAATATTCTCGGGTAAAATCGGTATCATGAATAATGGTAATATTGTATAATAGCCAACAGGTTCAGTGGATTTTATTTCGTATAGTGTGTGGGAGTCAATATGGGCGTCCATGGTCCCGCTATTCATTATTGATAAGGGAAGAGTTTCCAGTTTCATGTCTACACACTATCGTACCTATAGGGGTAATACACTTCAGTTAGGATGGTTAATGTGTATATTGGTAGGTCCGAATCAATAAGGAGTATCATCGTAATGGTGTTCCTGCGTGATAGATATATTTTATATATCGGAGTGAATTTATAATGAGGTAATTAGATGTCACGGGGTAATAGAATTACTACCAGCATTTATTTGGGAGTTTTTCTATGAGAGAAAATGAGGTTGCACGCTTTCTGGAGCAAGTTCAGGGGGCATGAGATGTCTCGAGATGTCGAAAATATATTTTTGACATCATTAGATAAGGTTGATAATTTTATCTATAGGGTTCACAGGGTTCCAGAAAAGTTTTGGACAAAACCCGAGAAAGGGCGAAGTGCTGGAGGGGGGCAAAATTGCCCCATGGCCGCACCCACATTTTGGGGCTGCCAGTATTGGTCTATGTAGCAGAATTTAAAATTTTCCGTTCTACGTAACACACATGATCTACTATGTAGGTAAAGGCATGGATATATCTGAATCATTACCGACACGAAGCGCGGAAGTAGTGTCGATGACAATGTCGGTGATGCCTAATGAAGAGTCCCACCGCTAAGCCTAGCGGTGGGACTGTTGCTTATTACCCATATCCCACCTTCTGGATTCAGCAGAGTGAGGGTATCACATGTTACCCCTCTGAGAGCTCGCACACATACATCCGTCGAAGTCCTGCAGCGCTTCGCCGTCTAGGACTAGGCACCACAGGTTCACATTAAGATGGAGAGATCCCAACACATGTGAGAGATATTAGAGCTAGGTCTAATCGAGAGATGATCATCATCTCCCAATTAGAAGAATCCCTAAACTAATTAGAGGGTCTATAATCAGAAGCTCTAATCCAATTAGAGAGGCTCTAATTCAATTAGAGGATTTCTAATTAGAGTCTCTAATTCTGAGAGAGAGAAAGAGAGGGACATGGGGCCAATTGATGTGTCTCAATGGGGGGGGGGGGATTTGGGGAGTATATATATTGGGACAAGGAGGGGGGCCTTCCTAGTTTTTAGATCGGTTGGAGGGCCAAATCTACCCTCATCCCTCCTCCTAGTCGAATGCAAATTGGACATACGAGTCCCTCCTAATCCCACAAACACCCGCCTTATTTATTTTTTCTCAAATTTGGGTTTTTCTATTTATTCCCAAAATCAAATACGGAAGTCCTGGGGAGTGTGCTGTGCTCTATGTATTACACTTGGGCCCACATTGAAGCCACCCAATATTTTGGGTGCAACCCCAGGACATAACTGCCCCCCTCGGGAACTGCCCCCTTTATAGAAAGTCAGTGACCCCTATAGATAACATCATCGATCTTATCTACTTATGTTAGAAACATATTTCTAACATCCTGAGACATCTCATATCCTCCATTATATCTCATATAACATTCTTCCTTACACCGGCATTATTTCTCTCTTATGGTAATTTTCCCGAAATGACTTCGATTAACACCGGCACTACTAGGGAAAAGCTTACCCGTGACGCACCAATTTTCTTATCCGTGACGCACCAGGGCGCGTCACGGCTATCACGCCGCGCCTACGGGTTTAGCCGTGACGCACCTAGCTGTTGCGCCGCACCTATTTATACCCGTGACGCACGGGCGTGGTGCGCCGCGGCTACTGCTAGGCGTGTCACGCCTAACCTCTCAGGTGCGTCACGAGTACTCTTTTTGGTGCGTCACGGCTATACTGTGCTGTATTTTTTTAAAATACGCAGTACCGTATTTATACAGGTATATACAGCTCAAATACAGAAGAATCACAGCAAATTGACAAAAATAAGTATGCAATTGACAGCAAAATGATAGAATAAAGTTTCATAGCAGAAATAGTCTCGAACAATAGTCTCGATCATCACCACATATATTACATAGTCTCGACAACAACCATACTACTAATAAATCCAGGAGTTAGTCAGATGGAAATGATTTTTTGTTCTAATTTCAACAAACTCGTCATCTATCTAGCGGGTTGATGTAGTTGATGACCATCATCATGTCCAAGTTGGGGATGTCACTATTCCTCATGGTGATTAGAATAGCTCGGCCAGCCTCCATACCAACTCTTGCGGAATGGAACTGCCTCCATGCTTGAGAGTTGAGGATGACGCGACCATCAGCATTATCCCTAGTGAACGGAACTGCAGTGACATTTCCTGATTCTCCACGGCGTACTCCAATGGTACCTTTATGCTCCATGCCAGTACTGTCCGCTACCGCCATAGGTATTTTCTAGAACACACAATTGCAAGAAAGAATAAAAGCACAATGTCACATACCGCCACATTATAACATAAGCAACTATAGGAATAATAAAGTGTTAAGAAACATACCCCGACATGTCCATTGGAGATATTAGTGTTGGTGATGCGATGCACGAAAGGGACCCCGATGTAGCTATCTATCTGGGCTAGTTTCTCAAGGACACGGTCCTTCTCAAGCTCGCTAAGACTGGCTCTTTGAGCAACCACCCCATGTTCCCATGGGTCCTCCTCGTCCATATAATCCTCCTCACTTTCTTCCTCACTTTCATCCTCACTCCCGCCATCCACCTGTATACTCTCGCTATCCTCGCTCGCAATCTCGCCCATATACAGAAGTACGATACGAGGTTGCGGTCCTGCCATAGAGAAGTGAATGAGATCACCTCCGCTTAAATTATAGGTGGCGATGATAGACACCAATTGTTCCCCGTAGAAGTAGGTCTTCTTTCTTTCTTTCTTCACTCGAATTTTGTAAGTGGTCCCGTGAACATCGAAATCCACGATATTGCCTACTAACTCGTTGAACTCTTCCCGAATATTGCATGGTACAATCTAAAAAAGAAATATAAAAGAATCTTTTGTTAAGAAACATACCAATCTAAGCTGGATAGTAAAACAAAATAACACAAGTTGCAAGTTAACATAAAAAGAATCGTTTGTTAATTACCAAAGAATCAAGGTGACCGTCGTTCAGCTGAAACATAAAAGAAGACCCGGTGAATTGTCCTTGGGCACATAGGGACCGACATACTTTGCAAGACATGTTCTATTAAATTAAGAAAGTAGACATAGAGGTATAAAGCATCAGGTACAAAGCATCAGGTATAAAGCATCAGGTGTTAGAAGAAAGCAACATTTTACTTGTGACATCTAGCTGAACAAATTATTGTACAACATAGGTAAATTATTGTACAACTAGGGGGTGTATGGGGGAAATTTATTTGTACAGCCATTAGTTAATAATCAACTTAAATGAATTTAGTGTACAACTAATTGAGTGTCTCTACTCAGGTGAATTTATTTGTACGCGCCAGGACAACTCCCAAACTGGGCCAAGTCGGGAATCTTGTTCAGCCGTCACGTCTCTACTCAGGTGACTCAAGACATAAGAACCATTTTTCCTGTCTCGCTTATTGATGATACATTTACTCACCTTGGTTACCCTCTTATTTTTCCTGTTAAACATAGATCGCTGGCTTGTAATTTTGTGCTTGATAAATTTAGTAGCAAATTGGGTACTTCTAAAGCAAATATTCTCTCCCATCCTGCCAGACTAGAATTTTTTTTTCATCTTTGCCTCCATCCCTGTCTATTACATGTATAACTTAATTTTTTCCAGAAAGTTCATTGCGAAAATCAATGCTATCATTATGCAGTTCTGGTGGGCAGGGTATTTCCTCTAATCACTCAAAGAAGCCCCGTTGTCTCATTGGCTGGAAAAACATCTGTGTGCCAAAATAAGAAGGTGGGCTGGGTATTCGGAATTTGCGGGCTGTAAATTATAGCCTCATGATCTCGGCAGTCTGGAGACTAGCAAAGCAGCCCACTAGTCACATTTACAGGGTATTGCAGTCAAAATATTATTATGCCGCCTCGATCTGGAGGACCAAGCCCAGTATGCCAAAATCTGCGTTCTGGAACTCCATTTTGAAGGTAATCCCTTAGTTTCAACAGAATTCTTTCTATCAGATTACCTTAGGCAATATTTCTATTTTGGGTACTCCGTTGTGTGAGGCATGGACTAGAGTGTATGATTATCTAATTATTCAGGAGCCTCACTTTGTTTACCGAGCACTAGTCAATCAGCTTTGGTAGCAGGGAACAAAAATCTGGAATGCGCCTCTAATTGACACTCTGTTTTCCAATACCACTCTTGATTTCATTCAGAACATACCAGTAATTAACCTCAAGGAGTAAGACATTTTATGCTAAAAGCCAGCCACCAATGGAGTTTGTACGACTAAATCTGCTTACCTTGTGGCGCTGCAATTTTTTTTCAAAATGCAGATTCCCCGGCACTGGATTTGCCGGAGTACCTAAAGTTCTGAAGCAAAAGGACATGATTCCTCGGGTTAAAACCTTTTCTTGGAGACCGCTAAGGAGATGGCCTGGCTAGGGTTCGATCGATTTCAGAAACAAGAACAAGAAAAGGACAGGAGGGGTGGAGGAGGTGCTTATGTGGGGAAGTAGGGGAAGAAGATAGCGGCCTTGGCTCGATGTAGTCGTTCACGTTGGGGAAGCAGGTGGACGGCGTCGAGGACGAACCGGACGGCTCCTCCTCCTCCTTGTCGTGGACGGCAGCAGCGTGACTCCCCCTCCTCCTCCTTGTCGTGGACGGCAGCAGCGTGACTCCCCCTCCTTCTCCTTGTCGTCGACGAACCGGACGGCTCCTCCTCCTCAGATCGAGATGGGCGGCGCTGGGCGGTGGGCGGCTAGGGCGATGGGAGGTGGGCGATGGGAGATGGCGGTGGGCGCTGGAGAGGAAGGGAGATCGAGCAGCGTCTGCGGCGGCGGGCGACGAGAGGAAGGGAGATCGAGCAGCGCGTCTGTTGGTGTGGAGAGAAGGAGAAGAGAGGGGAACGGCCTATCTACCTGTACTCCCCATAGCCGTGGCGCACCACGCCTTGGTGCGTCACGCCTATCTAACCCGTGGCGCACCACGGGCATGTGCGCCGCGCCTATCCCACATAGCCGTGACGCACCAGTGGCTCGGTGCGTCGCGGGTATGCCTCGGAGGCTTGCCACCCCGGCCCCACACATAGGCATGACGCGCCTTCCGTTTGGTGCGCCACGGGTAAGGCTATAGGCGCGACGCACCAAACTGTGGTGCGCCACGGCTATTAGGCGTGACGCGCCGTATTGCTGGTGCGTCACGGGTATCATCACTCCTATAGCTGTTTTCCTAGTAGTGCGGGCTTGTTTCTGTGACATCGTAATGAAATCGACCATTACCTACTGATGTTAGAAACATATTTTTGACATCCTGGGACATACCATGCCTGCCGTAATCTCTCTTGAATATTAATGCTATCATGTCGAAATTACCCAATGATACCCTACTCTCCTCCGGACCAACCAATGTAAACAACAGACTTTAACGTCTTAAGTGTGACCCCAACAGGTTCGACTACTAGTAGACATGACTGTAAAATCATTTTCCTAATCAACATCGGGACCGTGGATGTCCATATTGATTCCTACAATTTATACGAAGAAATTTGTTGAACCTTTTGGTAATTAAGTAAGTTCCTATTACTCCGTGATACCAAGAAATACCTCGATACGAGATGAATGATAATACCGTTATTAAAATCTTTAATCACATTAGCATATTATTCCCAATATCTGGTATGATTCCTTTGTTGGATGTATGCCCAAAAGGAAATAATATTTATACATATGTTTCATAATTATGATTCATATTGCTATGCTATAACTGACGTGGTTCCTGAATATGAGAATCAGAGGAAAACTCCCACTCATGTGTAGTAACATGAATACAGAAACAAACCCTAGTCTTGCCTTTTACGACTAAGTCATTGTATGTTTGATGACTATGTTTTCCTAGTCATGAACATTGTTTATGTCAACATCAATAACAAACGGCATATTGTTGGAAGGGACCAATATTGTTGGGTATTACCTAAGTAGATTTATATGCTAAGTTATTCCACTAAGACATATTTGTCCTTAGAATCATATCACAACACGACTATATTATAATGCATCTTTGACCATGAGGTTATCGGGATAATATATTCTAGAGGTTTTTCTTTGGTTCTATTAAGAGTCACACCGTAAACTGCGTAAACATAAACATATCTATTGTGTAATTCTAAAGGAATATATTACCTCGATGTTCTGAGATGGGAATTACTCCTCCGTGAAAATAGAGATACATACTTGGGCCCACTCGGTATTCTTGATATCCATAAGTTCTACAGACAATGCATGATGATGATACATCATGTAGGATATGATAATACAGTAACAAGAAAAATGAAACTTATCGGATAACATGACGAGACAAAGGTATTAGTGAACCAGAGATTGTTTCATAGGCAATACCAGACTCAATAGTCTCGGGTAAGTTCGGTATCATGAGTAATGGGAGATTTGTACAATAACCAAAAGGTTCAGCAGTTTATTCATTTAGTATGTGGGATTCAATAAGGGTGTCCACGGCCTCGCTATTGATTATTTAAAAGGAAAAAGTTTCCAGTTTCATGTCCACACGCTATCAAACCTGTAGGGGAAACACACTTAAGTTTGTGCTTTTTTTTGCAAATCGGTAGGTCTGGATCAACTAGGAGTATCATCAGAATGGTGTTTCTGAGTGATAGATATATTTCATATATCAGAGAGAATTTATAATGAGGGCATGAGATGTCCCGGAGTGATAGAAAGAGATTTTATTACAACAAGAATTTATTTCGGACTTGTTACGAAAGTGAAATTGAGGTTGAACGCTTTACGGAGAAAATGTGGGGGCCATGAGATATCCCGGGATGTCGGAAATTTATTTATAGGGTTTCATATATCAATTTTATCTATAGGGTTTAAGTGGTTCCAGAGAAGTTTCTCGGACTTTCCATATACGGGGGTGTACGAGGAGGGGGCAGATTTCCCCCTCATGGCTATGCCCTAATTTTGGGGGCTGCGAGGTGGGCCCCAGTGGCTCCCCACAAAATTGTACTTATCTTCCTGGTATTTTCTCTAGTGTTATTGGAGAGAAAAAGAGGAAACAAAAAGGGAAAAATAAAATAGGAAGGGAGAGAGGAGGTGGAGGTGGACTCCACCTCCAGTCTGAGTTGGGCTAGGAGGGTGGTGGGGCCACCTCGTTGGTGGTGCTGCCACCCCCTCCTAGATCAACTAGCACTCCCCTCCCTTTTGGTAAGTCTCTCCTTTTCTCCCACTATATAAAGCACCCCAAGGCTCGAACCAAATCACACAATTGGCTCCCAAGCCTCTCTCTTTATCTAGAAGAATTAGAGGACTAATTAGAGCTTTTAATTAAAGCACTTCTAATTAAATTAGAGTTTTTTCTAATAATTAGAGCATCTAATTAGGGCCCTTCTAAATGAATTAGAGCATCATCTAATTAGATTAGAGCTTCCTCTAATTGAATTAGAGCTACTTATACTTAGGTTTGAGGTGTTCCTATCCCGATTAGACCTATATTCTAATTACTCTTATCTCTCTCATGTGTTGGGAACTCCACCTTCATATACACCTGCGGCGTCAAGTCCTGGACGGCGAAGCACTTCAGAATTGTCCTTGGCATATGTGTGCATTGATACGTCTCAAGCATATCTATAATTTCTAATGTTCCATGTTATTTTCATGCCTTGTCTACATGTTTCTTATACACTTTATGTCCTTTTTATGGATTTTCTGGGACTAACCTATTGACAAGATACCATAGAGCCAGTTCCTGTTTTCTGCTGTTTTTGGTTTCTGAAAAGTTGTTCTGGAAATATTCTCGGAATTGGACGAAACAAAATCCCAGAGTTTTAGAAACCGTCACGTACACGGAGTCCGGAGGAGACCCGGAGGGGGCCTCAGGGGCCCCACACCATAGGGCGGCGCGCCCCCTGTCCGCGCCAGCTATTGGTGTGGGGCCCTAGGCCACCCACCGATGTTTCCTTTCCCCTATATATACTTCTTCATTGGGGAAACCTAAAGACCTGAGCCTTTTCCGCCAAAAATATCCGCAGCTGCCGTCATCATCAACCCTAGTCTGGGAGGGTTCTGGAGCTCTCCCTGACACCCTGTCGGGAGGGGGAGTCATTACCGGAAGGCTCTTCATCACCATGCCTGCCTCCGGAGTGATGCGTGAGTAGTTCATCCCTGGACTATAGGTCTATAACACTAGCTAGATGGTTGTTCTGTCCTCTTTATGCCTCATGTTTAGATCTTGTGAGCCGCCTAACATGATCAAGATCATCTTATTGTAATTCTACATGTTGTGTTTGCTGGGATCCGATGAATATTGAATGCTATGTCCAATGATTATCAATCTATCATGTTCTTTCATGTGTATGTTATTTATGATTTTGCATGCTCTTCGTTACTAGTAGATGCTCTGGCAAAGTTGATGCTTGTAACTCCAACAGGGAGTATGTATGCTCGATAGTGGGTTCATGCCTCCCTTTCACTCACGTTCGAGTGACAGAAATGTAACGGGTGGGGGATGTGCTTTTGCCATTATGGAGAAAATAACAATGCTTTGTCTAAGGATACTTTTATTGTTTATATTACACAGTTTGCTTAATGCAATTATCTGTTGCTTACAACTTAATACCCAAGGTTTGCTCGGATGACACTCTGAGGGTGGATTATTAGTCATAGATGCAGTTGGATAACGGTCTATGTATTTTGTTGTAATGCACGCATGAATCACATAGTAATCATCATGTCATGCATATGCACTATGGTGCAGCCTTTATATGTGTCAATTGCCAAGCTGTAATTTTTTTACCCATCATGTTATCTATTTCTTTTGGAGAGACACCTCTAGTGAACTGTGGACCCCGGTCCATTTCTTGACACTGATATACAACCACTGCAACCGTTGTTTTACTACTGCAATTATTGTTCTCTTCCATATCCTGCAAACAAATACCATTTTCCACACTATACGTCTAATCCTTTGCTTGAGCAAAACCGGTGAGTTTGACAACCTCACTACTTCGTTGGGGCAAAGTAATTTGATTGTGTTGTGTAGATTCCACGTTGCTGCTGAACCGGTAGTGCGCCCTGCAACATCAGCTGCATCAACCTTCGAAAGTGATTTCTTTCTCCTACTAGTCGATTCAACCGTGGTTTCTTTCTGAGGGAAAACTTGCCGATGCACTCTTCATAATCTTTCTCTTGGGGTTTCCCAATGAGTGCACACCTGCACCATCAACAATTTTTCTGGCGCCATTGCCGGGGAGGAAGAGGATTTCTACAAGGGGGTCTCTCACCTCCAATCTCTTTACTTTGTTATGATTTTGCTTTTACTTGCTTCATCATGCTTTCTATCAATGGTTGATAACACCTCCCTTTTCAATGTGAGTATAATGATAATGTTACCATATCTTCTTATGTTAAGGGAAATTATGACTTTTATGATGTGGAAAAAATTGAAGAATTTATTTCTTGGAAGGGTGCATTCGAAATTGCTTATTTGTTTAAAAATATTGATGATGCACCTTATAGATATGAGACTTATGATATACTTGAATTTTGCTTTGATAATTACTAGGAATAAAATGGCTATATTCTTAAATATCTTTATAAATGGTCTCAACAAAAGTAAGAGACAAATGCCTTGTAGGAGCCTATGGAAGAAGAAATTGTTGAATCTAGAAGCTCATTGGATGAAAAAGAGGAGGAGAGTGATGATCAAGAGGAGGAATAATGGAGCTACCCATGTCTACCATCCAATTATAGTAACTCTTTAACTCATACCTTTTTTTATTGCAATCCATGCTACTTTCATAAATCTTATGATAATCTTCTAGTTATTTCAACTATTGATATGCATGATAATGAGGAAGTTTGTTTAGAAAAATTTTATGATAATGCTCTAGATGATGGTCCTATGTTACTTGATGTTATAAATTATAATGCTACTTAAAATAGGATTGATATATATATATATATATATATATATATATATATATATATATATATATATATATATATATAGTGTCCCATACCCTTTAAGAGTGGCCAATCATCTTGTTTTTCTATTGCTAGAAGTGAGAAAGATTATCATAAGATTTACAAGATTCCTATGCATAGGAAGTGGGTTAGACTTAAATTTGTTTTATACTTGCTTCTTGATGCTCTGTTTTGCTTAATTCATATTTCTTATGTAAGTATCATCTTTCTTTCTGGGCCTAGCTAAAAGGCGTTAAAGAAAAGCACATCTTGGGAGATAACCCATGGTTTTATTTTTGCATTTTTTTCTTCTATTTTGTTTGAGTCAAGGTGTTGTTTAGTTCTGTAGAAACTATTTTGTATCTTTATTTTCTCGCATTTTTTGTGCCAAGTAAAGTCTCTAGTGAAAGTTGAGGTTAGATTTGGATTTCTGTGCAGGAAACCGAATTCTGCTGTCCACCGTTAAATTCGTGAAAATTCATAGAAACATCAAAATGACATGCACATTTTTGTGCTTATTCCTTATCTAATTCCGAAACTTCTTCTAACTTTGCATTTTTTATTTGAGCAACGTAAGTGCCCTGAAACTTTAACTTTACAGACTGTTGTGGTTCTGACAGATTCTGCATTTTTTTACTTGCATTCTCTCTTTTACTATGTCGGGTGGATTTCTTTACTCCACAAAACATCAGTGGCTGTAACTAATGTTTAAAAATTATTAATAATGCATGTGTCCAAGGAGAACATGTGAATTATTGATTGTGCACTAACCCTCCAATGAGAATTAGTTTGAGTTTGGTGTGAAGGAAGTTTTCAAGGGTCAAGAGAAGAGGGTGATATAATGTTATCAAGAAGAGTGAAAAGCCAAAGCTTGAGGATGCCCTCGTGGTTCATCCCAGAAAATTCTAACAAGACTCAAGCGTCTAAGCTTGGGGATGCCCAAGGCATCCCCTTCTTTATCAGCAACTTGTCAGGTCACTTCTAGTGAAACTATATTTTTATTCGTTCACATCATATGCACTTTACTTGGAGCGTCTGTTTTTTTTTTGTTTTTCTTATTTCCTTGGTGCAATAAATATGTTTGGAACCCAGCATTATTGTGTGGGAGAGAGACACGCTCCAATTTTTCATATGAATACTCATTTTCTTCCATGCTCGTATTCTTGGTTTTTCTTCTAGCTGCTGCAAATCCTTTTAGCTCATGTTTTTCATGCATCTCTTATTCAGAGTTGTTAGTTCTAGTAGAGTAGTGTTAGTACTCTCTTATTCAGAGTTGTTAGTTGGACAGTTTGTGTTGAAATATATATTGTTTGGTGTTTGATGGAAATAGAAAATGCTACATGTGGTATATGGTATATTGGAAAAGACTTGCATACTCTTGTAGATCTTTAAACTATTTCACTTGATTATTTTCTGTTGCTTTTAGATATTAATGTGCTTAGTGGTAAACCTGCTGGTTTAGTAAAGTAAAAAAAAAAATTAATTGTTGGTCTAAAAGCTTGAAACTGTGCCACACTCGAATAACCAGTTGATAGTATAATGGTATATGACTTCCTCTTCTAATAACAATCATAATGGCTTTTTGTTACATGCTACGGTCGGGTTAGCCAACAGTAACTTGTCACTGCCACAGACCCTCTTGGAGTGATTTTCATTATGCCTTGTGTGATCATATTTCTAGTTGTAATCTTTTAACTTGTGCGTTCTAAGTTGCAGTTTTCTGGCACTTCCACCATCCATATTTGCTAGCCTCTTCGGTACTATGCATTCCCCATTCTCACATTGAGGGTTGGTGCAAACTTCGCCAGTGCATCCAAACCCCATGGGAGGACTTTGTTCTCGTACACATAAGCCCAAATATCTTCCACAAGACAACCACCATACCTATCTATCATGGCATTTCCATAGCCATTCCGAGATATATTTCCATAGAACATTGCTACGCCTTGATGATGTATGTTAGGATACCCCAAGAGGAGGGTGTGATGAGCACAGCGGTAGGAAATTCCCCTTAGTTAAGAACCAAGGTTATCAATCCAGTAGGAGAAAGAGGACCTTTAGAAGGTTGATGCCACTGACGGTGGTGATGGCTCACTGGTGTCAGCAACAACGTGGAACCTGCACACAAGACAACCAAAATACTTTGTCCCAACGGACAGTGAGGTTGTCAATCTCACCGGTCTTGCTGAAAACAAAGATTAGACGTATAGTGTGGAAAATAATGTATGCTTGCAGTAAGTAAAGAAAGCAGGAAATTGTGGTGGTTTGTTTTAACAGTGTAGGAAAATGGACAGGGGTTCATAGGTTCACTAGTGGTGTCTCTCCATAAAAGATAGCATGCTGGGTGAACAAATTGCAACTGGGCAATTGAGAAATAAAGGTTGCACCGTAGTGCACATTCATGACATGATGACTATTATGATATTTAGTAGGGATCGCTCATGTGCTAGATATTTTATTTTATTAAATAGAGGTATTAAAAGTTTGACACTCCTCCCATCCATCTTTCACAAACCATGGCTAACCAAATCCTCGGGTGCCTACCAACAATCACATACCGTGGAGGAGTGTCTATATTTTGGGAGATGTATGTTAAAGTCAACGAATGGTAAACAGAAAATACAGTACATCACAAGCCAACTAGATTCACAAGAGAGGCTCCCATGTGAAGGACACATCTGGGTAGAAGGTCATCCCTCATTCTCTTTTGTTTACACAATTATGCTTTGACTGATAAATCAGGGAAAAAAATAGTGAAGACATTTTGTGTGTATTAATTTGGGGCTGGGAATCCCACTGCCAGCTCTTCTATCATTTGGATAAGTGGATGAAGCCTCTAGTCCGGGGTGTGAAATCCAATCAACAAGTGAGATAAAGATTCTCTATTGACATCCTCATGAGCGAAAACAAGAACATAAAGTAGGAGTATTTTTGAAAGTTTTAAAGGTAACACATGAGCAATTCACTTCAAGTGACAGTTAAATACCACATGTAGGTAGGTATGGTGGACACAATGGGAAAAAATTTGGTTTAAGGGAGTTGGATGCACGAGTAGAGCTTATACTCTGTACAGGTGGAGGCTAGCAAAAGACTGGGAGCGACAAATCAAGAGAGCATAAGAGCCATAATCATGCATCGCGACATAAGCATCATTAATTAAAGAATAAGGAGTATCATAGTTCAAAAACTAAGTGGTCATGGAGGCTATTCATGACTGGTTTGTAGTCATAAACATGGTGTGACCATGCGCCAAGTCAACCAAATAAAACATTCGAAAGAGAATACCAAAAATTTATGCTTCCTTATGACAAAAACAGCTCAAGAATCTTTCAATGACATAATAAACACTCTCAGATATTTGAGGCTATTCATGCTACTCAACATCACAAGTCTTTATATAACTAAAATAACATTTAGCATGTCATGAAAAAGTTCTAGCAACATTCTATACAAGCTTCTACTTGCACCAATATAACTTCTACTTTAAACAACAATTTCTTTCTACTAACAAGCACCATACACAATATGTTTTAACAAAAACTCTCTAAATTATACAGAAAGCAAACACGAGAGTACTCACATAATACTACTAAAACTAACAGCTCTAACAAGAGATGCATGCAAAACAGAAGCTAAATAAATGCAACAGCCAGATAGAGATTAAGAATACAAAGTATTCTCATGAAAAAGCGGAGCGTGTCACTATCCAATAAAAGAATGCTGGGGTTCAACCAAGCTTATTGAAAAAGTAAAACAAACTGAAAGCAAAAAACAAAAACAAACTGAAAACAACAATAAAAGACGCTCCAAGTAAATCACATAAGATGTGACCGAATAAAAATATAGTTTCATTAGAAGTGACCTGATAGTTTTTTGATGAAGAAGGGGATGCCTTGGACATCCCCAAGCTTAGGCTTTTCACTCTTCTTTATCACATCATATTATCCTGTTCTCTTGACCCTTGAAAACTTCCTTCACACCAAACTTCTCACAATCTTCATTAGCAACATTAGTGCAATCGAAATAATAAATTCACATGGTTCAGTTTCAACACATGTCTAACACTCAAAAACACATTAGCTACTGTCACAACTTCTTTTAAAAATCTTTTTCTCAAAAGAACACCAAAAGAAAACGATTAAGAAGCAAATGCAATTATTGGTAGAAATCTGTGAAAATAGGACAGCGGGTAAAAATGTTTTTTTTTCGAAAATCTTCTGTGCCTAAAATCAAAAGGTGGTAAACTAAGAAAATTTGGGTATACAGCTCAGGATTACGCAGAAAAAACTCAGGTCATTTTGAATTTTCTGTGATTTTATACGGAATAAACAGTGGACAGAAGAAATCTGTTTCCTGCAAAGAAATCCAAAATATAGCCTCAACTTTCCACTAGAGGATTTACTTGGCTCAACAAAGACTCAAAAGAAAAGATACAGCGGGGTTGCTAAGGAAATAGACAACACCCAGGTGCAAAGCACACCAAAGAAGAAAAAAAAAGAAAACGGGTTGAAAACGGCAAAATAAAACAGGTTGTCTCCCGGTAGCGCTTTTCTTTAACGCCTTTCGGCTAGGCATAAAAAGGAAAAGTCAAGTATTTTCAACTGAAGAAGCATCAACATCATAAGTTGCTCTAATAATAGAGTCAAAAGGTAGTTTCATCCTCTTTCTAGGAAAGTGTTCCATTCCTTTCTTGAGTGGGAATTGATATTTAATACTCCCCTCTTTCATATCAATAACAACACCAACAGTTCTAAGAAAAGGTTTTCCCAAAATAATAGGACAAGAAGCATTGCATTCGATGTTCATAACAACAAAATCAACATGGACAAGGTTATTGTTAACCATAATAAGAACATAATCAATCCTACCAAGAGGTTTCTTCTTAGCATTATCAACAAGATGAACATCCAAATAACAGTGTTCCAACGGTGGTAGATCAAGCATATCATAAAGCTTTTGAGGCATAACAGAGATACTAGCACCAAGATCACACAAAGAGTTGCAATCAAAATCATTTACTTTTATCTTAATGATAGGCTCCCAACCATCATCTAATTTTCTAGGGATAGATGTCTCAAGTTTCAGCTTTTCTTCCCTAACTTTCATGAGAGCATTGGTAATATGTTTAGTAAAGGACATATTCATGGCACTAGTATTGGGACTTCTAGAAGGATTTTGTAGGAACTTAATAACTTTAGAGATATTGCAATAATCAAAATCAATATTATTATGATCAAAAGTAATGGGACCATTATCTCCCACATCTCTAAAAATTTCAGCACTTTTATCAGAAGCAATTTCAGCAGTTTGAGGCAATTTAGCACGTTTCACCAAAGCGGTGATGGTAGAACCTGGGGATCTACCGGGTTGTGGACGTAGGCTGTAGGGGGAAGGAGGGGGTTGCGTGGAGCCGAGGGGCGCGCGGACGGCGGTTGGGCGTCGTCGCGCGGGAGGAAGGGGGCGGCGGCTAGGTCAGGGCGGCGGCGCACGGGAGAAGGCCGACTCCTCTAGGAGTCGGCAATAATGATATTGATTATTGCTTAATTGTCCAAACCCTATTACAATCCTTATATGATAAAATATAATGGGATAAGCCCCTAATTCGACCCCCTAATGGGATTCTTCCGACTATAGACCAAACCGGTCATAACATCTCTCCCCGCCTCGACAAATAGCTCGCCCTCGAGCTGAACATCTGGACACTGCTGGTGGAACTCGTCGACTGTCTCCCAAGTCGCGTCACCCACCGGAAGTCCTGTCCACTGCACCAGGACATGCCAGACATCACGGCGCTTCTGGGCCTTCAGTACCTTCTCCGGAGCTAGAAGAAGTCGCCCCCGTGCCGTAGGGGGTAAAGCTGGTGGCGTCGCAGGTGGGTCGCCGCGGTAGGCCTTGAGCAGGCCCACGTGGAAGACGTCGTGAAGCCGGGACCCCTCCGGTAAATCCAGCCGGTAAGCGAGCGACCCGATGCGCTCCACAACACGGAATGGACCCGCGTAGTGAGGTCCCAGCTTACGCTTGGAGCGTGGGTCTAAGGACTGCGTAGTCCGATGCAGAAGACGGAGCCATACCAAATCCCCCACCGTGAACTCTGCGTCACGATGGTGTGCATCATAGTACTTCTTGGAAAGCTGCTGTGCCTGAAGGAGGCGCTGCCGCGCCTCGTCCAATATCTCGTCACGGGTGCGGAGCAAGTCTCTCGCGGCCTCAGTCCTGGCCGTCCCGTCCTCAAAGGGAAGCATACGTGGAGGCGGACGGCCATAGACCATCTTGAAGGGTGTGGTGTGCAGGGCGGCGTGATAGGAGGTGTTGTAGCAATACTCCGCCCATGCCAGCCAGTCCACCCAAACTCGTGGGCGATCTCCCGTGATGCAGCGCAGGTACATGGCAATCACCTTGTTGACCACCTCGGATTGCCCGTCGGTCTGAGGGTGGAACGCGGTGCTGAGGCGGAGCTTGACGCCGGCCAACCGAAAGAGATCCCGCCAGACGTGTCCCGTGAACCCATGTAGCCGAACGACCCCGTCGAAGAAAGCTCGAGCCACGGAGGCGGCCGTGTAAGGATGACCCAACGCGATGAAGTGCACGTACTTGGAGAAACGGTCGACCACCGTGAGGATGACGGACTTGCCGCCCACTTTGGGAAGCCCCTCAGTGAAGTCCATGGAGATATCCGCCCACACCTACGAGGGGACCTCGAGGGGCTGCAATAGGCCCGTCGGCCCCTGCGTCTCCGTCTTGTTGCGCTGGCACGTCACACACGCGCGCACCCAATCCTGCACCAATGCCTTGTCTCGCGGAATATAGAAATCAGTGCGACGGCGGTGGAGGGTCTTCTGAACACCCTCGTGACCTGATGAATGTGCCAACTCCATGACCTGGTGGCGGAGATCGTCGTGGTCGGGTACAAAGAGGCGGCGGCCGTAGAGGAGCAGGTCGTCCGCCAGGTGCCAGGGCGCCTCCAATGCGCCGGTGTCCAGGCGCTGTCGGAGGTCCTAAGCGTCGGTGGCCGATACCGTGGCCTGTCGGATGCTGTCGAGTAGAGCGAAGGACGGTCCAGAGAGAACGCACATGGCCGCTCCCACGGGAACCGCGTCCTCCTCGAGGAGCTCGTAGTCGCGGCGAGAGAGGGTATCCGCCAACGTGTTAAGCCGACGGGGCAGTACTCGACGGTGAAGTCATAGCCAAAGAGCTTGCTGATCCGCTGATGCTGTGGCACTGTAGAGAGGCGCTGGTCGAGCAAGAACTTGAGGCTGTAGTGGTCCGTACGGAACCTGAAGGAGTGGCCCCAAAGATACAGCCTCCAATGCCGCACGGCCTGGACGAGTCCAATCAGCTCGCGCTCGTACGCCGCGAGCTTATGGTGGCGGGCGGCGAAGGGTTGGTTGAAGAAGGCCAACGGCCCGTCGCCCTGGTGCAAGACGGCGCCGAACCCGGTGCCGGAGGCGTCGCAGTCGACCACGAAGGGGCTGTCAAAGTCCGGCATTTGGAGTACCGGTCCCGTCGTGAGGGCTCACTGGAGAGCCTGGAACGCCTCCGTGGACGCTTCCTACCATGCGAATGCGTCGCGGCGAAGAAGACGTGTCAGCGGCGCCGCGATGTTGCCGAAGTCCCGGATAAACTTCCGGTAGTAGCCGGCATGGCCGAGGAACCCGCGCAGCGCCCGAGGGGAGTGTGGGGTCGGCCAGGCGGCCACGGCCGCGAGCTTGTCCGCGTCCATGGCCACGCCATCCGCGGAGATGACGTGCCCCAAGTAGGCGACCGAGGTCGTGCCAAACTTGCACTTCGAGCGCTTGAGGTGAAGACGATGCACCCGAAGCTCGTTCAGGATGATGGCCACGTGCTGTAGGTGCTCCGCCAAAGATGCACTGTAGATAAGAATATCATCAAAGAAAACAAGCGCAAATCGGTGTAAGTAGGGGCTGAGTATGTCGTTCATGAGGGCCTGGAACGTCGCCGGCGCGTTGGAGAGGCCGAAAGGCATCACCAAGAACTCAAAGTGGCCGTGGTGCGTGCAGAATGCGGTCTTCTCGATGTCGTCCGGGTGCATCCGCACTTGGTGATAGCCGGAGCGGAGGTCGAGCTTGGTGAAGAAGCGCGCCCCGTGCAACTCGTCCAAGAGCTCGTCCACCACCGGGATGGCGAACGTGTCCTTGTAGGTGACGGTGTTGAGGGCGTGGTAGTCGATGCAGAACCTCTAAGTGCCATCTGGCTTGCGCAGCAGGAGCACTGGAGCGGAGAACGGCGACGTCGAAATCCGGATAATGCCCTGTGCCAGCATCTCCGCCACTTGGCGCTCGAGCCCGTCCTTCTGGAGCTGGGGTTAGCGGTACGGCCGTACGGCGACAGGCGCCGTGTCCGGCGGCAGGTGGATGCGGTGGTCGCAGTGTCGAGCCGGCCGAAGGCCCTGCGGCCCCTCAAAGATGTCGCGGTGCTGCTCCAGGAGGTCGTCCAACAGGGGGTGAGCCTCGTCGAGGGCTGCGGCCATCATCTTGAGCTGCGGGGTGACGGGTCCCGCCCCGCCGATGCCGGTCCACTGAACGCGACGGCCCCCCTCGCGCCAAAAGATGAGGGTGAGGGCCTCGAAGTCCCAGAGGATGGGCCCCAGCTTGGAGAGGAAGTCGAGGCCGAGGATGAAGTCGTAGCAGCCCAGGTTGATGCCGACACAGTCGATGGCGAAGGAATCGTTGCCAATGGTGGCGGGAACCTGTCGCGCTACGTCTTCGCAAGCAAGGCAGTCCCCGTTGGGGCGGTGACACTGAACCTGTCGGCACCGGTGGGCTGGAGGGCGAGGCGCCGCAAGGTGTCCCCGGACATGAAATTGTGTGTCGAGCCAGTGTCGACGAGGGCGGTCAGCGTCTCCCCCTTAATGGTCACCGGAAGGAGCATGGTCTTGGCCGTCTTGATCCCTGCCAGCACTTGAAGGGAGACGACGAAGGACTTGGCGTCCACCGGCGCGTATGTCGTAACGCCGGCCTCGGAGAGCGTCGCGGCCTCAAGCTCTGCGGTGACGGCCTCCACGGCGTCGTCGTCGATGGTGTCTAAGTAGAAGAGGCGGGCGCACGTATGGCCCGACGCGTGCTGCTCGTCGCAGTTAAAACAGAGCCCCTTGCGACGGTGCTCGAGCTGCTCGGCCGCGGTGAGGCGCTTGAACGGGCGCGTGGGCGCCGATGCAGACCCTGGAGTGGTCTGCGCGGCGACCCGAGGCGGTGCCGGGGTCGTGGCAGACCGGGGGGAGATGCGCACGCCCCGGTTCGGCAGCAGTTGTTGCATGGCGTTGTCCCGTTGCTCGTAGGCCCGTGCGTAGTACATGGCGGACTACAGGTCTTGAGGCTCCCTTACCTCCACGTCGACACGGATGTGGTCAGGCAGGCCCCCGATGAGGAGATCGGCTCGCTGGCGGCCCGATACGTCAGGCACATGATGCGCCAACGCCTGGAAGCGGTCCGCGAAGTCCTGCACCATGCCGGTGAAGGTGAGGCGGCCGAGCTCGGCTAAGCGACTGCCGCGGACCGGCGGCCCGAAGCGGCGGAGGCACAAGTCGCGGAAGCGCTCCCATGACGGCATACCACCCTCGTCCTGCTCGAGGCCTAGTACCATGTCTGGGCAAAATAGTTCGCATTGGTTGAGCCAGTTGAGAGGGTCGACGGTGCCGTCGTACGTGAAGAACTCGAGCTTGGCGAAGCGGGGTGGCTGTGGCCCGTGGTGGGCGGCCGCGAAGGCGCCCTCGTGGCGACCCGACGCGGTAGGGATGGGCGGCGGGGTAAAGGACGAGTATGCCTCGGCGTACCCCGGAAGACCCCCGTGTGCGGCGGCCCCGTATGACGGCGGCGGCCCCGCGGAAGGAGGCGCGGCGTCCCACGGCGGTAGCGTGGCCGGCGCCATGGACGGCGTGGGCGGCTGGCTTGGGTCGAAGGTGGGCGATGTTGCCCACGACGGCTGCGGGGACGGCGACGGTGGGAATTTCAGCGCGGTGATCGAGACTCCTTGCTTCGGCGGCGCGGAAACTGGCAGGGGCTCCGACCGCTGCAGGAGCACGGCGATGGCGTGCTTCATGTCGGAGACCGAGTCGGTTAGGACGGGGGCGGGCTCCCGAGCCGGCGCGGCCGGGGCCGCAGACGCCGACGGTGGCGCCATGGTGGTGGATGCTCCCGACGAGGCGATCGCGGCGGCGGTGGTGGGCGGTCCCGAGGACATCGCAACCGAGGAAGCTGATACCAAACTGGTAGAACCTGGGGATCTACCGGGTCGTGGACGTAGGCTGTAGGGGAAGGAGGGGGTTGCGTGGAGGCGAGGGGCGCGCGGCCGGCGGTTGAGCGCCGTCGCGCGGGAGGAAGGGGCGGCGGCTAGGGCAGGGGCGGCGGCGCACGGGAGAAGGCCGACTCCTCTGGGAGTCGGCAATAATGATATTGATTATTGCTTAATTGTCCAAACCCTGTTACAATCCTTATATGATAAAAGATAATGGGCTAAACCCCTAATTCGACCCCCTAATGGGCTTCTTCCGACTATAGACCAAACCGGTCATAACAGGTGAAGTCTTTGTTAACATCAACTACTTTACCATTAATAGTAGGAGGTTTACTAACACCTGGAAATTCAGTTTTACTAGTGGTTGTGATAGTGCAACCTAGCACGTAATTCAGCCATCAACCTAACATTATTATCAATTCGAACTTGAATGGCATTCAAAGTTTTACTTTCTTTAACATCATGTGGTAAAACCTTCAGTTTTAGAAAATCAACATCAATAGCTAGGCTATCTACTTTAGAGGCAAGAACATCTATTTTACCAAGCTTTTCCTCAATTGATTTATTAAAAGCAGTTTATGTGCTAATAAATTCTCTAAGCATGTTTTCAAGATCAGAGGTGGAGCTTTTATTGTTATTGTGGGAATTCCCATAAGAATTACCATAACCATTATTAGGAGGATAGGGCTTATAATTGTTTCCACCAAAATTATTTCTATAAGCATTGTTGTTAAAATTATTATTTCTAATAAAGTTCACATCAACATGCTCTTATTGAGCAACCAAAGAGGCTAAAGGAACATTATTTGGATCAACTTGAGCTTTACCATTAACAAACATAGACATAATAGCATCAAGCCTTTCACTCAAAGAGGAAGTTTCCTCAACAGAATTTACCTTCTTACCTTGTGGAGCTCTCTCAGTGTGCCACTATGAATAATTTATCATCATATCATCAAGAAGCTTTGTTGCATTGCCCAAAGTGATGGACATAAAGGTACCTCCAGTGGCTGAATCCAATAGGTTCCTTTAGGAGAAATTCAGTTCTGCATAAAAGGTTTGTATAATCATCCAAGTAGTCAGTCCATGAGTGGGACAATTCTTCACCATAGTTTTTCTTTCCCAAGCTTTAGCAACATGTTCATTATCATATTGTTTAAAATTCATTATGTCACTTCTCAGGGATATAATCTTAGCAGGAGGATAATATTTTCCAATCAAAGCATCTTTACACTTAGTCCATGAATCAATACTATTTCTAGGTAAAGATAGCAACCATTCTTTAGCTCTTCCTATCAAAGAGAAAGGGAATAATTTCAGTTTAATAATATCTCCATCCACATCTTTATATTTCTGCATCTCACATAGTTCAACAAAATTATTAAGGTGGGCAGCACCATCATCAGTAATAACACCAGAAAAATTGGTCTTTCATAACAAGATTTAATAAAGCAGGTTTAATTTCATAGAAAGCAGCAGTAGGAGTAGGTGGAGCAATAGGTGTGCAAAGAAAATCATTGTTGTTTGTGCTAGTGAAGTCACACAACTTAGTATTCTCAGAGGAACTCATTTTAGCAGAATAAAAGCAAGCAAATAAATAACATCTATGATATAAACTATTTTTTGTGTGTTTTTGATAAAGAGAAGCAAAACAGGACAAAAATAAAAACAAGATAATAAGAAAAATAAAGAGGTTGAGAGTGAGAGACTCCCCTTGCCAGAAGACTTCTTCCTCCCCGGCAACGGTGCCAGAAATTTCCTTGCTACGCCTTGATGGTGTATGTTGGGATACACCAAGAGGAGGGAGTGATAAGCATAGTGGTAGGAAATTCCCCTTAGTTAAGAACCAAGGTTATCAATCCAGTAAGAGAAAGAGGACCTTCCGAAGGTTGAAGCCACTGACGGTGGTCATGGCTCACCAGTGTCAGCAACAACGTGAAACCTGCACACAACACAACCAAAATACTTTGTCCCAACGGTAAAGTGAGGTTGTCAATCTCACCGGTCTTGCTGAAAACAAAGGTTAGACGTATAGTGTAGAAAATAATTTATGCTAGCAGTAAGTAAAGAAAGCAGGAAATTATGGTGGTTTGTTTTAACAGTGTAGGAAAATGGGCTAGGGTTCATAGGTTCACTAGTGGTGTCTCTCCATAAAAGATAGCAAGTTATGCACATTCATGACATGATGACTACTATGATATTTAGTGCGGGCATTACAACAATATACGTAGACCGTAATCCGACTGCATCTATGACTAATAATCCACCCGTAGGTTATCATCCGAACCCCATTAGGTATTAAGTTGCATGCAACAGATAACTGCATTAAACAAAGTGTGTAATGTAAGCAATGATTATGTACACAGCCACTCTCACCACTGTTTTCTCCCTAATGGAAACAACACATCCTCCCCCTTCACATTTTTGTCACTCGAGCAAGGCGAAGAGAAGGCATGAACCCACTATCAAGCATAAATACTCCCTCTTGGAGTCACTAGCAACTACTTGGCCAGAGCAACCACTAGCAACGGAAAGCATGCAAGATCACAAATAACATATGCAATAAAGACTATAATCAACTTGGCATAAGTTCAATATTTATCAGATCCCAGCAAACACAACACATAGAGTCACATAAGATCAATCTCGATCATATTAGGCAACTCACGAGATCTAAACATGGAGGCATATGAGGAGAAGACAACCATCTAGCTACTGCTATGGACCCGTAGTCTAAGGATGAACTACTCACGCATCACTCCGGAGGCAGGCATGGTGATGTAGAGGCCTCCGGTGATGATTTCCTCTCCGACAGGGTGCCGGAGACAGCTTCAGAACCCCCCCTGATCTAGGGTTGACGGTGACGGCGGCTGCGGAACTTTTCAGGGATATTTGATCAGGTGTTTAGGGGTTTCCATCCGGGGGTAAAATAGGCGAAAGGGCAGAGGCGGTGGAGCTCTGGGGGGCCCCACACCACCCCCTGGCGTGGCCAAGGGGGGGCGCCACCCCATGGTGTGGGCTCCCTGATGCCCTTCTTTGTCTCCTCTTTGGTCTTCTTGATGCTTCCGGGGAAAATAGGACTTCCGGGCTTCGAATTTTCCAATTTCGAGAATATTTCTAAAACAACTTTTCTGAAACTAAAAACAGCAGAAAACAGGGAACTGACTCTATGGCATCTTGTCAATAGGTTAGTCCAGAAAATAGATAAAAATGACATAAAGAAGGGAGAAAACATGTAGCAATTGGCATAATATTATCATGGAGCATCAGAAACTAAAGATACGTTGGAGACGTATCAAACATCCAAATTCATTATGATACATGTTTCATTGTTATTTTGCATACTGCTACACTGGTAGGAGCATTTAGTTTAATACATCAGAGATATTTCACTTTTAGATACGAGTACTAAAAGTGTAATGATTCATTGTAAATAGAGTGTTTCCCTACCAGTGAGTTTATATATAAAAAAATAAAAAAATAAAGAGGGACAAAGAGAGATAATAAAGAGAGAGGGGGCAACACTACTATCATTTATTCCACACTTTTGCTTATTTGGCACCAATACTTTAGTTTGGAGAGAGTTTTCATTTTATGATTTGCATAACTATGTGGGGAAATTTACATTATAGAACTTGGCTTGTATAATCCAATTATGAGCCTCCTCAAAAGTGCTCTAGGTCTTCGTGAGCATGCAAGTTGGATGCACCCCCCATTAGTTCCATTGGAGAGCTTTCATACACTTATAGCTCTATGTGCATCCATTGTGTGGCAATCACTACTCCTTGCATAACTTAGATGATAAGACTTCCTCTTGTCTATGATCACTTCAGTTATGTGAGACTTTCTTCCATTGACCTTCCAAACCCCCCCCACCCCATAATGTTCTTTTAGCCATAACATCCTGGTGCCAGGGACCAATACAGAAAGCTTACTTGTTTAGAGTGCACAAATAGTTTGATGATTTTCCTACGTGCATATTGTTGTCACTTGACTTGATCCTAACAGGAGTTGTTGTGAGAGTTTGATGCTTAGGATGATTAGATTGTTGTTCTTTAAGCTTAAATCATCTTTAATATACTCTGCACAGTTGATTGTATTTTAGCATTGATTCATTGAAAAGTTTTACTTTGTTCTTCCTAATGGATTATACATTACTCTATTTTGATATCAAATCACACCATCTCTATAATAAGTAAATGCCTTTTTTTCTCCTGAGGTTGTCGGAGAGGTTCCGAGTTTTGATAACTTCTTCTACTTTCATTTCCTCCGTCTTCCAAATCGCAGAGTTAATTCAAAATCCTAGGTGTTATTACTTAGTTGCAGCTCCCTGACTTTAACGAATTCCCCTCCGTCGATCGTGCTTAATTGAATCTCCTGCTCTGGGTAGAATTTCCAAGCGTTCTGTATATGAACCCCTTCAAACAGGGCTTATTGCTATCGATTCGATGATCCCCATAGGGCGCGGTCAGCGAGAGTTCATTATTGGGGACAGACAGACTGGCAAAACAACAGTAGCCACAGATACAATTCGAAAGACAAAAGGGAAAGATGTAAGAAGAACGAGAGCGAGCCTTCACGAAAGAAAATGCAACTATAAACCATAACCTTTATTCATTTGATCTTAGTTTACATGCTTTACATTATAATGATCAAGTTTATGTTGGTAGCATGTCACCTCAGAAATTATTTGTTTTTATCGTTTTACCTACTCGAGAACGAGTAGGAAATAAGCTTGGGGATGCTTCATACGTCTCAAATGGATCTATAATTTATGATGTTCCATGTTATTTTCATGCCTTATGCTACATGTTCTTATACACTTTATGTCATTTTTTGGATTTTATGGGACTAACCTATTGAGAAGATGCCACACAGCCAGTTCATGTTTTCTGCTGTTTTTGGTTTCAGAAAAGTTGTTCTGGAAATATTCACGGAATTGGACGAAACAAAATCCCAGAGTCTTAGAAAGTCGTCACTTACACGTAGTCCAGAGGAGACCTGGAGGGGGCCTTAGGGGCCCCACACCATAGGACGGCGCCCACTGGCCGCGCCAGCTGGTGCTGTGGCCCCAGGCCACCCACGGACTTTGCCCTTTCGCCAATTTACACTTCTTCGTCAGGGAAACCTAAAGACCCGATACTTTTCCACCAAAAAGATCTACACCCGCCGTCATCGTCAACCCTAGTTCGGGAGGGTTCTGGAGCTCTCCCCGACAACTTGTTGGGAGGGGGAATCATCACCAGAGGTCTCTTCATCACCATGCCTGCCACCAGAGTCATGCGTGAGTAGTTCATCCCTGGACAATGGGTCCATAGTAGTAGCTATATGGTTGTTCTCTCCTATTTATGCCTCATGTTTAGATGTTGTGAGCTCCCTAACATGATTAAGATCATCTTATTGTAATGCTACATGTTGTGTTTGCTGTGATCTGATGAATATGGAATGTTATGTCCAAAGATTATCAATCTATCATGTTCTTTCATGTGTATGTTATTTATAATCTTTCATGATCTCTGTTACTAGTAGATGATCTGGCGAAGTTGACGCTTGTAACTCCAAGAGGGAGTATTTATGCTCGATAGTGGGTCCATGTCTCCCTTCCACTCACGCTTGAGTGACAGAAACATAACGGGTGGGGGAGTGCTGTTTCCATTAGGGAGAAAACAACAATGCTTTGTCTAAGGATAATTTTATTGTTTAAATTACACACTTTGCTTAATGCACTTATTTGTTGCTTGCAACTTAATACCCAAGGTTTGCTCGTATGACACTCCGAGGGTGGAATATTAGTCATAGATGCAGTTTGATAACGGTCTATGTATTTTGTTGTAATGTCCGCATGAATCACATAGTAATCATCATATCATGCATATGCACTACGGTGCAGCCTTCATATTTGTCAATTGACCAGCTGTAATTGTTTACCCGGCATATTATCTATCTGTTTTGGAGAGACACCTCGAGTGAACTGTGGACCCTGGTCCATTTCTTTACACTGATATACAACCACTGCCGCTGTTGTTTTACTACTGCAATTATTGTTCTCTTTCATCTACTGCAAACAAATACCATTTTCCACACTATACGTCTAATCCTTTGTTTTAGCAAAACCGGTGAGATTGACAACCTCACTGATTGTGTTGTGTAGATTCCATGTTGCTGTTGAACCGGTAGTGCGCCCTGCCAACATCAGCTGCATCAACCTTCGGAAGTGATTTCTTTCTCCTAGTTGTCGATTCAACCTTGGTTTCTTTCTCAGGGAAAACTTGCCGTTGCACTCTTCACAACCTTTCTCTTGGGGTTTCCCAACAAGTGCACACCTGCACCATCATGCATGCTCTCAGAGGGGTAACATGTGAGACCCCGAATCTGCTGGATCACGGTGCTGGATACAGGGAATCGGCACAATCGTCACCCATAGGCTTCATCGACATTGTTTTTTACACCCATTCCTCTACTACGGTGCCAGGTACACGATTTCGAGAACTAGATCTTGGAATTTATATTCACTTGTATCTGCATAACATGTTCTTGGTTGTTGTGTAGCAATCTTGGAAAAAATTAAATTCCCGTTGCACAAACCAGCATTCTTTTACTCGTTATCGTTACATAGTATCCATATGCCTAGTGTCATGTCTTTATCTATGTAGACTTATTTACCGATACTATTTCACCGAGTGGATCCTGGATATATCTATCTATTAACTAGAGGAGTAATTCCAAATCTTGAACTATCACAACGAATGAATAATTTTATGACCACCCAGTGTTAGAATTTTTATCACCCAGTTTACAGTGTGATACTTGACTATAAAAAACTTCCTCACGGTAAACATCATTCAATATTCTCATGGTCTAAGGAAGCAAACAAAACAACCATTCTATGATGATACTATTTAGCAAAATTAATCTCGTAGTATCTCAACTACTTGGGTCTATCCAGCCACAATGCTGAAACAACATTGTGCTCCCCTTAATATTGACATAACAAATGTCCATGACGAGGAAAATGTGGTCATCTAATATTAACAAGTTTGTTTCTGAGACATGACAAAGGTTTATAACAGTGTGTTTATTTTTCTACACGTGCGTATGGGTTTTCCTCTGAATCTCATATTTAGTGACCATAGCAGTTATAGCATAAAAACATAATACATTAATCATGAAACTGATGTATTTTATTTTCTCTTGGGCATAGATCCAATAGTCTCCCACTTTCACAAGAAACAATAATCTAGTTCATTTAGCTCAACACCCAAGAGCATTGCCGTGTTCATTGTGGTGTAGACTCTGTCCTTGGATCTGAAACTTCACGTCCATGTATTTTCATATCTTGGATAATCACTTCTCCCCTTGATCACAAATGATCCTTGCGGTTTAAATGTTTGGTGCTTTAACCAAGATGACAGTCTATTGTTCACAACATTGCTGCATCTTTGTAAAGCACCCAATCCAGTTTTATGAAGAACTTAGATCAAATCATTTAATCTTTGCACTTCCAAAGTGTATCCCATCTTACCGCTATTGTTATAGATTCTATCATAGTGTTAAACTTTGGAATTGCCCTCCAAGTTTAATCATGGAATTTCTTCCATCCCGCTATGCCACCTTATTAAGACTAAGTTGATTGGTTTTGTGATTATGCAAAAAAAACTTTTATTAGTGCAATAATGTACACTAAGGTATTTCTGCATTTGTTACAATTTATGAAGTGTACCTTATATTCTCATAAGGTAATCTTCTCCGTGATTATCAACATGATCATCTTTGGTTTATGTTCATAACACTTAGAACATAATTCATATCTGGTTTGTGTACATATTATTGCATACATGATTGTTCTAATCGTTCATATGTATTGCGCATCATATGTCCCTTTTTCTATTAACTATGAATAGACATGCCTTGTATAAGTATTAGATTTTAAAAGAAATCCTTCCCTTGGTTTGCACCAAGATACTAATGTCGCACCCTGATTTCTAGGGGATACTCACCGTACGAACTGGATAGCAGATGCTTGGATTATGGGGCATAACTGCTCCCACGTCCCAGCTTCCTGGTAGGCCTGCGCTTATGCGCGACAACACAAGCCCTGCTATTCCATCGTCGATGTAAACTATCCACTAGAGATCAAAGGCACTTCCGTCGACGTACTTCAAACCATACACACATGGTACGTCAACGGCGTTTAACAAGTGATATCACAACAGATCTCTACGACACAAAAGATTGAAATAAGTTGCAAATGGCTCTCATTAGAGCAGAGATAGCAAATACAATCATTCAGAGGGCACATGCCCCAACAATACATCATTACAATACAGCGGAAGCATTCAACATGTCTGAGTACAGACAAGAACCAAATAGGCCTAAGAGGCCGGAAACAAACAGACGGAGCCCATCCACGAAGTCTCGGATCCTGCCCGGGTCCGCTATCTACTCGTCAGCAGTCTCGTCATCATACTCCACGTGGTAGCCACCATGTAGATCCTCGGAAACGTCGTCTGCGTAAACCACAGCCCCAAAGGGGTCAGTACATAAACGTACTGGCAAGCAAGACTCACAGTTCACCAAAGTGTAACCCGTCAACACCAAGCACAGATGCCTTGGGTTCAACGGAAGAGAGGGGATATAAAAGATGCTACAACTGGCTGCGCTAACCAACTACAGAGATTCTACCACTTCAGGCTAACAGAAAGGAGATAAGATCGAGGATTGTAACCAACTGAAAGATAACTTCAAACAAACCCATCCTGGATCTCTCCCCTTATCCAAAGAAGCAATCCGAGGATAACTCACACCGTTGTAGTAAAGATGAATCAAATTATTGTGTCATCAACCTGTTACTAGTCAAGTTATTAATCATGGGGTGTAACATGTTTGATCATTATGTTTAAGTTGTCCTGAGTACTTGTTAGCCAGTACTTTCACCAAGTAATCCATAACCGCGGAAAACACGGCTTCTCGAGAAGATTATCCCTGCAGGGTTGCACCAATTTGGCCGTACACGCAAGAATAACCCGCCAGATGGAAATGCACTTCCACCAAGCGGGGTACTCTACACAACCAACCATTCTTCGCATCAAGCCCAAAGCACCTTGGGCGCACGGCTAATCGAGCCCAGAAGAAAATGGACCCTCATAGCACTCTAAGAACGTGTCCCCCTATATGCCGACTACGAAAGTTCCACCCTGGCCTGGGCTCGCAAAAACATGCATGCGGCAAATGGAAAACACGAACTAAATGAGGCGATTTGGACGAGATGCGAATCAGGTCAAGTTGAGGGGGGCGCCCATACTCGCTTCCCACATGCGGTTAGTGCGCTCATCATGGATCAGTAGACAAGACCCTTTTCCTATTAGGGTCGACACTAGCAGGCCTCAAAACCACACAGGGCCTCCTGCCGGTGCCTTATCATCAAATTTATTATTAATAATAACATTAGCATGATTGATTGATTAAACATCGAGCCCCCAGAACATAATGAAATAGTAACAGAAAGTAACGGGTAACAGACTCGAGCAAAACAACCTAAGCATGCTAGTAAGACACGGGCTCAAACAATGGTTATAGGTATGGAGGTGAGGCAATATCAGGGTTAAGGGATTCATGTGATGGGTTCGTAACAGAAACAACTAATCATAGGGCTAGCATAAATAGACAACGGAAAGTATCGGTAACCAATGTTGAAAGGAACACAATGGTTCATGTGAGTGATAACTTGCCTGCAAACCCAGTAGCCTGGTACTGAGCTAACTCCTTAGAAGGGGTGTCGTAAGGATCGTCGGTCTCAACGTCGTCGTTTATCCGGGAAGAAGCAAACAAACGTTGCAGAAAGATAAACAATCAATAACATGGCATAGTGCACAATCAAATATGATGCATGACAAGTTAATACATGCATCAAAATAAACTAATTGATAGGATAATACAATTTAAATGGACACATATGCAATTTTGAGTTGCATATGAAAAGCCCATGGATTTGGTTAGATTATTTGTTTTCCAACTAAACAACAGGTGCTAGTGGTTTAGTATGATGCATGCAAAAGGAAAACAGCAAAATAACAACATTAGAATCAAATTAAGATAGGGTGTAGCAATTTAGAATTTTATTATTAACTTAGGGAATTTTTGGGTGCCTTAAAGGTGACACACAAGTATTTGTTGTTTTCAACCATTTAAATTGTTCAAAACAAATAATAAAGTTGATATTTGAAAAGGTTATCAAATTTTAGTTGGAATACATGTTTCACATTTTGAAATTGGACTTAGGATTATTTAATTATGAATTAAACAATATTAAACAAGTTTTAATTGAATTAAACAAGTTTTAAATTGTTTAGGCAATTTAAATTGTTCAAACCAGAAAACAAATTTTATATTTGAATAGGATATTCAAAATGGTATGAAAAACATATTTTATTTGACTTATTTGGAAATAGTATGAATTATTTATGAATTATTACAAATTACATTTGAATTATTCAAATTTGAAAGTTAAATGCATTTTGAAATTTCAAAACAGTGAACAAATGAGTTATTTGGAAAGATTATGAAATTTGGAGCAATAAACATATAAAGTTTTTATTTATTGGATTCATATATTAAAAGTTATTGATTTTTAAAGTTTGGTGTTTATTCTGCCAATTAAAAAGTATTTGGAAATTATCAGAAAACGTTTTAACCATTTGTTACATTACAGCAACCTAGCCGCAGCCACTGGCTATGGGCCATGGTGCCAGCGTGGCGGGGGTGGAAGGTGAGGTGGCATCAGAGGTGTATGACGGGTGGGCCTGGTTGCGCGAAATAACTCACAAAAAGTGTTGGCCTCCGCGCGGCCGAGGGGATTCGACCCCGAGACGAGCTGCTCTCGCGCACGGTACGGTTGCCAGTTGGGCTGGATGCGTTTGGTTGTCACGTAGCAGTAGCGAAGTAGCTTAAGATGTGTTTTTTTTGCGCTAACTGAATTTTACTGAATCTCGCTGCAGGAAACGGAGGTGCAGTATTCAGATAACAGCAGAACGGCCGGCGGTGACTGAATCGCATCGGGGCGTGTTGTGCTCGCCGGGGTGGGGTCGAGGGTTGCATGCAGGTCGGGTGCAGATCGCGTGTGTGTCCAGGGACAGAGGGGAGGAGGGCAGCGGGCTCACCTGCGGCTCGGTGTCGTCGTTCAGAACAGGAGCAGCAACGGAGGAAACTCCGGCGACGGCGCGGTTGCTCCGGGGGCTCCCGGCAGCAGGCGAGGGGACGGCGGGCCTCAGGGGAGCGCCCCGGTTCCATTCCCGGCGGCGGCTCCTCCTCGAGGTGGACGGTGGTGGCGGGGGTGACGGGGAACAGGTGGTGGTGCTCTGACGGTGGTTCAGAAACGGAGGGTTCAGAGAGAGGAGGGAGGTGGCAGAGGAGCAAACGGCGGCGATGGAGGGTGGGCTAGGGTTTAGGGTTTGAGTCTAGGGCAGAGGGGAAGCTATAAGGGGGGAGAGGCCTTCGTACGGCGGTCATCCAGGAGGGGAGAGGCGGATCGAAGGGCTCTGATGGTGATCGTACCATTGCTGACGTCGAGGAAGAGGAAGAAGACAAGAACGAAGGGGTACTGGGCCAAAATAGATGGGCTTGGGCTGCTGCACTCTCTCTTCTCTTTTTGTTATTTTCTGTTTCTTTTATTTTTTTTTGTAGCAAATTAGAAAAGGAAGAAAACCATGAGATTTTGGTTAGCAAAAAAATGTCATAAAAATTTGGTTAAGCTAGTTGGGTTAAAAGAAAACATTAACCAAGTTTTGTTTTCAGAAAACTTTAAATTAGCTTGATGTTTGTTTGAAATTCAAATTTGGGTGTATTTTAATTAAGTGCCCATTTAATAAAAACAACTTTGAATAGGGGAACCCCTATGATTAATTTGATTGAAAGATTAGTTGATTGGCTTGTTAAAGTTTATAACTTCAAAAGTGGTTCTGTTTGATGCATTTGATTTGAAATTGGATTGAATGGAATTAATTGATTGAAATAAAAGCATCATTTTATTAGTTGAACATTATGGGATGATTGGAAAACAATTAAGGTTTTGATTTGGAAACAACTATTTGGATGTGGGTTTGGAATTTCAAATGGAAAACAAATTGAATTTGAAAAGGGTTTGATTATTGGATGCATTTTTATAGAAACAAAACAATAGTTTGGAATCACACTTTAATGGAAACAAATAATTGTTTTATTTTGAAATATCTTTTTAGAAATTGTAACATCACAAGGATGAAACAAAAGGTTTAAATTTTGGTTTGAAATTCAAATAGAAAACAAAGGAAAACAAATGAAAACAGTTGGAAAACAAATGAAAACAGAGAAAAACAAACGGAAAACAAACAAAACAAATGCAATCAACATGATGCCATGATGCAAAACATAAAATAACAGAAAGCAAACATTCTAATGGCTATTTTTCAGACTTGGGATGTTACAACTAATTTGTTGTTTCCAACAATTTAGCACTATGATTTTAACACGTCTGATCCAACATAGAAAAGTAATGGAAAACGAGAACCACACACTATCTTATGTAGGGAAGTTCTATCATGAACTTTCCACCTAAACGTTTATCACTTTTCCACTTCCAAAGTGAAATACTTATACTGTATTTTATTTATTCCTTTCATCAAAATATAATTTTAGTGAAACCTTTTACTATGTCAACAATATTTCCAACTAACAATACATTGTTCACATAAAGTATTAGAAATATTCTTTAGCACTCCCACTGACTTTCTTGAGTCCTCAAGCCTCTTCAGCGTCCTTGATGATGTGAGACACTTTGATTATTTCATCTAGGTGAACATTCCAACTCCTTAATTTCTTCCTTTATTTCCATGAATGGATAACTAAAAACTTGCATTCCTTTATAGCATATTCTTGATTGAAAATTCTTACTTGCAATATCATGTAGACAATTTATGCAATGCTTGCTAGAATAATCCGTGTAAACATAAAACTCATGCTATGGTAGATTGAATCTTATCGTAGTCATTCGCATGAACTTGTAAACAAGCCAAGCCTTCATGGATGTTTCCATCCATTTTGTTTACAGATCCATTAACGAAAGGTAGGCTCTCTATGCACATGTTTAAGGAGCATAAAACTTGACACCAAGTTCCGAAATTTAAGTTCGTTTATGGATTCTATACGGATTTTATGGTGTTTAGCCATACCTTTGGAGTTAGGGTCCATCACTTCTTCCCTTATATCACATTCTCATTATTTTGAAACAATGATATTGTGATCTACTTGGTTTAGTCACTAAGCTCAATCGAAGTTTTACATCACTTGTAAGAACTTTTGTATCATTCATAATGGCAATCAGCAAAGTTACTTTTGGTGTTGCGCCACTCTCACATGATTACAAAGATCTAATCTCGTCGAAATGTATTGTCCTCCCACTGATTTTATGAAGAAGTAATTTCTCCAGAACACCCCTGACAAAAGCTTTCTCCCTGGTGATTGTAAGAATTCCCTATATTTGGGACAACCATCAAAGAAGCAAACATTCATTTTGTGATAGCTTATAAATACTTTGTATAACAAAAGATATTTAGATGGCTTTATTTTCAGTGCAAATTATCACTTACGAAACATGTAATGAAATTTTAACATCCTTAATCCATCCTATCAAACAAGGTTGGATTATGTCACTTGGACACTCCATAAACTCATGGTGTTCCTCATGATCAACGTTGGAGAATAATTCCACAACTTTTTCGATTCTCGCTAAACCTTGTAACTCATTTCCATGACAAGGCTAGGAATATATCTTATTCCAAAATGATTGTTACTAATCATTTATCCTTTAGCTCTTTCATATTATTGATGTCTATATGAAGAATTCATTTTATCCTATCCACAAGGTCATAAGTCAAACTTATGTCCCTAGCGAGCCAACAAGTGCCACTTCTCTCAATAAATCCCTAAGGAAAATATGGTGAATGTAGTAATCTTACTCCATCACCCATTATTCCCTTTTTCCTTTGCTACTCCTTTTAAGTCATAGTAATTCTTGTACCATGTTACACATAAGAGCAAATGATTTTGTATTCCTGTGATTAAATCACTATACCCAAGAACTATTATGACTAGCAATTTTGAACATCAATAATATATACCTAATCTGGTTTTACTACACCCCATGCCGTAAACTTTCAATAGTCCCTCTTTCAGTGTTTCCTCTCTTAGAGAAGAAACATTCAACATTAAGAATGACACTAGTTGTACTCGGATACTTTATTAGTGTGTCAATCATGAAACCCTTGTCTTGTTAAGTTGGACCCTTTACTCATCATAAACTTATGATAAGTGTTCTTCCAGATTCCGAAGTGCAGTGAATAAATTGACTCACAATTCTTATTTTCCCTCAGTCATTAATAATGACAGAGCTCCTAGAGCCTTTATTGAGAAAGAAAACCAGATTAAGACTGCTGCCCAATTTCTTGGGAGACTGGGACACTCAATGTCTTCAATCCTCGTATGTACTGAGCTTAGTACACATATGTTTTCTTCACCAAATTTAATTTTTGTTTCTCTTGCATACAAACTAGTTCTTGAGATCTCTCATATTTTGTTTGTATCCGAAATAACTTTTCCAGCTCCTTGTCTATCAATAGACATATATTTCTCAATTGTTTGCATGTGTGTATAATACTGTACACACCCATCGTTATGTCAACAAGTGTATGTCGTACTTCAAATCATTGAAAACTTTATGGTGCTTCAATTGGGATATCCCGACGAAGACAAGCTTAGTTGGAATCAATGCTCTTTGTAATATATCCATGCATGCCATCACTACTAAAGAAAACAGTACCCCATGTGAATTGTTTTCTATTACCGCGGGCGAATAACGGTTCTCCTGGGACCTAATCGCCAGTGGTAATGCTTTACCACAGGCGAACACACAAATGCGCCAGTGGTAACAGAAGCTAGCGCAGGCGCACATGCCCTATGCGCCTGCAGTATGTCCACATAGCCGTGGCGAACAAGGCCTATGCGCCTGGGGTAGCTGTTCGCCTGGGGTATTTAACTTATTCGCCTGTGCTAAGTTTTACCTGTGTCAAAGAAAAAACGGAGACCAAAATACACTCAATTGGCACAAATTAGAGAAAAATGATACACAGAAGACAGAAATACTCAAACTTAGAGATGCCACAAATTACATTCAATTGGCACTAAGTTATAGATGCACAAAATAACATCGATTATCAACAACTAGTAGTCGTTACATAACATTGATCATCAACATATAATACACAAGTTTGTATTACATAGTCTCGATTCGAGATAGTTCAACAATATACTGAAAGTTTAGCTAGAGAAGCACTATAATAAGTAGCATCAACACAAGGAGTATCAGCACGGCGATGGCGAAGGTGTTCATCTGGGCCCTCGTCGTCTCTGTCTTCTCTCTCGCTAGGTAAGTGGCGTATCGAGGTTCCACCTCCACCATGGTCTTGTACCCCTTGTAGTTGTTGCCATTGAAACTGTGCACCTGTCTCCGGCATTGTTCCCAATCTTCGTAGACTCCGGGAACCCTACCAATATGCACAACATACCATGTCATATGTGCATAGGAGTAGGTGTTTAGCATGGAAATTGATAATAGACTGCAAATAACTATCAAAAGAATAGAAGCATCAAGGTTTATGAATAAAACACGACAAATAATGGACTAACAGTTATATGATGCAAGTATATTGAGATTCTATGCATTGGAAAGTTAAACATCAAGTGTATACTAACATTTTATCAATCCTATCGTCTCGGCGGGAACAGACGAACGCCTTCTAGCGTGTTGAATGTCCGGATGTCACGTTGCTCTCGTAGGTGTGCTTCTATGTCACGGTTGCTTGGTGGTGCGTGGCCGTGGAAGAACAAGCCACCCCGAGTGATGACATCCGACTTGAGTACCGTGCAGATCCTCCGTTGAATGCGACAGAACTCAGCTCTCACATATTCATCGGGGGTCTTGGCCATCTTTGTGGTCATGTCTCGGAGATGACTTGGTAACAATACCTCTTGGGCATCCTTTAAGTACTCCCTCATCTGAAAGATGGCATACCAAGCTTCCAACCCAGATTCTTGTGCCAATTGCTTGAGGTAGGGGAAGTTTGTTACGTGGATGCATAGGCTCCTCGGACTATTTTTTAGGGGCTTGCCTAAATCGGAGGAGAAGCCGTTGAGGGCACTATTAAGAATAGCTTTTATCTCGCTGTAGTCCTTCTGCACCGCCCTACCCGCATCGAGATAAGTGCATTGCGACCTATGCGGTTCCATGACGATGAGTGTGCATCCTCCTTTTCTGCGCATAACATTTCGAACAAGCCATCATCGTCAGAATACTAAGGAGTTTCTAGAAAGAATGTAATGACGGGAAGCGGAGAGGACTACTTACAGGGGAAAGTATGGCACGAGAATGGCGTTCTTATCCTTGTTATCTATCAAAAAACCCGTTATATAGTTCGTGATAACAACCCGGTCCGCAGGTGACAGCAAGTAGTCCTCAACCATGTAGTAGTGGTCCAAATCGCGATGTTCGGGGTATTCTCCATGGCCATATCGTGCGCCATGCTGAGAGATACCAGGCGGACAATGCTTCGGTCGAGCTTTCCCAAGTGGAAGACCCTGAATAAGTCTTCATATCTAATGAAGAACACCTCTGTGGGATTTGTATCCACAAAGCCCGCGGATCGGGGCACCTTGACCACGAATAGCGGGTACGAGGGATGTTTCTCATGTAGAAGTTCCGTCTCTCTGTGCAAAATTCCGCTGTGGATGCTCCTCATGTCACCACCCATGACAGTGAAAATCTCTGGCGGCAGCATCGGCTTACCTATCTCATGCACCTTCCTCCACAGGACGGCGGGCGGCAAACGGTCCAGGACTCGAGCGGCCGATGGCTGGCTACTAGAGGAGGCACCACCTTTCTTCTTGTTGGCTGCTGGCTTCTTCCGATGCTTCTTCGCCCTCAAGCACAGGGGAGTGCCGCTTTGTCGTACCGCCTCCTCGGCTGTAGCACGGAGTGTATTCGGGGTAACCACCATAGGTTGTGGAGCCGTAAAGGCCGTCTCCTCCTCGGGAGTTTCTTGGGAATATATTAGCTTCTTCTGGATATCCGGTTTTCTGGTGGGTAACTCCGGAGGAACCTCTTCGCCACCCAACTGATTTATGAAATCATCAATGGGAGCAAGGTCAATATCCACGTAGTCTTCATGTGTCTCGTGCTCGTCATGTTGCTTGTCATGTGACGTCTCGTGCTAGGGAGGGGGAGGATCCACCGGTGGAGGGAAGACCTTGTCATGTTGGCTTGCCGGTGGAGGGACAACCTTGTCTTGTTGGCTTGGGAGCAACGGGTGTAGTAGTGACGACCATGCTTTGGCTTGGCACCGAACCTGACGTGGTGTTCAGCCGAATAAGGGCTTTCGGCCATAGCAATACTTGATTGTCAAGTTGGCCTAGATTCAGCTCGCTGTCAGCATCGACGGGTTGATTAGGAGGATACAAGTCCTGGAATCCCGGTAACACCAGATCGACGCGAACCCGAAGCTCGTTAGCTGGTATATCTCTGCAGTGGTACTTGCGGGAGAGTGGCTGCAAGATTCTCCCCTTTGCAATATCCTTCAACTCGCTGCCACTTTTAGCACGAAGGTGCATCCCGTCGCGTCAGCCTGCGAGAATATGCATGGCTAGGTCAGAGAGTGAGGTGATATTGAACTGGCTACAGCTTGAGACGGTCAATAATTTACCGTGAGGGCATTGAGCTCGGCTAACGTCGACGGACCACAAGTGATGGGCTCGTCGAGCAACGATAACATCGACGGACCAACGGCTGCGGCCGCGCCGGACACGGTCGACGATACAACGGGGGCAGGCGCGTTGGGCACGGAGGGGGCCGGCGCGCCAGGCACGGCCAACATCAACGGACCACTGGCGGCGGCCGCGCCGGGCACGACCAACATCGACGGTCCACCTCCGGCGCCTGTGTTGATCGTAGGCATCGGCCCCTGTGCGCCTCCGGCGATGTAGCCACAACGTTTTTTCAAATACGGCGGGTATGAGCTCATTCATATTTTCCCCGACCTTTTGCTCAATCCGCTTCTCCATGTTTTCTTCCATGTCCGGCACCTTATTCTTCAGCAACTCCGCCTCCTCGTTCGACTGGCTCTTCTTCGCCTCCCGCAACTCCTTAGTGTTGGGATCAGCCAAACCATACTTGGCGTGCTTCCTATTTAGTCCTCCGCCTGTGATACGGCCTAAGTACGGCCTTTTCAGCGGGTCCTGGCTCTTTTCCTTGTTGTACCCCCTGATAAAAGGCTTGTCCCACGTGACTTTGGCCGTCGACGTCTGCGACAAGGAAGATTCAAACTGTTGTTCTTCTAGCTGCAGAAGCAACATGAACAGTTTAGAAATGGTTTGGTACTAGAATGAATTCATGGACTTGATGATGATGAGTAGAATGAAATGGTAAATTGCTTACCACTAGTTTCTCAACATTCTTCACGCTATCGTCCGTGACCAAAATAACATTCTCCACCATCTTGGGGTCCGTGACAAGTTCCCCGGTCGACGTTACTTTTCTGTACCTCGACCTCCTTAATTTCTGGAACTGTGGGTCATGGGTATACTTGGCGTAAGGGTTCTCAAGGCCTTTATCTATGTAGGCCTGGTCCTCTTTATCCCAAACTGCCTCCTTCCCTTCGTAGCCACGGAAGCTGAGATTGTGGTGACCGATGTTCTTCGACGCTAGGTCCTTCCCCAGATTGTTTGATTCTTAGTGAAATCAAGCGGCTGGTTATCTAGGAAAATATTGAAGTCATCTGGCCTAATCCGCGGGAAGTGGCGATGGATCTCTTCAAATGGTTCCTCGTCCCTAATCATCGCCCTCACCATAGTTTTATAATTCCTCAGGGCTTTGGTGAATCTAGTGAGGGCGAGTTTGTTCACCAGGTTGCCCTTCAGATTCTCGTTGTTGTAGGGGGGGAGGGAACTCGTACCACGCGTGCAGCCTCGAGATGAGTTGGGCACGCAGAGTTTGCTTGTTCTTGAGAGTCGGTTCGTTGATATTGACGACGACTCGAAGGATCGCGCCAAGTTGGAGGAAGTACCCCTTCACAAGGTCCTTAGGCAACACAGGCGTGCAACTGGAAGGATCCACCTCCGTGAATTTCTCTCGAACGGTGCCGACCTTGTTCGGAGCTCGCTGCCGATGCTTCTTTGCCGCCGTCCTACTCTAAGAGGGACCCCGGCGCCACTATCAGTGGTTTTCCTCGCCACCGGTGAGCCCATAATCATTATGGGGCTCGCCATCGGGGGACTGGCCCGTTATCCTATCATCACCGCCATCATTGGCCCTCTCTTCCTCTTGCGACTCTCTGGCCATAAGCATGTAGTGGTCCAATAATGCTGGATCCGTAGAACAAGACGACATACCTAGTTAGCAGTAGACAAAATAATTACTAGGTTAGTCACCGGAAAAATTCGGCATGGCCTCTGCTATAAATGGTCATGCCGGAGTGCTAGAAATTTGCCGGAACAGAAATGAATCAACGTTCCGGCAAAACATTGGCACTCAATATACCTGCAACATAAATAGAATGCACATGGCCACAAAAACAGCTTCTTGTTGTCGTCACATGCCACAAAAACTCTCAGGAATTCATATCATGCCAAAAAACTCACAGATTGGCTGCAATATTTCCAAAATGAAATTTTTCATAGCAACCAAGCAACCTGTAACTTGAGCATTATATTCATAACCAAGTACAGAACTGCTACATCAAGATTTACTCCCAACAAAAATAGCTAGCTTCCAGGTTTACAATACAGAACTGCTACAGAAGCTTCCAGGTTTACAATACAACAAGATTTACTCCCAACAAGAACATGTAGCTTCTAGGTTTACTCCCAAAAAGAACTGCTACAGAACTGCTACAACAAGTTTACAATACAGAAGCATTATTTTCATAACAAAGAACTGCTACTGCTACAGAAGTTCACAACAGCGAGAACATCACAAGAACTGCTACTGCTACTCCCAATACACACAATTATAAAGTTTTTGCAATTTCGAAGGCTCAATTGACTTCCACATTTGTGTAGAAATACAAGACCTTGTAGTGGAAAGGTATTATGCGTGGTAAAGATGATTTCTTTAAACATATTAGGTTCAATGTTGGTAATGGTGAGAAGACTAGATTTTGGGAAGATCGTTGGCTAGGGGATTTACCTCTGGCAGTGCAATATCCTTCCCTATACTCAATTGTGAGTAATAAGAATACCTTAGTGTCTAATGTGCTTGGACATTTACCTCCTGCTTTGCACTTTAGACGTGCTCTTACCGGAGATAAATGGGAAAGATGGTTGCATCTAATAGAAAGATTAATGGACGTTTCTCTCTCTGATAACGAAGATGGTTGTGTCTGGTCTCTCACCAACTCTGGCATTTATACAGTAAAATCTCTTTACGCATTTATAATGAATGAAGAGGCTAGCTTCCTTCATAAATATTTGTGGAAATTGAAAGTTCCTTTGAAAATTAAGATTTTTATGTGGTTTCTATCTAGGAAAGAATTGCTGACTAAAGACAATTTAGCTAGGAGAAATTGGGATGGGTGTAAAAAGTGTGTGTTTTGTGGAGAGCCTGAAACAGTAAATCATCTTTTTATTTCGTGTGATTTTGTTAAGAAACTTTGGAGGTTGGTACATTTTAGTTTCAGCATTTCACCTCCATCTTGCATTCCAAATTTGATTGGTAATTGGTTGTGTGGTGTGGATAAAGTTTCGAAAGCACTAATACGCATAGGAGTATGTGCTTTACTTTGGGCTCTCTAGAAACATCGGAATGATATTATTTTTAACAATGAGAAAGTTGGGAATTTTTTGCAGGTTATTCATCAGGCCAACTATTGGATGCATCAATGGTCTCTGCTTCTTCCGGAGGACCAGAGTGCTCGTTTGGATGGTGGTTGCACTCGTATGATGGCGGTCGTTCAGGCTATCTTCAGCAAGGGTGGCTGGTTGCTTAGCAAACGTATCGGTGCTGGATAGTCTCATGATGATGGAGTTATTTTCTTAGCCATCTTAGTGATCGTCATGTTTATTGCAGATTGTAAACTCTATAGGTGATGTTGAGTCCCCATGGGAGTGCTTCTGGTTTGGAAAATGATGTTGGATGTTTTTGGATAATTTTTTAAATAAAAGCCGTATGCATCAACCAGATGCAGAGGCTGGGTTTCCCTTTTCCAAAAAAAAAAAAGTTCAGAGAAAGGGACTGCTACTGCTACTCCCAATAGTGAGAAAGGGACTGCTACTGCTACTCCCAAATCTGAAATTAGATTCAAGTTTAATATTCATATGCTTCTTCGTTTGCGCTGCAAGGCCTCTCTTGTTCACGTTTTGAGGTGATGATATCGATAGTGACCTTAGGATGAATATGATGTTTAATTACTTTCCTAAAGTTAGAAGTATGCATGCTTTCTGGATGATCCACGGTGTAATCTAGCATGATGATGCACACCTAGGCACTAGCAATTTGCAATTCCCTTGCATAAAAGGCCATGTTCAGTGTTGGTTGGGTTGATCACCATCAAGACCAAGCTCGTTAGCATATACCAGATGATTAAAGTTAACATGCCTTTTCGAAGCTGCTCTAGTCTAAATAGAAGTGGCCATCTTGTTGAGTCAATTCAATTTTGTGATGTCATCTGAGGATGTCCTAGGTCATATTTCCATTGCTAATTTCATATTCGCAGAATCAACCTGACTAGATGTTATTTTTTAACCAATTTTTGAGATCGTTGCTATATATTCACTACAAGAAAACTGGCCCGTAGAGACATTTTCATAGAGGCACTCTCTACTATGTCTCATAAATCCTAATCCAATTTGTTGTAGGGGCATTAAGAAAGACATTTTAGTGAATGTCTTAGCAGTAGAGACATCCTCCAGAATGTCTCTTATTCTGAATGTAAAGACATTGTAAAAGGCATTCTTGAGAATGTCTTAACAATAGAGACACCTCACTAAAGACACTCATCATAATGTCTCTTGGCACCTCTGTAAAGCATTAAAAGAGACAACATTGTGATTGCCTCAAGGATAGAGTCATTCACTACAGGCACTACGTGTGTATCTTTTATTATGAGAGACAAATCAGAGAATGCCATTAAAGTGATATCTATAACACCGGCTCTATAACAAAATCATGAAGACAAATCAGAACCTTTAAAATATATTATGGTGCAAGTTTGCGAAGGAAGTTAAAAAGTAGAAACTTACCTATGTAATCTAGAAACATTAGTGAATGCAAAACATTTAGCAACATCATATTTTTCATACGAAAAAAAATTAAATATGTGCAGAAAATTGCGCTCACAACATCCCCAAACTTGCTCTGCTAAACCAACTTTTTGCACTACTGCACGCTGACCTCTTGCCACACTAGGGCTACAATTTCCATCCACATTGCCATTGCAAACGTGTCTAAACTTTTAAAAAATACCCTTTATTAGTTTTTGTTTTTTATTTTATTTTTGCGCATCGGATGACATCATGCATAGCATTGCACCCTAAAAGTTATTCTCTTAAATTTAAACTATATTTTTATTTTGCAAAGTTATCTATAGTTAAACACAAATTTTCTCTCATTCTTATTTAAAATAATACCTTATTTCGAATCTATTTGCTTGTTCTAAAGTCAGTTGGTAATATGTTTTGTATAATCTAAACTACTTATAAAAGAGCAAACTTCGTAGATACAATCGATCTCAACCATTAAACAATATAGATCAAACGGTGAATATCGCTTCAATGTTGAGCTACTCAACATGTTGTCTATACTTTATACAAATCAAATCCGGTCCACAACTCCTCCCACAATTAAACGTTGTGCACAACTACCTAAAATAGGCTCAACACAAATCAAATCCAGTCCACAACTCCTCCCATAATTACCTCCACGTTACAACCAGGAAAAAAGCGACCCCTAATCACGATTGTAATCCCCGCCGGCTGCCGCGTCCTCTCGCACCTAAATCATGGCTTGGCCATTAACATCCATTGCCGTGTCCCTACCATCAGCCATGCGAGGCCAGGGCCTACGTGTGGTCCAGCGTCCTGCACCCCACATACAACATGGTCTCCTCCTTTGTTCCTCCACCACGCGAGGAAAAGATGCCCGCACTCTGCCGCCCTGTCACGGCCGGGCTGCCGCCGTCGCGGCCGTACTGCCAGGCCGCCGCCGTCGCAACCCTCCTGCTAGGCTGGCGTCACCGTGACTGCACGTCCGTCGCCCTGGCCGCACGAGGCACGCCATAGCGCGCGCACAAACGTCGCCTTGTCCGAAGTACGCGCCACCGTGACTGCACGTCCGTCGCCCTGGCCGCACGAGGCACGCCATAGCGCACGCATAAACGTCGCCTTGTCCGAAGTACGCGCCACCGTGACTGCACGTCCGTCGCCCTGGCCGCACGAGGCACGCCATAGCGCACGCACAACCGTCGCCTTGTCTGAAGTCCGCGCCACCGTGCCAGGCAGCCTTGGCCGCAAGAGGCCTGCATGCCGTCGTCCTGCTAAGCAGACGCCATAGCGCACGCACAACCGTCGCCTTGTCCGAAGTCCCCGCTGCCCTGCCAGGCAGACGCCTCCGTGGCCGCACGGACATCGCCTTGTCTGAAGGCGCCGCCGCCCTGCCACTCTGCCAGGCAGACGCCATAGCACACGCGTGACTAACGCCTTGTCTGAAGTCCCCGCCGCCCTGATAGGCAGACGCCTCCGCTCCCGCACGGACATCACCTTGTACGAAGGAGCCACCGCCCTGCCACTCTGCCAAGCAGATGCCATAGCGCACACACGGGTCGCCTTGTCCGAAGTCCCTGCCGCCCTGGCAGGCAGACGCCTCTGCGCCCTCAGGGACATCACCTTGTACGAAGGCGCCGCGGTAGGCAGACGCTGCCGCGCGCTTGCCTGCCTTCCATCGCCAGGGATATTGCTTGCACCCGCAGACCCGCTGGACCAAGGCTTCTGACTCCTCGGAACACATAGTCGCTTGTTATTCCTTTGCGTTTACTTGAACAAATATTCTATACTTTCCATGTTTTTTCAGCAGACCGATACGCATTGGTGTATTGATTAGAGATTTCGCTTAACATGATAACTGAGTAACTGACAGCACAATCCATTGAGGTAGCAGCTCCTTTTTTTTCATACCACGCCCTTTTAGCTTTCAATAATGCTACATCTACGGGATTTTTCCTACGTACCAAGGCCTACGTACTGACGTGGTTCGCTGTCAAGCGAGGGCGTTCCTCAAATCACGGCAAGGAAAGAGAAGTAAACCAACCATTTACATGCATGTCATCCCGTAAGAAAATCACGTAGGAAAAATCCAGTAGGTGTAGCATTATTGTTTAGCTTTTGGTGATACCGTAGATTGGTTCTTCAAGTACAGCTATCATTCTTGATTTTGTCTTACAGTTGCTTCTGTGCATAGTAAGTCAGTAATTTTCTTCGATTTAAAAAAATCAAAATCATATGGGCTGTTAGCAGTTGAGATTCTTTAACAATATTTATTTTACACCCAAACTGATGCTATCTTCCTCCCAATTAAACATTTTGAAAAATTACTTTTAATAGTTTGAATAAACAACTATGCTTAAAAAAAATTATCCTTATTAAGTAATAATGAGATACATTTTTTAGGGCAAGTACACATGTTATCTTCAATCGCACTCCATTTCAAGACTTAACCAACAAAGGTGATTAACAACAGATGTGTAGCATTCACGTTGTTCTGTAAATTTAAACAAGGACTATTTGTGGGAAAAATTTCTAAATACATGTTCCAGTTTTTAGCCTCAATAATGTTGATATATGATTATTTTATGTGCATTCGATAACCATCATCCGTTGTGATGATATTCTTTGTGTGAAACTACAAAAAATAATATTTGATGGGATTTGATCTAATATTATGGGATGGTGTTGTCAATAATTTAACAGTGGAGGATTCTGAGAATTACAATCATCTAGATCTTGAACTATATCTTTTGCATCTCAATGATTTTTTTTGTAATGTGATAAATATAGTTTTGAATTACAATGGAGAGATGAATTTGCATAAGGAACTGGAAAATAAGAATATGTGATCGTGCAGTGATAGGGGGGTCGTGGGGTTTTATATGTTGCATTTGATAGGGTAAGAGAGATGGAGACATATTTCTACATAACGGGATGCTCATTGCCTGTGTAGCATCGTGACTTACATTTATACATCGAGACGTGTGTGCACATATGTTAAACTGGCACATCAAAATTCTAAGTTTTTTTTTATAATGGAGACGTGCATGGCACGTGCATGTCAACTAGTATAATGAAAAGGACAAAAGAAAAAGAAAAACCATAGAGGTAGTGTCAGACTGAAGCCCACCTAGATGAAACTGCCCAGCTAGACCCCCACCTGCCCGCCCCTATCTCCCCTATCTCCACGCGGCCACGCACGCACCACGACCCCATCGTTCCCCAACCTCTCCCTCGCCTCCTTGCTCGCCCCGTTCCCTCCTCTGTCCCCTCCTCGTGCTTTTCTCCTATGGCAGCCGCCGCCAGGAGATCTCCGCTCGCCGACCTCCTCCGTCCTTCCGTCGCCACCCTCCACCCGCGCTCGAGCGCAGACTCTCTGACCTTCTCAACCCGTGTCCGAGGCAGCCTCCCAGCGCCGCGCCTCAGTCCACCAGGCCCGAGCGACGGCCATTTCCTGCCTCGCTACCGGTCGACCTCCGGTAGCCTCTGCTTGCACTATTTCCCTCCATGGTCGTCTTCCTTCTGACCCACGCCAGAAAGCTCGTCACCGTTGGTCCAAGCTCTCCGTCGATCGGAATCTGATGCAGGGGCGTCTCCTCATCAGCAGTGGGGATGCGCCGGCGTCACTGCCCTGGCAGCCACCAAGACTGGTAGGTTCACTCTCCCCGTCCCTATTTGCAGGCAATTCTGTCAGCCAGCTGACCTCGACCAAGTCCCTGCACATCAACAGCTCATGTTTCAATTGACTTGACTCATGGACCAAGCAGAGATCACTTGCGGACATTCATCCCTGCAATATGGATCGGCTTTCCTTGTAGAAAGAACAAAGAACGATTCAGGTACGATCAAATACTTGCTTCAGAGATAAATCCCAAAGTTAGGTACATACACCGCCACCGTTGTATCTACAGCAGTGCCGTCGGCTGGCCGACCTGCACCAAGTCCATGCACATGAGAGGCTCATGTTTCAAGCTAGCTTGCCTATGGATGGAACAGATCACTAGCGGACACTCACCCCAGCAAGATGGATTGAAGACTTCCCTTGTAGAGACAAGAAAGAGCTAGGTAATCAAATAAATGCTTCATAGATAAAACCTGGAGCTAGGTATGTCCGTACTCGGACATGACCTGTATGTTTCCTTTGGTAGCTCCACCCTAGCTGCTGAACTTTTATTTCCACATAATTCTCTCTCACACTGGCATTGCTCTATCACGAAAATTCTGATGTACGGTGATGATAACCATTATGTCCAGTTGGCTGCTCTACCTTATGATTTTTTATAATTTCGGAGATATTTACTCTGAATAACATATTTGAATAACAAAATTATGCAGCTAAGATCCCTGTTCCTTATAAAGTATGTTCCTATTGGAACCTGAAGTTAAATATAAGAACCTAAGGTTTAAATTTTCCATTGTGGAGTACACATCTTTTACTAAGGTTGGATTTTCAGCATTTCGTTCTGATATTAGTTGTTCTCCTTTGCTTTTCAGGATGACCATATAGGTAACGTTGATCTACCTTGGATCAAATAAATTGTTAGAGTCTATAATAACAACACGGTATTGACCTCCAGGTACTTATTCTTGACCTCCCAATAGCTTTACAATACTCCCTAATTAGAGTAATTGTCACCTTCATCATGCGCTCCACATGGCTATAGGCCATTCCAAAAACACAATGCAGTCGTGCTCATGCTTTCTGCAAGCCAAGCTGTAGTAGAAGGAATCTTCATGCTCTCTTCCATGTTGAACACCGAAAATATTTATGATCTGCTAGACCACCATTCTGTGATGTTAGATGGGTTGTGTATATCTTAGTTGCCTTCACTTTCTATACAACATATTTTATTTTAGTTTAATCTGAAGGTGAGATCTTAATCGATCTACCTGATTGTCGTTGCCCTTTATATTGTTTTGATTTGCTTACTATACAATATATGTTATGTGCAATTTTACCAAACATTTTGTAGCCCAAAGCGATTGGTTGCTATATTTCCTCCGAATAGCACATATAGACTTGCCCATGTTATTAGTTCTTATAAGTTTTTCCATTTGGCATGGACATTTGATTTTTCTAATACATTGCACTGTACTTTGTTAGACAGATGAATTAATAATTTCATTCATGTGTTTTTAACTACTTACAGCTACTACCACCTATCTTAATAGCAAATCTCCGTAATGGTATGGCACCTTATGTATGAACTGGTTTTTGGAAAGATAATGAACATTACAATCTAGGCATTTATTTCCATCTTCTGAGTGGACTTCATTGGTTGTACTAGGAATTTATTTCTCTTCTTCTACATTCTAATACTTAAGTGTAACTCTTTTCAGGTGCATGGTGAAGAGATGCTTTCTCCTTACACTCAAGAAGATTAAAAGTTATAGAATAGATTTATGTTCTTCGTGTGGGTGTATTGTGATCTTGTGTTGTAAATCTATTGTAGATAGAGGTTGACATGGATGTTACAAGAATTTGGGTTTTGGTTGATTGAAATGAAAATTTGTAAATTTGCTATGATTTATGTTCAGAATAAATGGCATGATCAATTGTCTCTACATTATTAGAAGTGACATTATGAATGTCTTTCCATAGTGCATTTATGTTTGTGGAACCGAATAAAATGCCTCACTAAAATGTCTTTCTAATTTTAGAGGCAAACTGAAATGTAGCATGAAAGTGCCTCTATTCACGTACATATACATTCCAAGTGTATCTTTGTAATGCCTCAAAATGTGTAGATACACAACTTCGTGTCTCAACAAAGTGACTTTATGTCATGTTTAGACATTTTGTAAACTGACTCTATAGTACGAGAGACACTGCCCGTAGTGACACTTTTGTGACACTGTGGATCGTGTCTCTAGAAATAAGTATAGACAATTTAAATGTCTCTACATGACCAAAATAGTGCCTCTACGGGATTGTTCTCTTGTAGTGATTTTAGAAGAGAAAGTAATGAGAGTGTGGTGTATCAGCAGGTTAAGAATGTCCATGGTGCATGCAAACTTTTATTTTGACCAGAAATTAATTGCATGTACGTGTTCTATATGACCCAGAAGGTGATGTAATGGAACTGTTGCTCCTGGCCTAATAGATAATTATTTAAATTGTGATGTTTTCCTCACTATTACATTAGAATAAGAAGCAAGTTATATGTATGATCTTAACTTCAACAATAACCAATCAGAACACAATCACCAATCCCACATTTTTTTATGTAAGTGCCTGCCTGCTTTATAATCCAAAATCCAATCCAATTTTTCCTTATGCCTAATTTTCTGTAAAAAAGAAGAACTTCTTTGCATAAATGAATATGCTGTTTTGTAGCCCCGTATGATTTTCAGTCTACAACACTTGTATATTTTGCATATTTGTTGTACCTACCTTCATATTTGCTTGAAAAACTGAAGCAAGTTAGTTTGGCTGTAGTTGTGTCTGAAGTTAATACATATTTGCATACAAAGGAGTTCAGCCTGACTAATGTACCATATATTAGTATGAGGAAGAGCTCGCGGAGTTCCTGAGAGGCCCCAGGTAAGGTCCAATCCCTCACCAGCCCCGACCAGGCCTTCTCGGGAAGTCCACCTCGCGTGCCAGGTGAAATCCACCTTGACTCGCCATACAAGTATTCTGGGGCCGCTGTCTATCTGGACGTCGCCGCTGCCATCTATGCATCTAGCTAGGAGTGTTCCTTCGACGAACAAACTGGACAGGAAAATCACTTTGGTCTCAAGTTCAGTTCGATGTCTCTATTCGGTATTTGCATTTGTCTTCTTCATCTAGCCCGCTCGATCAGATTTGGCGATTAGGACAAGGTGGAGAGAAAGCTGAACATGGGGGACCAAGTAGTAGCACAGAAGTAGCTAGCATCAGGTGTGTGAAGGCAGCAGAGCAGCACAAAAGCTCCTGCAGGGAGACGGCGGGGGATACCGGACACGCCTACGGCGGTAACAGGGGAAGAATGCAAGCTTCTTCTCTCTAAATTTATGCCAGAGTTTTGCAATGTTTCTATTCCAAAGAATCTGGAGCAATTTACTGTAATATCTTAGAAGATGTGGTATTTTTACTGCATGGTGTGATTGGGCTGGTGTAATCTGTGAATACAAATTTCTGAATACGGTGCATGTTTGCTGAGTACAACTTCTTCTTTCTGCACTCTTATGCATTATCGAGCTCGTTTTTGTGTGTTCAGTGAGAGCTATAATGCATGGTTGCTGCAGTATTTTGTATCTGTCCAATAGCTCGTGTTCTCTCCCGATTACCAATGTTTCAATTAGTGCATAAAACCATACTAATGTGTGATCTCCAGTGAGTTCCTCATCTTGATCTCTAGTGACTAATGTCTAAAGGTGTGGGCAAACCTAAGGAAGAGCTCGCGGAGTTCCTGAGAGGCCCCAGGTACTTCCGCGCGCAGGAGGCCATCGATTACTGGCTCGCGGACACGATCTCGGACTGCATTCGATCGTGGATCATGGGAGGGAGGGGGGCTGACCTGGACAACGACGGCGTGGACGACACGGGCGTGGGCGACGTTGGCGCCCTCGACCTGCTGCTCCTCGACGGCGCCCTGGTCCTGCTGCTCCTCGACGACCTGCTCCTCGTTGGCGCCCTCGACCTGCTCCTCCTCGACGGCCTGCTCCTCGTTGGCGCCCTCGACCTGCTCCTCCTCGCTGGCCTGCTCGACGACGCCTGGGCGACGGCGTGCTCGACTGGATCGGGAAAGTGCGCACGGGGAGATGGGAGATGGGGGGATCGATCTGTTCTGCGAGAGAGAAACAAAGAAAAAGGACAGCGAGGGATCAAGTGCGGGAGAGCATAACGGGCACTTACCCCAGGCGCATTTTGCAAATTATGCGCCTGCGTTACAGGTTACCCCAGGCGCATGAGCATATGAGGCTGCGCTATACTTACTCTAGGCGCATTTGGTGATTATGCGCCTGCGCTAAACTTACCCCAGGCGCATTTTGGAGGTTATGCGCCTGTATTAAGTGTCTGTGTTTAATTGGTTAGCTAGCGGGCGCATAGTTGCGTTGATTTAGCCGGGGGATACATCGATCATATTGGAATGGTATACTAGGGATTGCTACTTTGTTTCTCACTTCAAAAAAGTACATACATATACATATGCCAAAATATTTAGGGGCGCATCGCAATAGATTGATTTAGCGAGATACCATGTTATATCGCACGTATCACGAGTATTTCCCTCTCTCGGCCTTCCGTCACAATCTTACTCAGTTCTCAATGATCATTCTATTTTTTATTTTATTAGAAAAGTCTAGGTTACTCCGTTATGTACAATCTTTCTATATTATGCACCTAAATCTTTGTTAATCAACAAGGAAGGAGACGAAAACCCCGAGTTATGTCGTAAGGGCGCCCCCTTTCGAGCGCACGACCTACCGAATCATTATCAACCTCGATAGGGAGCACGAGCGATGCAACCGATGGGAGGACAAGACAAGCCCGTCCGAAAAGCTCGTTTGCCTTTCATCTGAGTGAAGTGATTCCTCAAGGTCAGGTTAAACAAGTGAATCATCGGTTGCAATCAAGTGCTGAAATAGGGGCTAATTAAGCCGTAAGTCAATCGTCCTGGGGGACATTAGGATTTATTTATCTCGATTTCTCAGTCGAATCTCTTTAGGGATAAAAATAGAATACTGGCTGGACCAATAGGGGACTTAGCTGGAATAGAAGACTCGAAGGCTAATTGAAACCATACCACAAGAAAAGCCCTTGTTCGGATTGGAATCGATGACTTAAGCTAAGCCCCTCTTTTTCTTCTATGCTTGGCATGATTCATGTAAGGTTAGAACTCGTCACAAGAGGAGATAGTGATTGTCAACTTCCCACACAAATCTCACGCTGGCAAAAGGAAATGAATGTATCTACGAAGGGGATATAGAATATGTTCATTCTTTTGTGTAGCTTAGCTAGTGCTTTCAAACATACTTGCAAGGAATTCTCAGCTAGAGCTGCGGAACTCACGACTCTATTAGAAAGTAGAATGACCAACTTTTACACGAATTTTAAAGTGGATGTGATCGATCGAGTGGTCTCAGTTGGAGATGGGATTGCGCGTGAACAAAAAGTTCGAGTAGTTCAGTGAAAAAACGGTCAAGCTTTCTTCCATCCTTCCTAGCTCCTCGAGCTTGCACCCGTCTCGCGCATCACTGTTTACTTGTAATCTAGATCTGCATCCTGACCTTGATGAGTCGATGGGACTTACCAACCTAAAAAGGTGGACTTCCTCGATAAAGGCTTTCTGCAACTAGAAAATGAGAATATGACCTTCCACGACGGGGTATAAAACTGTGGGGAGTTCCTAAGGAGTACATTAAAAAAGCAGGGACAGAGCTATATTGCTAGAGCTAGTGGTTTGGGGAAGCTTCTATTCCCAGATTTATCCCAATCTTATGAAGTAGTGCAAAGGCTTTCGAGTCAAACGAAGGTGGAACTACTTGCCAGTCATAAAAGCAAGGAAATCTTCATTCCTCTAGCCAAGTAACGAGGGGCAAGAATGCTGCATGCCCTTCGAGAAGACCCTTTATGTTGGAGCCTAATTTACCGATTCAGAACAACTCCTTTCTCTATTCTGAAATCAGGTTACTTTTCTACACAAACTATCGATTTCTTTGGTCCGGAACGGAGTTATTCCTTTTGTCGGCTTTATGGTCACGCGCAGGAGTTTGTGTAACATCCCTGATTTTTTGGAAAAACTCAAAAATCACAAAAAAATTGAAACTTTTGTTTTCATGTCAATACAAGTCATCAAAAACAAATAAAACTCAACACAAATGAAATATTAGGTCCTATACAAAGTATATTGGATTTGGAAGTCCAGTTATGCCCTTGTTCCTTAAACCCTATAACCTTATTCAAAAATAAGTTTCTTTATATAAAGGGAATATGTTTTTATCAACAAACCTTTACCCAAAATATTTACAACTCCAATATTAAATTGAAGATATTTTATGGCAACAAAAATCAAAGAATTATAACCCTTAATGAAGTTCTAAGCCCCAAAAATATTTGATGAGAATAAAATTGTTAATAATAACTTTTAGTTCTTATTCCAGGTTTTAAACATGAAGGTGTGAAAATAAAATGCTTTGTTTTGAAAATAACATAAAAGAGGGTTTTGAAAACAATATTATGACTTGTGGTTTTATTCTAAATTTTATTGATCAACAATATTAATTAATTGATATGAACTAATTAAATACCATTAAGTTACTATTAGTGAAACCTTCACATACTAAAATTATAAAATGTGAAAATGGTTTAAAGATGGCTTCCCAAAGATAATATATGACATGTAAAATGTCTCTGAAATTTTATTTAGACAATAACATCAATTTATTATTTTTCTAAATTTTAAAATGGCCTTAAAGTATTATTTAGTGTTTTATTTATTTTCAAAATATAAATTCTGAAAACAAGATGAAATGACTCACATAATTTTGTTTTCAACATTTATAATATCACTAAAAATTTATTCGAACAATAACTATATTTTATAAAATTTTAAATTAAAAATCACATTAAGTGACTATTAAAGAATTATTCAAATTTCCAAAATTCAAAAATAAAATATGTTGAAAAGTTTACAAAAAATGGTATTGTTGGAAAGTATTTGAAATTTCAAGAATTTAGAATTTTGTTTCATGTCATTTGGATAATTAAATCAGGAGATATGATTAAATCAAATAAACAGTAATTAAAAGAAATTATTTTGATGACGTCATCCATGACGTCATCGTCTCCTTCCTCCAGCCGTGATTTTCGCATCCGATTGAAGCCATTACAATCTCGTTGATTGCGGGAAAATCAATGCCCTGATTTCTTGCCCGAGCACACCCCTTTAAAGCCCATGCTCTCCTATCCATTTCCCCTCTCACTCCCGAATAAACCGTGCCCCTATTCCACCCCAATCCCTCACTGGAGTCTTCACTGTCCGTCGCCGTCAACCCTCGTTTCCGGCCAGCAGGGTGAGTCCCTGACGCTCGTACCGGTCCCATTCTCTTCCTCTCCCTCGGGCGCTCCCTGCTGAATTTTTTCGGGGTTCTATTGCAGCCAGGAGGCCGCATCGTGCTCACCGGAGCACCACCGGCGCTCGAGCCTCCTCTGTCGTGTCGTGCGAGCATCCCGGGAAGCGGGAGGCATCCTCGTCACCACCATCGTGTTCGTTGAGTCGCGTTGCGCCTCCTCGACACCCTCGCGAGCCTCGAAGACCACCCGAGCATCGCCGTCGTCGACCACCCGAGCCCAGCGCCGCCGCGCGCCATATTCCGGTCAGCCCCGCCGCCAGGTGAGCTCCTCCTTGTCCCGACACCGTTGTATCTAGATCCGGTGGCCACGATTAGATCCACTCCGCGAAGAGGTATCAGCCAATCACAACGCGCCAGGTCAGCGGCGCGTTAAAATTGTATCCGTCGCTCACCGCAGCTCATAGCCGGCCCAGGACCACACATTATCCGTTGCACTCCGCGTCAAATAGCAGATCTGAACCCAGCCCACCACTGGATTTATTTTCGATTAAAATTAGAATGATATTTTTGCAGAAAAGCCCCTGCATCTTAGATCTATCATATATTTTGATCCATAAGCCCAAATTTAGCAATCTTGGACTTTTTGAAAAGCCCTTGACATCTAGAATTTTTTGGCACTGGCCAAATTCAAATTTGACAAACTTAAAATTGTTCAATTTCAAATATGCTTGTTTGATGAAATTTTGCACAATTCAAATTCTACAAATCCAAAAATTGTAAATAAAATATATTTGGAAACCTTAGGATGTGTACTTTCATAAACTCTGTCCCAAAATAATTATTGATCAAATTAAAATTGATTTTAGAATTAAATTGTCTGTTTAAGTATTTTTGGCATAGAATTAATTCTTTAAATAATTGGAATATGTTACCTTAAGCAAAATTGCTCCTTTTGGTAACCTTCAACCAGAGACATCAGTACCTAAACCTTTTGGACAACCTTGAACCATTTCCTTGTAAGTTGGACCAAACTTCATCTTAGTGAACCACTAGTTGATCATGCCTTAGTTTTTGTTTTTATTCTTTCTACCATTGTTTGTTGTGGCCATTTTGAATGCAAGACCAAGTCCCTAGTATTTAAACCATATAAGAGACCAAGTAGTGAACCTCAAACCCTAGTACTATAGTTTTCTATCTACTCGTCCATCCCCCTATTCTTGCTTCAAGAATCCATCAAGTTAGCAAATGGAAAACAAGACTCAAGAAATAGAAGGTTCTTCACTTTCAACTTGGTGGCAACATGAAGAGCTACAAGGAAGATCAATGAAGAAGTTTTGAAGAGAAGACTTAGACTCCACAACAACTAGAAGCAACTCAAGAAGTACAAGTGTGAAGAAATTCAGAAGAAAACATCTCCCTCTCTCTTTCTATCTTTCTTCTTATATTTCCTTTCCAAATGACTTAGTGGTATTTGTGTCCATCCCATACCCAAACCAATTAGTGAAGTGAAAGCCATGAAGAATTTATCAAGACCAAGAGATGAATCCATCTAAGGAACAAGACTACAATAGAAGCATGAAGATGATCTTCAAGAAGGCAATCACATGAGGTCTAGAAGCAATCCATAAAGTTGAAGAATAACAAGTTATTTTTGTCCAACCATTGACCCAAATGGAAAACCCAAGACTTAGTAATATTTTCCCCTTTGATGATGAAGTTAGTAGACCTACCCTAACCACAATGGAAAATACTAACATAGTCACTCAAATATTTTTGAAGGTGAATATGACCAAGTGTTTGCATGTATTACTTTAGTTGAAGAAGTAATATGTTTATTCTTAGTGAACTCTTGGAACTTCCTCGACAAGCATGGTTATAATAAAGTTAGATCACATCAAACTCAACCTAGTCCTTCCCAAGTAAACCATTGGAATTTCCTTAACAAGTACGAGACCATTAGAGAATGAATCTTTCAACTCAAACCTAGACCTTGTCCTAACCAACTAGGTTAAACTCCTTTGGCTATGTTATTGCTTTGTATGATCTCTTCACTTGTATGTTTGCTTGATAGCATGTTTGTTTATTTTGTTATTGTGTTTTCAGTGAGTAGATTGTACTGAGAGCAACGATCCTTTGTGAAGAGAGTGGGATATCTTCACCAACTTTAACAAGGCAAGTAACACACCATCAACTACCCATTATTTTCTATATGCATTAGTTGATTTTGAGTAGCATGCATGATAGGAAATTTTACTAAGTTATATTATGCTATTATCCTAGTAGTGTGTAGCCATCTATTTTACCCTTGTTATTTTGATAACCTTAGAACTTAGTAGATGCTATGCAATATTAAAAATTGTTTTACTAGATGTTGACGAAAAAATCTAAGTATAACTAATAAATGAACCACCTGGGTGGAAGAGGTAAGACTGGATTATGTTGAGTGTTTCCTAAGGGCCCTTATCTAAGGGTTATTCCACTTGAGGTTGTCACTTGCGGATGGCCACCCAGGAACAAAGAGATTAATAAGTCCCTCTAAGTCTAGTAGCTTCCCGTGCAGCCTTTTGACAATATTGGCTCTGTCTTGATCAATTAAGTTGTGAGAATAAAAGTTACCTCTTTGGCCATTATCCTCCTCCAGTTTCCGGTTCTTCTCCTTGACGGCCCAGTGGGACCAGAGGAGCTGACCGAAGATCTTGGTGCGGGTGTCGGAGCATTCCTGAAGAAAGAAGAGATAGTATAAGTGGAAAGATTGAGCCCGAGTACACTGCAACTCGGTCGAGTATTGCCTACTCGGCCCAAATCTCGGGGACTGGATGGTTTATAGAAAAAGAGATAGAAAACCTTGAAACTCGGAAAACTCGGAAAACCTGGGAGGTCTCCTCGGCATCTTCGGCTGCTTTGCGCAAACAATATATTTTGTGCGCCAGGGTGCTGCTGGACGCGGCGACGGCCATTGAGATAGGGCCGACATCGGCATTGTTCCAGGCATGCCGGTAGTTGTCCAGGTTGCCCAGCCTCTTGCCGTCCCAATTCGGGTTACCAAAATTATTGCCAGCCCACTCTTGATCTATGTGGCCTATCCGGTCCAGCACGGTATCAATATCTTCTTGGAGCTCATGTGCAAGCTCCGTCAGCGGGGCATCTGACTGGATGGCCAGAGTGCCGTACTTGCCCTTGGATCCAGCGGGGGCGGTCTTCTTCCTCTTCTTCAACTCCTTTCGCTGCTCTGCTGCACGCTCCTGCTGTTTCTGGTGCTCCTCCTGCAGCTCGCGCCAATGATCCGGAAAAATCACAGTGGCAGAAGTTCCGCTGATGCCCGCCCCTGCAGCTAGTTTGTCCTTGGGCCCAAACTGGACATTCCTCTGCACCATCTTGGAGCTGCGGTTGATAGGGACGCTCTTGGCGGTCGTGGTGGTATTGGTTGTGGCCTTCTCGGCTGTGGCCGCAGCCTCCAAGGGTCTGGGCTGTTTTGGCCTATTGAGTGGCCGGGCTACTTTTGGTGCTGGCGGAGGAGCCTGTTGCTGTTGGGAATATGCCCTAGAGGCAATCATGAATGATGTAATTCCCACTGTATTCATAAAGTTAATAAGTTGTCCTTGTTTTGAACATCTGATATATGTCATTGAATATGTGATTCGATAGTGGAACTATATATTCATGTTGTTCATACTAGATTGTCCTTGGTCATTTAGGTTGTGCTAGACACACACCCTAGACTAATGTGAGTGTTGGCTGATGACACGGTTCCACTTGTCATGGGCATGGTGATGCCATTCCAACGTTCACGGACTTGGCTAAAGAGTTTAGCAAGTCGAACTGACCCACATTGAGATGCAACGATCAAGTCGTCATTTGCATGTCTCAATCAATGTAATCCTTAGACCTGAGGTTGTCGCACAATCCGAGTTGTGGATCACCGACTTAGGTTCTGTCAAACGTTGTTCTGTGACAAGGCAACTATAAAGGCAGAGTTCGGGTCGAATGAGAAGCAAGCTGCGTGATGTGGATAATCAAGATGGGATTTTGCCCCTCCGAATGGAGAGATATTCTCTGGGCCCTCTCGAGTGATATGATTCAGGAAGCATGGCCATGCGCGACTCAGTTAAGTGTTAACTATGTCGGTTGACTAAGAGTTAGTCAGGTGAATCACATATCACGGATCGAGAAGAGAGTTGAGCTATTTAAGGGATGACGATAAATCGCCTATAGCTCGACAAGGTATATCGTGAGGCAAAAGGGACTAAGATGAATATCGCATTGAAAGGTATGTCGTCATGACTCAATGGGACTTGGGAGTCGGCACGTTCTGCTAGGAGCCGCTACCGATTGATCGATTGGGAGTAGGACTCCAATCGTGTCCAAGTCGCCATGAGCCTGCAGGGTCGCACACTTAAGAGCGGGAGCAAGTATTGGTTGGGTTGGACCCGAACCGGAAATGGACTCACAGAGGGAATGGGCCACAAGTGTTGTGAAGCCCATTACCATACGCTATATAAAGAGGGGCGCAGGTTGCCCAACGGGCACGTTAGTCCACTCTCCCATGCGTTGGGAACCCTAGCCCCACTCAGTCCAGCCGTCGCACCAGACCTAGCAGTCTGCCGTCGGAGCTCCTCCTCGTACGTGTGGATACCGGCAGAGGTGTTGTACGTTCAGCACTTCGACGTTCGAGGGATTGGATCGGCCGGACCGGATCGTGGGACTGCACTGCCCCGACGCGCTGCACCGATAATCCGCACCTGCGCGTCTAGTGGTAATACTCGTGGCCTTCTACCTCGGCTAGATCTTGGAAGTTCCGCGTAGGAAAAGTTTTCGTTTATCTCTACGCGCCCTAACAGTGGTATCAGAGCGGTAGCTTCTGGTATTAGGCCCGAGATCTGTACATATGTGATATGTAGTTAGCGTTAGATGTGATCTAATTGTTGTTTTGGTGGTCGGTCTATGAGATAGATCGGTTTTGTACAAGGTTGATTGGATCAATCGTACTCGTGGTTAATGGATGATCTGGTTTCCGTGATCATACTGCTAAGGTCGTGGAACAACTTACCCCTACCGGTCGGTTTCCGCCATCGGGGTATACCGTGACACATAAATCCAGTTGCGGTGATCGAAGATCAAAGAGTTTGGTCGAATCGGAATACGGATCAGATTCGGGTAAAATCGTTTTATCCGATGAAGAAATCCATGATCGGGATGCAGATGAGATCTGCGTTCTCCGAAATCGTCGGGCGCTGCCCGCACCCGCGAGGGGTGCTGCCCCTTCGATCCCTGTCGTAGCGCCTTAGATGTCGTTGCGAGTTCACAACGCCGGTAGATATCGTATCTATGCATAACTTGTTTTTGCAGGAAGTTGTGAATGGTATGGCTTATGTGCATGTGATGTGTGTAATCCATACATGATCTGCGTATCATGTTTATGTCAGCCGGCTGGAGCCTAGGTGCTGTCATTTTATTGTATACCGGCCTGCGTGTCGGATTCTCTATGTAAATTTTGATTTACTAGCTAGTGTAGCTTGTTGGAGAACCCGAAAGGCATGCAAGTCGATGTACAAGTCGGCTACATGGAGTAAGATGGCACGTGACAAGAGTTGGCACGAGTCGACTTACAAGCTTTGTGGAGATGGAGATCACCATGAAGAGAGCCATACCATTTCACATTATAATTGCTTTATTTGTGTTATTGTTATGTCTCTATTTACCTCTATGTAGATAGTTGGTAGATTCTTTAAATCCCTCAAAGAAGGTCTAGTCGGTCGCCCCGCCAGTGCTGCACCATCACAAGTCGGACATTCTTGGTAGTGGGCTCATAAAATTAAGGTGCTACCAATTCTTTCCGGTTAGGTGGGTTTGAGTCGGACTCTTACAAGCAGAAGCACTTGGTAATCTAGACGAGTCCATCACAACGGTTGTGGGGCTCGGGGCGAGGTAGGTTGGGAGCCGGGGCATGTGATGTCACCCAACTAACAAGAGTCGTATAGGGATACGATTGGCAAGGTGTTGCCTACCTAGATCACTTGACGGCTAGCAGTGATGCTAAAGCTCACTAGTCGGCTTGCTTATTTAGGGTCTTGAATCACTAAGCAACCATCGGAGGGATGTTGGTTCTAGTGGGAGCATAAGTATTAAAGCGTTTAATACGCCTGCTCTTTTATGAATACATGTCTTAAGTGTTTTTGCGTATTTTCTGTTGTAGATCAATGGCACCTAGCAACCTTCCTCAGTTGTCCGCGTTTGCGTTGAGGTCAATCCTAGAGAAAGATAAACTTAATGGAACTAATTTCACCAACTGGTATCGTAATCTGAGGATAGTCCTCAAGCATGACAAGAAAGAACATGTTCTAGAAACTCCACTTCCAGATGAGCCTGATGACGATGCGACTGTCGCTGTCACAAATGCCTACCGTAAGACTAGAGATGAGTCTACGGAAATTAGTTGTCTTATGCTTGCACACATGGAACCGGACTTGCAGCAACAGTTCGAGAATGTTGAGGCCTACGATATGATCGAAAGCCTCAAAAGTATGTTCTAGGCTCAAGCAAAGACTGAGAGGTATCAAGTCTCTCAAGCTTTGCTTGGCTGTAAGCTGAAAGACGGCGATCCACTGAGTCCGCATGTAATCAAGATGATTGGTTACATACAGTCTTTGGATCGGCTGGGCTTCCCAATTAACGAAGAGTTCGCTACTGATATAATTCTGAACTCTCTTCCTAGTGCGTATGGTTCGTTCATCTCGAACTACCATATGCATGGTATGGATAAGAGTATCACTGAATTACATGGGATGCTCAAAACGGCAGAGGCTGATATCAAGAAAGGCACCAGTCAAGTGTTGATGGTGCAGAATAAGGCTAAGTTCAAGAAGAGTTCTTGGACTAAGAAGAAGAAGGATAAGTCAGGAGGTAGCACCCATGGCCCTGTCCAGAGTGCTCCCTCAAAGACTAAACCTTCTCCTACAGTCGGAGCCAACTGCTTCTATTGCAAGCAAGATGGCCACTGGAAGAGGAATTGCACCAAGTATTTGGCTGACAGAGCCAAGAGTGGAGGTGTGACTTCCAACTCAGGTACGCTTGTGTGCAATGTTATAGACATTTATCTTGCTGATGCACCTAATAGTTCTTGGGTATATGATACCGGATCAGTCATTCATATTTGCAACTCGTTGCAGGGGCTGGTAAGAACTAGGAGCGTGGCAAGAGGAGAGGTTGACATTCGGGTCGGCAACAAGGCGAGAGTCGTTGCGTTGGAAGTCGGCACGATGCAACTTCATTTACCTTCAGGATTTATTTTGGAACTAAATAATTGTTATTATGTTCCAGCGCTTAGTCGAAACATTATTTCCGCCTCATGTTTGATGAGACAAGGTTATGAGTCGAATATTAAGAATAATGGTTGTTCTTTATATTTGAAAGATATGTTTTATGGCTTTGCACCCGTTCAGAACGGGTTATTTATTTTAAATCTTGATAGTGAATCAGTCTATAACATAAATGTTAAAAGGTTGAAAAACCAAATGATCTGAATATGACTTACTTTTGGCACTGTCGGCTTGGTCATATAAGTTGGAAACGCATGAAGAAGCTCCATGATGATGGACTTCTAACTTCGTTTGACTTAGAGTCATTCGAGACATGTGAATCATGCCTACTAGGCAAGATGACCAAGACACCTTTTGCAAGGAGTTGTGAAAGGGCGTCCGACTTGTTGGAACTAATACATAGTGATGTATGTGGACCAATGAGCACGACAGCCAGAGGTGGTTATGAGTACTTCATTACCTTCACTGATGATTTGAGTAGGTATGGATATATCTATTTGATGAAACACAAGTCGGAAACCTTTGAAAAGTTCAAGGAATTCCAGAGTGAGGTACAGAATCAGCTCGGCAAGAAAATAAAGTTTCTACGGTCGGACCGTGGAGGCGAGTACATGAGCCATGAGTTTGATGACCATCTAAAGAGTTGTGGAATAGTTCCTCAACTCACTCCTCCGGGTACACCGCAGAGAAACGGTGTATCGGAACGGAGAAATCGGACCTTGTTGGACATGGTACGATCAATGATGAGTCGAACAGATCTACCTTTATCATTTTGGGGTTATTGTCTAGAAACTGCAGCTTTCACACTAAACAGAGTACCATCAAAGTCAGTAGAGAAGACACCGCATGAGATGTGGACTGGCAAAAGGACAAGTTTGTCTTTTCTTAAGATTTGGGGTTGTGAAGCATTTGTCAAGCGACTTCAGTCGGACAAGCTCACTCCCAAGTCGGATAAGTGTATTTTCGTGGGGTATCCGAGGGAAACCTTGGGGTACTACTTCTACAACCGGGAAGAGGGCAAAGTGTTTGTCGCTCGGAATGGTGTCTTCCTTGAGAAAGAGTTTCTCAGTCGGGAAGTCAGTGGGAGCACGGTGCAACTCGAAGAAATTCGAGAGGAACCAGCTAGGGGCGAGTCGGCGAACGCCTTGGAGGCTGAGCCGGTCGTGGTACCTACACCGGTAATAGCACCTGAACCACGGAGATCTGCCAGATTACAGAGTGCTCGAGATGTTTTACTGTTAGACAGTAATGAGCCGGCAACTTATTCGGAAGCGATGGTGGGATCTGATTCCGAGTCATGGCTTGGAGCCATGAGATCCGAGTTAAAGTCCATGGATGAAAACCAAGTTTGGAATTTGGTTGATCTGCCTGACGGTGCAAGACCCGTCGAGTGCAAATGGGTCTTTAAGAAGAAAATTGATATGGATGGAAATATTTCCGTCTATAAAGCACGACTTGTCGCGAAGGGGTTCCGACAAGTTCAAGGAGTTGACTACGACGAGACTTTCTCGCCCGTAGCGATGCTTAAATCAATTCGGATCATGTTAGCCATAACAGCCTATTTCGACTATGAGATATGGCAGATGGATGTCAAGACGGCTTTCCTGAATGGAAATTTAACTGAGGACGTGTATATGATACAGCCCAAAGGTTTTGTCGATCCAGCTAATGCTGACAAGGTATGCAAACTTCAGAAATCCATTTATGGGTTGAAGCAAGCATCTCGGAGTTGGAACATTCGCTTTGATGAGGTAGTCAAATCGTTTGGCTTCATCAAGAGCGATCATGATTCTTGTTTATACAAGAAGTTTAGTGGGAGCAAAGTAAACTTTCTAATCCTATATGTGGATGACATATTGCTGATTGGAAATGATGTCATGATGTTGCATGAAACCAAAGAGTCATTGGAAAGGAGTTTCTCAATGAAGGATTTGGGTGAGGCAACTTACATATTAGGAATCAGGATCTATAGAGATAGATCCAGGCGGCTCATTGGATTGAGTCAGAGTACATATCTGGACAAGGTTTTGAAGAAATTCAAAATGGAAGAGTCCAAGAAGGGATTCTTACCAATGTCCCATGGCATAAAACTTAGCAAGACTCAGTGTCCTTCGACGACTGATGAGCGAAGTCGGATGAGTATGATCCCGTATGCTTCGGCAATCGGATCCATCATGTATGCCATGATTTGTACTAGGCCAGATGTTTCGTATGCTCTAAGTGTTACGAGCAGATACCAGGCTGACCCTGGCCTAGCCCACTGGGCAGCGGTTAAAAACATCCTTAAGTATTTGATAAATACTAAGGAAATGTTCCTAGTTTATGGAGGTGATGAGGAATTCAGTGTAAAGGGTTACACGGATGCGAGTTATCTCACCGACTCAGATGATTCTCGTTCGCAATCGGGATACGTGTTCGTAATGAACGGAGGAGCTGTGAGCTGGAAGAGTTCCAAGCAAGATACGGTGTCTGCATCTACAACAGAGGCTGAGTATATTGCTGCCTCAGAGGCGGCAAAGGAAGCTGTTTGGATCAGGAACCTCCTGATTGATCTTGGTGTGGTTCAGGGCGCGTCCAATCCTTTGGACGTATATTGTGACAACAATGGTGCTATCGCACAAGCCAAGGAACCTAGACAACACCAGAAGAACAAACATATACTCATGCGGTACCACCTCATTCGCCCGTTTGTCGAACAAGGTGATATCAAGTTATGCAAAGTACACACGGATGCAAACATTGCAGATCCGTTGACAAAGGCGCTACCACAGCCTAAGCTTGAGGCGCACACGAGAGGCATGGGCATTCGATGCCTAGGCATATGATGCCAAGATGATTGACTCTAGTGCAAGTGGGAGACTGTTGGGAATATGCCCTAGAGGCAATCATGAATGATGTAATTCCCACTGTATTCATAAAGTTAATAAGTTGTCCTTGTTCTGAACATCTGATATATGTCATTGAATATGTGATTCGATAGTGGAACTATATATTCATGTTGTTCATACTAGATTATCCTTGGTCATTTAGGTTGTGCTGGACACACACCCTAGACTAATGTGAGTGTTGGCTGATGACACGGTTCCACTTGTCATGGGCATGGTGATGCCATTCCAACATTCACGGACTTGGCTAAATAGTTTAGCAAGTCGGACTGACCCACATTGAGATGCAACGATCAAGTCGTCATTTGCATGTCTCAATCAATGTAATCCTTAGACCTGAGGTTGTCGCACAATCCGAGTAGTGGATCACCGACTTAGGTTCTGTCAAACGTTGTTCTGTGACAAGGCAACTATAAAGGCAGAGTTCGGGTCGAATGAGAAGCAAGCTGCGTGATGTGGATAATCAAGATGGGATTTTGCCCCTCCGAATGGAGAGATATTCTCTGGGCCCTCTCGAGTGATATGATTCAGGAAGCATGGCCATGCGCGACTCAGTTAAGTGTTAACTGTGTCAGTTGACTAAGAGTTAGTCAGGTGAATCACATATCACGGATCGAGAAGAGAGTTGAGCTATTTAAGGGATGACGATAAATCGCCTATAGCTCGACAAGGTATATCGTGAGGCAAAAGGGACTAAGATGAATATCGCATTGAAAGGTATGTCGTCATGACTCAATGGGACTTGGGAGTCGGCACGTTCTACTAGGAGCCGCTACCGATTGATCGATTGGGAGTAGGACTCCAATCGTGTCCAAGTCGCCATGAGCCTGCAGGGTCGCACACTTAAGAGCGGGAGCAAGTATTGGTTGGGTTGGACCCGAACCGGAAATGGACTCACAGAGGGAATGGGCCACAAGTGTTGTGAAGCCCATTACCATACGCTATATAAAGAGGGGCGCAGGTTGCCCAACGGGCACGTTAGTCCACTCTCCCATGCGTTGGGAACCCTAGCCCCACTCAGTCCAGCCGTCGCACCAGACCTAGCAGTCTGCCGTCGGAGCTCCTCCTCGTACGTGTGGATACCGGCAGAGGTGCTGTACGTTCAGCACTTCGACGTTCGAGGGATTGGATCGGCCGGACCGGATCGTGGGACTGCACTGCCCCGACGCGCTGCACCGATAATCCGCACCTGCGCGTCTAGTGGTAATACTCGTGGCCTTCTACCTCGGCTAGATCTTGGAAGTTCCGCGTAGGAAAAGTTTTCGTTTATCTCTACGCGCCCCAACAGTTGCTTGGCCGGGGGTTGCTGCTGCTGTGGCTGCTCGGTATCCTTGGCACCTGGGTGCTGCTCTGCTGGTGGTTGTTGCTGCCCGGCTTGCGCATCATCTAGCGGTGGTTGTTGGTCTGTTGGGGGGTGCTGCTGCTTCTCGGCCGCGGGTTCTAATAGTGGTTGCTGCTTCTTGGCAGCGGGCTCTGGCTGTTGCTGCTTCTCGGTGGCAGGTTCTGGTATTGGTTTATGCTTCTCGGCAAGGGGCTCCATTGGCTGCGGCTCAGAAATGGGCTCCGGTTGCACTGAAACCCGGTCTGTGTCCATCTCGGCACCAGTGTTGTCGGAGCCGAGGTCTTGCTCTTCCTTAGCAGGAGGAGGCATCTTAGTCCTCTCCTCTGGCTGATATTCTCCCTCATTGGGATCGAGATCCACAAAGTGCGGGGGTGCACTTGGTTTTGGTGGTGCATCCGAGGCGTCAGCATCAAGTGCTTCGCTGAGGGGAAGAAAGAAAAAGAAGGGGAGAAATAAGAAAAGTGCAAACACAAAGCAGCCGAATTGAAAACAAAAGGGCAGAGAAGACAAAGAAACATAATCATGGAGGAACTAGGGAGAGGGCTTACCCGTCCTCGGTAGGGCGTGCTGGCCTCTTGTTGCATCCCGTAGTAGTCTTGGTGGGCTTCTTCGCGCCCTTCTTCGGCCTCATGGGAATGGGAGGCTCGGTGGCGCCGCTACCAGGTCTTTTCCTCGTCCCGATGGGGGCAGCGACTGCCACGGGCACCGCATCGATCGGCTCCTTGTCCATCTCCTCTGGAGCTGAGATAAGGAAATACAACCATGAGACCGGGAAGAAGCCGGAAAGCATCTAGAAATATACAATGGTGGTCTTGGTCACCTTCATCATCCTTGGACCAGTCCCGGATTGATGTGGAGACTCGGGAATTAACATCTTGGCCGGGGAGCGGAATGCAGAGTGTGTCCTCGACATCAAATGCCTTTGCGTCATCCTGGGTCCGGTCCGGCTACCAGTTCTGCTCGAAGATCGCCTTGTCTTCAACCTTCTGGCGAGGAATGATCTATAGATGCGGACACATAGCATAAGGAATAGAATATACTGAAGGTAACCAAGTGGAGGCTCTACTCGGTATAGCATGCAAGCATAAAGCATACAAAGCTAAGTCCTAACAGGAGAGGCCGGGTTGAGGCTCTACTCGGTGTAGCATGCAAGCATAAAGCATACAAAGCTAAGTCCTATCAAGAGAGGCCGGATTGAAGTTCTTCTCGGTACAACATGCAAACATAAAGCATACAAATCTAAGTCCAATCAGTAGGAACCAAAATGAGTTCTACTCGGCATAGCATGTAAACACAAACCATATAGGGCTAAGTCTAAGCCATAGAATCCAAGGTACAGCCTACTCGGTGAAGCATGAGAAACAGTAAGAAAAGTGCAGACAGAAGAGAACTCACTTGGGGAGCTGGCTGATCTCGGCTGAACAGCGGAAGACCATAGAACCAAGTGTCTGAGAGGGTGGCCTTGAGGATTGAGAGAGCCCAGATCGCCACCTCCTCCTTGCTGAGCTCGAATGTGGTTCTGCGGGTGCAGTCGCGGGGTCCTCCCATGAAACATATCTTATGTGCCCGGAGTTGGAGAGGGAGAACCCGGCGGCTCACCCAAGCAGCGATCAGATCATCCTTGCGGAGTCCCGGCTCGATCAGCTACTTCCGTCGGTCGTCTGTGCAGTTTGAATCCGGCACTGTCTTCTTCGGATGGTATCCTGAGTTCCTCATTGCAGTTGGAGGAGTGTTCTCGAAGGCCGGCAGCTTGATGAGATCGACCAGTTGCTCGCCTTCTGCCGGAGTGGGGTTCTTCACATACAGAAACCCCCGTTGCTACTTCCGGCAGGTGTCCAATCCCAGAACCCGGGGTAGGTACTTGGAGTCCGGCCAACGATCATCGCCGTCCCGGTTTGGGTCATCGTTTTGGGCGCATTCCGTTTGGATTTATTAGGGAGAACTTGCTGTCGGAAGAAAAAGTATTTGGCCCAGAGGTCTACCGTGGGGCAGACACCGAGATAGGCTTCACAGCAACAGACAAAGGTGGAGAGCATGGCTACGACGTTAGCCGAAAGATGATGGGTTTGGAGGCCGAAATGGCAGAGGAAGTCTTGCATGAATTTCGAGATGGGAAGGGCGAAGCCGCGGTTGAAGTGGCTAAGAAAGACAACAAACTCACCGGGCTGGGGAGTTGGTTCCAGCTCTTTGCGGAGTGGCCTGCAGATGACCCCGGGCGGCACCCGGCGGGTGTTGACCAGCCAGTGGCAGTCATTGGCAGTGACGTCAGATCCCTCCCAATTTGCGCGAGTGGATGCTGGACCCTCCAGGCTCAGATCCGCCGCGGGATTGAGCGCCATCGGAGCGACTCCGCCGAGGATAATATTGAGGAAGGAGGCGGAGAAGGTGCGGCGCAAACGAACGGCGACGGCGGCGCGAAATTGGAGGTGACCGCGTCGCGCAGTGAAGGTCTTGGAGCCCTCGGGCGCTCTCCGGTGAGCGGTAACGGACGGGGGTGGATCTCTCCTCTCTCTGCGCGCGGCGGGGCGGCTTGCGGTGGATTTGCGGCGGAGCAATGTGCTCTGTGCGAAGTAAGGCGAGAGGAAGGAGAAGGCGCTGGGAGAAAATGACGAGGAAGTTGAGAAGAGGGGCGGCGCGGGGTATTTAAACCCCCCAAAGCGCAGTTACTGCCTGGGATTAACTATGAAGGAGATCGTGCGACGTGGGGGTTACCACGCCCGTTAGAAACGCATGAAGTGATTAACTCGCGCGTAACGGGCGCAGTTAATCCCACGTCTCTCGAACTGTGTACTCGAGTACCCTGTGCGAAGTGACGCAACGGCTCATGGGCCCGGGATACAATGGCAGGCGCGTGCCGTGGAACCGCATCAAACCCGAGGCGTCGTAGGCTGCGGTTGCGTGACACGTGTGGAGCCTTACACGCGAATATAGGAGGGCTCAGGATCGAGGGGGAAAGTTTTTGGAAATTTGGCTAAGTGCTGGGATCTCGGCAAAATCGAAAGCGACTTGGTCTATCCGGCTTGATGAAGAAAACTACACAGGTAACAATGGAGTATGTCCGAGTTCGGATTGAGCTCATCCGAGTTGAGGTGTAACTCGGCTGAGAAGGTAAAAGAGGTTATTTGGTTTAAGATGGCAGGGCCCAGTGTCCAAGTCCACCGGACCCTACCAGCTTCGGGGACTAATGTTGGGGGGCTACCACCGAGTAGTGGTAAGAAAGGTGAAGAATGGAGTTCAAGGCATCGTTCACCGAGTTCGGCCGTAAGGAGTTGGTATGTGCCGGATAGGGGTGCTACCCGGTTGGATGGTACGCGGTTGGGGCTATCCTGCAGGAAGCATAAGAGGCCAAGGGAAGATACGGAGGCGTGCGCCGCTACACAGTGGTGTTGTCTATTCAGTACTTCTATTCGTAGAATAGTGGTTGGACACCAATATATAAGGTGGCCTACGCCCTCCTGCGCGAGGGTCGATCACTGGATCATTTATTACGAGCCTTGGCTTAGCTACTCACAGAGAGAAAGATGCAGAGAGAGAGAGGAACTCTTGTACTTGGCATACCATAATACAGAGAGAAAGGCAGGAGTAGGGGTGTTACCTCCACACGAGGGCCCCGAACCTGGGTAGATTGTGTTGTTTGCAGTGTTCTGAGCGCGCCAGTTAGGCGTGCGATCCCTCCCCGGATACCAACAGCGTCCATCGGCCCCAACTTTAGCCATCCTATGGCATCTGTCTTTACACATCCACGACAAGTTTTCTGGCGCCTTTACCGGGGAGGAAGAGGATTTCTGCAAGGGGAGTCTCTCACTTCCAATCTCTTTACTTTGTTTTTGTTTTGCTTAGTTTATTTTATTTTGTCTTGTTTGCTTCTCTTTATCAAAAACACAAAACAATTAGTTCTTATTCTAGTTGTTATTTTTGTTGCCCTGTTGTTATTTTTCATCATGTTTCTATCTAAGTTTACCCTGAAAGATCTATCAATAGGTAGTGATTGTATAATGGGAAAGAATACCATTGAAGATTATTTAATCATGTTGGTAAGCATGAGAATTTTATGGAAAAAAATCCATACTAGAACTTGTTCCAAATTATGAAACTATTGCAACTTCTTTAGTCCACATGTTAGAGGCTAGGTTTGTTTACTTCACCCCATAATGCATAAATTGTTTCTTAACATGAATAATATTGAGGATATTGGAAAAAGGAATTTCATCTTGGAAACCATGTTTAAAGAATATGGAGATGTTGCTATAGAAGCGAGGAAAGTTTTTTATCGTTTTAATATGTTAGGCTAAGTGTAGATGTTATTGGTGCCCTTTAAAAACTAGAAAAGACCGAAACTAAAAATGAAAAAGGAATGGAAAATACCAACACCCTTTAAACCGGTAACACTGCATGAAGCCTTGGAAAAGAATTTTGACTGGATTGTTCCTGAAAACTTATTTGATAAAAGTAGTAAACCTAAAAGTGTTGAGAGAGGAACATATAAAAATCATATAAACAAAATACAATGCATTGTTGAGGAATTTTCTTGTCTCAATTTGGATGCTTCTTCACTTGAAAATACTTGATTCTAAGTTTTCTCGGCCTAGCTAAAAGGCGTTAAAGAAAAGCACTTATTGGGAGATATCCCATGGTTTTATTTTTCCTTTGTTTTTTATGTCTTCTTTGTGTAAAGGTGTTGTTTACTTCTGTAGAAACTCCTTTTTATATTTATATTCTCGCATTTGTTGTGCCAAGTAAAGTCTCCAGTGAAAGTTGAGGTTAGATTTGGATTTCTGCGCAGGAAACAGATTTCTTCTATCCACCGTTAAATTCGTGTATATTGACAGAAAGATCAAAATGACCTACAAATTTTTGTGCTTATTCCTTAGCTAATTCCGAAACTTTTTCTAGCTTTGCGTTTTTCAATTTAAGCAACGTAAGTGTGCTGAAAAAAGTCGTATTTACAAACAGTTCTGGTTTTGACAAATTCTGCCTTTTTTACTTGCATTCTATCTTTTACTATGTCGAGTGGATTTATTTGCTCCACAAAAAATCAGTGGCTATAGCTAATGTTTAAAAAGTATTAATAATGCTTGTTTTCATGGAGAACATATGAAAATTTTATTGTGCACTAACCCTCTAATGTGAATTACATTGAGTTTGGTGTGAAGGAAGTTTTCAAGGGTCAAGAGAAGAGGGTGATATAATGTGATCAAGAGGAGTGCAAAGCCAAAGCTTGGGGATGCCCCAGTGGTTCATCTCAGAAAATTCTAAGAAGACTCAAGCGTCTAAGCTTGGGGATGCCCAAGGCATCCCCTTCTTCATCAACAAATTATCAGGTCACTTCTAGTGAAACTATATTTTTATTCTGTCACATCATATGCACTTTACTTGGAGCGTCTATTTGTTTTTTCTTTTGTTTTCCTTTATGAAATAAATATAGTTGGAACCCAACATTCTTGGTGTGGGAGAGAGACACGCTCCGCTTTTTCATTTGGATACTCGTTTTCTTCCATGCTCGTATTCTTAGTTTTTCTTCTAGCTGCTGCAAATCCATTCAGTTCCTATTTTTCATGGATCTCTTCTTCAGAGTTGTTAGTTCTAGTAGATTTATGTTAGTATTCTCTTGTTTCATTGCTATATTAGTTGGAGAGTTTTTGTTGTTTGGTGTTTGATGGAAGTATAAATTGCTACATGTGGTAGATGGTATGGTGGAAAGACTTGCATGCTCTAGTAGGTCATTAAACTATTTAACTTGATTATCTGCCGTTGTTTTGAGATATTAATATGCTTAATGGTAAACCTGCTGGTATAGTAAAGTAAATAAATTAATGGTTAGTCTAGAAGCTTGAAACTGTGCCACGGTCAAGTATAATGGTATATGACTTCCTCAGCTGATAACAATCGTGATGGCTTTTTGTTACGCGCTACGGTCGGGGTAGCCAACAGTGACTTGTCACTGCCACGGACCCTCTTGAAGTGATCTTCATTATTCCTTGCATAATCAAATTTCAAGATGTAATCTTTTAACTTGTGAGTCCTAAGTTGCGGTTTTCTGGAACTTCCGCCATTCATATTTGGTAGCCTCTTAGGTACTGTGCATTGCCCATTCTCACATTGAGAGTTGGTGCAAACTTTGCCCGTACATCCAAACCCTGTGGGAGGACTTTGTTCTTCTACACATAATCCTAAAATATCTTCCTCAAACAGCCACCATAACTACCTATCATGGCATTTCCATAGACATTTCGAGATACATTTCCATACAACATCCATCATCATTATGTTACTTGTTACATGTTCCATTGTTATTTTGCATACTGCTACACTGGTAGGAGAATTTAGTTTTATACATCAGAGATATTTCAGTTTCAGTTATGAGTACTAATAGTGTGATGATTCATTGTAAAATAGAGTGTTGTCCCTACCAGTGAGGTTATATATAAAAAAAGAAAAAGGAGAAAAAGCCCAAAAAGAAAAAAAGGGAAAAAGAGAGATAATAAAGAGAGAGATGGGGGCATCACTACTATCATTTATTCCACACTTCTGCTTGGTTAGCACCAATACTTCAGTTTGGAGAGAGTTTTCATTTTATGACTTGCATAACTATGTGGGGAACTTACATTATAGAACTTGGCTTGTGTATTCCAATGATGAGCCTCCTCAAAAGTGCTCTAGGTCTTCATGAGCAAGCAAGTTGGATGCACCACCACTAGTTCCATTGGAGAGCTTTCCTACACTTATATCTCTGTGTATATCCGTTGAGTGGCAATCACTACTCCTTGCATACCTTCGATTATAAGACTTCCTCTTGTCTAATGATCACTTTCAGTTGTGTGAGAGTTTCTTCCATTGACCTTCCAAACCTCCCATAATGTTCTTTTAGCCATAACATCCTAGTGCCGGGAACCAATACAGAACGCTTGCTTGTTTTGAGTGACCAAATAGCTTGATGATTTTTCCATGTGCGTATTGTTGTCACTTGACTTGATCCTAACAGGAGTTGTTGTGAGAGTTGGATGCTTAGGATGATTATATTGTTGTTCTTGAAGCTTAAATCATCTTTAATATACTTTGCACAGTGGATTGTTTTCAGTATTGATCGTTAAAAAGTTTTACTTTGTTCATCTTAATGGTTTATACATTACTCTACATCAGCTATAAACCACAGCCTTTACTCATTTGATCTTAGTTTACACGCTTTACATTATGATGATCAAGTTTATGTTGGTAGCATGTCACCTCGGAAATTATTTGTTTTTATTGTTTACCTACTCGAGGATGAGTAGGAACTAGGCTTTGGGATGCTTGATACGTTTCAAACGTATCCATAATTTCTAATGTTCCATGTTGTTTTCTTGCCATATGCTACATGTTTCTTATACACTTTATGTAATTTTTATGGATTTTCTGGGACTAGCCTATTGACAAGATGCCACGGAGCCAGTTCCTATTTTCTGCTTTTTTTTGTTTCAGAAAAGTTGTTCTTGAAATATTCTCGGAATTGGACTAAACAAAACCCAGAAGTCTTAGAAAGGCGTCACGTACAAAGAGTAAAGAGGGCCTTAGGGGCCCCACACCATGAGGCGCCCCCCCCCTGGCCACGCCCAGGGGTAGGGTGGATCCTTTGACTGCCCACCGACATTAACCCTAAATATACGAACATTTCCCACCAAAAACATCTGCAGCCGCCATCATGGTCAACCCTAGTTTGGGAGGGTTCTGGAGCTCTCCCCGGCACCCTTCCGGGAGGAGGAATCATCACCGGAGGGCTCTTCATCACCATGCCTGCCTCCGGAGTGATGCGTGAGTAGTTCATCCCTGGACTACGGTTCCATAGTAGTAGCTAGATGGTTGTTCTCTCCTCTTTATGCCTCATGTTTAGATCTTGTGAGCTGCCTAACATGATCAAGATCATCTTATCGTAATTCTACATGTTGTGTTTGATGGGATCTCATAAATACTGAATGCTATGTCCAATGATTATCAATTTATCATGTTCTTTTGATGTGTATGTTATTTATGATCTTGCATGATCTCTGTTACTCGTAGATGCTCTGGCCAAGTTGATGCTTGTAACTCCAAGAGGGAGTATTTATGCTAGATAGTGGGTTCATGCCTCCCTTTCACTCACGCTCGAGTGATAGAAACGTAACAAGTGGGGGGTGTGTTGTTACCATTAGGGAGAAAACAACAATGCTTTGTCTAAGGATGATTTTATTGTTTACATTACACCTTTTGCTTAATGCAATTATCTGTTGCTTGCAACTTAATACCCAAAGTTTGCTCGGATGACACTCTGAGGGTGGATTATTAGTCATAGATGCAGTTGGTAACGGTCTATGTATCTTGTTGTAATGCCCGCATGAATCACTTAGTAATCATCATGTCATGCATATGCACTACGGTGCAGCCTTTATATCTGTCAATTGCCCAGCTGTAATTTGTTTACCCATCATGGTATTTATCAGTTTTGGAGAGACAACTCTAGTGAATTGTGGCCCCAGTCCATTTCTTTATACTGATATACAACCACTTCTACCATTGTTTTCCTACTGCAATTATTGTTCTCTTTCATCTACTGCAAACAAATAATATTTTCCACACTATACGTCTAATCCTTTGTTTTAGCAAAACTGGTGAGATTGACAACGTCACTGCTTTGTTGGGCCAAAGTAATTTGACTGGGTTGTGTATGTTCCATGTTGTTGCTGAACCTGTAGTGCGCCTTGCCAACATCGGGTGCATCAACCTTCAGAACTTATTTCTTTCTCCTACTGGTCGATTCGACCTTGGTTTCTTTCTGAGGGAAAACTTGTCGCTGCACTCTTCACAACCTTTCTCTTGGGGTTTAACAACGAGTGTTAACACACATACACCATCTCTCCCTACTAGCGTGTGATCATGTCATAATCAATGAACTACTGACGCACCTGTCCGGAGGCGATCATGGCGACGAAGAGGCCTGTGATGACGATTCCCCTTTCCGGCAGGGTGTCGGAACAGGGTTGTAGAAGCCCTAGATTGGACTTTCGACGTGACGGTGCCTCTTTGTGTGTTTCATGGAAAATAACTCCATCCCTGATGTTTTTAGGGTTAAAGGTTATTTATAGGCGAAGTGGCGACGAGAGGCGGTGGCCAGGGTCCTCAGGGGACAACCAGGCGCGACCTAGGATGGGGCCACGCCTGGCACCCTCTTGGGGACCCCCTGGCTCCCATCCGGCTCTTATTTGGACTCCGTCTTTGTTCCGGGTAAAAAAAAAATCTCCGCAGATTTTCAGCCCTTTCCGAGAATATTTCTTTAAGAACTTTTCTAAAATGGAAAAACAGCAGAAAACAACAACCGGCAAGGGGCATCTCGTTAATAGGTTAGTCAATGAAAACATCCAGAAAACGATAGAAAACATGTGGAAAACAAAAGGTATTTGGTAGAAAGCAAGCATGGAGCATCAAAAATTATATTTACGTTTGCAACGTATCATGGCCCCCGGTCCTATTTTCCTCATTATTTGAATCCTCTTTCAAGCACTTTCATCATTGTTTCCTTGTTGTACCATTTTTACTTTTATTACTTTTCATTACTCTATACGTTTAATTCTCTAGTTTTCAGCAAGACTAGAAGACTGACAACCTTCTCCGAAAGTTGAGGACAAGAGATAGTTTGTGTGTTGTGCGCCAGAAAACAAGCAACGTTATCCAATTCTTCGAAGTCCTACTAGTCGATAAATCCTGGTTCCACAATTGGGGGAAATTTTGGCTAGACTACATCATACCTTCCTCTTGGGGTAACCCAACGAGCGCGCGATCACGCCTGAGAGCATTAAGAATTTTTGGCACCGATGCTGGGGACTTGAAGCTTGTAGAAAGGGGAGTCTCACACTTCCACATTGTTTCTTTTGTTTTCTTCTTGGTTATTTTACTTATATTTAGTCTTGTTTTCTCTTTATCAAAAACACGAAAAAAATGATTTTCTAATTTATAGTCTTTCACTTGCTTTAATGTTTTTGCTAGGAATGAACCTACTAGAACCTCTATGTTAATGGAGGCTAGAGAATTATATATAAAGTTTAGAGAGTCGGAAGAGGGTAAAATCTTGAGAGGTATGTTAAAGAAGTTGAATGGGATTGTTGAACTTTTGCTTGAACTTCATTATATAAATTGTTGCTCCGAACAACATGATAGAGATTTGAAATTCCAATGTCGCTTTAGTAAAGAACCTTTAATTGCAACTTATCATTGGTTAAACTATACTCATCTCGGAGTTGAACAAGTAGAACAATTTATTACATTTATAGCAGCTTCTAAGATAGATTCTTTATGGCTGAGAATTATGAAACTTGTATTGCTTCTAAAAGACTTAAATTTACAATCTCTTTCATTGTTAATTATTTGCCACCATGGGGGTACCAGGCGTGGGTCCCCGTAGGCCACGCCTGTTGGGCCCCTCGTGGCCTTGGCCATCGCCTCATGCTTCCTCTTCGCCTATAAGTTGCCTTTAACCCTAAAAACTTTGGGAACGGAGCAATTTTCCATGAAACACATACAAAGGTGCCATCACCTCAAAAGTACAATTTAGGGCTTCTAGAGTCCTGCTCCGACATCTTTCTGGAGAGGGGTATCGTCACCAGAGGCCTCTACATCGCCATGATTGCCTCTAGACAGATGCGTGAGTAGTTCGTCCCAGGAATACGGGTCCATAGCAGTAGCTAGATGGTGTTCTCTCCCCCTTGTGCCACCATGTTTAGATCTTGTGAGCTCCCCTACATGATCAAGATCACTGTTATGTAATTGCTACATGTTGTGTTTGCTGGGATACGATGAACCATGAAATTATGATTACTTTGTTCATGTATTTTTTAGTGCTTCACTTATATCTTTAGAGTGTTTTAATTCTTGTCGTCCAATGCTCTCCGGTGTGTATGATTTCGTTGGCAAATTTCTTGTATGCACCTCCAAGAGAGGGTTTATATGCTAAATAGTGGGTTCATGCCTCCTTTGCACCTGCGCCCAAGTGACAAAAAGTGTAAGTTGGAGGATGTGTTGTTACCACTAGGGAGAAAACAACGGTGATCTAGTCTACCGATGAGGATTATTGCTTACATTACGTATTGTTCTTATTGCATTTGACAGTTGCACACAAGAAATCACTTCGTTGCTGCAACTTAATACTAGCGAGATTTGATGGATTTTTGTCTCAAGTTGTACTTTTAGTAATAGATGCTATTGGATGGTGGTCTATTTACCTTGACGTAATGCCTACAATGTTATAACCCGTGAACTATATTTGGTCATAATAGTATGGTTATACACTCTTGATTTTTCAATTGCCCAGCTGTAAATTGTTTACCTAGCATATTTATTGTTCTTAGGAGAGACACCACTAGTGAAACTATCGCCCCCGGTCCTATTTTCCTCATTGATTACAACCTCGTTTACTTTCTTTCATAATCACTTGCTCGCTGTTCCATTTTCCTTTAGTATTCTCCAACCATTCGATACAATTAATTTTCTTGTTTTCAGCAAGACGGGGAGATTGACAACCTTCTCGGAAAGTTGGGAGCAAGAGAGGGTTTGTGTGTGTGTGCACGTCCACGCTTGTTCAAGCTCCAGACAACAAGCAACCTACTAAGAGACTTCAAAGTCCTACTAAATTCATCACCCTGGTTCCTAACTGGGGGAAATTTACTGTTGGACTACATCATACCTTTCTCTTGGGGTTTCCAACGGGTGTGTGATCACGCAAACAAGCATAGAGTTTCTGGCGTCGTTGCGAGGGACTTCAAACTTTGAGCTAGGGTATTTACACACTTCCACTTTCTCTCTTTTGTTTTGTTCTTTCTTAGTTTACTTTTGTTTAGCTTTCTTTCTTTAAAATGGAAAATCCCAAAAAAAAAATTCTCTAGTTTCTAGTATTTTACTTGTTTTGTTAGTATGTGTAGCTTTGCTACCTTTGTCAAGTCACCCGAGTCTGAGGTCTTCACCTTCAGACAAAAAGGTGGGGAAATTCTTAATGATGCTTGGTCAAGAATTTTTTAATTCCCATGAGAAGATTGAACCAAAATAAAAAAATTGGAATACTTCTTAGAAGCTATTACTTGGGAATTTTTTCTATGTTATAGGCTTGTTCTTGACACTCTAGTTGGAGGAGATTTTCATAATCATGATGTTGATGAGGCTTATGAAACTTTGATAAATTTTATGACTATGCCTCCAACTCCTATGGAAAATCTTGTTAAAAGAGTTGCAACTATAGAAAGTTTTCTATATGAACTTGAGAAGCAAATCTATGATATGAAGAGCGCAACACTAGGGAAATCCATTAAATTCGTTAAGAAATGAGCTTTTGGACCCAACGATAAAGCTTTCAAACCAACTATTAAAATTATTATAAAGAACACGGGATTTAAAACTCATATAGAAATTGGTTCGGGAGGGTCAATTTTACCTAAAGCTGAGAATTATCCTTTTATGAAACTAAATTGTGCCTCTCTGATGGGACAATCAAAAGTCCTTTGGTTTTAGTTAAATAAGTCCCCGTCAAAATAAATGATAAGTTCGTACCTATTGATTTCGTTGTCATTGATTACATCGGGAATGGACGTGTAATACTTAGGATACATTTTCTCAAGCTTGTGAAGGCTATTATTAATATAGATGATGGATCCATTATATTCCAAGCTACCATTGTGGGAAATCAAAAGTTCATGGATAGGAATATGGAGGTCAAGTATGAGTATGTGTTTGGTCTTATTGATAATACTTGATTGTTGCTTCTTGCCTAGCTAAAAGGCATTAAAGAAAAGCGCTTGTGGGAGGCAACCCACTTAATTTTCTCTTATTTTATTTTGTTTTCTGTGAGTCTTGAAAGTTATTACCCTTGTAACAACCGCTCCTTATCTTTTTTATTTATTTCGTTTTTGTGCCAAGAGTAACCTCTATTTGAGAGGAGGTGCAACCTGTTGTTTCTGTCCAGATTTTTGCGCCTCACCAAAAATTTGTATCTCTCATCCATAGTGCGATAAAATTCTAAGAGAAATCAGGCGGATGCCCCTGGTTGTTATCCAACTTTCATTAATAGAACACTTATTTATTTAAGCTATGAAAGTGCCTCGAACAAATTCATCTTTACAGTCATTTCTGTTTTGACAGATTCCTGCCTTTGTTTATATTTGCCTCTTAATTGTTTTCTTTTTGTTTGTCTTGTGTTGAAACGGGACCAAATGGATTTATTTATTTCATGCACTAACTCCGATGAAAATTGTGAAAAGTTTTGTGCGAAGAAAGTTTTCAAGTGTAACGATATGAGGATGATATGAGAGATGAAGGATGGACCAAACCTCAAGCTTGGAATGCCCATGTCACCCCAACAAATATCCAATAAATACAAGCGTCAAAGCTTGGGGATGCCGAGGGCATCCCCTTCTACATCAACAAAATTATCAGGTCATCTTTCAAGACACTATTTTTATTGCTTCACATACTATGTGTTATTGTTGGAGCGCTTTATTTATTTATTTTTCTTTCAGTTTTGTTTTTTTTTGCTTGCTGGTGATAATTGGTTGGTTCCTAACATTATTTGTTGGAGATAAACACACTCAATTATTATTGTTTAGAACACTCTAGTTTTCACTCTTATTGATTAGTGAGTGTTCATCTTTTGCTACTTTTGTTATTAGCTCTTGTTTTTCTTGCTTATTTTGTTTAGAGCTTGTTAGTTTGCTATATTTAGATATGATTAGCTCGCTGGTCTTTATTGAATATTTGTTTAGAGAGTTGTTTCAAGATTTTTGGTGATTGACTCGACTGAAAATTGTCATGCTTGTTGTAGTGGTATGAGAAGAAACTGTATAATCTTGTAGATCTTTAAATTGTTTCACTTGAATCATGGCTAGAGTATTAAGATATTAATATGCTTAATGGGTAAACTTGTCGGTCTACCAAACTAAAAAACAATTAATGGTTGGTGTAAAAGTTTAAAAGTGTGCTAGACTCGAATAATTAGTTGATAGCATGGTATTATATCACTTTGTTACGCGTTACGATCGGGGTAGCTAACAGTGACTTGTCATTGCCACGGACCCTCTTGGAGTGATATTCATTATGTCTTGCAAGATCAGATATGGTAGTTGGAATTTTTGAACTCGGGAGTTCTTTTTTTATTCAAGTTAAGTCGCGGTTTTTGTCATTTCCACTAACCATATTTGCTAGCCTCTTAGGTGTTGTGCATTGCCCTTTCTCACATCGAGAGTAGGTGCATACTGCGCCAGTATATCCAAACCCCGTGGGAGGACTTCATCCTGTCCTCGTACACATAAGTCCATATATCTTTCTCCAAACAGCTACCATACCAACCTACAATGGCATTTCTATAGCCGTTTTGATATATAAGATGTTTTAGCGTTTACTAGACAATATGTATCTAGACATGTTTTAATGTGTAGATTCATGTGTGTCTTGCACTAAAAATGTCTAGGTACGTTTTGTATAGAAAACGCTGAAATATCTTACAATTCGATATGGAGGGAGTACATATTACGAGAGATCTTGCAGTTATGAAACGATATCTTGTTAGATGGTCTAGTATTTGTATGTATACGTGTATGTATTGTAACTGTTGGTCACTATATATATGAGAGATATGTGGAGGCTTTTCCCCACGCAACCCTAAAACAAAACTTGGTATCAAAGCCTTCTACTCCCACCGCGTTGCCGCCTCCTCCATGGGATCTTCTCCCGCTCTGCAGCTTGCCCTAGCCGACGCCATGGCTTCTCCCGTAGCCGCCACAAGCTTCGTTCCCTCCCTAGGTGTGCGACTCGACCGCAGCAACTTCAATCTGTGGCGTTTCCTCACCCTCACCGTATTCTCCGGCGCCTCCTATCACGGGTATCTCGACGGCACCGTGATGGCACCGGCCAAAACCATCAAGGAGGGAACTGGTGATGACGCTCGTGATGTGGTCAATCGTGCCTACACACGTTGGTGGACGAACGAAGAAGAACCTCGGGTTGCTTCTCACTTCCATGATTCCGGAGATCGCGAGTCAGCTCCTCGGCTGCTCCACCGCCGCAGCCGCATGGTCGGCGGTCCACGCCATGTTCAACGCACAGAATCGCGCTGGTGTGCAGCACATCCAGCGCCAAATCCAGGCGCTGAGGAAGAAAGATATAACAGCGGGCGAGTACATGCACAAGGTGAAGGCCCTTGCCGACACCATGGCCGCCGCCGGTTTGCCGCTCTCCGATGAAGACGGCATCAACTACATGTTGACCGAGTTGGTCTCGGCCTTCAACTCCATCGCTGCCTCTCTCAACGTTGCAGCGATACCGGTAACGCTCACCGCTTTCTATTCCATGGTTCTAAACTATGAAGCTCTCCAGCTGTCGCAGCAGGCTGAAACCGAGGCGTGGTCCTTGTCGGCTAACATCGCATCACGGCTGGTCTACACCAACAATCCCGGCCGCGTGCAGGACTACGGGCACCCAAGTGCTGGCCGGAGTGGTGGTCTCCCCGCGGGTGGTGGGAATCCTCCGCAACGCCATGGGCATGGCGGCAATGGCTGCAACAACAGTCGAGGTGGAAATGGCCGCAACAGAGGTGGAGGCGGCACTGGCCGTAAGTGGCGTCCTAAGTGCCAAATTTGGAAGAACTGGGGCATAAGGCAACAGCTTGCCGCAGCCGCTATGAGTGTGATGATCGCCACCACTACAACAACAACCCCTCCGGCAACATGGCATCCACCTCCTCCAACAACCAACCCTACTGGCACATGAATACTGGTGCTACGGATCACCTAACAAGCGATATGGAACATCTCCATGTCTACGAGCGCTATGGCGGGAAGGATCACGTGCAAGTGGCTAATGGTGCAGGTTTATCTATTTCGCATATTGATCATTTGAATTTAGCCAGTTCATCTCTTCGTTTGAACAATGTCCTTCATGTTCCGCGTATTAGCAAGCATCTCCTGTCAGTCTATCGTCTTGTTTCCGATAATGATGTTTTCGTTGAATTTCATCGTGATTTCTTCCTTGTTAAGGACAAGGCCACGCGGAGAACTCTTCTTCAAGGCAGTAGCCATGGTGGGCTATACCCCATTCTGTTCCATTGGGTATCGTCTTCATCCTCCCGCCATGCGTCATCTACCATCACCACGTCGTCGTCCCAGTGGCATCAGCGTCTTGGTCATCCCGCGAATAATGTAGTGCAATCTATAGTTAAACAAAACAATCTTAAGTGTTCTTTTGACAATCGAAATTATGTGTGTGATGCTTGTCAATGTGTTTCTACTATGCCTCTTGAATTAATTCATTCCGATGTTTGGGGGCATTCTATCTCTTCTTCTGGGGGGTATAAGTACTATGTTAGTTTCATTGACGACTACTCTCGTTTTTGTTGGGTTTATCTTCTCAAGCATAAATCTGATTTTGAGCAAGTGTTTTATGCTTTTCAGGCGCATGTTGAGCGCTTGTTGAACACTAAGATTAAAATGGTCCAGTCGGATTGGGGTGGAGATTATCACAAGTTACATCGCTATTTTCAGCGCATGGGTATTTCTCACCATGTGTCTTGTCCTCACACTTCTCAGAAGAATGGTATCGCTGAGCGCAAACATCGCCATTTTGTTGAAAAAGGTCTTGCCCTTCTCGCCGATTCCTCTATCCTGTTACGTTTTTTGGATGAGGCTTTACTCACTGCATGTTATCTTATAGATCGCATCTCTACGCATGTTCTTCATAATGACACACCCCTCCATCGGCTTCTCAATGTTGAACCGAACTACTCCTTTCTCCGTACGTTTGGTTGCGCGTGCTGGCCTAGTTTGCGCAAGTACAATACACACAAGTTGGTTTTTCGTTCCAAGATGTGTGTTTTCTTAGGATATAATCCTATGCATAAGGGGTTTAAGTGTTTGGATCGCACTACTAGGTGTATTTACATATCCCGCAATGTCATCTTTGATGAATCCGTGTTTCCCTATTCCACTCCCGTTGTCACCGTTGGTGTGTTTACTCTTGAGGCTGCCATCTCTTTCCCATCGGACGAACCGGCTACAGATGTACCTAGGCGAAATTATAACCTGTCGTTTTTGTCCACTGATACGCCTCTCCCAGGCAATGCTCCTTCTGTGTAGGATGTCACAGCGCCGATTGACGTGCATGGAGAGGCTGAGATAGACGTGCATGCACGCACGGTCTTGATGCGCCCGCCTCTCCTGAACCGGCCCCATCCACTAGGCCGCCTTCGCCAGGTCCGGCCTCGCTTGATGGGCCGCATTTGCCAGGCATGGTTTCGCCTGGTGGGCTGGATCAGCCCATGTCGCCAGCTCAGCGCGCGTCGCCACTCGCTGGGATGTCTCCGTTGTCCCCAGCCGTGACGCTCCCGGCTGTTGCTACGCCGTCGCCTTTACCGTCACCTGTGCCTACACATCAGATGGTCACGCGGCTGTGTGATGGTACTCGTCGTGAACCGGTTCCCACTGATGGGATATTGCGCTATGATCCTCGACGGCGAGCCTTCTTTGCGACTCCTACGTCACACCGTGAAGCCCTTCAGGAGCCTGTCTGGCATCACGGATGAGTTTGCTGCACTTCGCCAAACATACACCTGAGTTCTAGTGCCACGACCACCTGGTATCAATGTTGTAGGGAGCAAGTGGGTTTTTAAAGCCAAGCAACGTCCTGATGGGTCCATTGACAAATACAAGGCTCGTCTGGTTGCTCGTGGTTTCACTCACCAGCAAGGTATTAACTATGGTGAGACATTCAGTCCAGTTGTGAAGCATGCCATAGTTCGGTTGGTGCTTTCTCTTGTTGTCTCTCGAGGATGGACTCTTCGGCAGATCGATGTCAGTAATGCGTTCCTTCATGGTTTCTTATCAGAATATGTTTATATGCAGCAACCGCCTTGTTTTGAGGATGATCGGCGTCCCTCTTATGTGTGCAAGATGCAGCGAGGTCTCTATGGTTTTAAGCAGTCCCCTCGTGCCTGGTATGCTCGGTTGAGTGATTTGCTCTTTCAGCTTGGTTTTGTCTCCTCCAAGGCTGGCACATCCCTGTTCATTTTCTCTCGTGAAGGGGTTCATATATATATGATTGTCTATGTTGATGATATAGTCATTGCTGGCTCGACTCCCAGCGTTGTTGATGGTCTTGTTCACGCTCTCTCGGAAAAGTTTCCTATCAAGGATCTTGGTCCTCTTGCATATTTTCTTGCGTTGAAAGCGTCCTACAATTCAGGGGGCATGATACTGACTCAACGCAAGTATACTCTTGATCTTCTTCACCGAGTTAGCATGGGGAATTGTAATTCCACCCCTACACCGTTGCACACCACGGATCGCCTTGCTCACACGTCAGGGAATTTTTTTGGGTATTGATGATTCTTTCCGGTCTCGAAGTGTTGTGGGCGGCTTGCAATATCTGACGCTTACTCGCCCCGACTTGTCATTTGCTATAAACAAAGTGTGTCAGTTTCTCTCGCAGCCTACTGATTTCATTGGGAACCTGTTAAGCGGATCTTACAATATGTCAAAGGAACACTGGATATGGGACTACGGTTTCATAAGTCATCTCTCATCTGTATTAGTATTTTTACCGATGCAGATTGGGCGGGATCACCGTTCCACTGGTGGATTCGTTGTGTTTGTTGGACCGAACCTCATCTCTTGGAGTTCGAAGAAACAGCCTACCGTCTCCAGATCTAGCACCGAGGCATAGTATAAGGCGCTGGCAAACGGAACAGCCGAAGCTATGTGGATGGAGCCCTTACTCCGGTAGCAAGGAGTTTCTCAGCAGCGAAACCCCATTTTGTGGTGTGATAACCTCGGGGCTACATACCTGACGGCTAACCCAGATTTCCATGCACGGACGAAGCACATTGAGATTGATTTTCACTTTTTGCGAGAGCGCGTTACTTCTGGATGTCTTGATGTCAGGTTTATCTCTACCAATAACCAACTGGCTAATGTGTTCACTAAACCGGCCACTAGACAGATGCTACACCGATTTCAGTTCAATCTGAATCTTGTATGTAGTAGTAGTTCAGATTGAGGGTGAGTGTTAGATGGTCTAGTATTTGTATATATGTATACGTGTACGTATTGTAACTGTTGGTCACTATATATATGAGAGATTGAGAGATATGTGGAGGGGTGTAAGTGGACAAACCCATTTAGCCCACTTATGTCCACTAAAATATAGATAGTTCAATTTTTCACATCAATTATCATATTTTGAACTACCTATAATTAAGTGGATATAAGTGGGCTAAATGGGTTTGCCCACTTACACCCCGTGAAGGCCACGCAACCCTAAAACAAAACTTATCTCAGTTTTACACACAACGCCTATAAAATCCAACGGTACATGTTAAGTGACTGAGCAGTTTGTTTGTTTTGAACATTTGCACTTTCTCTAATAATAACATCATCAAAAGACTTCACTGGATTCCCTGGACTGAAAACAAATCAGAGGGAACCTGTAGACCAGACGCGGAGGAAAATCCAGTGTCCAAGTCCTCTCATCACCTCACATCTGGACTGGACATTGTTGGCACCCTACCCAAATGCTCCATCTCAAATGCAGTGCTGGTCTGGCTCAGTTCAGTGGAAACATCAGTGCCATAGCCAGTATATGTGTTTGGGTTTCCACCGCTCCTGGCCGTATAAAACCGGGCATTTGCATCGCCGCAGGCAGCCTCCAGATCAAGGCACTCTTCTAGCTGTGCCACAACGTCGGTCATAGTAGGTCGCTGCTCCGGCGCCTGGGCTGTGCACTTTAGCGCGGTATCAGCGACTTTCCATACGCCGTTGACGTCGCAGCCACCTCCCATGCAGGCGTCTACCACACTCTCGATGTTGCCACGCGCGAGACGTTGTTGCACCCACTGGATGATGCTCGTCGGCTCCGGGTCGTTTAGGATTGGCGATTTCCCTGTAATTATCTCCAGTAGCACCACACCGAAACTATACACGTCGCTTTTGTTCGTCAATTGATATGTTGCATGGTACCTAGAAACATATGGAATGCACAGGTGAGTCAATTTTCAACAAGTTCAGTAGTGGAACTTGTATTCAGTAGAACATCTTCGGTTGACGTGATTTATAGACAGACATTTCAAAACATCAACTTGAATCTCACAGAATCTGGATTTTATTTCATGCATCAGAGATGTACTTAAATCAAAGGTTGTTCTATATGTTGGTCTATATGTTGAATCTCACAGAATATGGAATGCATCAGAATATGGAATGCATCAGAGAATATGTTGAATCTCACAGAATATGGAATGCATCAGAGATGTACTTAAATCAAAGATTTTATTTCAAAACATCAACTTGAATCTCACAGAATATGGAATGCATCAGAGAATCTGGATTTTAACTTGTGGGTCAGTATTAAAATAAAAGGTTGTTCTATATGTTGGTCACTCTAGGAAATGAAATAAGGAACACATCCTGCATGTAAGTGTGAACTTTATTACTCGTTTATGGACAATCATAGTATCTTCATATTGTTAATCAGTATGAAACTTATTAGAGCACTATGAACAAGAATTTAGTGTACTTACTCAGGTGAAATGTAACCAGGTGTACCGATTACCCTTGCTGTGGACACATGGGTATCATCCCCGCTATTGAAAGCCTTGAGTAAGCCAAAATGGGCGATCTTGGCCTCTAGGGTTCCATTCAGCAGGATGTTGGATGTCTTAACATCCCTGTGAACAAGGGGCGGGTTGCACCCTTTGTGTAGATACTCAAGTCCTGCATGCATATATAACCACATCACCTTTTCAATCTTCGCTTATAATGTATTGACACAAACAAAATTGTGAGCCGAAACCTTACCATGCGCGGAGTCTAGCGCGATATGAAGTCTCTGCCTCCAGGTTAAACATCTAGAGTTGTTTCCTCTCCCTACAATGCAGAAGATGGCACTGGTATTTCTTTTTAGAGCATGGATGGTACTGGTATTTTGTTGGATGGTTCTTATCCTTACAAGCACTCGTATATATATATGTGTTATTAAAGCCTTAATGCTCGATGGTTTGAGTAATTTGCATACCTCTAAGATGCTCATGTAAGGCACCTTCAGACATGTACTCGTAGACAAGGGCCATGTACTCTCTATCCTTGCAGTATCCAATCAAGGACACAAGATTCTTGTGATGGATCTTGGCCAAGGTTTGAGCCTGCACAAACCGAAAAACGTTTAATTAATGCATCACCAAGATAAATCCAAAATTTCCTTAGCACCAGTTACACTTCAGCAGGTCTCTCTCACCTCTGCCAGAAATTCTTGTTCACCTTGTTTTGAAGATTCAGACAGCAGTTTGACAGCCACCTGGGTGCCATCCTCCAAGGAGCCACTATAGACCTTCCCGAACCCTCCTTTGCCGATCTCTTGCTGGAAGCCATCTGTCACAGCCTCCAGCTCGGCGTACGTAAAATGGCGATTGTCAAGACGCAACGAGCTGTGTTCGTTGCTGACCCGACAGTGCGACGACGCCATGTTCGCTGTCCTGATGCTGTCTCTTGACGTTCTTCCTTCAGTGAAAAAGCAAAACACGCTAACCAGTGTTACTCAATCACGAAAATTAATACTTGCAATCGTGACTCATGTGTTCAAAAATGTTGTGTGTGTCTCGACTCTCATGTTATCTTAACCTTCCTTCTCCTTAGAATGCAAAGGAGTAGTATTGACAGAACCACAATCACCCACAGTACAACTATCGGAACAGCAACATAGACTGCAATCTTTGAGCTTTTCTTCTTCTTCGGAGGCTGACACGAGTCGCCGTTGGTGCAGAGGTTTGGATTGTTACCGTATCTAGCAAAAGAAAGATATATCAATTAAGATACTAGGAAAGGGGGATGTCCATGTCATCATGTACAAACCTAAGTGTTAGAGAACCATCTTGCATTCTTTTCAGAAGCCCCGGAGGAACTGACCCACTGAGCTGATTGCCTGTCAAATCTCTGAATGAAATAAAAGAAGTTTCTTAGTACAAAGAGAATAAACATATGGAAAACACACACCAATTTTTTGTTCTTACAATACTGCGAGCGACGACAACTGTGAAAAGGTTTCAGGAATTGAGCCCGTCAGATTATTGCGTGACAAATCCCTGCAAATTAGTACAGTGGTCGATAAAGAAACAATTAGCTTATGAAGACTATACAATGGATTAACAGTCTCCTACTTACAAGTATTGTAGAGCTTCGAGACTGGCAAAAGACGATGATAAATTGCCACTCAGACCACTGGAAGATAAATTCCTGAAACGAACAAGCAGGTCAGATAATTTCAGGTAGTAACACCGGACAAAACATTCAGAAATGCACAACTCACAAGCCTGTGATACTTGGTGGGGCGGAAACGGCATAGCTGCAACCCAATCCGTTCCACGCGAAATTCTTTGGCACACACGGATCACCCATCCAGTTCTTCTTCACCTGGTACTTGCCTCTGATGACCGTGATGGCAGAAACTATTGCATTTCGCAGCACCAGCAGGAACACAAAATTCTATCAGCCATTCATGCAAATACATTTATCTGAAGCTGAACATAATGGATTTTCTTACCGTCCTTGGTGGTGGTGGGCACTCTGACAGTGGACACGACGGAGAAGACCTCGACGGCGTTGAGGATGGGCGGGAGCGTGGAATTGGCCGTGGCGTCGAGCGACACGTTGTACCGGTGGAAGCCGCGGTATGCGTTGCCGTTGCCGTTGAAGACGGCGTTGGAGTAAAGGTAGTCCGGCGTGAAGCCCTTGCCACCAAGCGTGACCACGCCGTTGATGGTGACGTAGAACTGCCGCGCAGCGCCGGACGAGAGCAGCTGCAGCTCGGAGATGTACAGGATGCAGATGTACCCGGGCGTTGGGTTGTTGGCGCTGGGCTCGGCGTCCCAGTAGAACTTGATGGGCCTCGACGCGTTGATGGGCGTAACGGCCGTCTGCATCACCGCCGACGGCGCGTCGAACTGGTCGTTGTCGAGGTTATCTGGTCGTTTTCGTCGTCGTGATCTCCGACCACTCCGTGGGCCTGCTATCTGGGAACCATATATATACGGTCGTGCGGGTCGTCCGGGAACCTGATGATCGCGCTTTCGGTCGGGCCAAGGTTGTTCCTGAAGAGAAGGACGAGGCCCTGCGTGGCGTTGGCCATCGGGTAGAGCGAGTTCTTAAGGGGCCTGAAGGTGAGGCTGGAGATGAAGGGCGTGCCCGAGCCGGTGTTGACGAGGCACACTTGCACCGAGTCGCCGGGGACGACGGCGATCACCTCCACCAACACCGGCGTGTCCGCGTTGGAGGTGTTCACGGTCGTCCAGTAGTTGACGCCGAGGTGGAGGTCGAACACTGGTGCTTTGTTGAGGCCGTCGTAGTTGCCGTACAAAAACTTGGCACTGATGAGGTACTTGAGCCCGGACACGAGGGAGCGGAGCGTGTAGCAGTTCCGCGCGCTGGCACCGGCGAAGCTGCGCACAGTGTGCCAGCCCCTGCCCATCGACGGCGTGATGTACTCGGCCGACATGTTGTAGTTGGTGCCGGCGTCGATGAATCCGGCGTCCGAGACGAAGCTCATCTTGGTGGCGTTGTCCACCCACCCGGTGCTGCTCTCCGGCAGGCCACAATCGATGCTTATGAAACCTGCAGACACGTACGCGCAATTAACATGTGCGGCTTGAGATGGATTCGGTGAAGCATGCGTGAGATGTGCTCACCTAAGATATCGACCTGGCCATGGACTGCAGGAACGCCGGCGCCGGCGCCGAGAAAGAGCAACAGCAGGCACCGCGCCGCCACTGCTGGTCCAGGCCATGGTCCTCCCATCGCGCAATGTGCCAGGAGCTACCTACGCTCAAACTCTGGTGGTATATTCTAGCTAGCAGAAACGTACGATAGCACTATCACTAGTCTGACAGCACATGCATTGATGCATGGCAATTGGCAAGCAGTCAATTCGTATAAGGAGGCAGTAGTAGTGTAGTACTCACTCCCAAAGAAGGTGTGCCAGTTTGCCAAATTTAAATTATCAACCTAAGAATTATTCCAACATTTATGCTATGAATTTTACTCCCTCCATATCGAAAATGTAAGATGTTCTTTACTAGACAACATGTATCTAGACATGTTTTAGTGCAAGATACAAGTGAATCTAGACACTAAAACATGTCTAGATATATTTTATCAAAAATAGCTAAAACATAGTTAGATTCATATAAATAAAAACTTGACCGATACATGGTATAGGAAATTGATATTGTTAGATTCATACGGAGGAAAGAAGTTTCAAATATAATTTATATGGGGCTAAGAGCATCTCTAGCAGAGGCAAAAAAAACTATAAAACCCTGGTAGGTTCACGGTTAGGTGTCATTTTTCGTCTACAACGGTAAAAGTTCCCGAACCCGTAAACGTTTTAGAGTGCACCGAAAATGCGATCCTCCAATATCTGTATGTTTATAGTTTGGAGGGCAGTATACGGGTCACAAACTGACCGGAATTCTCCCCGCGCCGCCGTCTGTGTCCAAAACTCCAGCCGTCGATTTCTCACATCTCCGACAAAATGTTAAATTGCAGTTCAAAAATTGGCACTCGTTACGGCTGTTTCGTCCCTGTCGCCGGCGCCACGGGAGGGCTCTGTCCGTAACGGCCGCAGGGGCTTCGTGCCTCGCCGGGGGCCTTCGTATTCGGCCAGAACTCGCGCGAGCTTCGTGGCGGAAGAAAATGACTGGGAAAGAAAAATAAAGAAGGCACTGAATGGAATATTTATTTTTACGGTACATTTTTCGGTTGCTGCTTTGCCTCGTGCGTTTATTACTAACTTATAAAATCAGTAAAACTTGTATCCCTTTTTACAGGTCGGAGGGATAGGAGCGCTAGAGATGCTCTCTAACCCACATTTTAATGATGAAGTGATTGGAAACTGCGGGCGTTCGATACTTTGGCAGTTGGGGCAGCAGATCACGTGGGTGGTGGGTTTTTCTTTCGAGAGTATGCGAATTGCAAACGATGTAGGGCAGAGAAGAATCAGAACAGGAAAGGAAAAACTCGAAAACTCTAGCTAGCAGCTCATCCAGTATTTTCTAACTAGTTAACTCCTCGACGACGTTGTATTGCTGCCTGCGGTTTCCGAATACCCATGGGCGATGAGTTTGACTTACACAAGTCATCCAATGGTTACCGTGGACCTCTGACTTTTTCCATGGTGGGGCCGCAGTCAGCTCGTTTAACTAATTATTAACATCTGATTGTTGAACTTCTGACTTTAGTGGACAAGCTAGCTCTTCCCACTGTGAGCAGGGGCGGAGCTACATTGTCCTTACCGCATGTAATTTCCATCGTGAGGTTTCTGCTCCATGTCAATGTTTCTTGTACACACTACGTCACGTATGTCAATAGGAGCCACTTTTTTGGAGACACATTCGAATAGTGTCACCAATTGTATGTTTTGAAGCCAGTTTTGTTTAGTGCCTCTAATTATCCTTTCATTTGAAGGCAATAATTTTTTTTAGATAAAATGTAACTTTATTACCCGACTTTGAATTAACAAAGCCCCAACAGTTCGCATAAGGTTCATACAATGCTAGGCCTACAGCTTAGCCAAGACACACACACATTAAAACCACAGAACCACACACAGGGACTAGGAGGTTCCAGCTTTTCGAGGCTGAGGGCGACACGATGTGTGCACCTCCTTAAGTTTGGCGACAATCCACCTAGCGCCCTCCCTGTCCAACGGCCTCAGCAGAGGTATCCACGCCTGTAGAAAAAACATAGTTTTGAAGATAGAAAGATTATTGCGCACATGCCAAAGGGCCCAAAACTGGGCTAAAAACAAAATCCAAATCAACCTACAGGCCCTCCCGGAGGATGACGAAAGAATGGCAAAGAACTGCACAAAATTTAGAGGCAGTCTTCAAACTGCATCCAAAAGTTGGTCTGAATAGATGCACTTTTAAATTTGAGGAATCAATTGACATAAACATGAAACACAAGCACTCAGTATTGTTTAAACACAGATTTCAATTTACAGATGATGCAACATCAACTTTCAAGCTCACCAGGCCAACTGCAAGCTCATTTTGTGCAGTAATTTTGTGCACCAAGTACTTCTTGTCATTGATCTTCACGTACAAGTCATCTTCCTCAAGTTTTTCACTAGGTGGTGTACACGCAATCTTATACAATGCAAGGTTTACAGTACACATGTATTGTTCGGTGACACCAATAATGGCAGTGAACACAATGTTCTGAAAAGTACCTTTAACTTCTTAACATCTTTAGTTTTAATACATTTCTCTTTAATAGAGTTCATAACTTCTTGCATATCTTCAAAATTTAGTAAAATAATAACCCTCTTCTTAGGTGTAGGTGCTGGAGGGGGTTCAGGAATAGTCCAATCATCATGGTTCTTGGCTATTTTAGCCATTAATTTTTCAGCTTCATCTGTAGTTCTTTCTTGGAAAATACAACTAGCAGAAATATCCAGATATGTTCTAGATTCAAGGTTAGTCCATTATAGAATATATCACTAAGCTCATTTTTAGGAATCTCATGCCCAGGCCGAGGCCTAAATATTGCACAATACCACCCCCAAGTTTTTGGGAGATACTCATTCTCAAATTGTTTAAAATTATATATCTTCTGTAAAGCAACATGTTGCATATGAGCAGTAAAAAAATTTCACAGAAACATGAAGCATATCTTAAAAGCTCTTAATATATCCATAACTTAAATTCTTAAACCAAGTTTTAGCATCATATTTATATAAGAAAGGGAACAATTTAAGTACGCAATAATGTTGCATCTTCTCTTTATCGGAAAATAAAGCACTCAAAGTAGCAAGTTTGTTTATGTGTTCAATAGCACCATTATTTTTAGTATAAAAAAGGATAAGCTTCTACCATAGGTATAAGTGAAAGATCAATAGATAAATCATAATCAACGTCTTTGATATCTATAGGAGACGTAGCAAATTCAGAATCAGGCACAAACTTAAGCATACTTTTCAAGCAATTCCTTTATTGCATCAGGGTCTTGAGAGGTATCACAGCCCATGTACTCTTTAATAAATTTCTCATCGACCTCAACATAAATATATTCAGAAAAATTACTCTCATAGTTTCTTAACTCAGGTGAAACGGTAGGCCTACTGTGTCTAAAAGGGTGTTCATGAAAAATTCTAGGACGTTCAATTTCTTCAGACTTAACAATATGTGATTCAAGAAAAGAGCCTAATGAACTGGTTTCATCTAGCACAGTGGAAGCATCATCAACGAGAGACAGTAACAGACTTAACAGAAACATGTGAAGTGTGTAGATGTAATGTTGGTGTATCAAATTTACTCAAAAAGGAAGGTGAATCAAGAGTAGCGGCAGTGTTTAGAGTTGTATCTTGCCTTGTCTTAGAAGGTTGTATTGGAACTTTGGGATCAAAAATCTTTGCCATGGTGACTAATAAATTGCAGCAAACAATATAACTCCCAAGTGAACTTATAAATAAAGCTATGCTTCCTGTCAATGGCACTAGCAAATAGTCTTGATGACCCACAAGTGTAGGGGCTGGCAACAGTCTTTGAGGGAAGTATAACCGAAATTTATTGATTCAACACAATGGGAGCCAAAAAGTACCGATAAGATTTAGTGGCTTGAGTTGTCAATTCAGCCACACCTGTTAAGATACTTGCTTGACACAATTTATTAGTAGCAAAATCGATATGGTGACAGTAGTGGTTTCATAGTAGCAATAGTAGTAAAGTAACGGTAGCAATATTAACAATGAAATTGATTAAAGTGGAGAGAAGGGCTAAAAGCATCGTAGGCATATGGTCGGATGAACGGGGGTTGCATGAATAAGATAGCTCATGTAATAGTCATAACATAGGGCACACCACAAATAAGTAAAAAAACATCCACACATCAATCAAACATCGACATAATTCCATATATACCTGTACGTGCTTGCAATAAGAACTTGCACAACATCTTTGTCCCACCATACCATATCAACGGGGCCAATGAAGGTACTTATGATAATTAAGGTGCTCATTTTACAAAGCACCGGAGTAAAGAATTAACACTTAGTTGATACACATAATCCTCAAATTATAGCCATCTCCTTTGATATCACAACCTATCACCTTGGGCGGTTTCGGACAACAACATGTGCATAAAGCTTGCATATATGATCCAAAACAAAGATTATATTGATGAAAACATAACATGCTCAGATCTGCAATCATGCCACTCGAGCCCTAGTAATAAGTACTATGAACAACAAAGTTGGAACAACGATAGTGGATACTATGCATCATACCCTAACAATCTGACATTTATTACATGAAAGATCTCATCCAATACCTACCATCCCACGTGCCTACAATAGTGAATTACTCACACATGGATGGTGAATCATGGTTGGTTGATGGATATTTGCTGGTGATGATGATAGCGATGATCTCCCTTCTCCGGAGGCCGGAATCAGCCTCCAGATCTGAATAAGAATATAGGGTTCTCGCGTCTCTGTTTTGCAAAACGAAAAATTGGTCAGGGGGTTAGGGTTTTTGCGTCGAGGAAAGACTTTAAGCCTAAGAGGAGCTGGAAGCGGTCGCGAGGGGTCTCACGTGGGTCCTAGACGCAGGCAAGGGTGGACCCATGCAGCCAGCCCGTGTAGCCACCTGGTGGCCTCCCTCCTGGTGCCCTTCTGGCTCCTTGGCTCTTTTTGGTCGAAAGAATTTTTGAATTTTTTTCTAGAATTTTCCATGAAATTTATTTCTGCAAAAAAATAAGATTTCATTGCAATTATGCTGAAAACAACGATAGTCTGTGTTGGTCTCATTGGGATCATGCAAATTAGAGTCAAAACAATAAGTATTTAAAAAAGTAGATACGTTTGGACGTATCACACATCTACCTTAGACCATTGTTTGTTGTTCTTATGCGTTGATTGGACCTCCACGTGGACTAGCGTTTCCACTTTGATTCCTTTTTGCCAAAGGTGGAGCGCTTTTTGGATGTGGTTACAGATGCATGGTATTTGGTGATAGGTTGAGAGCTACGGTGAAGAGTCTTGTGAGCTCGGCGCCAAGTTCATGAGAAATATCAAGCTCAAAATTCGTGTGTCCAACGATGCCATTCTATGGCTTGACATGGCTAAGGAGAAGCGTATTTTAACCCCTATTGAGCAGGGGATTCAAAACAAAATCTAAAGAGAAAACTACTTGGGTTGTCTTTTCTTGTGAGGGCGGTTGTGGAGCAGCAATCCCGACTGATGTGGCTTCGGGAAGGGAAAGTCCACCTTCATGCTCGCCACCACATAAGAAAACATTTCATCATGGAGCTAAATGTGGATGGTAAAAGGGGTTCGTAGCAGAAATACAAAAAAATTCTACTGGTGAACTCCAGAAACTAGCCAGGATCTATCTACTAGTAATGCAGTAACCATTATGGTGTTCCGGTAACATACCTCTTGTAGACTGAAACGTGGGGAGTATGCTCCCGCACAATCGTTAATAAGGAAGACGACGAAGCCGACCTCAAGGTCGTGAAGAACTTGACGAGTTGATGACGACCACGGTGCAACGACGATGCACCTCCAAGTACTTGCACATGTACGGTACTTGACGTCGACTCTTGTTCTCCGATCCAGCAGAGTTTGCAGGAGTAGATCTCCTGGACAGAATTCTCTCAATAGGGCGGTGGTCTGAAGAGGAAGAAGACACCCATGCACGGTCCAAACTTTGGGATCACCCACTGGGAAAGAGAGATACAGTGGGTGGAGGGAAAAACCTCGACTGACTATTTTATTGGTATTTTCTAAAATGTTATGTGTTGAAAAAGAGCATCCCTACTTCTTTATATAGGAAGAAGGGGGTGCACCTCCCTTTAGCTCCCCAACATGGGACTAAAGGGAGAGGAGGTGGAGGAGGGACCCGAGGTGGAGGAGGGGAATTTGCACCCCTTGTGGGTTGTCTTCTTTTTTAAAAAAAAATTCTTAAAATTAATTTAAATTAATATAATAAAATATTTAATTTAATATTTTATTTTTTAATATTAAACTAACATATAAATAAAATTAATTCATAATTTATATATTTATATATTATTTAGTTAAAATGACTTTAGAACACTTTCCGGATGATGTGGGGATACTTCCCGAGTCCTCTTAATGGGCCTATCCGGTCTAAATTATGCACAGAAGCTCAACATGTGGAGCTACCCCGATATTCTAGAAAGCCCAACTGCGGCCCACCCGCAAGACTTACGGGTCAAGGATTGGAGTAGCAACCGACATTAGATTAGGGTTCTGTAAACCTACCCGGGTAGGGATTCGGGACCTAGCCTCCTATATAAAGGCTGGGAGGACCCCCCCCCCCCGGGAAGGTATCTGATCATTATTTCCACCGTAGGTGCTGCCTCTCTTGAGATCCAATCTCTCGATTTGGGCACCCGCTATTGTAAATACCACATTAATACAATTCAGACAAGCAGGAGTAAGGGTTTTACATCCTCGAGGGCCCCGATCCTGGGTAAATTGTGCCCCTGTTAACCATCGAGTCCACCGGCATCCATCCGTCTCCTATTCTCTAACCCTCAGTATGTCATTCAGGAGTTATGTCGATATGGGGAACCGACATTTGGCACCGTCTGTGGGAACGGCAGGCGCTGGATCTACGACCTCGCCGGTCTCAACTGCATGGAGTTCCAATCGGAACTCCGGATCGTTGACTCTGTCGGAATCGATCCGCTTCGGGTCATTCAGCTACACGCCCCACGGGTCTACCTTCCGCCCGGCGTTTAGCAATCTCCAGGAGGGAATCAAGCTAACGTTCGGCGATTTCCACTTCCGCGCCAGCAAGGAGGGAATACTGCGCTTCCCCGACTCTCCAGCACCCGAGGAATCTGAATCTGAGTCGATCTCGAGTGTGGCGACTTTGACGTCGCCACTCGCCGACTCTAACCATTACTCAGAGTCGAGCCTCGCATCGGTCTGCCTCAACGACCTCGATTTCCGCTCAATAGAAGCTGAAGAATTCGTCGATCTCGAGGATGACGATTGATTCGTCCCGAAGATTCGTGAACCCTATCTAGCCCATGTCTACATGGCCGACCCAACTGAAGAGCCTGCCACACCGACGGAAAGCGCGGAACGGCAAGTCTTCCACATTTCGTGACAAGCGTGGAACAAGGCCAAGTATGTAGTGTGAACCAATACCGCACTAGAACAACGCGCTACTTAAGAAGATCTGACGGCCTATCACTACATTCTGTCCCAGAAAAACCAGGAAGTGATACGGGCGAATCAGGCACTCGACGACCGTAGACGCCTGGCAGATGAATCGAGTGTCCGCGGAGCGGCGCTAGCCTCAGCCACTAGCGGATCATCGCGACCTCCGCCGAACAGGAACATGAAATATGTTTTGAGGACTGCGTGCATGGACCAGGTGTCTATTAGCGGGACCACCTGAAGACTTGCATCCTCATTCATGATCGTCGATGAGGACGGCAACGTATAGCCCACGACTCCCGCGGCTGCAGTCCTCACGGCCGAAACATACCTGGGGGTCATCCAGCCGCCGAAAGGCGACCCCCGCACAGAACAGCATTGCCATGCGATCAGAGGATTAGGTATGGTTAGAGAATCGCTTGCGACTAAGGCGCACAAGAAAGCCGCCATGCCAGACACCACTGCACGACGAGCAGAATGATCCCCTCGCTGTCACGAGAACACATGCCCAAGAAGTAGAGATAAAGGATCTCCTCGCCGACACCAAAGCAGAGACATGCGAAGCCGTGATGACAACTCGCGACACCATGATGATCCCGTGACACCGCGACGAAGAATCGCGACGGCGCAGCGAGGAGCCGCGACGCCGCAGTCCCGACCCCTGACGCCGCAACAGAGAGCCACGACGCGATGACAGTCGCGATCGGGGAATACATGATGCCCGAAGCAATATCGCTCAGGACAAGGTCGACAGAGTTCGAGCACGCAGGAGCCAGGCGTACTCGACGTCTGACTCCGATGACGAAGAGGCCCGCGGCGTGCTCTGTTTACGCCGCGATATCCACGAAGCACAGATGCCCAAGAAGTTTAAGCTCACCTCAGAGGTTCCCAAATACGACGGTTCCCAAGAACCCAAGACCTGGCTGTCAGACTACCTGACCACCGTTAAATGCCAAAGGGGTAACAAGGGGACATCCATGCAATACCTGAACCTGCACCTCACCGGCTCCGCTCGAAGCTGGCTCGAGAACAGACCTTAGATGTGCTACAAATCTTGGGACAATCTCACTCGCGACTTCGAGAAGAATTTCCAAGCAACATGCAAAAGGCCCACATCCGTTGAGGAGCTGCGAGCCTGCAAGAAGAAAAGAGGCAAGACAACTCGTGAGTACATTCAGAGATGGAGAATGCTCAGAAATACGGCAGAAGACATATCGGAGGAGGCAGGGGTCAAAGCATTTTCGAGAGTCGTGCGGAGAACAGCCTCTGAGAGGAGCTTCAACGTTGCGCACCCAAAACCAATGGCGAGCTGATGAGGATAGCCAACAGATGGGCCAACGTAGAAGACTCTCTCCGCAATGAAAGAGCCGTCTCATGAGCACACGACGACGACACGTAGTGGCGACCGCTGCAGGAGGAAGAGAAACCGTCCGTACGATCAAGATGACCAGGCATATGTCATGGCAGAGTTCTCCAGAAACCGCGACGGGGGATCTCACGGAAATCGCGAGTGGAGGCCAAAGACGAAAGATAGGCCACACGAAGAGGATTTCTATGGGTACTGCTCCTTGCACCACTTCACAGATAAGAAAACGTGCAAACTCAAAGCCACCTACCTCCTCAAGATCTGAAGAAAAATCCTGAACCTCTGATGGTGCAGGTATTGCACTCGTTGGGAGACCCCAAGAGGGAGGTGTGATGAGCACAGAAGCAATTTTTTCCTCAGAAAAGAAACCAAGGTTGAATCGACCAGTAGGAGAAAGAAGCAACTTCCGAAGGTTGATACAGCTGAGGTGGCAGGGCGCACTACCGGTTCGGCAGCAACATGGAACCTACACAACACAAACAATTCACTTTGCCCCAACAAAGCAGTGAGGTTGTCAATCTCACCGGTTTTGCTGATAGCAAAGAGGTTACATGTATGGTGTGGAAAACAGTATGAGAACAATGTGAAACAGCAGTAGCAGTGTGAAAATAGTGGAAGCAGTGATTGTATTATCAGTATGAGAAAATGGACCGGGGTACACAGTTCACTAGAGGTGTCTCTCCATAAGAGATAGCTAACAAGTGTGGTGAACAAATTACAGCTGGGCAATTGATAGATAATGAAACATATATGACATGATGATTACTATGCGATTCATGCGAGCATTACAACAAGACTCATAGACAGTTATCCAACTGCATCTATGACTAATAATCCACCCTCGAAATATAATCCGAACAAACCTTGGGTATTAAGTTGCAAGCAACAGATAATCTCATTAAGCAAAGTATGTAATGTAAACAATGTAAACATCGTTGTTTTCTCCCAATTGGCAACAACACATTCTCCATCCGTCACGTTTCTGTCACTCGAGCACGGATGCAAAGGAGGCATGAACCCACTATCGAGAATAAATACTCCCTCTTGGAGTCACTAGTATCTTCTTTGCTAGAGAATCTACTAACAACGGGGAGCATGCAAGATCATAAATAACATACACATGAAGACAACATGATAGATTGATAATCAAGAGACATAGCATTCAATAATCATCGGATCCCAGCAAACACAACATGTAGCATTACAATAAAATGATCTCAATCATGTAGGTCAGCTCACGAGATCTAAACATGAGGCATAAAGAGGAGAGAACAACCATCTAGCTACTGCTATGGACACGTAGTCCAAGGATGAACTACTCACGCATCACTCCGGAGGCGGGCATGGTGGTGTAGAGCACTAAGGTGATGATTTTTATCTCCCAGCAGGGTGCCGGGGAGAACTCCAGAACCCTCCCGATCTCGGGTTGACGATGATGGTGGCCTCGGGTGTTTTTCATGGAAAAGTGGTATATTTTTAGGGTTCACGCCTTGGGGGGAATAAATAGGCAAAAGGGCGATGGCGGTGGGCGCCCGAGGGGCCCACACCACCCCATGGCACGGCCAGGGCGCGCCGCCTCATGGTGTGGCCCCTCTGTGGCTCCCCTCCGGGCCTTTTCGGGACTCCTTGGAACCTTCGGGAATTATAAGACTTCTGGGCTTCGAATTTTCCAATTCCGAGAATATTTCAAGAACAACTTTTCTGAAATTAAAAACAGCAGAAAATAGGAACTGGCTCTGTGGCATCTTGTCAACAGGTTAGTCCCACGAAATCGATAAAAATTACATAAGTGTAAGGAAAACATGTAGCAAATGGCATCAAAACAACATGGAACATCAGAAATTAAGGATACGTTTATGACATATCAACATCCCGAAGCTTAGTTCCTACTCGTCCTCGAGTAGGTAAACGATAAAAACACATAATTTCTGAGGTGACATGCTACCAACATAAATTTGATCATCTAAATTGTAAAAGAATAAGTAAGATAAGGTCATAGTACTTTAAACAAAAGCATGATAGATATAATTTTAACAATGAATCATAGCAATCACTTTGCATCATGAAAAGTAACACAAATAAAAGTTCATGACTAATAATTCACTCGAAAGTTATACGTTTGTTTCAACCATAGAGAAAACATAGGAAAGTGATATTTCTCTTGTCCTTAAGAGTGGGGAAAAATATAAATGCCCGGACACCTTCAAAGTTTAAGAGGACGACTAGAACAAATAGTTTGAGAACAAATAATAACACATCATGGATCAATTAATAATGTTTCTGGGACAAATGCACATTAAACTCAGAATGGCAACTATGCTCTCTCAACTGTGCATAAAGTTAGAAGATGGAGACTCAACATAAAAGTAAAATAAAGGCCCTTCGCAGAGGGAAGCAGGGATTAACTCATGTGCTAGAGATTTTTATTTTGTTAAACAGAGGTATTGAAAACATTTTATAGAGAGGTGTATGCTTATGTCAACGAATGGCAAACTCTAAATTCAGTACATCACAGTCCAACTATACTTCACAAGAGTGGATCCCATAGAAGGACGCATCTGGGTAGAAGGGCATCCCTCTTTCTCTTCTGTTTACACAATTATGCTTTGACTGATAAATCAGGGGCAAAATAGTGAAGAGACTTTGTTGTATTAATTTGGGGCTGGGCACCCCGCTGCCAGCTCTTCTATTAATAGGATAAGCGGATGAAGCCACTAGTCCTGGGTGTAAAAGTCAAATCAACAAGTGAGATAAAGATTCTCTATTTACGTCCTCATGAGCTAAAACAGGAGCACAAAACAGGAGTAATTTTGAAAGTTTTAAAGGTAGCACATGAGCAATTTACTTTGCAGTGGCGGTTAAATACCACATGTTGGTAGGTATGGTGGACACATTTGGCAAACTTTGGTTTTTGGGAGTTGGCTGTACGAGTAGAGCTCATACTCAGTACAGGTGCAGGCTAGCAAAAGACTGGGAGCGACAAATCAAGAGAGCAATAATGGCCATAATCATGCATAGTGACAAAAACATCATTAATCAAAGCATAAGTGGTACTACAAGTCAAAAACTAAATGATCATAGAGGCTATATGTGACTGGTTTGTAGTCATAAACATGTGTAAGCATGCGCCAAGTCAACCAAATAAAACATTCAAATGAGAACACCACAAATTTATGCTTCAATATGACAACAACAGCTCATGATTCTTTCAAAGACAGATTAAACACTCTCAGCTATTTGAGACAAATCACACTACAAAAATAACCACTAGGCTTTAAAATTAAAATAACATCTAGCATGATATGAAAAAGTCTAGCCACAGTCTATACAAGCTTCTATTTGCACCGTTATAAGCACAAAAATTGTACTACGGCTTTCCAATACCAAGCAATTCATACTAAACAAAAAACTCTCCAAGAGATACAGCAATGAAAAAAGAGAGTACTAACATAACTCAATAAAACTAACAGCTCTGAATAAGACATGCAAGAAAAACATGAGCTAAAAGGGAATTTTGCAGCAACTAGAAGAAAAACTAAGAATACGAGCATAACGAGTATTCAATGAAAAAGCAGAGTGTGTCTCTCTCCCAAACAAGGAATGCTAGGTTACAACAATATTATTGCAGAAAGGAAAACAAAGGAAAACAAAAGAAAAACAAACAGACGCTCCAAATAAATTTCATATGATGTGACCGAATAAAAATATAGTTTCACTAGAAGTGACCTGATAAATTGTTGATGAAGAATAGGATGCCTTGGGAATCCCCAAGCTTAGACGCTTGAACCTTCTTAGAGTTTGCTGGGATGAACCACGGGGGCATCCCCAAGCTTTTTCTTTGCACTATTCTTGATCACGTTATATCACCCTCTTCTCTCGACCCTTGAAAACTTCCTTCACACCACACTCAAAGTAATTCACATTAGAGGGTTAGTGAAACAATAAAAGTCCATAGGTTCTTCATGGGAACAAGTTCTATTGATAACTTTAAACATTAGATACACTCACTGATGTTTCGTGAAGCAAATAAATTCACTTGGCATAGCAAAAGAGCAAATGCAAGAAAAATGGCAGAATCTGCCAAAACCAGAACAATCTGTAATGACGAATTTTTCAGGGCACTTAAGTTACTCAGATCGAAAAACATAAAGAACAAAAATGTTTCGAAATTATCTGAGGAATAAGCACAAAAAGTTATAGGTCATTTTGATGTTTCTGTAATTTATACGATTTTTTACGGTGGACAGCAGAAATCTGTTTCCTGAGCAGAAATCCAAACCAACTCCAACTTTCGCTAGAAACTTTACTTGGCAAATATAATACATGAAAATAAATATACAAAGGAGTTTCTACAGAAGTATACAACTACTTGACTCAACAAAAACAGAGAAAAACAAAGCAAAAAATAAAACCATGGGTTATCTCCCAATAAGTGATTTTCTTTAACGCATTTTAGCTAGGCCAGAAAAATGGAATCAAGTGTTTTCAAGTGAAGAAGCATCCAAATTGTAATTTGTTCGAATAATAGAATCAAAAAGAAACTTAATTATCTTTGTAGGAAAGTGTTCCATACCTTTCTTGAGTGGGAATTGATATTTAATATTCCCCTCTTTCATATCAATAACAGCACCAACTGTTCTAAGAAAAGGTCTTCCCAAAACAATTGGACAACAAACATTGCATTCAATATTCATAACAAAAAATCAATGGGGAAAAGCTTATTATTAACCATAATAAGAACATCATCAACTCTCCCCAAAGGTTTCTTTCTAACATTATCAATAAGACCAATATCCAAATAACAATGCTCCAAAGGTGGCAAATTAAGCATATCATAAAGTTTTTTAGGCATAACAGAGATACTAGCACCAAGATCACATAGAGAATTACAATCAAAATCATTCACCTTTATTTTAATGATGGGTTCTCAACCATCATCTAACTTCCTAGGGATAGAGGCTTCACATCTTAATTCATCTTCTCTAATTTTTATGAGAGCATTTGTAATATATTTTTTGAAAGCCATAGTACTAGAATTAGGACAACTAGCAAGATTTTGTAGGAACTTAATAACTTCAGTTACGTTGAAATCATCAAAGTCAATATCATTTTTATCAAAGGTAATGGGACTATTGTCTCCCATGTTTCTAAAAATTTCAGCACTTTTATGAGGAACATTTTTAGCAGTTTTGCACTTTTAACAGTAGAAGTGGGAGTATTGCCAACACCAGTTACTTTACCATTGGTAGTAGAAGGTTTACTACCATGAGAAGCTTCAGTTTTACTAGTGGTGGTAATGGTGCAAACATTATCTATATTATTCTTTCTAGCTATTTCATCTTCTCTTTCCCATCTAGCATGCAATTCAGCTAACATCCTAACATTGTCATCAATTCGAATTTGGATGGCATTTGTAGCAGCAAAAGGATTCTCATCTATAGTTTCAGTTTTAGCAGTCATTCTATTGATCAAAGAAGATTGTGCTTCAGACATGGATGAAATAGAAGTTTCAGCACGAGCAATTTTAACTTGCAAACTAGATATTTCTCTATTTAAACTCTCAAATTGACAACTGATATTTTTTAGCATAACAGATTGTTCCTCCATTATCTTAGTAGATAATTTATTTTGCTCATATTGCTTTTTTATAAAGTTTTTAGTGTCTCTTTCAACTTCTGAAATTCTTTCATTGGACATTCCAGTTCTATCATTATAACCACTATTAATTGGATATGGCCTATAATTGTTGCTACCAAAATTATTCCTATAAACATTGTTGCTGAAATTATTATTTTTAATGAAGTTCACATCAACATGCTCTTCTTGAGCAACTAAAGAGGCTAAAGGAACATTGTTTGGATCAATAGGAGCATGGACGTTCACAAGCACAGACATAATAGCATCAAGACTATCACTCAAAGAGGAGGTTTCCTCAACAGAATTTACCTTCTTACCTGTTGTAGCTCTCTCAGTGTGACATTAAGAATAATTTACCATCATATCATCAAGAAGCTTTGTTGCTGCCCCCAAAGTCATGGACATAAAGGTTCCTCCTGCAGCTGAATCCAAAAGGTTTCTTGAAGAAAAATTCAGACCTGCATAAAAGGTTTGGATGATCATCCAAGTAGTTAGTCCATGAGTGGGACAATTCTTTACCAAAGATTTCATTCTTTCCCAAGTTTTAGCAACATGCTCATTATCAAGTTGCTTAAAATTCATAATGCTACTTCTTAAAGATATAATCTAAACAGGAGGATAACATTTTCCAATGAAAGCATTTTTACATTTAGTCCAGGAATCAATACTATTTCTAGGAAAAGATAGCAACCATTCTTTAGCTCTTCCTCTCAAACAGAAAGGAAACAATTTCAGTTTAATAATATCTCCATCTACATATTTATATTTTTTGCATCTCACATAGTTCAACAAAATTATTAAGATGGGCAGCATCATCATCAGTACTAACACCAGAAAATTGCTCTCTCATAACAATATTTAACAGGGAATGCTTTATCTCATAAAAATCAGCAGTAGGAGCAGGTGGAGCAATAGGTGTTCTAATGAAATCATTGTTGTTGGTGCTAGTAAAGTCACAGAACTTAGTGTTCTCAGGAGTACTCATTTTAGCAAGACTAATTTTTTGTGTTTTTGATAAAGAGAAGAAAACAAGAAAAAATATAATAAACTAAGCAAAATAAAAACAAAGTAAACAGATTGGAAGTGAGAGACTCCCCTTGCAGAAATTTTCTTCCTCCCTGGAAACGGCGGCAGAAAAACGCTTGATGGTGCAGGTCTTGCACTCGTTGGGACACCCCGAGAGGAAGGTGTGATGAGCACAGCAGCAAGTTTTCCCTCAGAAAAGAAACCAAGGTTGAATCGACCATTAGGGGAAAGAAGCAACTTACGAAGGTAGATGCAGCTAAGGTGGCAGGGCGCACTACCGGTTCAGCAGCAACGTGGAACCTACACAACACAATCAATTCACTTTTCCCCAACGAAGCACTAAGGTTGTCAATCTCACCGGTTTTGATAATAACAAAGAGGTTAAGTGTATGGTATGGAAAACAGTATGAGGACAATGTGAAAACAGCAGTAGCATTGTGAAAACAGTGGAAGCAGTGTGAAAACAGTGGAAGCAGTGGTTGTATTATCAGTATGAGAAAATGGACCAGTGTCCACAGTTCACTAGAGGTGTCTCTCCATAAAAGATAGCTAACAAGTGTGGTGAACAAATTACAGCTGGGCAATTGATAGATAGTGAAACATGCATGACATGATGATTACTATGCGATTCATGTGGGCATTACAACAAGACTCATAAACCGTTATCCAACTGGAACTATGACTATAATCCACCCTCAGAATACCATACGCACAAACCTTGGGTATTAAGTTGAAAGAAACAGATAATCGCAGTAAGCCAAGTGTGTAATGTAAACAATGTAAACATCGTTGTTTTGTCCCTAATGGCAACATCACATACTCCATCTGTCACGTTTCTGTCACTTGAGCACAGATGCAAAGGAGGCATGAACGCACTATCGAGCACGTTTCTGTCACGTTTCTGTCACTTGTCACATCCTTCCTCTTAGAGTTACTAGTATCTACTTGGCCAGAGCATCTACTAACAACAGAGAGCATGAAAGGTCATAAATAACATACACATGAAGACAACATGATAGATTGATAATCAAAAGACATAGCATTCAATAATCATCGGATCCCAGCAAACACAACATGTAGCATACAATAAGATGATCTCGATCATGTAGGGCAGCTCACGAGATCTAAACATGAGGCATAAAGAGGAGAGAACAACCATCTAGCTACTGCTATGGCCCCGTAGTCCAAGGATGAACTACTCACACATGACTCCGTAGATGGGCACGGTGGTGTAGAGCCCCGCGGTGATGATTTTCCCTCCCGGCAGGGTGCCAGGGAGAATTCGAGAACCCTCCCGATCTTGGGTTGACGATTACTGGGCCCTCGGGCGTTTTTCGTGGAAAAGTAGTATATTTTTAGGGTTCACGCCTCGAGGGGAATAAATAGGCGCAAGGGCGATGGCGGTGGGCGCCCGAGGGGCCCACACCACCCCATGGCGCGGCCAGGGGGCGCGCCGCCTCATGGTGTGGCCCCCCTCCGGGCCTCTTCGGGACTCCGTGGAACCTTCGGGAATTCTAAGACTTTCGGGCTTCGAATTTTCCAATTCCAAGAATATTTCCAGAACAACTTTTCCGAAACTAAAAATAGCAGAAAACAAGAACTAGCTCTGTGGCATCTTGTCAATAGGTTAGTTCCAGGAAATCGATAAAAATGACATAAAGTGTAAGGAAAACATGTAGCAAATGGCATGAAAACAACATGCAACATCAGAAATTATGGATACGTTTATGATGTATCAATCTCCACGAAGCGTACCTGAAGAAACATCGGAGCGCTACAAGCCAAGGATACCCGCCCGTACCTGGAGGTGGCGCAGCCGCATACAACGCGCCACCACCACTGGCAATACAACCCACATCAGTGATGGTGACGCTACCCCAGCCAGCCGCAAATTCATTACTCACGAACCCGCAAGCCGACACATACCCGCCCGCGGAACCTTGGGCATGATACAGAAACTATGTCCATCTAGACGCGTCAAGAAGACAAACACTCACCAAGTTAACATGGCATTGCAAGCGCCACCGACCAGAACAGATACATGAAAGGGTCGGAACAACCCATTACTTTCTCCACAGAGGATCACCCACCTCGGGTGTACCGGCCAGGACACGCAGCACTCGTTATCCACGCTCTGATAGGAAACTACAACCTGAATAGAGTATTCATGGATGGAGGCAGTGGAATCAACATCATCTACGCGTATACACTCCACAAGATGAACAAGAACCTGGACGGACTTACCGAATCAGAAACTTTGTTTCACGGCATAGTGTCAGGCAAACCAGTCCGACCATTGGGCTCGATTAACCTGGAAGTTATACTCAGAGATCTTGGAAATTACAGACGGGAATTCCTCGACTTCAAGGTACTCAACTGGCCATCGTAGTTCCACGCCATTCTTGGCCGAACTGTGTTCGCAAGATTACTTGCAGTACCACATTATGCTTACCTCAAGTCGAATCTCCCAGGGCAATACAGGACAATCACGCTGAACGGAGACTTCCAAAAATCAGACAAATGCGACGCAAACTTCCACGAGATTGAAAAATCTTTAGGGATCCAAGAAGAACTGGAGGAACTAACGAAAACCACAGGTAACTCTATGCTCCCGCTGATAAAGAGGATCGCTTCAAATCTCGAGTTCAACTCTAGCAACGACACTCCAAAGCATCAGGCCCACCCGACAGATCCGATGAAATCGGCGATGGTCTTGACTAGACTTTGACCCGCATAGGAAAGCGCGCTCGTCGAACTTCTCCGTGAGTATTGGGAAATTTTCGCCTGGCAGCCGTCAGATATGCCAGGAATCCCCAGAGAGTTCTCCGAGCACTCATTAGAAGTGTACAAAGATGTAAAACCCGTCAAGCAGAAAACTCTCCGCTTCTCCGAGCCGAAGAACCTAGCACTTACAGAAGAACTAAGTCGACTCCTTGCAGCAAAGTTCAGAAGAGAGATCAAAATTTCCACCTGGTTAGCAAACCCGGTGCTAGTACCAAAGAAGAACACCAATATCCTTCGCACATGTGTCAACTATAATTCGTTAAATAAGCACTACACCAAGGATAATTTCCTGCTCCTACGGATCGATCAGATCATCGACTCAACAGCAGGCTACCAACGCCTCTCTTTCCTTGATGCCTACTCGGGGTATAATCAGATCAGAACGAAAAATTTAGACGATAAAAAGACATCATTCATCACACCATATGGTGTCTACTGCTACACAACCATGACCTTCGGGCCCAAGAACGCAGGCGCCACATATCAACGCTGCATGTAGAAATGTTCCGCCAAACTAATCGGGAAAAACGTCCAAGTCTACATGGACGACATAGTCATCAAGACCCGAGTAGAAGCTACGCTCCTAGAAGATATCAAGGAAATATTCGATGCCCTCAATGTCTACCAGATCAAGCTCAACCCGACAAAGTGCGTCTTCGGCGTACCCACATGACAGCTGCTCGGCTACCTGGTATCAGCTCGAGGAATAGAAGCCAACCCGAAGAAAATTAAAGCCGTCGTGACTACGAAAGAGCCAACAAACCTAGGAGGAGTCCAACAGCTAGCAGGGAGGTTGGCAGCACTCAGCAAATTCATTGCAAGGCCCCTTCTACAAGCTGCTGAAGAAAACGAACAAATTTGAGTGGACACTAGAGGCAAAGAAGGCATTCAAGGACATGAAGAGAGCACTGCGAGCAGGAAATTCCTAGCCACACCCGAAGGGAAGGAGCCTATGCACCTATACTTAGCCGACACTAATTAGATGGTCAGCATAGTGCTGGTGGTAGAAAGGCCTGAAGAAGACATGATGCATGGAGTGCAAAGGCCAATTTACTACCTCAGCGAGGTACTCTCACCCTGCAAACAGCCATATCCGCACTACCAGAAGTTGGCGTACGGAGTTGTCTTCACAGCCCGAAAGCTCAAACACTTCCTTTAGGAGTATACCATAACGGTGCTAAATGACACATCACTCGAGACAATTATCACCAACCCTATGGCTTCAGGAAGGATTGCCAAATGGAGCATAGAGCTAGGAGCCTGGGACATAATATACAAGGGACATGACGCTCTCAAGTCACAGATAGTCGCATACTTTCTTTCGGAGTGGACAGAACTCCAAACCCCAAGACCTCCAAGTACTCTAGTTCATGGATCATGTACTTCGATGGGTGCAAGAGAAATGAAGGTGCAGGCGCAGGAGTCATGCTAATATCACCAAGAGGAGATAAACTTTGGTACGTAATGTAACTAGATTTTCCAGAAGATGACAGAGCATCCAACAACGACACCGAGTACGAGGCTACACGGAATAAAGATGGCAATGACCTACGGAGCCACTCGTCTGATGATATATGGAGACTCAAACCTCATCGTGCAGCAGACGATGAAGGAGTACGACGCAATCGCAGACAACACGATCGCATACCGAGACATGTACAACCTACTCGAGTGAAGTGTCGCACCCTGACTTCTAAGGGATACTCATCAGGCCGAACTGGATAGCAGATGCTTGGATTATGGGGCATACCTGCTCCCACATCCTCGCTCTCGAGTAGGCCAGCACTTATGTGCGACAACCAAGCTCCGCTATTCCATCGTCGATGTAAACTATCCACTAGAAATCAAAGGCACTACTGTCGACGTACTTCATACCAATCACACATGGTACGTCAACAGCGTTAAACGAATGATAATCACAACATATCTCTAAGACACAAAAGATTGAAATAAGTTGCAAATGGCCTTCACTAAGGCAGAGATAGCAAATACAATCATCTAGAGGACACATGTCCCAACATAGCATCATTACAACTCAGCGGAAGCATTCAAAGGGGGTCTGAGTACAGACAAATCCAAATAGGCTTAAGAAGCCGGGAAAACTGAAAGAAAGACAGAGCCCATCCACGTAGTCTCGGATCCTGCCCGGATCCGCTATCTACTCGTCGGCAGCCTCGTCAAACTCCACGTAGTAGCCGTCACCTGGATCCTCGTAAGCGTAGTCTGCGGAAACCACAGCCCCAAAGGGGTCAGTACACCAACGTACTGGCAAGCAAGACTCACATTTCACCAAAGTGTAACCCGTCAACACCAAGTACAGAAACCTTGGTTCAACGGAAGAAAGGGGATATGAAAGATGCTGCATATGGCTGCGCTAACCAACTACAGAAACACTACACTTCCAGCTAACAGAAAGGAGGTAAGATAGCGTATAGTAACCAACTGTTGTTTGACATCAAACAAACCCATCCTGGATCTCGCCCCTTATCCAAAGAAGCAATCCGAGGATAACTCACAAAGTTGAATTAATGAATAATGGATCAAGTTTGTTGTGTCAATAAATCTATTACTAGTCAATTCATCAATAGTTAGGTGTAAGTTGTTCTGAGTACTTGTTAGCCAGTACTTTCACCAAGTCAACCATAACCACGGAAAACACGGTTTCTCGAGAAGAGTTATCCCTGCAGGGTTGCACCAATTTGGCTGTACACGTATGAATAACCCGCCAGATGGGATGCCTCCCACCAAGCGGGGCACTCAACACAACTCAACTCTTCTTCGCATCAAGCCCAAAGCACCTTGGGCGCACGGCTAATCGAGCCCAGAAGAAAATGGACCCTCATAGCACTCTAAGAACGTGTCCCCCTATATGCCGACTACAAAAGTTCCACCCTGCGCTGGGCTCGCAAAAACATGCATGCGGCAAATGGAAAACACGAACTAAATGAGATGATTTGGACGAGATGCGAATCGAATCAAATTGAGGGGGGCGCCCATACTCGCTTCCCACATGCGGGTAGTGCGCTCATCATGGATCAGTAGACAAGACCCTTTTCCTATTAGGGTCGACACTAGCAGGCTCCAAAACCACACAAGGCCTCTTGCCGGTGCCTTATCAGCATATTATTAATAACAGGTTGATTGATTAACATCGAGCCCCCAGAACATGATAGAATAGTAATAACAGAAAGTAACGGGTAATAGACTCGAGCAAAAGCAACCTAAGCATGCTAGTAAGACACTGGCTCAAACAATGGGGTGTAGGATTGGAGGTGAGGCAATATCAGGTTTAAGGGATTCATGTGATAGGTTCGTAACAGAACAACTACTACTAAGGCTAGCAGAAAAGAACAACGGAAAGTATCGGTAACCAATGTTGAAAGGAACACAGTGGTTCATGTGAGTGATAACTTGCCTGCAAACCCAGTAGCCGGGTACTGAGCTAGATCCTCAGAAGGGGTGTCGTAAAGATCGTCGGTATCAACGTCGTCGTCTATCCGAGAAGAAGCAAAACAAACAATGCAGAAAGATAGACAATCAATATAATGGCATAGTGCACAATCATGGGATGATGCATGTCAAGTTAATGGTTGCATCAAAATAAACTAGCTAACATGATAACACAATTTAAATGGACCCCTATGCAATTGGATTGCATATGGAAAAGGTCCATGGATTAAGTGGAAACAAATGATCTACCATTTAATTACCATGTGAAAGTTTGCTTAGCATGATGCATGCATGATGATAACAACAAAATAACAACAACAGATGCAAGTGGTAAAAGAATAAAACAAGTTTGGACAATATTGGTTAAGTTTGGAAAGTTTGGTTACTTAAACATGTCACACAAGCAATTGTTGTTTTCATCAAGTTAAAGTGTGCAAAACAAATAACAAAGTTTATATTTGAAAAGAACATCAAATTTTAGTTGGATTACATGTTTCAAATTTTGAAATAGGAGTTAGTATGAATTTATTATGACTTAAACAATATTAAACAAGTTTTAAATGAATTTAAAACAAGTTTGAATTTTTATTTGTTCAAAACACAAATTCAAACTCACATTTGAAAAGTTCACACTTTGATGGTTTGAAAACATATTTTGCATGTTCAAAAATAATTTATTTGGAGCAAGTTATGATTTTATCAAATTTAATTGAATTAAACAAGGATTAAATTATTTAGGCAATTTAAATTATTCAAACCATGAAACAAAAATTATATTTGAAAAGGTTATTTGAAATAGCATAGAAAACATATTTTATTTGCATTTATTGGATTAAGAATGAATTAGTTATTGATTTTAGCAATTTTCAATTGAAACATTTGAATTCAAATTTGAATTGCATTTTGAAAATTCAAAACAGGAAAAAAATTGATTATTTGGATAGATGATTAAATTTTGATCAGCAAACATATAAAACTTTTATCATTTGGAGTTATAAATTAAAAGTTATTCAAGTTTTAGTTTTAGGGTTTAATTCTGCAATTTAAAAGTATTTGGAATTAAAACAGAAACGTGTTAAACATTTTGCACCGCACAGGCACCTAGCCACTGTCACTGCAGCGTGGGCCTGGGGGCTCGCTGTGCTTGCGTGGCCACTGAGTGGCTGACAGGGGGCCCTCCCTGTCAGCACTTGGTGCAAAAAGTGTGGGAAAATCCCGCGAGCCCACGGCTCGAACTCGCGAGCTCGCGTGCTGCGCGCAAAGACTGAACCAGCTGGGCTGTGCGCGTTCGTTTGTCAGTAACAGAGGTGCAGCAAGGATAACGTTACAAAGTGCTATCTGAACTTTAACTGAAACTCGCGCGGTAACTGAACTTTTCGCTGACAGAAACAAGTTCGCCGGAGGGGATCGACGGGCCGTGCTGCGCCGTGGTTGTGATCGATGTGCTGGAGATGCGTGGACGTGCACGTGTGCAGGAGATACAGAGAGGAAGAGGGGAAGAGACGGTCACGGTGGCTCACCGTGGGTTTTCAGCAGATGAACGACGGCGAGGTGGTTGCCGCGGCGGTGACGAAGATGGCGGCGAAGATCCACGTCGCGTACGTCCTGGCTGTGGTGTCCAACCGGGAGAGGAGGTGACGGCGGGTTGTCTCCCGCGGTCAGATCACGACGAGGAGCCCTGCAACGATGACGGCAACCTCGGGTTCAGAAATGGCGCCACAGTGGCCGGATACGGTCGAGGACCGCGGCATCAAATCAGAGGGTTTCCGAGGCTGAGGAGGTGTTGCCGAGGAAGAGGAGGAAGCGGCGGAGCGATTCCCGCGATCAGCGAGGAAGATGGGTGGCTACTGCGGTGGATGCCATCGGAGTTCAGAGCGGAGGGATTCCGGCGAGCTGACAGAGAAGGAGGATCGGCCGCGAGAGGGGAGAAACGGCGGCGCCTCGAAGGGATAGGGAGGTAGCTAGGGTTCTAGGGTTGCGCGCTGCGCCCTAGGGGGTCTTATAGGGGGTGCGAGCGACTGGTGGCCGTCGAAGGCGCCGTACTGCCGCCGTGGCGTGCTTCGATGCACGCCGAACGGGAGGATGACGACGGAGGCGTTCTAAACGAACCGGTACGCGCGCGTTAGCGGGCTGGGCCGCGCTAGGAGAGGCTTAGGTGGGTTGGGCTGCTAGCTGCCGCGCGCGCGCGGCTGTGGCTTCTTTTATTTTTTTGCTTTACTGTTTTTTTGTAGCAATTAGAAAAATGGAAGCATTTGTTAGGGTTTTGAGTTTATAAAATTTTGGAAAAATTCCTGTGGGCTTAATAGGGTAACATCTATCAGTGTCCACTTTGGTTTTTGTAAAATTCAAATTTATGTTTGCTGTTTGCAAATTGATTTGAAATTGAATAATTTGCAATTTAATTGATTAATATTTGAAACAACAAATTTATTAGGGTGAACCCTAATATTAATTGGATTGAAACATTAGAATGGTTTGTTAGTTTTCATGACTTGGAATTTGGTGCTGTTTGAATTTGAATTTGGGTTTGAAAGCAATTTGGGAATTATTTAATTGAAATAAAAGCACCATTTTATTAGTTGATAACTATGGAATAATATGACAACAAATGAGTTGTTTTTATTCTAGATTTTTATTTGAAATGTTGTAACAGAGCAAGTATGAAATAACCATTTGAAATTGTTTGAGTTCCATTAAGAAAACAAGATAAAACAGATGCAAAACAAATAGTAAACAAATGCAAACAATGAAATAAACATGATGACATGATGCAATACTTTAATTAAACATGAAAACAAACATTCTAGAGGTATTTTCATACTTGGGATGTTACAAAACGCCCCCCCTTGAAGGAATCGCGCCCCGAGATTCCTTACTGAGAAGTGAAAAGGTCCGGATACTTCTTGCGAAGATCCTCTTCGGTCTCCCATGTTGCCTCTTTATCGGAATGATGCGACCACTGCACTTTCAAGAACTTGGTGCTCTTGTTGCGAGTCTTACGCTCGGTCTCATCGGGAATACGAATAGGGTGCTCCTCATAAGAGAGATCATCTTGCAGTTCAATGTAATCATGATCAACTGCACGATCTGGATCTTTGAAACACTTCTTGAGCTGTGACACGTGGAACACATCGTGCACTTTGGATAGTTTTTCTGGAAGTTCAAGACGATAGGCATTTTCTGCCCGCCTTGAGAGAATGTTGAAAGGACCAATGTATCTTGGTGCCAGCTTTCCTTTCACACCAAAACGATGAGTGCCTCTGAGGGGAGTTACACGGAGATATGCCTTGTCACCAGGTGCATAGACCATGTCCCGGTGCTTGCTGTCATAGTAACTCTTCTGACGAGACTGAGCAATCTTGAGATTGTCACGAATGATTCGAACTTTCTCCTCGGCTTCCTTAACAATGTCAGGGCCTAAGAGTGAACGTTCACCAGCTCCAGACCAATTGATTGGACTCCTGCATCTGCGTCCATACAATGCCTCAAATGGTGCCATGCCTAGGCTTGCCTGGTAGCTGTTGTTGTAGGAGAATTCAGCATATGGAAGGCAATCCTCCCATTTCATGCCAAATGAGAGACCACATACTCTGAGCATATCCTCGAGAATCTGATTGACTCTTTCGACTTGCCCTTGAGACTGAGGGTGATAAGCTGTGCTGAACAGAAGTTTAGTGCCCAATGCTTCTTGAAAACTCTTCCAGAAATGAGAAGTGAAGATACTTCCACGGTCTGAGCTTATTTCCAACGGAACACCATGAAGAGGAACAATCTTTGCTGTGTAGAGCTCTGCTAACTGGCTAGCTGAGATAGTTTCCTTGACAGCAAAGAAGTGAGCTACTTTAGTGAGACGATCAATAACAACGAAGATTGCATCGTTGCCCTTCTTGGACTTTGGAAACCCAGTAACGAAGTCCATTTCAATCATGTCCCACTTCCACTCAGGAATTTTCAGAGGTTGTAGAAGACCGGTTGTTTTCTGATGGACTGCCTTAACACGTTGACAAATGTCGCATTCAGAAACGTATTGAGCAATTTCACGTTTCATGCCAGACCACCAATACAGAGTCTTAAGATCCTGGTACATCTTTGTACTTCCAGGGTGGATGGAGAGAGGAGTTTCATGAGCCTCCTTGAGAATAACATCTTTGAGACTTTGAATCTGAGGAACTGCAATGCGTCCTTCGAAGAACACAGTTCCCTTGTCATCAATTGAGAAGGACTTGAACTTATCACTGCCTTCTTTGATGTGCTCTACAATCTTCTTGATTTCAGCATCACGAAGTTGTTCAGAACGGATCTTGTCCTCGAGAGTTGGACTGGCTGTCAAGCTAGCAAGATATCCTTGAGGAACAAGACCGAGGTTCAGCTTCTGGAATTCTTCATGAAGTGGAGGTTGGCTTTCCATGATCATGAGATTATTGCAATAGGACTTGCGACTGAGAGCATCGGCCATAACATTAGCCTTGCCTGGAGTGTAAGAAATGGTGAGATCGAAGTCTTTAATCTTTTCAATCCATCTCCTTTGCCCGAGGTTTAGATCCGGTTGAGTGAAGATGTATTTCAGACTCTTATGATCAGAAAATATTTCAGTTTTGTTACCCAACAAGTATTGTCTCCATTTCTTGAGGGCAAACACAACTGCTGCAAGTTCTAGGTCATGAGTGGGATAGTTTTGCTCATGTGCATTCAACTGACATGAAGCATAAGCCACAACTTGACGTTCTTGCATAAGAACTGCTCCTAGACCTTGGAGAGATGCATCGCAGAATATCTGGAAAGGTTTGGTAGTATCTGGGCCAACCAGAACAGGTGTAGAAGTGAGTTTAGTCTTCAGGAGATTGAAACTCTCATCACACTGTGGAGACCAAACGAACTTCTTGTCCTTCTTTGTGAGATCAGTGAGAGGTTTAGCAATCTTGGAGAAGTTTTGGACAAAACGACGGCAATAGCTAGCCAAGCCAAGAAAACTTCTGACTTGCTTCACCGTCTTAGGGGGTTTCCAATCAACAATTGCCTTAACCTTTTCCGGGTCAATGGCTATGCCCTTGGCAGAGATGATATGACCAAGATAAGCAACTTCTAAAATCCAGAACTCACACCTTGAGAACTTGGCATATAGACGATGCTCGCGAAGTTTCATGAGAGTGAGACGAAGATGTTCTCCATGCTCTTCCTCGGATTTTGAGTAGACAAGAATGTCATCAAGATATACCACAACGAACTTGTAGAGGTATTCATGGAAGACAGAATTCATGAGTCTAGAGAAGGTTGCCGGTGCATTGGTGAGACCAAAGGACATGACGGTGTATTCATATAGACCGTAACGAGTGGTGAAAGCTGTTTTTGGAATATCTTCCTTTCTGATCTTTATCTGATGGTAACCCATCCTCAAGTCCAACTTTGAGAATATTGAGGCTCCAGCAAGTTGATCAAAAAGATCATCGATACGAGGAATTGGATACTTGTTCTTGATAGTTTTCTCGTTGAGAGGACGATAGTCAACCACGAGTCTTTTTGTTTGATCCTTCTTGGCAACAAACAGAGTTGGGCAACCCCAAGCAGAGGAACTAGGCTGAATGTAACCTTTCTCCATGTACATATCGATTTGCTCCTTCAACAATTTCAGTTCAGGAGGAGCTATCTTGTATGGATGCTTAGAGATTGGAGCAGTACCTGGCTCAAGCTCGATCACGAACTCAACTGCTCTGTCCGGAGGCATCCCTGGCAACTCTTCTGGAAAGACGTCAGGGAATTCACAAACCACCGGTACATTCTCAATTGCAGGAAGAGCTTTAGCATCGAGGTTGAACAGCTGAACAGAACTTGATTCATATGGAGAATAGACTATCTGGCCAGCCGGATGGAACAGAGTTATTGACTTGTTAGCACAGTCAATTTTAGCTTTATTGGCCTTCAACCAATCCATGCCCAGAATGACATCAATGTCAGAATTTCCCAGTAACATGAGTGAAGCAAGGAATATGCGACCTCCAATTAGGATCTGATTGTCCATAATTATCTTGGAAGTCAACATTTGCGGTCCCGGAGAGTGAACAGTCATTTGATTGCTTAGCGGAACCAGAACTAGGTTGTATGCTTTTGCAAAAATCTTTGACACAAAAGAATGCGATGCTCCGGTATCAAACAACACTTTAGCTGGAAAAGAGTTTACGGGTAATATACCGAGAACAACGTCAGCAGCTTCCTCAGCTTTGTCGGCCTTGATATGATTCACCCTCGCGGTCCTCCCGACAGGCCTGTTGTTGGAGTTGAAGGCTTTAGCCGGGGGAGCACGAACCATTGCCTGGTTGGTGTTGGGGCGAGGAGGTGGAGGTAGCTGCCTCTGAGTGCACTTATCAACGTAGTGTCCAGTCTCCTTGCACTTGTAGAAAGTGACGACACGAGGATTGCCTGGCCTTGGCTGCCCCATTGGAACCCTCTGACCCTGCATCTGAGATGGGTTGGGTGGGCGGGGAGCAAAGCCTGGAGAAGTTTGGGCATATGGAGCCCGAGTGACAGCACCATTTGGCACCCAGATGCGGCGCTTCTGCGGAGGGGTGGTCATGTTGGAGGAGGAACCACCCTCACGCGAGTGCTTGCGATAATCCTCGAACGCCTTGCGCCCATTTTCCTCATTGAGCGCGGTGTTCACGAGCTCCTCGAAGTCCTTGCACTTGACATTTGTGAGAGCGTACTTCAGTTCCGGGTTAAAACCTCTGCGGAACCTTGCCATCTTCTTGGCCTCAGTGGACACTTCGTCACCAGCGTATCGAGCGAGGCGATTGAACTCAGTCTGATAGCTGATAACGTCCAGCTTGCCCTGCTTAAAGGAGCAGAACTCTTCACGCATCCTTTCCATGAGACCATCTGGGATGTGGTGCTTCAGGAAGGCTTCCTTGAAACAGCCCCATGTGATAGGATATCCAGCTCTCATGGTCTGGTAGTTCTCCCACCAAGAAGCTGCCTGACCTTTCAGTAGGTAGGTGGCATACTTGACCTTATCTTCCTCAGCAACATGTGCAATCTCCAGAGTCCTGGCTATGTCACGGATCCAGTCATCAGCATCCAGGGGCTCGCGTGTTGCCACGAAAGCTTTTGTGCCCAAGCTGAGGAACTCCTTGATGTTGACCCGTGGAGCATTCTGGTTGTTGTGCTGGTTAGCCTGGATCTGGGCCATCTGAGCCACGACCTGAGTCATCTGAGTCAACAGCTCCGTGAGCGGAGTTGGCTCAGGCGGGGAGTTCCTGGTTGGAGGCATCCTGAACAGAAATGCATTTTAGCACAATAACAGAAAAGGATAGACTTGGTAACCGAAAGATAGATTATTCCGACGCATGAATAGATAACCAACAGGTACATCATCACATGTTCAAATACATCAGAATATCCAACACACCAATACATGGTTCGAATGCCAAAGGATAACTAAACATAGCTAGGAACGGATACATCGGTACTCCCATGCTCATCACGCAGGACGGCGGCGAGTAGTACGACGAGAGATACGGTGAGGAGGAATCCCACGGAAGTAAGTAGAACAACGATCCCTGTAGATCAGGACTGCTCTGAGAGCAACTCTCGGGGTGGTGAAGTAGAAAGCGTCGTCTCCCTGTGCTCCAAAGCGGGGAATCCCTGTGTAACCAGCACCGAGGTGGAGTAGTGGACCTCTGATCGGCTCGTAACCTCTAGCATCTGGCAGAGGAAGTCCAGCTGGCTGAACGAAACGCGCAAAGCGCTCGTCTCCAACGAAGTCTGTGGTGTACGTCGCCAGACGAGTCAACGCGAGGTAGAGCTGCTCCCTGACTGAAGCCAACTCCTGAGACAGTGTGGAAGCAACTGCGTCACTGTGCCTCACAAACTGAGCAGTGGTGTGCAGCCTGGAGCTATCAGACTCGTAGGTATCCAGGTTGCCGTGGAGAGTGAAGTGAACTCCCGCCGACGTAATGTAACCACGGGGGATGTGACGATAGATGGAATCATCAAACCCCCAGTAGTCAGCCCGAAGGACGGTGAGACTCACATACGCTTCCTGCTGCACAGCCATGTCCACTGTGGAACCTACTGCGTCGTAGCGGTGGACTATGGTCCTGCCATCATCTGACAGAATATAGACGATAGCCTGGTAGTAGGTCTGCTCAAACTCTCGATGCTGCTCGTAGACCTGGTACTCTGGTGCCCAATAGAACCCCAGATAGGTGACCATGTCCCTCAGCATCTCCGGATAACCGGCGGTGCTCTCACAGCGAGTCATCCGAACCACCTGCGGGTAGAAGCTGAGATCCATCTGCAGATGATTTGGAAGGTTTTGATTAGACGCCGGTAGAAGAATTGAAGTGTAAAACAATAACAAGATTTCAACGGACGAAAGGTTCTTTAGAAGAACAGGATATCGAAGCAACATCGGGAAAACGAGACCAAAATCCTGAGGTACTACGGAGAACCCAAAACACGTGAAATCCTAACTTGAAAGTTTGGGTGAGAAGAGAAAACAACGTTGCACTTCCTTACCAGAAAAGGGTGGGTGGGTGGGGAAAGAAGAAAAATGGCAGAATTCCTACTCTCACGTTTCATTTTTCCTATATAGCTACAAAATAGTTTCTAGACTCAAACTGCGACCAGTAAAAGGGGATCCTACAGGCAGACAGGCTCTGATACCATTTGTCGCACCCTGACTTCTAAGGGATGCTCATCGGGCCGAACTGGATAGCAGATGCTTGGATTATGGGGCATACCTGCTCCCACATCCTCGCTCTCGAGTAGGCCAGCACTTATGTGCGACAACCAAGCTCCGCTATTCCATCGTCGATGTAAACTATCCACTAGAAATCAAAGGCACTATTGTTGACGTACTTCATACCAATCACACATGGTACGTCAACAGCATTAAACGAATGATAATCACAACATATATCTAAGACACAAAAGATTGAAATAAGTTGCAAATGGCCTTCACTAAGGCAGAGATAGAAAATACAATCATCCAGAGGACACATGTCCCAACATAGCATCATTACAACTCAGCGGAAGCATTCAAAGGGGGTCTGAGTACAGACAAATCCAAATAGGCTTAAGAAGCCGGGAAAACTGAAAGAAAGAAGGAGCCCATCCACGTAGTCTCGAATCCTGCCCGGGTCCGCTATCTACTCGTCGGCAGCCTCGTCAAACTCCACGTAGTAGCCGTCACCTGGATCCTCGTAAGCGTAGCCTGCGGAAACCACAGCCCCAAAGGGGTCAGTACACCAACGTACTGGCAAGCAAGACTCACAGTTCACCAAAGTGTAACCCATCAACACCAAGTACAGAAACCTTGGTTCAACGGAAGAAAGGGGATATGAAAGATGCTGCAACTGGCTGCGCTAACCAACTACAGAAACACTACACTTCCAGCTAACAGAAAGGAGGTAAGATAGCGTATAGTAACCAACTGTTGTTTGACATCAAACAAACCCATCCTGGATCTCGCCCCTTATCCAAAGAAGCAATCCGAGGATAACTCACAAAGTTGAATTAATGAATAATGGATCAAGTTTGTTGTGTCAATAAGTCTATTACTAGTCAATTCATCAATAGTTAGGTGTAAGTTGTTCTGAGTACTTGTTAGCCAGTACTTTCACCAAGTCAACCATAACCGCGGAAAACACGGCTTCTCGAGAAGAGTTATCCCTGCAGGGTTGCACCAATTTGGCCGTACACGTATGAATAACCCGCCAGATGGGATGCCTCCCACCAAGCGGGGCACTCAACACAACTCAACTCTTCTTCGCATCAAGCCCAAAGCACCTTGGGCGCACGGCTAATCGAGCCCAGAAGAAAATGGACCCTCATAGCACTCTAAGAACGTGTCCCCCTATATGCCGACTACAAAAGTTCCACCCTGCGCTGGGCTCGCAAAAACATGCATGCGGCAAATGGAAAACACGAACTAAATGAGATGATTTGGACAAGATGCGAATCGAATCAAATTGAGGGTGGCGCCCATACTCGCTTCCCACATGCGGGTAGTGCGCTCATCATGGATCAGTAGACAAGACCCTTTTCCTATTAGGGTCGACACTAGCAGGCTCCAAAACCACACAGGGCCTCCTGCCGGTGCCTTATCAGCATATTATTAATAACAGGTTGATTGATTAACATCGAGCCCCCAGAACATGATAGAATAGTAATAACAGAAAGTAACGGGTAACAGACTCGAGCAAAAGCAACCTAAGCATGCTAGTAAGACACTGGCTCAAACAATGGGGTGTAGGATTGGAGGTGAGGCAATATCAGGTTTAAGGGATTCATGTGATAGGTTCGTAACAGAACAACTACTACTAAGGCTAGCAGAAAAGAACAACGGAAAGTATCGGTAACCAATGTTGAAAGGAACAAAGTGGTTCATGTGAGTGATAACTTGCCTGCAAACCCAGTAGCCGGGTACTGAGCTAGATCCTCAGAAGGGGTGTCGTAAAGATCGTCGGTATCAACGTCGTCGTCTATCCGAGAAGAACCAAAACAAACAATGCAGAAAGATAGACAATCAATATCATGGCATAGTGCACAATCATGGGATGATGCATGTCAAGTTAATGGTTGCATCAAAATAAACTAGCTAACATGATAACACAATTTAAATGGACCCCTATGCAATTGGATTGCATATGGAAAAGGTCCATGGATTAAGTGGAAACAAATGATCTACCATTTAATTACCATGTGAAAGTTTGCTTAGCATGATGCATGCATGATGATAACAACAAAATAACAACAACAGATGCAAGTGGTAAAAGAATAAAACAAGTTTGGACAATATTGGTTAAGTTTGGAAAGTTTGGTTACTTAAACATGTCACACAAGCAATTGTTGTTTTCATCAAGTTAAAGTGTGCAAAACAAATAACAAAGTTTATATTTGAAAAGAACATCAAATTTTAGGTTGATTACATGTTTCAAATTTTGAAATAGGAGTTAGTATGAATTTATTATGACTTAAACAATATTAAACAAGTTTTAAATGAATTTAAAACAAGTTTGAATTTTTATTTGAATTTTATTTGTTCAAAACACAAATTCAAACTCACATTTGAAAAGTTCACACTTTGATGGTTTGAAAACATATTTTGCATGTTCAAAAATAATTTATTTGGAGCAAGTTATGATTTTATCAAATTTAATTGAATTAAACAAGGATTAAATTATTTAGGCAATTTAAATTATTCAAACCATGAAACAAAAATTATATTTGAAAAGGTTATTTGAAATAGCATAGAAAACATATTTTATTTGCATTTATTGGATTAAAAATGAATTAGTTATTGATTTTAGCAATTTTCAATTGAAACATTTGAATTCAAATTTGAATTGCATTTTGAAAATTCAAAACAGGAAACAAATAGATTATTTGGATAGATGATTAAATTTGGATCAGCAAACATATATAACTTTTATCATTTGGAGTTATAAATTAAAAGTTATTCAAGTTTTAGTTTTAGGGTTTAATTCTGCAATTTAAAAGTATTTGGAATTAAAACAGAAACGTGTTAAACATTTTGCACCGCACAGGCACCTAGCCACTGTCACTGCAGCGTGGGCCTGGGGGCTCGCTGTGCTTGCGTGGCCACTGAGTGGCTGACAGGGGGCCCTCCCTGTCAGCACTTGGTGCAAAAAGTGTGGGAAAATCCCGCGAGCCCACGGCTCGAACTCGCGAGCTCGCGTGCTACGCGCAAAGACTGAACCAGCTGGGATGTGCGCGTTCGTTTGTCAGTAACAGAGGTGCAGCAAGGATAACGTTACAAAGTTCTATCTGAACTTTAACTGAAACTCGCGCGAAAACTGAACTTTTCGCTGACAGAAACAAGTTCGACGGAGGGGATCGACGGGCCGTGCTGCGCCGTGGTTGTGATCGATGTGCTGGAGATGCGTGGACGTGCACGTGTGCAGGAGATACAGAGAGGAAGAGGGGAAGAGACGGTCACGGTGGCTCACCGTGGGTTTTCAGCAGATGAACGACGGCGAGGTGGTTGCCGCGGCGGTGACGAAGATGGCGGCGAAGATCCACGTCGCGTACGTCCTGGCTGTGGTGTCCAACCGGGAGAGGAGGTGACGGCGGGTTGTCTCCCGCGGTCAGATCACGACGAGGAGCCCTGCAACGATGATGGCAACCTCGGGTTCAGAAATGGCGCCACGGTGGCCGGATACGGTCGAGGACCGCGGCATCAAATCAGAGGGTTACCGAGGCTGAGGAGGTGTTGCCGAGGAAGAGGAGGAAGCGGCGGAGCGATTCCCGCGATCAGCGAGGAAGATGGGTGGCTACTGCGGTGGATGCCATCGGAGTTCAGAGCGGAGGGATTCCGGTGAGCTGACAGAGAAGGAGGATCGGCCGCGAGAGGGGAGAAACGGCGGCGCCTCGAAGGGATAGGGAGGTAGCTAGGGTTCTAGGGCTGCGCGCTGCGCCCTAGGGGGTCTTATAGGGGGTGCGGGTGACTGGTGGTCGTCGAAGGCGCCGTACTGCCGCCGTGGCGTGCTCCGATGCACGCCGAACGGGAGGATGACGACGGAGGCGTTCTAAACGAACCGGTACGCGCGTGTTAGCAGGCTGGGCCGCGCTAGGAGAGGCTTAGGTGGGTTGGGCTGCTAGCTGCCGCGCGCGCGCGGCTGTGGCTTCTTTTATTTTTTGCTTTACTGTTTTTTTTGTAGCAATTAGAAAAATGGAAGCTTTTGTTAGGGTTTTGAGTTTATAAAATTTTGGAAAAATTCCTGTGGGCTTAATAGGGTAACATCTATCAGTGTCCACTTTGGTTTTTGTAAAATTCAAATTTATGTTTGCTGTTTGCAAATTGATTTGAAATTGAGTAATTTGCAATTTAATTGATTAATATTTGAAACAACAAATTTATTAGGGTGAACCCTAATATTAATTGGATTGAAACATTAGAATGGTTTGTTAGTTTTCATGACTTGGAATTTGGTGCTGTTTGAATTTGAATTTGGGTTTGAAAGCAATTTGGGAATTATTTAATTGAAATAAAAGCACGATTTTATTAGTTGATAACTATGGAATAATATGACAACAAATGAGTTGTTTTTATTCAAGATTTTTATTTGAAATGTTGTAACAGAGCAAGTATGAAATAACCATTTGAAATTGTTTGAGTTCCATTAAGAAAACAAGATAAAACAGATGCAAAACAAATAGTAAACAAATGCAAACAATGAAATAAACATGATGACATGATGCAATACTTTAATTATAACATGAAAACAAACATTCTAGTGGTATTTTCATACTTGGGATGTTACATGAAGTTTCAAAGGTTGCAATCTCCAACACATCCGCACGATGAAGCAATAAGGAGGCAGACAAGTTAGCAAACATCGGATCAACCAATGCACTGATACCCCCAGGAGTCTACTTGGAGAAAATCAACAAGCGGTCTGTCAAGCGGAATAAACCATGTGAGCCACCCGCAACAGTACCTCCAAAAGATAGCGGGTACAACGTGCTCATTGCAGCTATACACTACATCATGCGCCAAGTTTTCCTGATAGAGCCAGTTTGGATCCACACGTAACTGGATTACCTGCTCCCACAGCAGCTCCCATAAAATACATCAGAAGCAAGGCACATAGTACACACAGTAAATATTTCACGGTGATAAACAGCGAGTTATACAAGAAAAGAATCTCGAGAATCCTTCAGAGGTGCATCGCACCAGAAGACGGGAAAGAATTGTTGCAGGATATACACCAGGGAGATTGCATGCACCATGCCAGCTGGAGAGCCATTGTAGTGAAAGTTTTTCGAGCAGTATTTTACTGGCTTACAGCAACCAAGGATGCAGAGAAACTAGCTGAGAGATGTGAAGCCTGCCGGAAATTCGCACCAAAACCACAGATGCAAGCAACATAACTACACATGACCCCTTTGTCTTGGCCCTTCGCTCAATGGGGCTCGACATGGTCAGACCGCTCTGCAAATCAACACCAGGAGGATACACTCTTTTGCTAGTAGTAGTCGACAAGTTCACCAAGTGGATAGAAGTTGTCCCTATCACATCTCAAGCCACCAAGTGCGCCGTAAAATTCCTTGAATCCATCCTCTGTTGATTCGATGTTCCGCACAACATCCAATACTTTGATAATAGAGATATTCCATATTCTAAGCCACCTCATCAATGCTTAGATGAATTTGATAATGATGTTGTTAAGGAAGACGACTTTAATATGAGAGTGCAAAATCATCTTATGGAAAACTCTAGAGCTATTGATAATTTGCATGGTATTATTGAGAGAACCTCTAATCATGTTAAAATGCTTGTTACAAAATTTCATATGGTTCAAACTCAAATTGATCAACTCACTAAAGTGCAAAAAGATATGCTAGATAATGCTTCTAGAGAAAAACATGTTTGTGAAATAATTACTAGAAGTGGTGTTTCAACTCAGGACCCCTTGTATCCTGAAGGACATCCTAAAAGAATTGAACAAGATTCTCAGCAACCTAAAAACAATAGTTCTCCTTCTAAGAAAAAGAAGAAGAGACATAAAATTGTTGTAGACTCTCCTGAACCTGCTAAACACCCTAATAGCATATCTATTTCTGATGCTGAAGCTGAAAGTGGTAATGATAAAAGTGATGCTTCTGATAAATAAGAAACTGTAGCTGAACCTGAAAAGCAAACTAAAACTCCAAAGTATACTAAGGACGATTTCCTTGCTAACAAACATGGTAATGAAAGAGAGCCTTTGGTGCAAAAAGCAATGCCTTTTCCTAATAATAAACACAAATCAAAGGAGGAAGAACATTATAATAAATTTTGTGAATGGATGAAACCTTTGTTTTTGCAAATTCCTTTGACTAGTGCTATTTAACTGCCTCCTTATTCTAAATATATGAAAGATGTTGTCTCTAACAAAAGGAAGATTCCTAATGAGGAAATTTCCACTATGATTGCTAATTACTCTTTCAATGGCAAGGTTCCAAAGAAGCTTGGAGATCCTGGTATTCCTACTATCCCTTGTTCTATTAAAAATAATTATGTTAGAACTGCTTTATGTGACATGGGAGCGGGAGTTAGTTTTATGCCTTTTTCTCTCTATAAGAGGCTCTCTCTGGAAAAATTGATACACACTGATATATCTTTGGAAATGGATGATAAATCTACTTCTATTCCTGTTGGTATATGTGAGAATGTTCCTATTCAAGTGACTACTAATTGTTTGATATTAACTGACTTTGTTGTGTTGGAAATGCCTAAAGATGATAATATGTCTATTATTATTGGGAGGCCTTTTCTTAACAATGTAGGGGCTGTTATTGATTGCAATCAAGGAAAAGTAACTTTTAATGTAAATGATAAAGAGCACACAGTTTATTTTCCCAAGAAGACTGATAAAAGATATGGTCTAAATTCAATTGAAAATATTGAGACCATCAAGATTGGAGAATTCAATTGTCCCATTCCAATGCCACCAAAAGAATATGAAATTATTATGATTGGGACTATGTCTATCAAGGTTGAGGTAACATAATCATTTAGTGATATGCAAAGTTTTGCGTCATATAAAATTGTTCTGGTAACAAGACATTATCAACCTTGTTAACAAAGTGATTTTTAATGAAGAGGATAATGTTTTCACTATGTTTTCACTTTCGCCATTATGTTTTCACCATGTTATCACCTGTCCACCTTAGTACAATTATGTTTTTCCATCATCCATAGTCATGTTTTCACCTTGATTACCGTGGTTATGCATGTTTTCACCATCCACATTTTTGTTTTCACCACATCCACCTTTGTTTTCTTTGGCCAATTGCATATTGAAGTGTCATAGAACCTCTGTAGTTCTGGTTTTGGTTTTTTTCACGTTTCCACATTTTTTCTGGGTTTTAATTAATTATTAAATTCTAAAAATACCTCGAAAATAAAGTTTCTCGAAAAATTACAAAAAAAATTATAATAAATTTTTGTGTCAAAAATGAGGCAGAGATGCACCTGGGGAAACCCGGGGGACTGTAAGGTCCGTCCTTCGAAACACTGTTCAAGGACACCTTCGATATGCATACATTCACGATCCCAGGAATTCAGTCGTGAACAACATATCAAGTTGGTACACAGATACAATATCCATTACACGGTTGCATAAATACTTACAAAAGGGGCATGGTCACTTGACCAAGCCTAAACGGATGCCACGCAGGGCAACACACAACACACACAGCGGAAGACTAAACACTCATAATGCAGTAGAGCCCAAGTCACGCCTTAACCTACAGGCTGCTGACCCGGAGACGATCCTAGTTCGCAAAGCCATCAGCTTCGTACTCCTCCTTGTTGATCTCCTTCGAAGACTCCTTCTCAAAGTATGGCAAGTAGATACCAGGGGCGAAACCATAATGAGTACATTTGAATGTACTCAGCAAGACATCCATCATGTGACTTACCAAAGTGCACGTATGCTTATATGGTGGAATAGGTAGGCTATAAATAGGGTTCACTATCAATGGGGTTCATATAGGATGACACCACAGTTGCAGTCAAATTAATCTGTACCTTCGTCGAAGAAGATACTTCAGAAGAAAATAATATAGTTTTATTTCTCTTGTAGATATCACATGTACAAGAGGCTTTGTTAAACTTTTGTTTAAAAGGGAATTTTCTCTTTGCAAAACTTGTGAAATCAGTTTCCAGAATTCTTGCTTAGAGTAGAAAAGTTTTATTTGCAAAACTTTTTAGTTTGTAAAACAACTTCTGGTTTTCCATCATCAGTACCTCCACGGTACAAGCTTTCCTTCCTTTCCGAACTTCCCGAGTTCAAAACTTCCTTTCAAAAACATATTTTTGAAAAACATTGACACAATGCTAGCTACATGGCCATTCAACTGTCCATATCCGAGGACGCGGCTTCTTCGAAAAAGTTGTACTCTGCAGAGGTGTACACATCCACCAGATTCAGAACTCTGCCATGGACCACCCATGGATCGTCACAGCGATATGCAAGCACCAGAGAATTTGATCCTAACTGTCCACTCTGACACAAGCTAGTATATGCTCATTCCTTCAGATGGGTTGTCTCCCCGGCATCAGGACCCGCCCTGCCTAGTCGGGAGGCCCAACTGTCGCATCCGGAGGGAAAATTAATCCCACACTGTGTATGTCCCGTTTCCCTCTCCTGGCGACACTTCGGTTCAGAGAATCCGCTTCTCTATAGCACTTTGGAATAAAGCATACACTAACAAGTTCAAGCATCTAGATAGGCCCCATACCCATATAGGGGTAGAGTGGCAGTACAGTAAAGGTTGTCCGGCGAAGACTAGGTTATGTGTCATTTTTGAAAAACATTAATTTCCCAAAATGACCACTTCCACATTCCTCCGGAGATTAAGGATCCGCCTTTTCTCCGGGTTTTCCATAAAGCCTTTGTTTTGTAAAATCACAATTTGAGGGTGTCCACTTAGGGACTAGTATATTTGATGGTAATAAATACCATATGGTGGCTTATGGGCTTGGTATTACCAAGTTTAACTACTGACATGATAGTAACCTATATAATAGAATAGTAGTAATAGCCACATCAAAAATAGTTTTGATAATCAAGTTTTGGTAAAACTTCAGAGGTAAAACATGCATGATAGATAATGATAAGTATTGTATCAGCAAGCATCAGGATGGCTTGCCTCAAGTCTCTTAATGTCCCTGGCCTTGAAGCAACTTGAACTTGACGCACAACTCCACAACTGCTTCTTCTTCTTCTTCGCGTTCTAGCGTCGTAAAGGAAATAAAAGACACACATTGAGGTCTAAAGGACAAACAACTAAGCTAATAAACACATACAGCAACAAATGTTCACTCTCGAGTTCTCTCGAAACGATAACGCAAAAACTATTTCACATAACTCTCACGGTCAAAAACTATCGTCAGGCACTATGTATGGTTTAGAAAACCATATCCCACATCATACATACCATATATGGAGTGTTGTACCACTCTCATAATAAGATATACAAGAAGCTAAAAATATATCTTGTGGGTGCAAAAGGTTAGGTTGCTAAGGTAAAACAACAAGCAGAACAATACCCATGGCAGTGGGTATTACTCACCACAAGCAACTATCACTTAATGGGTTCATGATTTTAGTTGGATGTTTTAGTTTCACAAGATACTCTTAAGAACAATAATAACACAAGTATAAGCTCATGCTAACGTAAAATACTCCAACAAAATCCAAACAACAAGCAAACACACCACAATTGAATAGACTATTTATTCAATATGTTCTTGTTTACTAGAGGTTTTGGAATCCATCAATTATGAAAAATTAGCAAACAACCAGTACCTAAAAACAAGGATAACAAGTCATAAAAATAATCTAAAACACAATCATCACTCAAGGTAATATCCCTATCAAAAGCATAGAAACAGTACTGCACTGATAACACACTAGTGTGGGAAATCTACACAAGCATGTTATAAGAAAAACTTATATTCTACAACTATAGCACAAGAAACTAAATGATTCATGGCATCATAACAGAAGTAATAACTTCATAAATATGCTATAATAAACTCATACACTTATGAAAATAAAAATGACAATAATAGAGATAACCACAATTTCTATTGGTGACACTAGTTCATCACTAGAGAAGCAAACAATGCTACTATGATGCTTAACTCTAAACAAGCAAGTCATGGTCATAAATATACATAATAACAGAAGTAACATCATCCTAAACATGCTAGGATAGTCCTACACTAAGAAAATAAGAAGACAACAATACTAGGTAATCTCATAATCTCTAGTGGTGACACTAGTCCATCACTAGAGAAGCAAACACCACAACAAGGAAGCATAATCTTAACACAAGAAATAAATGGATATAAACATGCCTACTAACAGCACACAAACCTTACACATGCTAGTAAGTACTACAATAGAATAATTTTATGTACACATCTATTAAGGAAGCATAAACCAATTCTAGTAATGCATGCTTTTCAAATAGATTAACTAGCAAGCAACCAAGGTATAAACTACCCAACCAGTAGCTATACACTTAAAGAAAAGTTATATAAACCTTTTCAAAAATCCAAACACTCAATTTAAAATCATTCACAATCAATCTATCAATCACAAGGAATTTAGTTTATTTGCAAACAATTTAATTTAACACTCAATAGTGAATCATTTCTTAACAAGATCCTCCTAAGGAATATTATGCTAACAAATGGATCACATCTAACATACTAGTAGATTCTTATAAGAAATAAACTTCTCACTTGCATAAGTGAAAACAAACAATTATATTTTCCATGGTGGAAAATATCCTATCAACCACATAATTAAAACATGTTAATTTCTCACATGTGCATAGTTGGGAATTTCTATCCACAACCAAGATGCAATGGGACCAGTGGGTTATGTGCCCATTTATATCAAGGTAAATGAGGTACTAAGCCTCTGGTTAATCATAAAAACATTAGAATAACAAAATAAATAAAACAAGGCTATTTATTCTAGTGCATACAAGACTAGTGCATAAGAATAACAAAAGCTACACATGCTTCACCATAAAAATACATGCAAGCTATCAGAGACAAAAGCATCAAAATAATAGTACCAAAATGGTACTGGATCTATAGCAAACATAGCACAAAAATTATCAAGGCATTCACACAAAGATCTAGGTCTCACAATAATTCCAAAGAATAAACTAGAAAATTAACAAATGTTACCCATGCTTTGCTATAAGATCACATGCAAGTTAATGAAGATAATAGAATATAAATAACAGTACCAAAATGGTACTGTACTCACCACAATCATAGCAAAAACTTAGGTAACAAGCACACAAAGATTTGCTCACACAACTAGTCAAATAAGTACTAGAAAACAAACAACAAATGTTACACATGCTTTGCTATAAAATAAGGTGTAAGCTAATAGAGATAATAGCATAGAAATAACAGGACCAAAATGGTACTTGACTCCACTCAAGCATGGCACAACTTAGGTAAAAACAAACATACAAAGATTTGGTTCACATGATATCCAAATAAATAAAACTATAAATTGACAAATGCTATTCCTATTTCTATTTGACTTTCCAAACATGCACATACTTTCTAAGGTAGATGTACTGACAGAAAACAACTTAATAACAAGTCCTAGCAACTCTATACAAGTTAGGAAGTAAGATTAAAACAACCACACATTGATTCCAAACAAAAACACACAAAGAAACAAAAACAGAAAAACTGATGTTTCTAGATCTGTCCACAAAAAATAATCTAGAGCCTCAAAAATTAATATAAGCTAGGATAAGATAGATCTAGTCAGTACCAAACTCATACAATTGGATTTGCTTCAAAAAAAAACATTTTTAAACTTCTTATAAGAAGTCTAGAAAAGCCTACTGGTCTTTTACCAGAATGGATGTCATTTCCATTTGGTAACTGGCGTTGATATAAGGCCAAGTCCTATGGATAGATCTACTCATAGGCTACTCAAAACAATTTGATTTGACCAAAACGGATACAGATCCAAAAAGTTATGCCAAAAATGGCTAAACAGACAGTCTGTGGCAAAACAGGTATTGTGACAAAAATAAAAGTGCAAACTTGGATCTTCCAACGGGACATGGTTAGGAAAACATAATCCTAGTGCTGTGAATTTTTGTAGAAATTAATCTGCAGGAAAACTATTTTTCACAAGCTCAAAACCACAGGCAACATCTGCAGGGATTTGAGGTTCCTCACCTTGGTTTAAGAAAAATGGCCGGCGGCGATTTTGGAGCTCATGGAGCTCACTTGGATAGAACAAGGCTCTTCTCAGCTTGGGGATGAAGTGTGATCGTGAAGGGAGGTGGAGGAGGGCTGTGGAGCAAGGAGATGGCCTTGGGATCTTTATAGAAGAGGGAGTGAGGTGGAGGGGCAAGATGGTCACCTCGGGTGGGTGTCATCCCATGGCATTAGGATGTCTAGGGCCTAATGGTCATTTCCTTATGATTGAACAATGTGTCCTATGCAAGAGCAAAGGTGATGCAAGCAAGTGGGGCCCTTGAGTGCAAGTGGAAAGTGGAAAGGTCAAAAATATCTAAGAGGTATGTGTGCCATACCTATCCTAGTCATCATTCTCTCTCCTCTCTTATCTTCATCCCTAAGGCTTCTAGAAGGTATCCAATGCATGCTAGTTCGATTACATGAGTTGGTCAACAAGTTATCTCAGTCCAAAACTCAAAATGTGCAAAGAAACATCAAGAAAATAAGTGTGCAAAAGTGTATCCCGTATTGTTCATTTGCAAAAATTCAGAAAAATCTCAAGTGTTGGAAAACAGATCAAAAGTTCAAAAAGTTGAGTTTGTTTTCAGGGTCCAATTGCTTTCCAAAATTGGTTTTAAAAGTATGGATGTGTTAACCATGCTATATACTTTCAGAAACATCTTTTAAAAACAAATTTGAAATAGTTTAAGGCTATGAAAACAATGTGGGAAATGGTATACTTTCTGTTTTTATCTGTTTCTCAAAAACTGTCTTTTTCTGCCTTAATTTCATACCACAAAAACAACAAGCAAAAGATAGTTTTTATTTGTTCAAAAATAAAAGTAAGCTTATAGTTTGGTAGTATATATATCAAGGATTAATTAAAAGTCAAGAAACCATAATATAACAATTTATAGCTTGGTGAAAACAATGGTAGAAAACAGGTACTTGGCTTTATTTTCAGGAATTGTTTTCTATAGGAAAGTTAAAAGAAAAATTTCATAGATCATTTTGGAAACTTGTTTTCTTGGATCCAAAAAGGTTAAAAAAAATTTTAAGATGCAAAGAAGAATGATCCAAGTCTTGGAATAAAAATCCACTCAAGTAATAATAAGAAAACATTAGGGAAAAATATCACGAATATTTTTCAGAAACATATGGTGTTGGTTTTATAATGAAACAAAACTTATGTTGCAAAAATGATTAAGATCATAACACAAGTTAGTTCAAACCATCATGTTGTTATAAAAATAATTTGTTGGCCCTAATAGTTGTCTTTGTTAGCACAATCCATGAGTCCAAAAACTGGGATGTGACAGACCTTCCCCCCTTAAAAGAATCTCGTCCCGAGATTCGCAGGCAAGCGAAAAAGAGGGTATGGTCAACACAACAATGTTAGATGATTTTCTTACAAAACATTGTTGGTGATTTGTAACATTATTTACAGGGGCTTCCCCCCTTTGATTTATCTTACCAGAATTCACCGGTAAATTTGTTTTCTTTTCAAAGGTTTGGGTGACCTCGAACATATTGCTCCTTAAAACCATGATATCAAACCAGGGGTTACCTTTAGTCATAAGATCTATTTGTTTACAACTCATATGATCAATTAAATGGATATCCATCAACATTTATATAGTATGAGCTTTCCATTGCTCACTGTCCAAAATCCAGTATAATCCACTATCTTCCTCTTACTAATATAGAATTGATATCTCATATCATTTGTTTTCCTCAAAGGTAGTTTATCAAGATCATAAAGCTATACCAACTCTGAGTACTATCAGCTTTATAAGGTTCCTTTCACAAATCTCCCAACTCTTTTCTCATGACCAACGCTAAATCATTCTCATCAATAATCTCACTAGAGTGTGACAAGCTCTGACAATATATCCTCAAGAGCAAGAATCTACTAACTCCAAGCTCATATTGATTCTTCCTAAAATCCATCATCATCATTTTATATACACCAATCTTTCTAAACCTCAATGAGTTTTCCACCATCTCATATTCTAAATTTTGGTTCCTCCAATACATACATACGAGAGAACTTGTTGCCTAGTAACAATCATAGTCTTATCCGTCCAATATTTTTTTCCAACCTTTCACTTTCTTCAAAACAGCAATTGAGTCATTCTAAGGCACCTTTCTTCTCGTTTTTTGAAAAAAGTTGATTACACGTTTTCTTTTTAAACGGGTGATAACAAACTCTGTAACATATCAACTCTATAAGTTACTTTGTAAGGTATTTGGTTTAGATAGCACCATGTAGGGTATTAAAAAGAAAATTGATGAGCCAACTCTGTAGGGTTCTAAGCTTAAGAGATGAGGTTATATTACCAATTTAGTAAGGTCTCCAACTAGAATTAGATGAAACAATTTTACTAACTCTGTAGGGTGGCAACAATTTTATGGGGCAAAAATTTAATTTACTCTGTAGGGTGTTATACTAAAATTTGATGAGATTTTTGTTAGTATCGTTAACTAGTTAAGATTTTATTTAGTCCGACGTGACACTTCCAGTGTTCTATTTACGTCGGGTTTTTCAGGGTACGGCGATAATCAAAACAAGGGGGTTCACAGTTGTGGTTTGAAACGTACCATTGGTTATGGCATGAGTTGCAGATGCTCCTGCAACATCATCTCGGTCTCGAGGTCCACTCATCCGATTCTTGCGTTTCTTCCGGGCTGGACCTTGGGTTTCTTGGGGTTCTTCAGGATGAGCTAGAATACGGTTCTTCTCGGGACAATCACGAGCAAAGTGTCCTTCCTGTCCACAGGTAAAGCAACCCATGGTTTTAGGCTTGAATTTCACCCGTCTCCTTGAAGATTGTGGCATTGCAGGCAAAACGCTGCGAGTCACCCATAGACTAGTTTCTCCTGGCGTCACCATCTCTCGTTTGTGTCTCTCTCCAGCAAGCAGTTGCTGGTATCCTCTCATAAGGAACCCAATATCCTCAGCATTGGTGAAGACAAGCTGAGTCAAATGTTCCAGGATAGCATGGGTGGCGATGTGTTCAGCACGAGCGGCTTCACTTTCTTCCCTCAACAGAGCAAACAGTTGAGCAACTGTCGGCTCAGGTGATGGAGGTAGATCACTGGCCATGCTGAAGACAAAGAATGGTGTAAGACAAGAGCAACTAAAGGTGGTTTTGGTTTTAAAGGCTCGTGACATATACCGGCTCATAGCGGATATGAGAACGGTAGATAACACGACAACAAGCAAACATCAAAGAAACTAATGCCAACTCAAACCAAGATTAACATATGCATGAAACAGAGTCTTAACAAGCATAACTTATCTTAAGGGTTCTCAAGGCTACATTCGAAGGCTTAGAACAAAACTAGCACACACATAGGTCTAACAGAGTTCACACAACACAAACACAAACAAGCGTCTGGGGTGGAAATAACACAACTCCTAACATCCTGCGGCAATCCTAAGTGCTCGAGGAAGCGCGTAGCTGTTCCTCCAACTCTTCAACTTAGGTACTGGGCGACCTATAAGACGAGTCATCTTGATCAAATCCTCCTCAAAGCGGCGGTAGCAAGGTGCATGCGTACCTAACCGGAAAGATTTGGTGAAGGCAATTGTCATCTATACCAATGTTTTAGGTATAGTTTAAGTTGGGTAACAGTGTGCAAAATTTTAAGATGCTTATTTTTCCTTCGGATAGACAAATATTTAGGTCTTTCTCGGGACATCGCCAAGTATACAAGAATGGGTGAGATTGTGCAAAAAGTTTGTTTTTGAAACACTATTTATTTTATTTTCGACAGGAAAATTTAAGGTCGAGAGATATTTCAAAAACAAGAGCGGGGCAGTTGCAAACAAGCAAGAAATGAACTCTTAACCCAGAGGGATAAGGTTTTAGAACAATTTGAAAAGATAATAAGAATGGAAACTATAGTTAAAACTCCCTTAGATAAGAACAATTTTAGATATTAAATATATTCTTACCCAAAAATACTTTCCTTTCCTATCTGACGTCCATGCTAACTAAGGTCTCATAAGGTCAGGATAGCTCTGATACCAACTCTGTAAGGTCTGCCCTTCGAAACACTGTTCAAGGACACCTTCGATATGCATACATTCACGATCCCAGGAATTCAGTCGTGAACAACATATCAAGTTGGTACACAGATACAATATCCATTACACGGTTGCATAAATACTTACAAAAGGGGCATGGTCACTTGACCAAGCCTAAACGGATGCCACGCAGGGCAACACACAACACACACAGCGGAAGACTAAACACTCATAACGCAGTAGAGCCCAAGTCACGCCTTAACCTACAGGCTGCTGACCCGGAGACGATCCTAGTTCGCAAAGCCATCAGCTTCGTACTCCTCCTTGTTGATCTCCTTCGAAGACTCCTTCTCAAAGTCTGGCAAGTAGATACCAGGGGCGAAACCATAATGAGTACATTTGAATGTACTCAGCAAGACATCCATCATGTGACTTACCAAAGTGCAAGTATGCTTATATGGTGGAATAGGTAGGCTATAAATAGGGTTCACTATCAATGGGGTTCATATAGGATGACACCATAGTTGCAGTCAAATTAATCTGTACCTTCGTTGAAGAAGATACTTCAGAAGAAAATAATATAGTTTTATTTCTCTTGTAGATATCACATGTACCAGAGGTTTTGTTAAACTTTTGTTTAAAAGGGAATTTTCTCTTTGCAAAACTTCTTGGAATCAGTTTCCAGAATTCTTGCTTAGAGTAGAAAAGTTTTATTTGCAAAACTTTTTAGTTTGTAAAACAACTTCTGGTTTTCCATCATCAGTACCTCCACGGTACAAGCTTTCCTTCCTTTCCGAACTTCCCGAGTTCAAAACTTCCTTTCAAAAACATCTTTTTGAAAAACATTGACACAATGCTAGCTACATGGCCATTCAACTGTCCATATCCGAGGATGCGACTTCTTCGAAAAAGTTGTACTCTGCAGAGGTGTACACATCCACCAGATTCAGAACTCTGCCATGGACCACCCATGGATCGTCACAACGATATGCAAGCACCAGAGAATTTGATCCTAACTGTCCGATCTGACACAAGCTAGTATATGCTTATTCCTTCAGATGGGTTGTCTCCCCAGCATCAGGACCCGCCCTGCCTAGTCGGGAGGCCCAACTGTCGCATCCGGAGGGAAAATTAATCCCACACTGTGTATGTCCCGTTTCCCTCTCCTGGCGACACTTCGGTTCAGAGAATCTGCTTCTCTATAGCACTTTGGAATAAAGCATACACTAACAAGTTCAAGCATCTAGATAGGCCCCATACCCATATAGGGGTAGAGTGGCAGTACAGTAAAGGTTGTCCGGCGAAGACTAGGTTATGTGTCATTTTTGAAAAACACCAATTTCCCAAAAATGACCACTTCCACATTCCTCCGGAGATTAAGGATCCGCCTTTTCTCCGGGTTTTCCATAAAGCCTTTGTTTTGTAAAATCACAATTTGAGGGTGTCCACTTAGGGACTAGTATATTTGATGGTAATAAATACCATATGGTGCCTTATGGGCTTGGTATTACCAAGTTTAACTACTGACATGATAGTAACCTATATAATAGAATAGTAGTAATAGCCACATCAAAAATAGTTTTGATAATCAAGTTTTGGTAAAACTTCAGAGGTAAAACATGCATGATAGATAATGATAAGTATTGTATCAGCAAGCATCAGGATGGCTTGCCTCAAGTCTCTTAATGTCCCTGGCCTTGAAGCAACTTGAACTTGACGCACAACTCCACAACTGCTTCTTCTTCTTCTTCGCGTTCTAGCGTCGTAAAGGAAATAAAAGACACACACTCAGGTCTAAAGGACAAACAACTAAGCTAAGAAACACATACAGCAACAAATGTTCACTCTCGAGTTCTCTCGAAACGATAACGCAAAAACTATTTCACATAACTCTCACGGTCAAAAACTATCGTCAGGCACTATGTATGGTTTAGAAAACCATATCCCACATCATACCTACCATATATGGAGTGGTGTACCACTCTCATAATAAGATATACAAGAAGCTAAAAATATATCTTGTGGGTGCAAAAGGTTAGGTTGCTAAGGTAAAACAACATGCAGAACAATACCCATGGCAGTGGGTATTACTCACCACAAGCAACTATCACTTAATGGGTTCATGATTTTAGTTGGATGTTTTAGTTTCACAAGATACTCTTAAGCACAATCATAACACAAGTATAAGCTCATGCTAAGGTAAAATACTCCAACAAAATCCAAACAACAAGCAAACACACCACAATTGAATAGACTATTTATTCACTATGTTCTTGTTTACTAGAGGTTTTGGAATCCATCAATTATGAAAAATTAGCAAACAACCAGTAACTAAAAACAAGGATAACAAGTCGTAAAAATAATCTAAAACACAATCATCACTCAAGGTAATATCCCTATCAAAAGCATAGAAACAGGACTGCACTGATAACACACTAGTGTGGGAAATCTACACAAGCATGTTATAAGAAAAACTTATATTCTACAACTATAGAACAAGAAACTAAATGATTCATGGCATCATAACAGAAGTAATAACTTCATAAATATGCTATAATAAACTCATACACTTATGAAAATAAAAATGACAATAATAGAGATAACCACAATTTCTATTGGTGACACTAGTTCATCACTAGAGAAGCAAACAATGCTACTATGATGCTTAACTCTAAACAATCAAGTCATGGTCACCAATATACATAATAACAGAAGTAACATCATCCTAAACATGCTAGGATAGTCCTAGACAAAGAAAATAAGAAGACAACAATACTAGGTAATCTCATAATCTCTAGTGGTGACACTAGTCCATCACTAGAGAAGCAAACACCACAACAAGGAAGCATAATCTTAAACAAGAAATAAATGGATATAAACATGCCTACTAACAGCACACAAACCTTACACATGCTAGTAAGTACTACAATAGAATAATTTTATGTACACATCTATTAAGGAAGCATAAACCAATTCTAGTAATGCATGCTTTTCAAATAGATTAACTAGCAAGCAACCAAGGTATAAACTACCCAACCAGTAGCTATACACTTAAAGAAAAGTTATATAAACCTTTTCAAAAATCCAAACACTCAATTTAAAATCATTCACAATCAATCTATCAATCACAAGGAATTTAGTTTATTTGCAAACAATTTAATTTAACACTCAATAGTGAATCATTTCTTAACAAGATCCTCCTAAGGAATATTATGCTAACAAATGGATCACATCTAACATACTAGTAGATTCTTATAAGAAATAAACTTCTCACTTGCATAAGTGAAAACAAACAATTATACATTCCATGGTGGAAAATATCCTATCAACCACATAATTAAAACATGTTAATTTCTCACATGTGCATAGTTGGGAATTTCCATCCACAACCAAGATGCAATGGGACCAGTGGGTTATGTGCCCATTTATATCAAGGTAAATGAGGTACTAAGCCTCTGGTTAATCATAAAAACATTAGAATAACAAAATAAATAAAACAAGGCTATTTATTCTAGTGCATACAAGACTAGTGCATAAGAATAACAAAACCTACACATGCTTCACCATAAAAATACATGCAAGCTATCAGAGACAAAAGCATCAAAATAATAGTACCAAAATGGTACTGGATCTATAGCAAACATAGCACAAAAATTATCAAGGCATTCACACAAAGATCTAGCTCTCACAATAATTCCAAAGAATAAACTAGAAAATTAACAAATGTTACCCATGCTTTGCTATAAGATCACATGCAAGTTAATGAAGATAATAGAATATAAATAACAGTACCAAAATGGTACTGGACTCACCACAATCATAGCAAAAACTTAGGTAACAAGCACACAAAGATTTGCTCACACAACTAGTCAAATAAGTACTAGAAAACAAACAACAAATGTTACACATGCTTTGCTATAAAATAAGGTGTAAGCTAATAGAGATAATAGCATAGAAATAACAGTACCAAAATGGTACTTGACTCCACTCAAACATGGCACAACTTAGGTAAAACAAACATACAAAGATTTGGTTCACATGATATCCAAATAAATAAAACTATAAATTTACAAATGCTATTCCTATTTCTATTTGACTTTCCAAACATGCACACACTTTCTAAGGTAGATGTACTGAAAGAAAACAACTTAATAACAAGTCCTAGCAACTCTATACAAGTTAGGAAGTAAGATTAAAACAACCACACATTGATTCCAAACAAAAACACACAAAGAAACAAAAACAGAAAAGCTGTTGTTTCTAGATCTGTCCACAAAAAATAATCTAGAGCCTCAAAAATTAATCTAAGATAGGATAAGATAGATCTAGTCAATACCAAACTCATCCAATTGGATTTGCTTCAAAAAACATTTTTAAACTCCTTATAAGAAGTCTAGAAAAGCCTACTGGTCTTGTACCAAAATGGATGTCATTTCCATTTGGTAAATGGCGTTGATATAAGGCCAAGTCCTATGGATAGATCTACTCATAGGCTACTCAAAACAATTTGATTTGACCAAAACGGATACAGATCCAAAAAGTTATGCCAAAAATGGCTAAACAGACAGTCTGTGGCAAAACAGGTATTGTGACAAAAATAAAAGTGCAAACTTGGATCTTCCAACGGGACATGGTTAGGAAAACATAATCATAGTGATGTGAATTTTTGTAGAAATTAATCTGCACGAAAACTATTTTTCACAAACTCAAAACCACAGGCAACATCTGCAGGGATTTGAGGTTCCTCACCTCAGTTTAAGAAAAATGGCCGGCGGCGATTTTGGAGCTCATGGAGCTCACTTGGATAGCACAAGGCTCTTCTCAGCTTGGGGATGAAGTGTGGTCGTGAAGGGAGGTGGAGGAGGGCTGTGGAGCAAGGAGATGACCTTGGGATCTTTATAGAAGAGGGAGTGAGGTGGAGGGGCAAGATGGTCACCTCGGGTGGGTGTCATCCCATGGCATTGGGATGTCTAGGGCCTAATGGTCATTTCCTTATGATTGAACAATGTGTCCTATGCAAGAGCAAAGGTGATGCAAGCAAGTGGGGCCCTTGAGTGCAAGTGGCAAGTGGAAAGGTCAAAAATATCTAAGAGGTATGTGTGTCCATACCTATCCTAGTCATCATTCTCTCTCCTCTCTTATGTTCATCCCTAAGGCTTCTAGAAGGTATCCAATGCATGCTAGTTCGAGTACATGAGTTGGTCAACAAGTTAGCTCAGTCCAAAACTCAAAATGTGCAAAGAAACATCAAGAAAATAAGTGTGCAAAAGTGTATCCCGTACTGTTCATTTGCAAAAATTCAGAAAAATCTCTAAGTGTTGGAAAACAGATCAAAAGTTCAAAAAGTTGAGTTTGTTTTCAGGGTTCAATTGCTTTCCAAAATTGGTTTTAAAAGTATGGACGTGTTAACCATGTTATATACTTTCAGAAACATCTTTTAAAAACAAATTTTAAATAGTTTAAGGCTATGAAAACAATGTGGGAAATGGTATACTTTCTGTTTTTATCTATTTCTCAAAAACTGTCTTTTTCTGCCTTAATTTCATACCACAAAAACAACAAGCAAAATATAGTTTTTATTTGTTAAAAAATAAAAGTAAGCTTATAGTTTGGTAGTATATATATCAAGGATTAATTAAAAGTCAAGAAACCATAATATAACAATTTATAGCTTGGTGAAAACAATGGTAGAAAACAGGTACTTGGCTTTATTTTCAGGAATTGTTTTCTATAGGAAAGTTAAAAGAAAACTTTCATAGATCATTTTGGAAACTTGTTTTATTGGATCCAAAAAGTTTAAAAGTTTGTTTTAAGATGCAAATAAGAATGATCCAAGTCTTGGAATAAAAATCCACTCAAGTAATAATAAGAAAACATTAGGGAAAAATATCAGGAATATTTTTCAGAAACATATGGTGTTGGTTTTATAATGAAACAAAAATTATGTTGCAAATATGATTAAGATCATAACACAAGTTAGTTCAAACCATCATGTTGTTATAAAAATAATTTGTTGGACCTAATAGTTGTCTTTTTTAGCACAATCCATGAGTCCAAAAACTGGGATGTGACAGGGACCCACCAGTCAGGCAAACCACAGGATGGCGCGGCTAGCCCCTGGTGGTGCCAGGACATGGTGTGGGGCCTCCTGGCCCTCCACTAACTCTCTTCCCTGCCAAAGATTCCCTTCTCTTACCCCAAACTCAAAACATTTCCTGGAACCCGAGTTCTGGCTGTTCTTCCTCGAGATTTTCGATCTCTTTGCTCAGCTCACCATTGTTGCTAAAATTTTGTGCATTTGCTCTCCGGTATGTGACTCCTCTGATTATTCAAGTAGAATTTTATCTGCTGGAGTATTTCTTGAATATTTTGGTACTGTAGGTGACATTTTATGTGAGTTTTCCTGCTTGATTTAACTTGAAATAAAATATTTTTATGCATGTTTAGCTCTCCTATAAGTCTCTATAGTAGTTTCCACCTTATAGTTGCTTGAAACCAATTTTTGTGATGATTGTTGAAAATTTCAGAAATGGACAGCCACAACTTTGGAGAAATATTTAGGAGTGATGCACCTAGAAGAACAAAGCCCTCACGTTCATCTACTAAATTTAGTCCATTCTATAATGAAGACCTTATTGCACCAAGCATCGATGATGCGGGAGACGATGGAATTGCTAATCCATCTAGTTTCCCTTGCTATACATTTTTTAGAGGTGCGGGTATACTTGATGACTTCTTGATGCTGATTGAAAGGGTTGGATTAATTATGCACCCAAAATGCATCTACTTTTCCAAGCACTTTGCATCGTATTTCTCTCCGGAGTCCCCCCCCCCCCCCCCCATAATTGAATAAATCTGCAGAATCTGACGCTGTTTTTAGCAAAAGTCTTCTTTCCGTCTTTTTTCGCAGGACTTTTCACAGGGGACGAAAACCACGTAACTTTTTATGGAAAAGAAGGGGAATGAGCACCAGATGGGGCCGGGGGGCCACCCGAGGGCCAAAAGGGGGCCCCACATGCGGCCAGATTCCTTGGCCGCGTGGGGTCACCCCTTTTGGGCCCTGATGGAGGGATGATAACCCGGTAGGCTAACGCCAAGGTGTAACTCGGCCCAAAGGGAGCTGCGCAAGACCCGGCATAGGAAAGAAGAGTTTCTAGAAGGCCCAAGAGTGTAGGCCTCGCAACCCGGATTGTGGGTTTCGATAAGGAAACTTAGGGTTTGTAAGCGGTACCCGGGTAGGACTCCGAGTCTGCCTTGGATAGGAAGCCAGGGGGTCCGGATATTATATAAGCCGGCTCCTAGGGTTAGATTAGGGACACACGAGATTCACTAGCTATTCTAGTATCCTTTGTAATACCAGAGTTGAGATAATAAGATCTAGATCGGAGACTCGGCGACTTGACTGCCGGCTACCATATCGTTTCATCACCATGATTTCCCCTGAGCAAAACCCTCTCCCAAACACCAGAGTCGATTTACCCCAAGATAAATTACCCCTGGTAACGTCTGGCGTGATTATCCCACGACAGTTGGCGCCCACCGTGGGGCCTACGTCCAAGGGTGTTTACATCACGGGAGAAGCTCGGGAGAACATGAAGAACCTCGTCGTCGGCGAGATCTACACCAACCCCGAAGGAGAGAAGATGGTGGACGATTTTGGCTGGGGGCCAGAGTCGGATCTGCTTGAATCCGGATCTGTTGTCACGATCGGCCGGGTCAACGTCTTCATCGGCATGGTACGTAAGTCCGATTCAATCCCTGATGATTTCAATTATGATTCTGTGTCAGGAGAAGCGACCTGCGTACAGTCGGATGGAGAAGAATCGGTCAGAACGGTGGATCCGGTAGAAGAGCCCACCATGAAGAGGGAACGGCCGGAGGAGCCGGCATGGACCCCGCGTGGCCGGGTCATGAGAGAAGATGATACCGAGTCTATCCTGCACTTGCTGGAGGACCGGTACGAGGAGGATAGTTGTGATGAGGAAGAGTACGAATCTTCACCAGGCATCGCGCGCCAGGTCGCAGTCTACACGGCCGCTGCAACCAATCTCAATCAGGGGGACGTGACTACGGCCGCGGTTGGAGCGGCGCGAGCGCTGGCCCAGCAGCAAAATCCGGTTGACGGAAATCCGGTTTTGACCCGGGTCGACGGAGAATCGGCCTCGGTCACTAGACGGGCGGCGGATAGCGAGTTGCAAGAGAATATGTTTGGATTCATGACGAACAGGACGCCAGGGGCGGGTCCCTCAAACCCACAACACCCGGCCATGTTCAGTAATAACTTGATCCTGGATCCCACAGTGCTAGCTACGGTGATAACCCCGGAGAACGCAGCAGCACGTGCTAGGGATCTGGATGTAGCCCGTCGTGCATTAGAGCAGCAAAAGAGAGAAGTGGAAGCAGAAAAGCAAGGGGTAGCCACGCGCCGACGCGAGCTGGAAGCGTTGGAGAACCGGCTCCGGGTTGAATCAACTAGGATGCATCAGAGATACCAAACAAGGTTACCAGCCACGGGTGGAGTTCTAAACCCGGCTGCGCTGTTCACCACCCCCCAGGATCAGCCAATCCCGGCCGCGAATCAAGAAACTGTACATCAACCCGCGACCGGAGGAGCACAGCCGGCAAACGTACAAGCCGGGTTACCCACGTTGCAGACAGGGGTTGCAGCTGGTAATGCAGCGCCACCACCGCCACCATCACGATTTCGTACGCCACCATGTCACTTCAACAACCCAATGGATAATGTATATGCGGCAACATTGGCGTTGGATCGAATCCCCGTAAGAGAGTCACCCCATGCGGAGGAGACCCGGCGGGCGATAGATTTATTACGCACGGCAGTGGCTCGGCAAGTCAATTACCCGGATAATAGGAGTGGAATGCATGGAACGCCGTATATCAGTCGGCAACATGGCAACACCGGCAATATTCAGTCAAGTTCAGCGCGACGGAGGGCAGAGCAGCAGCAAATGCCGCCTCCTCCCCGCGTCCAAGCAGCACCAGCAGCATCAGCAGCACAAGCTATTGTGGATAGTTCCAGAGCCAGGCGAGCCGCGGCCGGGTCTGTGGTACACGGGCCTGCGGCAGCGCCGCGCCCAGCCGCGCCCCCCGCAGGATCGCATGTTTCCCGAGTGAGGCCAGTACTGACTAATCTCGCTGGACCTAAGTGTCTGTCGGATAATATCAGGGCTGAGCCTTACCCGGATAAATTCAAGGAACCGGGTAAAGTGGTGAATTATGAGCCGACTATGGATCCAGAAACATGGTTGAGCAGTTATGAGATGGCTATGTCGATTCGCAACGCATCTGAAAATCTTCAAGCCAAGTTCATGTACTTAATGATGTCAGAAGGAGCAGCAAAGTTGTGGTTCAACAATTTACCTGAAGGATCTATCAGATCTTGGAGTGAATTGAAAACTACGTTTATCAAGCACTTTCACGGAACATGCAGGAAGTTGTTTACTATCGACGATCTAGAACGGTGTGTGCAAAAGAAGGGAGAATCGGCGCGTAGCTGGGTGCGCCGGGTTATGGAGATACTTCATTCATCTACAGATATTCAGCCAAAGATGCGTTGCAAGCTATGGCGAAGACATGCAAGTATACACCCTTAGTGCAAAAGCTAACTCGCATGAAATCCAGTCAAAACGCTTCAGAAGATACTATGGGAGAGTTGATGGACGCATGCAACAAACATGCTGCTACGGATACCACAGAAGAGGACGTTGATGATAAGAAAGCGAAAGCGAACACGAGTAATAATGGAAGAACCGGCAATGGATCCACGCCGGGTAACCATGGAGGAAATAATGGAAACAACCAGAATAAACTCCCGTTTGAGGGGAATTCCGAGTTTGTCGCCAGCGCAGAAGCCAGGTCTTCGAGACCCAGAGCACAAGGAAATTTCAACGGAGGAAACTTTAATGGAGGAAATTACCAGAGTCCGCCAAGGCCGGGAAACCACTGGGATGTCTACAAGATGGCGTGCCCGCGACACAGCAGGAATGGTAGACCGGCTAACCACTCCCAGCTATGCGAGGCGCAGGCCGGGGAGGAGGACAGGGTCCGGGTGGAAACCCGGGCAACGGCCCACCCCCAGCAGGCAACCCAGGAGGTGGAAACCCGGGTAATAACCAGGGAGGAGCTGGAGGTTTCCAAGCCAATCCCAAGCAATTGGGCCAGTACCACGTTCACACCACGGGAACTTCAAACAAGGATAGAAAAATACTGAAAAAGGCGGTAAACTCGGTTTCCTCGGCCGTCCCGAGGTACCTGAGGTGGTCGGAGCAAGATGTAACATGGAGCAGAAGAGATCACCCGGAAAGGATAGAACACCCGGGAGTCCTAGCATTGGTGTTTGCGCCACAGGTTAATGGTTATGAGCTGAAAAATGTCCTAATGGACGGCGGAAGTAGCATCAACATCTTATATTGGGAAACTTTCTTGCGCATGGGCCTCAAGGACTCTCAGCTACAGAAAAGTTCAACAGTTTTTCACGGGATTATGCCGGGTCACTCGGCGTGTCCTGAGGGAAAGATTACCTTGGAGGTTGCTTTTGGAGAATCAAAGGATAATTTCCGGGTGGAGTGGCTCACGTTCGAAGTGGTAAAGTTGCGCAGCCCCTATCACGCATTGTTTGGAAGGCCGGCTTACGCCAAGTTCATGGCCAGGCCGTGTTACATATACCTACAGCTAAAAATCCCGGGTCCCAAGCAGACCATCACCATACATGGAAGCCGGGATATAGCGGCTGAGTGTGACGAAGGGGACGCGGCGATGGCGGAACAAGCTTGCAGGAAGGAGGAGCTCAAGTATTATCGGTCTCAAGTAGACCCGGATGACAGAACAGCATTAAAAAGGCCGAATACGGAGGATGAGCTAGCGAAATTCAAGGCAGCACAGGATACCAAGATGGTGGCCTTTGTCGAAGGTGATCCCTCCAAGCAATTTGCTATAGGATCTAACCTGGACAATGAGCAGGAAAAAGCACTCGTGGAGTTTATTCGTTCAAATCAAGATGTTTTTGCTTGGACGCCCAGCGACATGCCGGGTATTCCTACAGAGTTAGCGGAGCATAGCTTGCACATTGATCCCAAGTCCAGGCATGTGAAGCAGGGCCTGAGAAAAATGAATGAGGAAAGAAGAAGAGCTACAGCGGAGGAAATTGCTCGGCTATTGACAGCCGGCTTTATCATGGAAGTATTTCACCCGGACTGGTTGGCAAATCCGGTTCTCGTGATGAAAAAGAGTAATGAGTGGAGGATGTGCATAGATTACACGAGTCTCAACAAGCACTGTCCGAAGGATCCGTTTTCCCTCCCAAGGATTGATCGGATTATAGATGCAGTGGCTGGAAGTGACCTATTATGTTTCCTGGATGCATATTCCGGGTATCATCAGATCAAGCTTAAGAAGGAAGACTGGGAGAAAACATCGTTCATAACCCCTTTTGGGGCCTTCTGTTACAAAACCATGACTTTTGGGCTAAAGAATGCTGGCGCAACTTACCAGAGATGCATACATAAGTGCTTTGAGGACCATATTGGGCGCAATGTTCATGCCTATGTGGATTATGTGGTGATCAAGACCAGGAAAGCAGAAACATTCATTGATGATCTAAAGGAAACATTCAAGAATTTGCGAAGGTATCAGATGAAACTTAACCCTACAAAGTGCATGTTTGGAGTTCCAGCAGGAAAGTTACTCGGATTCATTGTTTCCGAGACAGGAATTGAGGCAAACCCGGACAAAATCAAAGCCATCCAGAACCTGACAAAGCCGGAAAACCTAAAGCATGTTCAGAAGCTCACAGGGTGCGTAGCAGCGCTGTGCCGGTTCATATCCAGACTCGGAGAAAAGGCAATACCCCTGTACTGGCTCTTGAGGAAATCTGATAAGTTTGTTTGGGACCAAGAGGTGGATGAGGCATTAGAGGCACTAAAGAAGCAGTTATCTGAGGCACCAGTTTTAGCAGCCCCGAGTCCCAAAGAGCCCATGCTACTATATATTGCAGCCGGGCCCCGGGCAGTTAGCACAGTGGTTGTCGTTGAGCGCAAAGAGGATGGGAAGGATCACCCGGTTCAAAGGCCGGTTTATTACGTCAGCGAGGTGTTATCAGAGGCAAAGCAGCGCTACCCACATTGGCAGAAGTTGGTTTTTGGGGTCTTCATGGCCAGCCGGAAATTGAAACCTTATTTTCAGGAACACCCAATAACAGTGGTTAGCTCTATACCAATGTCGGACATCATCAGAAACTCGGATGCAACAGGTAGAATAGCCAAGTGGGCCATCGAGATGGGAGATTATCATATCAACTACGAGCCCAGGTCAGCAATCAAGTCTCAAGCTTTAGTTGATTTCATTAATGATTGGACTCACACTAGCATGCCCACAATGACACCAAGTTCCGAGTCTTGGGTAATGCACTTTGATGGTTCCAAGCAATACGAGGGATCAGGAGCTGGAGTGGTGCTCACATCACCTAAAGGAGATAAACTGAGCTACGTGTTGCAAATCCACTTTGATTGCTCCAACAATGTGGCCGAGTATGAGGCATTATTGCATGGATTAAGAATAGAAAAGGAGATGAACATCAGGCGGATACAATGCTATGGAGATTCGGATTTTGAGGTGCAGCTGGTCTCAGGAACCTGGGACAGGAAGGATGCAACTATGGCAGCATATCGTAGAGAGGTGGACAGGGTTGTCGGGTGTTTTTCCGGGTATGAGGTGGAGCACATTGACAGGCGAAAGAACGAGGCAGCAGATGCACTCGCAAGACTTGGCTCGCGCAGAGAGCCGGTTCCACCCAACGTTTTCCTGGACGAGCTATGGCGGCCATCAGTAAAAACTGAGTCTGAGGAAGAGGTGGCTAACAAAGACCCGGATTTGAAGCTCGTGGCCACAATACGCACTGTTCCCGAGTGGACAGAGCCGTTTCTGGCCTACCTATCACGGGGCGAGTTACCACAGCAAGAGGTATTAGCAAGGCAAATTTTGAAGCGAGCAAAAGGTTATTCCATCATCAATGGGGAGTTATATAAAAGGAGTGATGCAGGAGTATTTTTGCGCTGTGTGGCACCAGAAGAAGGCCGGCAGATCCTGAAAGAGATCCACGAAGGCGACAGTGGGCATCACGCATCCACAAGGTCCCTTGTGGCCAAAGCATATAGGCACGGTTTCTTATGGCTCACAGCCTTAGCAGACGTGGAACGCTTGGTGGCAAGGTGCAATGGATGTCAAAGGTATGCCCGCCAAATCCATGTGCCGGCTATGGAGTTGCAAACAATTCCTTTAACCTGGCCGTTTGTCGTTTGGGGTATGGACATGGTTGGCCCCTTTCACATGTCACCTTGCAAAAAGACACATCTCTTGGTGGCTATTGATAAATTTACCAAGTGGGTTGAAGTTATGCCAGTTACCAATTGTGAAGCGATTACGGCAGTCAAGTTCCTGAAAAGGATTATCTACCGGTTCGGGTATCCTCACAGCATAATTACGGACAATGGAACCAACATGTCCTTAGGCGAGATGGAAAAATTCTGTGGGAACAATGGAATCCGGCTTGACATAGCCTCAGTAGCCCATCCACAAGCTAATGGACAAGTGGAAAGGGCAAATCAGGAGTTACTTCTTGGATTAAAACCACGGCTACGAGTCCCATGCATCAGAGCTGCTGGAGCATGGCTTGAGGAGTTACCTTCAGTGGTTTGGGGAATTAACACCACACCTAACAGATCTACTCAGATGACACCGTTTTTCATGGTTTATGGTGCAGAGGCGGTATTACCGAGTGATATTATCCATGACTCGCCTCGAGTGTCGGCTTACGTCGAGGTGGGGAACGAGAAGACCCAGCAGGACGCCGTGGATATGTTAGAAGAACACAGGGAACAAGCTTTGGAGAGATCAGCCATATACCAGCAGGATCTGAGGAGATATCATAGCCGGAGAGTCAAACCCCGGGTATTCCAAGAAGGAGACCTGGTTCTTCGCCTGGTACAGTCAAAGGAAGGAAAACACAAGCTATCCCCACCATGGGAAGGACCGTTCATCATAAGCCGGAATCTACACAATGGATCGTATTACTTGGTAGATGCAAGGGAAGAGTCGGCTACCGTCAATGACACCGCTCATACAACTTCATCTATGCAAGAAAGAGAGAGACCATGGAACGTGGCTCAGCTGTGTCCCTACTACACTTAGAATAGACTAGATTCACAAGTGGAATTACACGATGTAACAGGCAGCAGGTTTCAGACGCACTCTTTTCCTATCCAGGGTACCTAAGAGGACTGGAGGGTTTTTAATGAGGCGGCATGCTGACCTAACTTTTCTCATATCAATAAAGAGATGGTTAAACAATATTTAGTTCTTTTTTGTATGATCTTTGTCAAGTTTTTATATTCCTGTTGTTTTTCTATTTCTTTCCCAGGTAAGTATTATTTGTTTTTCTTAGTATGCTAGTTTTTCTAGTAAATTGCATATATCTAGGTCTTGGGGGCTGATTGCTTGAATAGCACAGTTGCAAACTCAAAGACCCGGCCGTGATGCCATTGAGTTATAAGGGCCGATTACTTGTAATAAGTACGGCTGCAAGCTTATAACCGGACAATAGAGCCAGTTTTTCTTGACTTTTCTTGCTAAAGCTCGATGTGACTCGCACAAAAGTGGCATGCTTTGCTAGCGTATAACTACAATCAGCCATGATGCCCAATGGGACTTGCCTGACCCTGTCTTTATACAGCTATAGCAGCATTGATCATCCACGCGAAAGCCGGCTTATAGTAAAAGAAGGTCAAAAGGGTCATCTAAACCACAAGTTATGCTGAGTACAGGGCTAACACCCGGAAACTCAAGATATATTAAGCATAACTTCAAACCTATGCGAGCAGCTCTAGGTTTTGGGCCTTAGCTAAACAATTTGTTCTTCTGAAAAATCCAACACCCTAGACTCGGAAATTCGGGTCTTGAGGACTGGGGAATTTGAAACAAGAAGCAAATTTTCTAGCTATTCAGCTCAAAAACCCAAAAGTCCGAGTCTTGGGGACTTGGGGACTTAGAAAAAGTCCAGTTGTCAAAACCCATGAGACCCGGAAACCGAGTCTCGCAAAGGAACATAGAAAAAATCGAAAAACCAGTAATGAAAAAGATCAAAGCTAAGAAATATCAAACTCACGCAAAGACCAGAAAGGCCACGAGAGATATTAAGGTTTTAAGCTATTACAAACCAGGATAGTAGTATCATAAAGTGCACAGGCGCACTATCAAAAGGATAATTGTTCTAAAAGGCCCATTGGCCGAATAAAGTGTTTGAGACGGTAGCAGATAAAAGTTCACTCGGCCCCCTGGGTCGAGTCGTCCATCTTGCCCTTGCCCTTGGCAGCCGGGTCTTGGTCCTTGACTTGTTCTTCAACGGTCTTGGTGGCAGCAGCATCCGGGTCAGCAGCAGTACCGGCGCGCGCAGGAGGAGGAACAACCGGCGTGGAGGTAGTGGGCGCAGTATCGGCCTCAGCCTTCTTTTCGCGGCCTCTTCCCTCGCCTTAGCAGCTTCCGCCTTCCACCGTGCCAGCATGTCATACGGCTTGGGAGGATCCGACTGAATGGGCTTATCTTCAGCATCATAGGGGGTAACAATCCGACTAACATCCAGACTGTCGGCAATCAAGCTAGTCGAGTGTCGAACCTCTGTTTGGATGGCCTTGAAGTTTTTGGCTGAAAACCTGGAGCCGTCAGTGTTGAACTCTGGAAACCCACCAACGAGCTTTGCCGGTTCAAGCTTGGGAAAATACGCCTTAGCCAGAGCAAGCCCCCGGGTTACTCCAACCCAGCATGAGGAGCGTTTCCAGTGCTCGATCCACTCGGGGATGGTGGAGCACGCATCAAGCAGCGTGCTCAAACCACCACGCCCAGTACCCGGCCACTTCAAGGCTTGAAGAACCCATTTGGTGCCGGCACAGAGTTGCCGGATGGTTCTCTTTATAGTCTTTAGCTTTGCCACATCATCTTCATCCGGCATTTCATCATCCGGCCCTACAGAAAAACAGAGAAGTGCAAATAAGAAATTTCGAGTGTTTATCAGAATGAAAATCCGGGTTACGATTAGTGAGTTGGGAATCCTTACCAATCAAAGCACGGTAGGTGTCGGCAATTCGGGAAGACAGCTTGTTCAGTTCATCCTCTGCAGCGTGGGCTCTCTTTCTATATTTTCTTGCCAGCTTACCCAGTTTCTTGGCATCAGCCTCAACCGATTCACGCAGCCTCGTCTCCACATCAAGAAGTTTGTTGGTTTTAGCCAACACTTCCTCAGAATGGGCTACGTATGCCTGCGTGGAAACATAAGGAATATCAGTCGGATATACTATGAAAGTTCCAAGCAAATTATGCATAAGTTCACTCGGAACTTGGGGACTAGGCAGATATACAAGCAAGATTAAGTTGAATTTACCTCGTGCTTGGCTATCAAGGCTTCCAGAATGTTTTCTTCATCAGCTCTCAGGGTGTGTAGAGCATCAAGCATCTGGGCAAAGCTCATCTCCTCAGGTTTGGTACCGGAAGAGTCGACGACCGGGTCATTCGGAGGAGGAGTCTTTTCCGGCTTTGGGGGAGAAACCTGGGTTGCCTGAGTGTCGGATTTGGGAGTACCCATCCTTGCGCACAGGACCTCGACATCATCATCCCCAGGCCCATCTGATAGCTTGGGAGACCCGGCTTCTTGCCTGGCCGAGTCTGTCAGCGGGTCCTTCCCTTGGTTTTCTTCCTCCTCAGCGCCGCCAGTGGTGGTGTTTGTATCATCAACCGGCTTCTCCGTTGCCGGGTTATCCATGTCCACATCGTCCGGGTCACTGATCGTGACCTGGGCACTAAGGAAAGTAAAAGAAAAAATGGTTAGTATTAATGAGCAAAAGTTATCGAAAGTGCCAGTGTATCGAATAGCAAGGAATATGGATTACCCAGTGTTTACCACGAAGTCCGGTGGAAGCTCGTTGCTAGACCCGGACGAGGCTGACAAAGATTGAGAAAGTGAGACTCGGAGTTTCCCGCGCAAGGGGTGATTGGGAGAAGGACATCTTTGAGGTGAATCGAAAGGATAAGATTGGGAAGTACCGGCGCGGCGAACGGGGGACGTTGGGATACCCGGGTTGAGGGGATCCTCACCCGAGGAGTTCCGGGTTACCCTGCGCTTGGCTGGAGGTGGGTCCTTCAAGTGTGGTGAATTGGATAATTGTTGATTAAGCTCATGCATATTAGCAAAAGAATACGGCTTTGAAGACATGGAGGAATAGGGAACCTTGAATACAACCCCTCGGGGTTTCCTCTTAGCTCCAACCACAGATTCCGGTTCTGCCTCCTCCTCGTCGCTCTCGGTTTCCTCCGGGTCTTCCTTGTCGTCCTTGTCCTCCCTATCCTCCATTCCTGAGAAGCATAGTACACAGTCGGAAAAAGAAATGTGTGGGAAAACAAGTTAACAGAAAGTAAAACGGGTGAAACCCGGATGATACCTTCATCGGTGTCAGCCGGATCTTCTTCCTCTTCCGGGTTTTCGGAGGTGGGGGGAGTCTCGATGTTCCAGAAGGCGCTGCCTGCCTGAAATAAAGATATGACAGAAAAGGTTAGTGATTGCATCAAGTAAAAGCACAAATGTAGAAGAGTAAGTGACGGATCTTATAGCGGGTGCCGGATTTTCTCGGGTGTATGGCTCTAACCCGGCTATATTCCGGATCACTTACGCTTTCTCAGTAAGGAAACTTTTGATGATCTTGTTCGTATCACCAGCCGGATAATTCCTCGAAGAGTAGCGGAGCGCATCCGTAACATGTCCGGAATACTCGGACATCGGCTTAGGCCGGATGGAGTTGGGCTGGATTCGGAAATCTACCCAAGTCTTGACTAAATTAAGCCCGAGGAGACCTTGGGCGGAGAGGACAGCAAGTTTGGCTAGGTAGGGTTGGATGGATTCCCTATCCGACTCAGAAGCGAATGCATTGAAAGTGTCGGATAAATCTAGGAGGCCCTCGGAGAAACCCGGCAACTTCTTTTCGCCGGGTGGGGAGGTGTCCCGGCAATAGAAAAAGGATTTCTACCAGTGCTTAACATGAGAGTTAAGGCTCAGAGTCGGCATTGGCGAATTCTTTCGCCGTTGGATAGAGACTCCGCCGCAGGCCAAGAGGGCCCCGTCACCGCTTTCGCGGCACAGTTTGCATTGGAACAGTTCAAAGAATAAAGCAAGGTTTGGGGGGATGCACAGGTATGATTCACAGAGGACTATGAAGTGGGTTATATTTAACATAGAGTTAGGCCCTATGTCAAAGACTCGGAGGCCATAGTGGCTAAGAAGTTCGCGAAAAAAGGAGTGACCCGGGGGACGGAATCCCCGGATCCCGTGCTCTACGAAACAGATTACCTCATCCGGACCAGGGGAGGGCCGGGTCTCGTCTCCCAGAACTCGCCAGTGGATCTCCTTCTGAGAAGGGAGGACGCCTGACTCGGCAAGCTCATCTAGCTTCGCCTTGGTCACGGTGGACCTTGCCTAGTTGGCCGAAATAGACTGAGTCGGCCTTGCTTTCGCCGGTTGTTTTCCCTTGTTCTTGGGAGCCATGTGTGCAGGCTGCAAGACAGGGGATAAAAAGTGCAGAGTGTAAGTTATCAAGACCCGAAAATGACCGGTTGTCCGGTTAACCAAAGAGCAGCTAAGAGACCCGGAATATACAGGTTATCCGAGTATTAAGAGACAGTTACGAAATTCTTGACAGATTGCATCTAGGCGAAGGAATTTATGGAGAAATCTACGAAGAAATTTATGACCACGAGTGATAGAATAGTGCTACCATGCCTAGCTTAAGTGATTGAGTGAAAAAGAGCTAGGATGAGAGATCCAAATCGATACATAGCAAGGAGATCACCCACGGGTGGATCTAGATCTAGCCTAATTCGAGCAAAAAGCTTGAGAATAAGATTCATGGAGGAAGAAAGCTTACCGGCGAGGTCCGGAGGAGATTGCGGCGGTGGCAAATGACGCAGCCGCGATGGCCTGCGGGATCTTCCCGCGGGCAGCTCGGGGGCGCCGCGGCGGAAGCTGACGGCGGGCGGCGCGTCCGTGGGCTCCGTGGTGGCGCAGTGGTGAGCTGGAGCGGAAGAGCGTCGGGAGGTGGAAGAGATGGAGAGGAAATGGAACGCTAGGTTTAGGTTACCCCCCAGGGCACCTATTTATAGGTGCGGGTGGGGGAACCTAGGTTAAGTGGGCGGGAGCCAAAATTTCGGGAGGGCTACCCGTCCGGATTTTTTGGGATAGGCATTAAAGTACCCGTGCGCGATATCCGGAAAGGATCAGAAGCAAATCACTTCCGCAATATTCGGACTGATACGAGCGGAGTGAGCCGGGTCTTCTGTGTTTGCCTCGGAACATTGGCCCAGGAAAATGAAAGGGGCTTCGAAGAAAGCCGGGTTGCTATATGGACCGCCAGTGGAGTTAGGCCTAGCTGTTTATCAAAGCAACCTAACCCGGCCTTTTGTGAATTTGTATGTTTATTGTTTTTACAGGGAATAGCATGCGCTTCAGGGAGGATCTCGTGAAGCCCAAGCTATTCTGGGGACTACTGATGGAGGTATGATAACCCGGTAGGCTAACGCCAAGGTGTAACTCGGCCCAAAGGGAGCTGCGCAGGACCCGGCTTAGGAAAGAAGATTTTCTAGAATGCCCAAGAGTGTAGGCCTCGCAACCCGGATTGTGGGTTTTGATAAGGAAACTTAGGGTTTGTAAGCGGTACCCGGGTAGGACTCCGAGTCTGCCTTGGATAGGAAGCCATGGGGTCCGGATATTATATAAGCCGGCTCCTAGGGTTAGATTAGGGACACACGAGATTCACTAGCTATTCTAGTATCCTTTGTAATACCAGAGTTGAGATAATAAGATCTAGATTGGAGACTCGGCGACTTGATTGCCGTCTACCATATCGTTTCATCACCATGATTTCCCCTGAGCAAAACCCTCTCCCAAACACCAGAGTCGATTTACCCCAAGATAAGTTACCCCTGGTAACGTCTGCCGTGATTATCCCACGACAGTCCCAGATGGCCCACTCCGGCTAGGTCTTCGACGTACCCCTCTATATATACGAGAAACTGACGGGTTTCGAAGGGGAGGACTGTTCGCGAAACGGAGCGCCCCCGCCACCACGATCTTCGATTTTGGAGTCAGATTGATCCGGGATTTCATCCCCGGAGGTGGAATTCGAGGGGCTTCGTCACCATCATCATCACCACCATCATCTCCATCAACCATGAGCTCCATCACCCCCTCCATGTGTGAGTAGTTGCCGTAGGCATGTGAGGTGTGAGGGGTTTTGGATGAGATTGATCATGTAATTGCTACCCGGTATGCGGGATCTAGGGGTTTGTCTTGAGAATTCTTATGTCTTATGTTGATGCATTATTGCTAGGCTCAATGCTTGTTACTAGGGCCCAACTGGCATGATTTCAGTACTGAACTTACATTGCTACATCATATATTTGAGTTTGGTATCTATCTGCAATGTGTATTACCTGCTATTATGTTGAACCTGCGAACCCTAAAGTGACAGCTAGGGAAAACAAGGGGGATATGTTCTAGTTTGAGGATTATGTGTGTTCATGGAGTGTTAATGCGTTGGTACGGGCTATTCGAAAGGGTAGACCTTAATTACCTGTAGTTCCAAATTGGCCCCGGTGAAATGGGCAGGTAGGACAATAGGCTTTGTGCAAATTCTCTTGGTTAGTACGCACAATAATTTACGGAACACAGACCTACATAAAACTGAGATAGAGAAAGGCCCCACTGCTAGCAAAACATTATTACATGATCAATCTTATCCGTGCAACACCCCGCTGTCACCTCATGCCTGCGTTTTGGTCTCTGGTTTACTTTCACTCTTTTCCGGTGAAAACTAGGAAAACACTTGCTCTCCATTTACTTTCTGTTTGTTTACTTTCACTGCATTATTACACTCACCACTCTCGCTGCAAGTTTGTTGATACACAGGTGTGGTTGGGAGTGACGTCCCAATTGCTAAAGTATCACCGGTATTCTTGTGTTCCCACTGAGTCGAACTACAAATTTGGGTAATACTTCCCATCGAAGACTACGATTGATCTCCTGCACTTGGGAGCCATCAAGACTGTTTTCTGGCGCCGTTGCCGGGGAGCCTAGCTTTATTGGTAAGACCACTTGTTATTGTCTACTTGCTGCACTTTCTTGTTCCCTACAATGGGAAAGGGAAAGGACACTTTGAAGGAGCTAATGCCTTCGACTACTCGTTCTGGTAATGATTTGCCTAGTAGACCAAATTTTTCACCTAATATTGTTTCTACTGTGGCTGCTAAGAAAAAGAAAGGAATAGCTGGTAAATCACCATTGTCAAAAATGTCTACTAGTACATCTAATGATCAAACACTTGATAATGTAGACAAAGAACTAGCTTCTGAAATTCCTGAAACTATTGAAACACCTGAGGCAAATGAAACACCTGAAACAACTGAAATTCCTGAATCTTCTGTATATGAAAATGTAGAACTTGAGCTAGAAAGAAATGAGACTCGTAGAGAGTATGAATATGGGGCCTCTTCTGAAGAAGAAGAAGCATTTATTGAGGCCTTTATATCACCTGATTATACAAAACTTGATAAACTCTCTATTTATGATGATGCATCTCTTGGAAACTGTTTTGCTGCTACTAGGAATTTGTGTGGCCCAGCTATTAGAATTAGAGATAAAGATTATGAATTCAATGTTAATCCTGAGATAATTGAGATAGTTGAGAAGTCTAGATTCTGTGGAAAGGATGAGGAGTCTCCTCTTGATCATATTGCTGAATTGCATGCTTTATCTACTACATTTGGAAATGATGAAATCCGTCAACATTATTTATTCTTAAAATTGGTTCCTTTTACGTTGGGTGAAGATGCTAGAGTTTGGTATAATCGTTTAGGACCTGCATGTATTACTAGTAAGGAAGAATGCTTGCAATTGTTTTTCAATAAATATTTTCCTGCTGAAAGGATACATGCATTAAGTGTTGAAATTGGCAATTTTAAACAAGATAAGAAAGAGAGTCTACCCCAAGCTTGGGGGAGATTTGGTAAAATGTGTAAGAAATGTCCTGGTCATGGTTTTAAACCTCATGAATTGCTTGATATATTCTATAATGGACTAATTGTCACATCCCAATTTTGGAATACCTGTTAACACAGTTGTTTTGCTAATTGCTTTACTAATAAACCTTGGTTGTGTTTGTTTGTGGTTGTTTAAGTGCAACTAAACAAACTAATTATATAAACTTGCAAACTTAAAAGGATAGCAAAGCAGTGAACTAAAAATATTCAACATATTGTTCCAATGACTTTGACAATATTTTCTAAAGCAAATATTGATCAAAGAGTTTTCCAAAAAAATCTTATGAGTCCCATACATGTTGAATATCATTCCAAGACCTAAATTAAGAAAGAGGAAACACTTAATAAAATTTCCATAAAGAAATATCAGAAAAAGGAGGCATTCTTAAATGCTTCACCAAAAAATTATCAAATGTTTTTCCAACCTTGCAAACTTAAAAACAAAAGTATTGGAGAGCATTGACTTGCTATCTCTAGTCATATAAATATTTTGGCAAAACATTATTAAAGAAAAGCCAAGTGCTTTATTAAATAGAAATTCCAATATTTCCAGAAACAGAAAACTAAAACAAGTTACTATTGGAAACTTTCTTTAAATGATTTGAAATTCATACCATTCCTTCCTTATATCAAATAAGGAACACACACAAGAGGAGACCAAAAATTTGAATCCATTAAAGCCCTGAAAACATGAATTTGCTCCACAGCAATATTTGGGATTTTGAACATGTTTGTTCTACAAACTGTTTCCAAATGCCATGAAATAAATACCACTTGCTCTATAGCATAAATAAGGATGAAAACCAAAAGGGCACAAGTTTTTGAATAATTTAAATTGCCAAAAACCCCTGTTTTCTTGACAGCACCTTTTTGAAATTTGAACAAGTTTGTTCTATGAAGTAACTCTAAATGACTTGAATTTTCTACCACATAAGGAACACATCAAATAAGGAATGTGTGCCAAAAATTATCATTTTTGGAAGCTCCTAAGTAGGTTAATAAATTCAATGTCCATTTATGTCAGAATTCAAATTTGAACAACTTTGAATTATCAAGTTTATCTAATTGAGCCAATTTTCATATATGTTGTACATCTTAACTAATTAGAATTTTGGGCAAAAGGAATTTAAATTTTGACTTTGTTTGACTAGTGAAAACAACCTTTTTCAGAGAGCACAGGGACCTATTTGTAAGATTTCAGGGACCTAAAAGAAATCCGAGTCATCCCCTACCTCTAGCACCTGTAGAAGAACAGCACACCTATGGCTTTCCTTCGATTGGAAGCAACTCGAGGGGGATAAGAGGGCCCCCATGTGCTGTGTTCCCCATTGCTCCCTCACTCTCCCCCCCCCCTCAGAGCTCTCTCTCTCCTCTGATATTTTTGAACCCGAAACCCTAGCCCACAAGTCGTCGTCGATTCGTCCGATAGCGACCTCGCCGCCGGTCGCCGTTAGTCCCATCACCTCCGCCTAGTCTTGCTGGTCCTCCCTGCCGAAGAGATCGAGCTGAAACGCATCGTGGTGCCCGCGCCGTCCGTGTTCTTCCTCGAGCCCGACGGAGCTCCGGCGAGCAATCCTCGCCGCCTCGAGCTCCCTCCTCCTCATCCGAGCCCCCTGTGGCGTTCATGGTGAGGATGCGCATCTCCCGGTGCCCTTTTCCCTCTCCCTCTCCCCCTAGTTCGTGGTCTCGCCGCGGTAGCGTTCGGCCGCCGTGCGCCGTTCGTCGCCGGCCACTCTCCGGTGGCGCCCTGGAAACGAGAGAGCCCCCGTTGGCTTCCCGGCGTCGAGAGCGACGTGAGGGTGTCCTTGTATCGCGTTTTGGTGGACGAAATCGCCGGTAGGACCTCGCCGGAGCTCTCCCCGCCGGCGAGTGACGCTAGGGTGGCGTCATGCAGGCGTCACCGCCCCTTGCCGCGCGATGTACGTTTGAACTGGCACGTGGGGCCTGGCCTTGCCCGCGTGGCTGCCGCGTGGCCGGCTGGCCCGCGAGTCAGTGGCACAGGCTGGGTTCCCTCGCGGTGAGAAATGCTCTGGCCAGCCCAACACTGGATCTGGCCCATCTGCAGTTGTTTTTCAATTTTAATTTCACAGAAACTTGTAGGTTTGCTTTTGGCTCTAAAAACCTACCTAAAAGATGTTTTTGAGCAAGACAAAATTCACAGTGCTAGATCAACTAAATCTAAACCACCTCAACTTTGTAGATCTACTTTTGGATGAATAGATTTGAAATGAAAAATGATTTGGCAACAGGTACCAGAAACACCAAAATGAGCACCATTTTTATTTCACAACTCTAAATGAAGTGAGGCCAATTGCATTGGAAAGCCCTTGAAATTTCCTAAATGAAGAAGTTAACCTTGCTTCCAAATTCATTGTATTTTTGAAATGGCATGCAATTTGGTAAAACACCAGTGAGCACTTTGGTGATTTTTATAAATTAATTAAAGATGAATTTTGATGCAAAACAAATTGGATGGTCTTGTATATGTTTAGGACTATCTAAACCTAGAAGGGTTTAATTTTTAGAGCATCCTATAAAATTTGGTGGGCAGATCTTTGTTTTGCATGTTTCTGCCATTTTGGCATTTTAAGTAATTAATTTGTGTTATGATATTTTTGTGTTGCAATATTATTTTCTAGCATGTATAAGTTGTGTGAACTTGTTTTATAAGTGTTACTTAACTATTTTAGCATGTTAGATTGTGTGGATTTGAGTTGAGAATAAATAGGATTTATATTTATATCATATGTTTATTCTCTAGTTTAATACTTGCATATAATTTTGAGTGATAAAATTTTGTGCAAACACTTGGATTTGTTGATTGGATCCAGTACCATATTGGTACTGAATTTTGGTGTTAGTATCACCTCTACTAGCTTGTTTTTGAATTGGTATAAAAGCATGAGTAGTTTAATCATTACTATGAAAATGTTTTGGAAAAATTCCCTCATGTGTGGAATTTTTGGCATTAATATTTGTGGTTGCATAGCCACATATTTTTGTGTTATCTTCATAGGACCAGTAGCATTTTGATTATGTTATTATGAGTACTTGACCCCTAGAGTTTTCACTTGTGTGAAAACAATAGCATGAGTAGCATTACATTGCTTATTTTTGCATCCTAGTATTTTCTACTAGTATGGTTAATGCACTAGATGCTAGTTTAGTATTTTGCTAATTTTTGTCAAGTATGACCAGAGGCATTGTGACCTCTTAATGCTTTGATATGCTAGTGGAACACCCACTGGTTTCATTGCATTTTTGGTGGAAACATTATTTCCCCAAAACTAGATGTATTTCTTTTATGTAGTTTCATAACTAATGAGTGCCTAGTATTTTTGCTTTGGGAATTTTTGTGCTAAACAAAAATGGGTATGCTTCTGTTTGTAAGTGGTTATAATCATGTGTGGCTTGCTAGGAAAAATACATTCTTGAAGTGTTGAATGATTCCTCAAAGTAATGCCCTTTTTATTACTACTAGTATGTAGGAGTTGCCCTGCAAATTGATGCATTGTTTTGCTAAATGGGATATTTTTGTTATAGCAAGTATATATATTTTTCACTACTGTTTTTGTAACATGGACCCTCTGGTTGTATTTCAATTACTTGATTGAAATGCATCCATTGATTCTTCATGTTTGAGTAGTACTAGATTCCTTAGCAGTTTTGTGTTGACTTATTTTTCCTGCCAACTTGTGTTTGGTAGAAAATTGTGTATCCTTGCATGAGGACATGTTTTCATTCCCATTATGATAACATGGTTCCTTGTTTTCATTTTAGTATTTTACTTATTATGCTTGCTTGTATAGCAAACTTTTAGTAGAAATATGTCTATAGGGTTCCTCCTTTTTAGTCATTGTTTCTATTGTTCTCACTATGAGAAATTATGTGTTTTGTGATGAGTCTATTACCTTGTTACATTTGTGTATGCTCACTGATTTGTAAAAGTAACTTTTACAAATCATGTGTTTCATTTATTCTTGATGTCAATTTAGACTTAGCAGATTGGCTATCTTGTTCTTTTTGTGGTGTGGTTGATAGACCCATTGCCATGCTTATTTTTTGTGCATGTTTTATATACCTTTAGTAGGCTCACCCTTGTGAACCTAAGTGTATTTTGGGCTTATTAATATCTTGGTATGAGAGTGGCACACCCACTGAATCCATGATATTAAGGTTGTGAGATATGTTCCTCCAACCTTGAGCTGTCTTGTTAAATGGCATTTCTGCCACATAGATTTGTTTGATTGTTTGCCTAAGTTAATAATTGTGTGATTGGTTATTATTAGATTTCCTTGCTGTATGTAATTGTTACATATGGTTGCTTGCCTTGTTTGGTTCTTATGTGTGTCCTTTATTCCTTTTACGGCGTTAGAAAAACGAAGAGGAAGGAAGTGTCGGGAAGCTCTGTTTCAAGTTCCAGTCACTCCAGAACCAGGGACACAAGAGATACCAGGCAAGCATCCTGATTGCTTGCTGATACAATACTTACCATTATATATCATGCATGTTTTACCTCTGAAGTTTTACAAAAACTTGGTTATCAAAACTATTTTTGATGTGGAATTACTACTATACTATATTATAGGTTACTATCATGCCAATAGTTAAACTTGGTAATACCAAGCCCATAAGCCACCATATGGTATTTATTACCATCAAATATACTAGTCCCTAAGTGGACACCCTAAAATTGTGATTATACAAAACAAAGGCTTTACGGAAAAACCCGGAGAAAAGGCGGATCCTTGTTCTCCGGAGGAATGTGGAAGTGGTCATTTTTGAGAAAGAGGTGTTTTCAAAAATGACACATAACCTAGTCTTCGCCGGACAACCTTTACCGTACTGCCACCCTACCCCAACATGGGCAAGGGGCTTAACTTGAAGTTTGTTCTTATTAGTGTGTGCTATCTCAATGTGCTATAGGGGATGGGATCCTCTGAACCGAATGTCGCGGAGACATATAAAGTGTGGGATTAATTTTCCCTCCGGATGCATCAGATGAGGCATCCTGGCTTGGCGGGGATTAGCTCAGTGCCGGGGATGTGGTAAAACTCAACTGAGAGATAGGCATATACTAGCTTGAACATAGTGGATGGTTATGATCAGATACCTGATGTTTACATACTGTTGTTACAGTCCGTGGTTGTTTCACGGGAGGTGTACTGGATCTGGTGGATGTGTACACCTCTGCAGAGTATAACTTTTTCGAAGAAGCCGCGTCCTCGGATATGGACAGTTGAATGGCCATGTAGCTAGCATTGTGTCAATGTTTTCAAAGAGTTTGAAAGGGAATTTTGGAAAGGAAGTGTTGAACTTGTGAAGTTCGGGAAGGAATGGAAACTTATACCGTGGAGGTATCAGTGATGATGAAAAGCCAGATGATGTTATACAAAACAAAATGTTTTGCAAAGAAAACCTTTTCTACTCTAAGCAAGAATTCTGGAAACTGATTCCAAGAAGTTTTGCAAAGAGAAAATATTCTTTAACAAAGCTTTACAAAACCTCTTGTACTTGTGACATCGACAAGAGAAATAAAACTATATTATTTTCTTCTGAAGTATCTTCTTCAACGAAGATACAGATTAATCTGACTGCAACTGTGGTGTCATCATACATGAACACCATTGATAGTGAACCATATTTATAGCCTACCTATTCCACCATATAAGCATATTTGCATGTTGGTAAGTGACATGATGGATGTCTTGCTGAGTACATTCAAATGTACTCATTATGGTTTCGCCCCTGGTATCTACTTATCAGATTTGGAGAAGGAGTCTCCGAAGGAGATCTATGAAGAGAAGTACGGAGTTGACGACTGTGCGAATTAGGCTCGTCTCCCGGTCAGCAGCCTGTAGGTTAAGGCGTGACATGGGCTCAGCTACGTTATGTTTTTATTTGTCTTCCGCTGTGTTTGTTAAGTTGCCTGCCCTGCGTGGCAGATGTTTTAGTCTTGATCATGTGATCATTCGTGAAATACCTTTATGTATTCGTGTAATGGATGATGTATTCTGTGAGCCAACTTTGTATGTTGTTCACGACTGGTCTTTCTGGGATCGTGAATGTATGCATACGTAGGGTTTCAGACTGCCGGTCTGGGGTCCTTACAGAGTTGGTATCAGAGCCATCCTGACCTTAGGAGACCTTAGTTAGCATGGACGTCAGATAGGAAAGAAAAGTATTTTTGGAGTAAAAACCTTTTTACTATCTACATGATTTTTATCTAAGGGAATTTTAGTATATTTTCCCCTCCTTTTTATCTTTTCAAAAGATTCTATATGCATATCAAGGGCGTCCTTGAACAGTGGTTCGAAGGGCGGGCCTTATAGAATTGGTATCTCTCTCGGTTAAGAGTTTATTTCTTACCTTTTTGCAACTGCTTCGCTCTGTTTTTGAAACATCTCTCGACTTTGAAGTTTTCTGTCCAGAAAATAGTTGGGGTTTCAAAAACAGATTGTCGCATAAGTTTTACCTCTCTCAATTAAAAAGTTTTAACAAACTTTACTTCTATTATCTTGTTTCCATACAAAAACTTGTATACTTGCCGATGTCCCGAGAGACCAAAATAATTGCCTAGCTCTACAGTGATGATGGTCAGAAGTAGATATAGTTCTTCAGCCACTTCTAGGATTTTGGATTAGTCTAGTTTGGAGTAATTTAGCGATAACTCCATGAGTCGTCTCCCCCGACGTAGCTCCAATGGAGCCTTGCTTGTGTGTTTTGGCTTGCTTAGGTGTGTCCGTAGGACTTTGTGCTATTGTGTGGTGTAGAATTTGGTTCATCTAGGCTTCTATATGTTTGTGGGGTGCTCAAAATTTGCAGATTTGTGCTTGCCCCGCTCTTGTTTTTGAATCGCCTCGTGTTAAATTTTTGCAAGCAAAAATGTTTGTATAGTATTCAAAAACAAGAATTTGTTGCTTAGACTTATACTTGTTATCGCTTCATAATGCGACCCGTCGTGAACCACCACCATCTCTCCCACCATCAATAAAAGCACCATTGGACCTAATAATAGAGGACCATCTAGCCACACGAGCTGATAGCATTGCTACCAGTGATGCACTTCAACAGATAAAGCTCCAACAATGACAACCCTCAAAGAAGAAAATGCATGAAGAAAACCAACCAATACTGACCAAAACCCCTATGTTTTGTCTGTTTGCAAAACACTCTTTTTACGATGTTGGCTAAATGTCGCACCTTTTTATGTTCCCTGTTAAAAGGCCAAACTAGAGAAATCCCCTTTTAAAAGTTATATACCTCCCTCCTCTAGAGAAAGGTGCAAAAAGAAGTCTTCACATGCCATGATGCGCAACCCCCTCAAAAGCCAATCCGAAAAGCACAATTCAATATTCGACGTATGACACTAGTCGTATCTTGTCAGAAAAACATGATTAAATAGAAAGCTAACAAGACTAACATGCTTTGCCTAATCTTAGGTTGACACCTAACCAAAGCATGCGAACTACTGACAACTCTTTCTAAACCAAGGAATTAAGTGACTTACGACATTTTTTTAATCTAGTTGGTAAAAAGGAGAAGTCACGAGAAAATAAGATGATGACCTATTCGTTTACTAGTCAATAGGATATCATGTGTATCTACTTTGGAAACCAAATCTTATTAGACATTGTAGGTACTATGAAATTCGAGGTTTAGAAATTAAGTGAACGATGGAATGTTTATGATAGATCTAGGAAACAACAGTTTTCCTGTTTTTGTTTCTTTGTGTGCTCTTGATTGAAATAAATTGTGTTTTATTCAATCTTGCTTCCTAACTTATATAGAGTTGTTAGGACTTGTTAATTATGTTGTTTTGTTACAATAAATCTACCCTAGAAAGTGTGTGCATGATTGGAAACTCAAATAAAAATGAAATAGCATTTGTTACCTTCTAGTTTATTATTTGGAAGTATTGTGAGAACTAGATCGGTGTATATTTTCTTAGTAGATTTTGTGCTATGTTTTTCCTTGAGTCCAGTACCATTTAGGTACTGGTATTTTGATGCTTGTACCTATGTTAGCTTGCATGTCTTTTAATAATAAAGCCTGTGTAAGCATTACTATCAGTATGCACTAGTATTGCTTCACTAGATTAAATAGCATTATATTTTTATCTTGTATGCAAAGTTTTTCATGAGTAATCAGAGGCTTAGTACCTATTTTTACTTGGTATTAGTAGGCCATAGCCCACTGGTCCCATTGTATTTTGGCTTGAGGATGAAAATCCCCAACCATACACATGTGTAAAAATAGTATGTTTCACTATGTGATTGATTTCTATTTTCCACCATGGAAAATATAATTGTTTCTTTTCACCTATGAAAGTGAGAAGTTTATTTCTTATTAGTAAATACTAATATGTTTAGGTGTGATCCTTTTGTTAGCATAATATTCCTTAGGGGTATCATGTTAAGAAATGTTTCACTATCGTGTGCTAAAATTAAATTGTTCACAAAATAAAATAAATTCCTCTTGATTGGTAGGTTGTTTGTGAATAATTTTAAATTGAGTGTATGGATTTTTGAAAAGGTTTAGATAACTTTTCATTAATTTCATAGCTACTGGTTGTGTGAGTTATAACTTGCTTGTTTGCTAGTAATTGGTTAAAGAAAACAGAAATTGCTAGAAGAAATTTCTGCATGTTTAATACTTGTATCATGGGATTGTTTTGATGTTTGTGCTTACTAACATGAGTAAGTTTTGTGTACTGTTATTAGGTACATTTTATATTCATGACTTGCTTGTTTAGTTTTAAACATCATGATAGCATTGTTTGTTTCTCTAGAGTAAAACTAGTTTCACCACTAGAAAATGGTGATTTTTGCTCTAATATTACCCTCTTTTTATTTTATGAGTATATGTGTTGATATAGCATGTTTAGGAAGTTATTACTTCTGTTATCATGCCATGAATTATTTAGTTTCATGTTCTATGGTTATAGGATATGATTATCTCTTATAGCATGCTGGTGTAGATTTGTCATGCTAGTGTGTTATTTGTGCAGACCTTTTTATATGCCTGTGTAATAGAAGTTCTACCTTGTGTAAAGATGGTGTTTTAGAGTATCTTTATGATTGTATTCATTGGTTTTTAGCTACTGGTTGTTTGCTAATTGTTCATGATTGATGGATTCCAAAACCTCTAATAAACAATAACCTAGTGAATAAATAGTCTATTCATCTGTGGTGTTGTTTGCTTGCTTATTGGATTTTGTTTAAATGTTTTACCTTAGCATGAGTTTATACTTGGGTTATGATTGTGCTTAAGAGTATCTTATGAAAGTAAAACATTCAACTAAAATCATGAACACATTAAGTGATAGTTGCTTGTGGTGAGTAATACCCACTGCCATGGGTATTATTCTGTCTGTTTATTTTACCATAGCAACCTAACCTTTGCACCCACAAGCTATATTTTTAGCTTCTTATATACCTTGTTATGAGAGTGGTACACCACTCCATATGGGTTATGTAAGAGGTGGGATATACCTAGGAACTCATGTAATAATTGACGGTACTTTTCCAGGTAGTTCTGCACTAAAAGGAACTAGTTGGCAGTAGTGACGTTATCAGAAATTTTTAAAAATTTGGTGGTTGAGTAAATTGATAGCTAGAGAAATTTTTAAAGTAAATTTGCTAATTTAGGGATGTACCCCACCTCCCAAGAAAAGTCAAAGGGGGGAAGCACCTGCACTCCAACACTAACATTGTGTTTGTTGGCCCTCCCTTAGTCCTCGCTTGTGAATCTCGGGGACGAGATTCTTTTTAAGGGGGGAAGACCTGTCACATCCCAATTTTGGAATACCTGTTAACACAGTTGTTTTGCTAATTGCTTGACAATTAAACTTTGGTTATGTTTGTTTGAGTGCAACTAAACAAACTATTGATATAATCTTACATGTCTAAGAAATGGAAAGCAAACTTAAAAAGATAGCAAAGCAGTAAACTAAAAATATTCAACATATTGTTCCAATGACTTTGACAATATTTTCCAAAGTGAATATTGATCAAAGAGTTTTCCAAAAACTATCTTATGAGTCCCATACATGTTGAATATTATTCCAAGACCCAAATTAAGAAAGAGGAAACACTTAATAAAACTTCCATAAAGAAATATCAGAAAAAGGAGGCATTCTTAAATGCTTCACCAAAATATTATCAAATGTTTTTCCAACCTTGCAAACTTAAAAACAAAGGTATTAGAGAGCATTGACTTGCTATCTCTAGTCACATAAATATTTTGGCAAAGAATTGTTAAAGAAAAGCCAAGTGCTTTATTAAATAGAAATTCCAATATTTCTAGAAACAGAAAACTAAAACAAGTTACTTCTGGAAACTTTAATCAAATGATCTGAAATTTATACCATTGCTTCCTTATATCAAATAAGGAACACACACAAGAGGAGACCAAAAATTGAATCCATTAAAGCCCTGAAAACATGAATTTTTCTCCACAGCAACATTTGGGATTTTGAACAAGTTTGTTCTACAAACTTTTTCTAAATGCCATGAAATAAATACCACATGCTCTATAGCATAAATAAGGATGAAAACCAAAAGGGCACAAGTTTTTGAATAATTTAAGTTGCCAAAAACCCCTGTTTTCTTGACAGCACCTTTTTGAAATTTGAACAAGTTTGTTCTATGAAGTAACTCAAAATGACTTGAATTTTCTACCACTTAAGTAACACATTAAATAAGGAATGTGTGCCAAAAATTATCATTTTTGGAAGCTCCTAAGTAGGTTAATAAATTCAATGTCCATTTATGTCAGAATTCAAATTTGAACAACTTTGAATTATGAAGTTTATCTAATTGAGCCAATTTTCATATATGTTGTACATCTTAACTAATTAGAATTTTGGGCAAAAGGATTTAAATTGTTGACTTTGTTTGACTAGGTGAAAACAACCTTTTTCAGAGAGCACAGGGACCTAGTTGTAAGATTTCAGGGACCTAAAAGAAATCCGAGTCATCCCCTACCTCTAGCACCTGTAGAAGAACAGCACACCTATGGCTTTCCTTCGATTGGAAGCAACTCGAGGGGGATAAGAGGCCCCCCATGTGCTGTGTTCCCCATTGCTCCCTCACTCTCCCCCCCCCCCTCAGAGCTCTCTCTCTCCTCTGATATTTTTGAACCCGAAACCCTAGCCCACAAGTCGTCGTCGATTCGTCCGATAGCGACCTCGCCGCCGGTCGCCGTTAGTCCCATCACCTCCGCCTAGTCTTGCTGGTCCTCCCTGCCGAAGAGATCGAGCCGAAACGCATCGTGGTGCCCGCGCCGTCCGTGTTCTTCCTCGAGCCCGACGGAGCTCCGGCGAGCAATCCTCGCCGCCTCGAGCTCCCTCCTCCTCATCCGAGCCCCCTGTGGCGTTCATGGTGAGGATGCGCATCTCCCGGTGCCCTTTTCCCTCTCCCTCTCCCCCTAGTTCGTGGTCTCGCCGCGGTAGCGTTCGGCCGCCGTGCGCCGTTCGTCGCCGGCCACTCTCCGGTGGCGCCCTGGAAACGAGAGAGCCCCCGTTGGCTTCCCGGCGTCGAGAGCGACGTGAGGGTGTCCTTGTATCGCGTTTTGGTGGACGAAATCGCCGGTAGGACCTCGCCGGAGCTCTCCCCGCCGGCGAGTGACGCTAGGGTGGCGTCATGCAGGCGTCACCGCCCCTTGCCGCGCGATGTACGTTTGAACTGGCACGTGGGGCCTGGCCTTGCCCGCGTGGCTGCCGCGTGGCCGGCTGGCCCGCGAGTCAGTGGCACAGGCTGGGTTCCCTCGCGGTGAGAAATGCTCTGGCCAGCCCAACACTGGATCTGGCCCATCTGCAGTTGTTTTTCAATTTTAATTTCACAGAAACTTGTAGGTTTGCTTTTGGCTCTAAAAACCTACCTAAAAGATGTTTTTGAGCAAGAAAAAATTCACAGTGCTAGATCAACTAAATCTAAACCACCTCAACTTTGTAGATCTACTTTTGGATGAATAGATTTGAAATGAAAAATGATTTGGCAACAGGTACCAGAAACACCAAAATGAGCACCATTTTTATTTCACAACTCTAAATGAAGTGAGGCCAATTGCATTGGAAAGCCCTTGAAATTTCCTAAATGAAGAAGTTAACCTTGCTTCCAAATTCATTGTATTTTTGAAATGGCATGCAA